>QRFI01000002.1:2489457-3111822 GCA_025389085.1 Sclerotinia subarctica
GAACTTCTAGTAAAATTACCTCGCTAGTTTCTATGGCACAATCATATTACTACCGTACTGTATGGACAGATAAAATTGAAGTGGATAGGATAGGATAGGATAGAATTGTACGTATTCATTCAAATAATTAGTGAATGCCAGCTTGTGTATCTGGGAAATGATGGTATAATATATTGGTGATACGACAGCTACCAGGTGAATGCTACCGGGAAGATAAGATACTGTAACAATAAAATTCAAACAGGTAGGAGTAGAGATTTCAACCCCTCTGTTGCATGTTTATTTCCACTGCAAGAGAAGAAGGTGATCAGGCTGATTTTGATGATGATGTCCATAATGAGATAATGAAAGATTCAGATCCAACCACCTTCAATATCCCCTTTCGTATCTATCAACACTTGAACCCCTCTCTCTAGCTTAGAGCCTTTCTTTTCGTCTTCCCATTTTGACTTATCGTTCTTATCATCTTCCCAGATCAACTGTACCTCTTCATTTTCCCATCGTTTCTCCCCGCCTCTTTCCCTATTTTCTCTCTCGCCTCCCTCCGGCTTAAAAACCTTACACTCCAAAGCCGCCCTCAACCTTCCAACCTCCAAAATCCCATCATGCCTCTCCTGATTTCCATATTTCACTTTGTACCTTGTGTGACCCATCCCTTCTTTACTCTCACTCTGGGAGAAAGAAGAAGAGTTGTTTGTCGTGCTGATGTATATATCTGCATCTGTTATTATATCCTCCGGGTTTGTTGGAGTCTGATAAATGGGGTTTGAAGAAGGTGTGCTTGATGGTGGAGGATAGATAGGGGTGAATGAGAGTGCTATACGTAATTTTTTGCGTGGGAGAGGCGTCTGTGGTTCGGTACTGAGGGTTATTAGTTTGTGTTTAGTGGGACGAATGGATGATGAAGGGATGAGGGAAAGCGAGGATGCAGGAAATAGGTAAGGAAACATATAGAGTGACCTACTAAATAATAGCAGCATAAGCTCTTTTCGTCGGATGAATTCCATATTTATCCTATGGTTCCACATGTTAGAATTTCTTCTATCCTGCTCTCTTCTCATGCGAAATGACTAGCCAAGCAGCAGCTACCACATAGAATTTTTCCGAGAAAACATAAAAACAAAATAAACTCACGACGACACCCCGATTCCACCCCTCCAACACACGTCTAATTATTTCGCTTTCTTCTTTTAACACATCCATATTATGTGGTAAAGATGTGACGGGATATATTATCGCAATGTTTTGGATGGAACCGGCGGTTATGAAATAATGACAGCCGGATTTAGGGAGCGGCGGTAGAGATTCTTTTGTGGAATCCTTTACGCACAAGGAAGGGGTTGGCAGTGTTGAGGTGAGGGGGGTAGTGGAGTGAAGACCTAAAGAAGAGGAGGAGGATGAAGAAGAATAGGCTCGTAAAGGAGTATGTGAACCTTCGTTCACAAACACTGAAGGGAGTAGAGTTACTGTCTCTTCTCGAGTCTCTCTCCCACTTCCCTCCTTACTACCATCACTTCCTGCCCCTCTTAACGCATCACCACAAGTTTTGTCTTCGCCAAATTTTAACTCCAACCCTAGTTGTTCACCAAAGGAATTTTCATTCGATTCTAACCGAACCTCCTTTTCATCTTCATAACGATAGAACTCCTCCAGGAAATTCTCATAACCCAGTCCAAACTTCTCTATTTCTTCCCATCTTTCTTTTGCCCTTTTTGTTTCTCCTTCCCATCTTTCTTCCTTTTGATTTTCACTCCCCTTTGCGTCGTCCTCTTTTCTTTCCTCTCCAAACGTGGGCCTGCCCCTGCCTGCACTTTTAGTTCGGCTATTTCCCCTAATACTACCTCTTTCGTTTGATAAAGATCCCGACTCTAAGAAATTCAGTCGATCTCGCAATCTTAATACTTCATCCACAAGATCTGGGAGTTGAAGATTTGGAGAGCGGGAAATGGATGGTGATGGATATCCACTACCATATCCATATTGATTGTCCCTCAAATTTGTATAAGCTCCATTTCTATACCCGTATCCATATCCATTTATATTTCCATATACACTACCATCTTCAAACCGATATCCGTGAGCCTGAGGAGATAGAGAAGGAGTAACAAAAGGTGTGTATGAAGGTGGTGGAGAACCAAAATTTGAGGTTATCGTTGAGGTTGAGGAGAAATTTCGTGTGTGGTTTGACATCTGTTGTGACGATGAGGTACCGGTGGTAGTAGAGGGCGATGCAGAGTAGAATGGAGATCTAGGAGGGCTAGGAGGAGGAACTTGTATATTATTTGAATTGAGCTGGGGTTGGTGTCGGGGATGAATAGCCTGTGGCTCTGTGTAATGATGATTTGGTTGAAGAGTAATGTTTGCAGTGGACGTGGGTATCGGGACAGCAGGCAAAGATGCAGCTAAATCTGGTTTTGGCTTTGAAGGAGTTGTATCCGACGATTGAACAAAAGCTCCTAATTCTTGTGCTTGTGATTTTGGTTTAGTTTCCGCCTCTACTTCCAAATCCGGCTCCAGTGGTAATAAAACTGGTATGGTTGCCTTCGGCTCCGTTGGGGAACTAGAAAGTCTCGCACTAGTAATCGAAACTGGTGCAAAGAGTTTTTTATGGAGAGTAATTTTAGAATTTTTGCTACTTTGGAACATTATTTCTGTGATCTTTAGGGTAGATTCAGGATCGAAAGTCGCTGTCTATAAATTGAGAGGAAGAGTGAAGGGTACGAGATATATGGAAAGTTGAAACAGATCAGATACATTAATGATAGCAAAGTGGCTTTGACTTGCCAACTTAGTATAGATAAGAGAGATGGTTCAATATAAAGTACATAAGTTGGAGGTCGATGAGGCGTATGGGTGTCGGTATACTGCGACTAGCCCTTGGCCAATATGCTGATGTGGAGGGAAGGTTTGTTGATGGATGCTTTCAATGTCCTATGTACTACCCGACATTTGAATGTATATGACATCAATTGAACTCCATTCTAAGATGATCAGATCAAAAAGAAATAAAGATGATTGTTGTCTGAGCAAAAATCAATAAATCGTGTGGTAGTTGTCGAAAATCATGAGTAAATATCCCACTTCATGGTTGGGAACATATGGGCGCTTAAGACGTAGGATTAACCAACAATCCAAATCCAACAGGCGCTGTGGTTATAACAATTTTGGGAAAAGTCATAATCAAGAAGGGAACTGGTGACAAGGAACATAAATATAGTGAAAACTATTAGTATTTTTTGACTTGAACTTGCTAATTGATGCTTTGGTACAATGCATACTTCAATAAAAGCCTAACTTGTAGGCACAAACTCAGATTGTAACTTCATGAACGCTCTACTTGATGTATCTCATTTCGTGTTAATGTATGTTCGAATAATCTCCTTGAATCTTCTGTGACGGCGAGCTTCAAATATCAAAGTCGCGAGCTATCCGGTAAGTTCGTTCCATAAAGTTGGAGATCCCACTCAATCACATCGCTACTCGCTCCCAGGCATATTCATAACCTCGACCTTAAACTCAGGGATAACATGGTTTTCGACTTCGTCCTCAAACTCATTCGTAACGGCTTGGACAATGGAACCTCTATCGCCTTCATCTAAGCTATCGATTTGATACATATCCCAATCGGAAAGTTGAAAATTGAATACATCGGCGTTTTTGGCAATCCTTGAAGGAGTCTCGCTTTTGGGGAGAGGAATCCATTTCTTTTGCATGGAATATCGTATCAATACTTGAGCCACAGTCTTGTCGTAGATAGCTGCGATACCATTTAGAACTGGATCACCACTCCTCTGGTTCCTGACCAAAGGGCAATAAGCTTCAACGTGGATACCATTGGTGGTACAGTACTCCACCACAGTCCGTTGCTGGCAAAATGGGTGCAACTGACGTCGCCGTTAGACCTGCAGCAAAAGGTTAGAAACCGAAACACATACCTCAATTTGATTGACATGAGGAGGCCAAATAATTTCGGAGAACTCGTTCCACCGCGGAGGTCGCCACCCACGTTTCAATCCCTCAATATGTCCAACACCAAAGTTTGAAACACCAATCAGACGTGCTTTACCTTTCTTAAAGAGTCTTTCGAGAGCCTCCCACATCTCCAAACGACCATCAGCCCCACAATTTGGGCTGTGGATCAAAAATAGATCAACATAACCATGTACGCTATCATCGAGAGCTTTAATGCTCTTTAGACATTTTTCATGGGATTTATCCACCGATCCACCAGGTGCGAGGATCTTGGTTGTAATGAATAGTTCATGGCGTTTTAAGCCGGATTCTTTCATGTATTCTTTGATCGCGAACCCGACCTCCTTTTCGTTTCCATAGTATCTGTAATTATTAGCTGTCAAAATCATCCCAGAGGTAACCATTGTGGAATAACATGTATGGCGTAGCATGTATGGCAAAGCATAGGAATGAGTTCTTACTGCGCAGTGTCAATATGTCTATATCCAGTCTTTAATGCAATGGAAACAGCATCGATACACTTTTGTCCATGGCATTCATAAACTCCAAATCCTAATTGTGGAACACCGATTGAGCGTATGGAGGTTATGGGAGAGAAAAGCCTTGACTTGATGTTGAGTGTCATCTCAGGTGGTGCAACAGCTGGAATAGGATTGTTTTCCACTTCGGCATCTGAATCCATGATGGAGATTTGATGTCGGATGTTTGATTTATTGTCTGATCTGAAGTTATCATGAAATAGAAAAGAATGGTTTTGATTGATTGTTGAGCTATTGAATGACCCTGAGTGAAGAAAGGGAAAGAAATGCTTATTTTAGGAAGTCAAGTTTCCATTTGGGAAGTTACTTTACTCAAAAGGTTTTCCATTTTCATTGATGGTTCTTTCTTACTCTAATAAATAACGATAATGCTCATATTGATGCTTAAGGCTTAACCAGTTAGGTTAATAACAAGCCACAACCAAATATGTACCATGAGGAGTAAATCATGTGATAATCAAACAAAACGCTTGCAATGATTTACGCTAGCTTTGCTATTTGACTTAGCTTTTGAAATTTCATATCATGACAACACCACCTGAATAATCTCATGTTATTTGGATCTACTGGCGACGACAACAATGATCTTGGATTCGAGGGCTTATATTTAAAGTACAATTTTTATTTTTGTACGATTCTAACTTGAAGCAGAGGAAGTAAAATTAAAGTTCAACCTTTTAACGTGCAAGTGCGCGGGATTTGGTTATGATGATAGGAAAGAAGAGATGGCCCGTTGGGCTACTGGTGGTAGTCTGCCATTATATCTTCATACTAGTTGTATAACATCAACAGCGGGGTACAATATCTTTCACTGGATTGGACTGTCTTATAGTTATCATTGTTAGCCTCGACCTATCTCACCCATGAGTTCTATCACTACGAAGAATAAGCTTTCTAGCTTTCTGCCTTTCTAGCTAAACTGGTCTGAAATTAATGCCGGACGATGAGCTGGTAATGGCTAGCATCAAGACTAACTAGGGTTGAACCAAGTCCCCTAGACTAGCTTTCACACAATGGAGCTCAATTAATGAATTTTTTGTGTTGCAATATAATAGCAGAACACCTGGAATTACAGAAATCACATGCATCTTAATATTTTTACTCGTTTCATTTATATACATTGATAGTCAAAACTTACTCTTCACATCCATTAACAAGCTTAGCTTTATTCTTATATTCGAGTCACTGGACCATCTATCCTCTTCTCTTCATTATTAAATCCACCATGGCCCCTCGGGGTGAAATACCAACTTATACCATTGATCTATCTCTTCCTCCTTGTAAAAGATATGAAAAGATTGCCATAGATTTCAAAAAACAATTATGTGGTTTGCCAAAAGAGCTAGGTGAAACACTTCGACATTGGCTCAAAAATTCCATCCTTATATTCCTGTTTAAAATCTTTGCATTTTTATTCATCCGTCGCCTATACTCTGTTGAAGAAATGGAAGAGGTGAAAGGGATCGCTAAGATTTCGGGGGCCATTGCCAGATTTTTGGTAGCTTTGAACGTAACGCTTGATTCTTTAATGTGCTGCACGAGTGGCGGAGTTCTTGTCAACTCTGATAATGATGTTAAAAATCAGAGTATGATGCATTTAAGGATTTTGGATTGGGACCTGGATGGTTTGAGAGATATGCTTCTTGTTCTGGAATATGTCAATTCCAACTCATCAACTCCCACAAGGGTCATTGCTAGAACTGTCACATTTGCTGGTTATGTGGGAATCCTTACTGGTGTGAGGTAAGTTCCACAAGAATTTTCAGACAATAAATTATAGCAGTGTAATCATTAACTAGTCAAATGTAGGGAAAACTTTTCATTGTCTATGAACTTTCGTCCAGAATCTTCATGGCCTACATTACCCCTACGTTTCCATCAGTTTCTTGTCCTGGCCGGATTTTGCCCATCAATCGCAACCATCTTTCGATCTCTGATAATTGCGCCAATCGGATTAACATTGCCGTCTCTAGTTGAAGCAGCCCGTGTCCTGAGCAATTATACCTTTTCTCCATGCTATGTCATCCTCAGCAATGGTTTCAGCACCTTGGTCATGGAAAAAGACAAGCACAGGTCATATGTGCGCTCTTCTCCTTCATTCATCGTCCAAATCAATCACGATGTTTTCCTTTGGCAAGCACGAAACCAATTAGCCGATCATGATGGACACCCTTTTCCGGTCCCTCGGCCTAATCCATATCCCGCTCCTCCTTCAGGTTCCGCATACGGCGATCCCGGAGTGTACGAAAAGTACTAGCAATACTGGGGTCGCAAAGATTCCATAGATAGGTACAATTTTCTGCGAGAAAATTGGATGGCTATCCCGGAAGGAATAGGTACAAGACGATCAGCGGAGATCGAGGACGTGAAGAGTTGGATGAGGTCAGAGCCAGTTGGTAATAGTCAAACGTATTTTTTGTGTTTGATGGACCCTGTCAACGGAAAGATACAATGGCTTGAAAGAGGGAGGGAGGAGGCTTATGCTTGAAAGTACTTGGGGTTGCAATGATTTTCTTAGATACCCGGGTCAGATACTGTGCGATCATTTGGTTCGGCGTTTATAAAGGATTTGAAAATGTACAGGAATAGGTCTTTGGGTATACTAAGCCTAATATTTTGGATTTTATATCATTTGGATGGTAACACAGTTGTGGTCGCTGTTTGATAATTTAGAAGAGTATGAAAGCAGTAACTGTGGACTTCTGTTCCCTGCAGAGGAATGAGAAGTGAATGAATATTTTGACAAGTTTGACACACTATAGTTCTCTTACATAACGCTACCCGAGCGGATGCAATGAAGATAAATCCCAAGAATGACTAAGGTCAACATCTGATATCATGCAGGTCGTATCAGTAAGCAGCCTCATCGTCTCTACCCCTCCAACTCGATCAATCTCATGATCTTCCATATTTTCAATTCACCAATTTTTGGTGGAAGATATCAATAATCTAGGTTGGATTAGAAATTTTATCATCAATTCCAATGCTTCCGAAAGGATCAGGGAGATTTGACAATAAACCTACCTTTCTGCACAGCATATTAATATTTCGGTCCTCGGCTTCTTGGCCTGCTTATACTGCACCTACTTAGCCAGCTATTCTCCTCTATTCTCATTATTGAATCGCGACAATTTCTCAATCTAACGTGCCATTCCCTCCTTTTGCATTTGGGGCATGTCATTATTAAACTTCAATGTCATAGAATAGCTGCAACTGTTTCCATCGATATTTTCACTTCACAGAATCTTCTTCAAGTGGAAACTCGCCATCCCCTGGCTATATTGAATCCTTTGGCATCGAATTTTCATACTTGAGTACCTCGTCATTCTTTCCAATCTCGGAACTCTACCTATTCTATTTAACCCCAAGTAACGAATTTACACACCTTCGACCATTGAATTGCCTTATTATAGGGAAACATGGAAGCCATTGAAGAGCCTCCTAACTCGCCAACACTAACATCATCTCCAAGAGCCCCAATTCCTGCACCTTCTAATCTTACAGAGCATTATGATAGGCTCGCCTTTTCCTACGATGATACGACAACATTTCATAGATCGCTCGCTGAGGAATATGTGAAATATGTGAAGCCGATTGCTGGCGAGAAGTTGTTAGATTTAGCTTGTGGAACGGGATTAGTAGGGTTTGCATGTAAGTTTTGTTATATTATCTATGGTTACTGTTCTCCTGATAGTACATCGCAAAGTGGCTAGTTTGTTTTTCTGTGTTGAAGGTATGCTTTTAAAAGGACTGGAGAATAATACAAAAGTAGTGAAGGACTAGGATCCAGGCGTTTTTCACTCTCCATTAAGTGATGGGTGTCTGATTTCTCAGTCCATTAAAAATATCTCATTTGGAATACTACACGAATACACTTCACTGTCCTGTACTAGGCAGCTTGTCCGAGTCATACATATATCCTGTCTCCGATCCTATGTCCTTTTGCGATACCAAAAACACCAAGCTCCTTCACGACACAATGTGTGCAACGCCGAATGCTGATCTCAACTAGTAAATTCTCACGTGCGTCTTTCCTATATTCATGGAATCGACATTTCCAGCAAAATGGTCGACGTCGCATGTTCCAAAATATCGACAGTTTCAAATCATATTAATAGGAAAGGCATTATCCTTCAGCCACCCGATTGTCCAGAGACAGATATGCTTTTCGAACATCACGATATAACTTCCCTCCCTACTCTCCCCTCTCTTTCCGAAAGAGAGGGAACATTCGATATAATAACAGTCTGCTCGGCATTCGTACTCCTTCCATCTCCCCTTGAATCTTTACACTCGTGGGTTCCTTATCTAAAGCCTGGCTCACTTACTGGTGCCTTCATTCCCGGTGGAAGATTAGTACTCGATATACCCCATCCTTCTAGTATGATCGGCTTATCAATTTTCTCCAAGTTAGCCCCCAAATTTGGAATCTCCGTTCTTGGACCGCGAAATTGGATCGGAAGTTCGGAAGGTTCGGCAATGAAGAATATAAAGAATTTGATGCACGCCGCAGGACTAACAAGAGTAAAAACTTCCAAGTCAAGAATATTTCATGACATACCCGCGGCGACGCCGTTAGGTGAGGGGATTGGAAGAGTTATACATGAAGGAACGGAGGCTGAACGTCGCGAATGGCGTGCCACACGCGAAGCTGGGAGCAAAATCTATGATCTTATGACCGAAAGACCTGGGTTGCGTCATTGGAGGGAAGGTACTGAAGAGGAAAATATTGGTAAAAAAGCGAGGTGGGTATGGGAATGGGTTCAATTGGGGGTTAGTGATGAGAATGGAGAGATGTGGGTTAGAGAAGAGGGCGCGTTAATAATTGGTATAGGATGGAGGGAGTGAGTGTGATTATTGAATTATATTATAAGAATCGTATATAGTTATTTGTTATATTTTGTTTTTGGCTACAACAAGACTCCACACAATATCACCACACTTAATCAAGAGATCTTAATCAAGAAACCATATTCTATTAAATAAATATTAAAGAATTTATATTTTTTAATCTGATTATAAAATAAGATTTTAATATAATAATAAATATAATTAGAAAAATATTTTAAAAGTCTTTTAAATCAATCAAATCAATCAAATTAAACAAATTTTAAAAATGAATTTTATTTAAATATATTATATAAATTTAATTTTAATGAGTAATAAATAATAAATAAATTTTATTTAAATAATATAACGTAATGTATGGGGAACTCGGACATATGGGGAACTCGGACACTTTTTCAATTATTCTATATGCGATCTTGTTCTACAAGCCACACAATCCTCCAATTCCAATTCTGAATCATTTGAACTATTCTCTAGCTCTTCTTCTTCAATCTCTTCTTCTGATTCTTCAATTGGGCGCTTGTGTGATCGTCCTCGTGGCTTTTTCTCCTTAGGTTTTTCCTTTGCCTCATATACTATTTTCAGTATTTCCTTAGTATTAAAGACAAATTAATCTTATAATTTGATTCTTTTACCTTTAATTCTCTTTTTTCGAGTCTCAATTACTTTTTGAGTATCAGCGAGCTGTTTCCGAAGTAAGGCTATCTCAGCATTTTGAGATTCTACAAGCTTAGTCATTCTTTTGGCATATCGACGAGTTGGTGATGCAAAAGAACCACTGCTTGCTAAAGCTGTATTAAAGATCTGATTTGCTTGTATTAATTCTGTCCTATTTGAAGGAGAATTTCTGAGTACAGATAAGTCTAGATCTTGATTAAGAGTTCTTATTTGTAGAGTAGAAGGTTGTTGAGAGAAGTTAAATAATAATATATCAAGTACTTTTCATAGGGCAAAAGGTACTAAACCAGTTTCTCTTCAGTCAGCTTTAATATTAGAAGAATTCAGTGCTTTTTTTCTAATATTTTGAAAGAGTTCTATCTATTCAGCTCTTTGAATTCGCTTTACACCAGCTCGAGAATATCGATCGACCTCCAAAGCATGATATCGTTTCATTGGCCCATACACCGCAATATCAAGTGGCTGAAGCAAGTGGAAATAATGAGGAGGTAATATAAGTAAATCGATATCTTTCTCTATACAGAAATCAATAAAGCTACCTGTAATATGATTTGAATGGTCATCCATGATCAAAAGTCGAGGTCGATCACCTAACACTTTCTTGGATTCTGGTTCGAAAACCCTTTTTAACCATTCTAATCTATGATTATTTGAGGTCCATCTATTCGTACTAGTAGAGAACTATCAGCTTTGAGGTATATCCTTTGGAATCTATGCAGAATTCGTATTCTGAGCCTTGAAAATGATTATAGGTGATAGAGCCTTTCCAGTTGTATTGATATATTCAAATGCAGTTATCTATTCTTGCTTGCCAGCTGTAACTTTCCAATTCGATTTCTGAGTAGAATCGATTATAATGCGTATACTTTGAGTACTTCCAACTCCAAATCTGGTTTCGTCCATATTATATATATTATCTAATTCATACTTTCGTTCAATGAGATGTATACGAAACACATCAAACTAAGCCTGAATATTCTCCGGATTTGCCTTTTTAGCCTGATTAGACTTTAATTAATATGAATAATATATTTTAAGTTCTAGATGTTGTTTTTGGAATCTATAGATCCATTTATAACCTATAGATAGAATTTCTGTCGAGGTAGGAATTCGAGATGATGTAACCTGAATATATCGAAGACGAATTTCATTGGCTATTTCTTTCATCAATATAGGTATAGCAGGGAATCCAGTGATTGTGAATTGTGAAATCCATTGTACAAGAGTATTTTCTTCTGCGTTTGAAAGAATTTGAGCCATTTCGTAGATTTGGGAACATGTTTTCTTCCCAGCCAACCTATCGGCTAGAATGGACTTAGGGACTTCAAAATGCTTTGCAGCCTTTCTAATTGATTTAAATTCTTTTAATTGAAGTGCAACTATAGTTTATTGAAGCTTTTATTCAATCTGAATAAATGTAAAAGGTGATTGAGTATACATAATAAAAGTTATTAGGGTTTCAAGTTGGTGATAGGCAAAAAGTGTCCGAGTTCCCCATATGTCCGAGTTCCCCATATGTTATGTTATTATATATTATAATCACTTTAAGAATTTATATGATATAAACTATAAGAATTAAATAATAAAGAATCAACTAGTTTTAAAATAATATTAAAGTTTTTCATTGTTCTTTTAAAACTAAAATAAAGATTTCTTTTTATAGAATTATTAATTATATAATATCGGATTATATATATTTTAATATTATAATATTACAAAAGGTTTTTATAAAGTTTAATAAGTTAATAACTGAATGTTTTGTTAGTTATATATTGATATGACAAATAAAGACTTTTGTCACGAATTACGTTCATTATAACACAATAAAAGCAAGTACAATGGTTTAAACCATTGTTTTCAGAAAGATCCTTATCGATAAAGAATCCTAGAATAAATGTCCTAGGATTCAATTAGTTCTAGGATTATATATATCCTAAAATTAACCAATTAAACAATTATAATAGTTTAGGACAAGTTATTCTAGGATCTTATTAATCCTAGAATAGAAAGTTCTAGGATAGAATTGATCCCAAAATTATTATTTTAGAAAGTATAGTATTCTAAAAAATAAGTTATCCTAAGATTAGTATCCTAAGGTTATTAAAAGAATCATATAATGAATAAACTGAATAGTTTAGTTTATCCAGTCTAAGAAATAACTGTAACGATTCTGTACTGGAGGCAGCGGCTGCCTGAGGTTTCGTTGATTGATAATTGTAGGTTAAGGCTTTATCATTAAGGTTTATTTGGAAATGAAGTTGTTATTAAATCAAGTAAAATATAGGTAAACTAATTGATAACTAAATTGACCATAAAGCCCTTAAACTATGAAATTATTTTGTTTATATACTAATGAATATAATTGAATAATTTGGATAGATTAGCTATCCAGGCTATCCTTTAGACTGGATAAACTGGTTATATAGATTATCCCCTAGACTGAATAGATTGGTTATTTAGTCTATTCATTATATGATCTATTATTAGCCTCAAGATACTAATCCTAGAGTGATTCTAATTCTGGGATTGTAGAATTCCTGGAATAATAATCCTAGAATGAATATTATCCTAAAATACTTTATTTTAAAACGAATTATATCCTAAGACATTTATCTTAAGACTATATAATTATTTAGCCCTTTTTTCCTAAGATACTAATAATCCTAAGATCCTATTCATTCTAGGATTCCTTATCGATAAGGATTCTTATAGAAACAGCGGCTCAAACCTATATACTTAGTTTTATTTTATAATAATAAATATGATTCGTAATACTATCCCCTTTTTGGTTAAGCGTTGTCCTTGATCGCTTATAATTATTCAATCCCCACGATATTTAATGTTCACATTCCTTCCTTTCTTTTTGTAATATACTACCTCAACATACCAAAAAACGAATAGTACAATTGGAACTTGGAAATCGAATTAAACAAATAAAAAGCGAGATAATTATTTGTATTCGTTGTGAAAAGGCTAATCGTCATTGTGTTGCTTTGGAATTGGATGTAAATAATAGTAGATATATTGAATGTTATTATCAGGGAAAGATTTGTAATATGAAGTTGAAGAATACTATATTATCTCTTTCAGATTGATCCTTTATCGATTGTCAAAAACAAAAACTTTATGAAAAGGAAGAAAAGGCTATAGCTAAGATTCTTCATCTCCGAAAACAATAATGTTTTTTGGATGAATGCGAATGGAAATTGATTATAGTTGGTTTAAATTCTCTGGATAAACTTGATACTTTAGAGAAAAAGGAAAGATAAGAAAAAGAAAAAGAAATTGCTGTAATTTCAATGTTTGTTGTTCTTTCCAATTCCTTTGATTAATTTGGTCCTGAATTTCTTATAACTAATTCTGACTTCTTCAAATCCTTCTTTCTATATTCAATAGATTCGCTATTTATACAAATTATATTGAATTCTTTTTCCTTTTAGATAAATTCAGATTCTATCGATGAAACTCCTCAAATTTCTCAAGGTGCTTAAGGTCTTTCTTTAATTCTTATATATTCTCGGAATCTGAATAATTTTTTTATTTCATTAAATATTTGACTTTGTTTCTAATATATTTGTAATCTAATATTTTCTTCATTTCGTACTTGATATTTTGATTGATGGATATGATTTCTGTTTCAGAAGCTTTAGGTATTTCTAATAATATCAGTTTGAACAAAGATATATAGAATACTGAATAAATGTTTATACTTCTTAATAATATCAATTTATAATTCAAGGATCCCTTAGTTTTCCTGATTTTGAATGATCCCAATTTTTTGTGATCTAATTTCGTACTTAATCTCTTTGTCTCGATGTTTTTTCGGAGTAGATAAACTTTATTCCCCTCCTTTAATATTAACTTCTGATTATACTTTTTGTTGTAATAATAAACATTCCTTTCAGCAATGAACTTGAATTCTGCTACTAATTCTTTGTGAACTTTCTTGAATTTCTTTATTTGTATTATAACAAATTGATTCTCTATTTCTGAAATACCTGATTCCTAGTATACAACTAATTCGTATCCAAAGTTAATATAATTCAGAGAGATTTGGATAATTTCTAAAATAGAGTTATTATATACAAATTGTATTAAAAGTAATAATTCTATTCAATTGTTTTATTAATAATTTATATAACAATAAAGATATATTTCAACAAACTGATTTATTTGTTCATTTCCTTTATTTGTTTATAAATAAAACGTTATAAACATTTTCCTTTTTATATTTAGTAATACTATTAAAGCGATCCAGAATTTTGATATGAAAAGTTTGTCCCTATTGGACAATATCTTTTTTGGTAATCTATATACTATAATAACCTTTTTTAGAAATATAGCTATTAGGGTTTTTATAATTAAAATGATCTTATATAGTACTAATATTATATACTTGATTAATCGATCTATAATGATCAGGAGATAATCGTATTTTATTCCTATTATTGGATTTTTGGATTTAAGTAATGAATTTATAAAGTTTTATGATATTGATTTCTATGATATTGATGATATCTTAGTTGTATATATCTATTTATAAGGGGTATAACGAAAAGCCTTGTTCCTGATATAGATATCATATTCGATGACCACTTTTTTGATTATGATTCGGAATCCCAGACTTCAATATTATCTCTTAATTTTTAAATATATCCTTTATACTTCCTAATGATTATAAACTAATAATATATACTATTTTTTGATGAATTCGGTGGCAATACTATTTGATAACCAAATTTTCTTTGTGATCTATATCAAATCATTTATAATTATTGATGACTTAGATTATTTGATATTTTCCTTATTTGATTATATATCTATAAGTTTGTTTTTTTAGACTTTTATTGATTTATTCTTTAAAATAGTAATTTCTATTAGATTCGGAATAAGATCCTTATTTAATAAAGATTTCAAGATTATTGTTTTTTGATAAATTTTATCATTCTTATACCCTGATAACCTATTTAGTATATTTGCCCTTATATTATCTTTGCCTTTGATATATTTGATTATTAAATCAAAACCAGCTAATTCTTTAGTTTATCAAATTAATCTTCGATTATCCAGGATTTTAGTTGTAATAAAGGTTTATAGATTTATATAATTAATATAAATAATTATTAGGAATTTAGTCTTTTAGAAATAGATTCTTCAATATTTCAATGATTTGACTATAACTATAAATTCCTTTTTATAGATATTGTAATTCTGTTTTATCTTATTCATCTTGTTGGAATAATAAGTAACTAAATATAGTTTCCCATTATTATCTCTTTGAAGATGAATTCCTATTATATAGATATCAGAAATATTTATTTTAATGATACTTTCTTAATTATTATAATAATTATATAATATAGATTCCCTAATGAATCTATCCTTGATTTCTTGGAAGATTTACTTTATTTTTTCGTTCTATATAAATCCTATATCTTTTTTTGTTATTTCTGTAAGTAATTCTATTATTTTTGAAAAATCTTTAATGAATATCTAATAAAAATTAGCGAATCCTAATATAATCTATATATCCTTAATATTTCTAAATTATTTCCAATTCTTTATTTTCTTGGTTTTCTTTGGATTAATACTTATTTATCCTAATTCAATTATATATTCTAGAAAAGTTACCTTTTTGATTCCAAACTTATATTTCGATAATTTGAGTTATAAATTGATTTTCCTAAATACTTCGAATATTTTAAGAATATATTCCTTATACTCTTCTTCTTTTTAGAAGAAGATAAGGATATTATCTAAATAACAGATTATAAATAAATTAAACTCCTTAAATATTTCGTTGTTCTATTATTGATAAATAACAAATATATTTGTTAATCCAAATAACATAATAATATATTTCTATAATCTAGAAGATAATTGTAACGATACTGTACTGGAGGCAGCGGCTGCCTGAGGTTTCGTTGGTTGGTAGTTGTAGGTTAAGGCTTTATCAATTGGGTTCATTTGGAAGTGAAGTCGTTACTAGATCAAGTAGAATGTAGGTAAACTAATTGATAACTAAGTTGAGCACGAAGCTCTTAAACTATGAAACTATTCTGACTATATACTGATCTCTTCCTGGAGCCCTGAGGAGCCTGCGCTCCTGGAGGCTCCATCACGTGATCTACCATTTGCCTCAGGACACTAATCCTGGGATGATTCCAATCCTGGGATGATTCCAATCCTGGGATTGTAGAGATCCTAGGATAATAATCCTGGGACAGATATTATCTTGGGACAATAGTCCTGGGACAAATACTATCCTAGGATAATAGTCCTGGGACAAATCATGTCCTAGGACACTTGTCCTAAGATCCAATAATTGTCTAACTTATTCTTCCTAGGATACTATTTGTCCTAGGATTCCTTATCGATAAGGATCCTCCTGAAGAAAGCGGCTCAAACACCAATACCTAGATTTATTTTATAATAATGAATGTGGTTCGTGACAATAATATAAAAATAATCTTTTATTTATATCCTTTTTTGATTTGTATAAGATTGAAGGTATTTCTTTAATCTAATTTGATATAAATCATTACTTTGCTTAATTTGTCTTTTAATTCTTGAATTTTGGATATTGGGTATATATCCCTAATAATCTTATTATTTATTCAATAGTAATCTCTACAAAATCGATTATTCGGATCTTCTTTTTTGAACACTAATAATATATTGGCTATACAAAAAGATTTGGATTTCCTAATCTATTCTTTCTTTTCAATTTTAGATCAGTATTCTTTTTATATTCTTAAAGTATTAGGATTATATAATCTCAATTTCTTAATTGAGGATATAAATCCCTTTTTGAAATTGATTTTATAATTCTAAGACTTATATTCTAACAAGGCTTTCAAATCCTATAGATCTTCGAATAGTTTAACGAATTTTCTGTATTACACTAGAATTTTTTTTGTATTAATCTTATTAATCAATAAAGGATCTATAACTATTATAATATAATATTCAGCCTTTCTGGAAATCTATTCTTTTAGATCATATAATTATTCGTTTTTGTATTTATAACAATTGAATATAAAGATATCCTTTACTCAATCAATATTTGGATTATATTTTCTAATCCAAAGGATTTTCAAGATTATTATATATCTGCCTAATAATACTAAATTCAATTTGACTTGCTTTATATACCCTTCTGATATAATCATTTTGAGAATACTAATTTGTCTTTATATCTATCTATCTATTCTAATCTTCTTTCCTTTCAACAATATCAATTGATATAAATATTCTTTAAGTTTAATAAGGATTCCATTTTCTTTAATAAAGTTAAGATTTATAAATATTCTTATAACTTCTGAATCTATTAGGGTTTTAATTTTCTGTTTTCTAAGATTAATTTCTATAATTAATTATCTAATCCTAATTGTACTATTGAGTTCTAACGATAACAATTCGGTGATCTATTTTTCAATGAAAAGATTCAATCATTTTTGTTGATACTCGCTTATACTTAATAATCTATAAAGAGTAACTACTAATAATTTTATTAATTTTGTTTGAAAATCTTGATAGTAATCTTTGGTCTATCGACATTTGTAATAATGATTAATCCTATACCAGATCCTGCGATATCCGATTTATATTAGGATCTCTTATATATCTTCAATCTCTAGATCATAATCGTTATACTCCTATCCTTTATTAATATAAAGAAAACCTAAATTTATAATAAATCTCTTAATATTGCTTTCCCCTATATTTTCCTTGAATATTATTCGGTAAAAATCGCTATAAATGATAATATAAAGGATCAATAAGGTTGGATAATTATGAATCTGATATTTTTCTAAAAAATCAGGTTTCTGTTCTTTATAATGATATTATATATATTTCCTATCGAGGTAACTGATTATATATCATAACTTATTTTCTTAAGGTTTTAGATAGACTTTGTTGATTTACTAATTGTCTTCAGATCCTTCAATAGATCTTTCCTTTTCAAATAATTCGATTAACTTATAATTCCTTATAAACTCGATTTCCTCATCGACATTTCCAGATGATTCTACTTTTGTATATAAAATGATCAAGTTCAACTCCCTAAATTGTTTTGGATATGATTGAAGTAACTTCTTTTTCTAATAATTCTATTTTGCAGGAGTTATCCTCTAATGTGCCTATTTTTTGGGGTTCTTATTTCCTGTTTCCAAATCTTACTTATTTTTTGCTTTTTGTAATGAATAACTTCTTTTGATTATAATCTCAAAATATATACCTATTTTTTCTATAGGTAAAATATAGATTATTTTCTTTGCATCTTTTCTTTTCTTCGACATTAAATCCATTTGATTTAGGTCGATATTCAACTCTATCTAATTCTATTGGATCGTTGGTATTGTAATATTTACTCTGATATTGAAATTTAGCAAACTTTCTATTTTCTTAAATGATTCCCTTTTTCTCTATTTATCTTTTATAAAAACAATTATCAATTAAGATGAAGATCTCAATTAATTTGGAAAGATTTAATGATTTCGGAATTCTAATTAGTTCATCTTTGATGATATCTTTAAATCCTTTATAGAATTAAGATCTAAGATAATTATTATTCTATATAATATATTTAATGTATTATTGGAATTTAGCAATATAGATTGTAATTGATCCTGTTTGTTTAAATTGTCATAATACTCTCTTAATTATATAATCGGGGTCAACTTCCCTGAAAGCTTTGTTGAAACTTTATCGGAATGATTTGTAAATGCCAAAAAGATGGTGTATCTCTGATTTTATGTTTTCATTAAGTTGATCATTGATAGTTTTGGTTATTAAATCATTAAAGAAAAGTTCGATTTAATTAAATATAATTCCTTGAAAAAATGAGATTAACTATAAGATCCTTTGTATTTATATCAAAAAGAGGTATTTATTAAAAATATAATAAAGATTAGTTTGTATAACAAAAGCTTGATGTTTGTTACAATCTCTATAAAATAGGTTAAAGGTAGATATTTGGATTATTCATCTCGGCTTTATATTAACAACAATTTGTTCTAAAGCTCTAATAAAAGAGAAGGAAATTGGTTTAGTAAATTACTGAATAGAATCTATTGTAATTGATATAACTTAACCGAAACAATATTCAAAATATAACGATTCTGTATTAGAGGCAATGGTTATCTAAGGTTTCGTTGGTTGATAGTTGTAGGTTAAGGCTTTATTACTAAAGTTCATTTGGAAATGAAGTCGTTACTAGATCAAGTAGAATATAGATAAACTAATTGATAATTAAATTGAATATAAAGCTTTTAAATTATGAAATTATTCTGTTTATATATTAATGAATATAATTGGATAGCTTGAATAGATTGGTTATCCAGACTATCCTTTAGATTGAATAGACTGATTATACAAATTATCCCTTAAACTAAATAGACTGGCTATTCAGTTTATTCATTATATGATCTATTATTAGTTTTAGGATACTAATCCTAGAGTGATTCTAATTCTGGGATTGTAGAGTTCTTAGGATAATAATCCTGGAATGAATATTATTTTGGAATACTTTACTTTAGGACGAATTATATTCTAAAACATTTGTTCTAGGATTATATAATTGCCTAACCCTTTTTTCTTAGGATATTAACAATCCTAGGATCCTATTTATTCTAGGATTCCTTATTGATAAGGATTCCTATGGAAACAACGGCTCAAACCTATGTACTTAGTTTTATTTTATAATAATAAGTATGATTCGTGACAATAACCTGAATAGATCAGTTTATTCAAATTATCCAATAATATTCAGAAGTATATAGTTAGAATAATTTCATAATCTAGGAGCTTTGTATTCAACTTAATTATCAATTAGTTTACCTATATTCTACTTAATCTAATAATAACTTCATTTTCAAATGAAAATTAATGATAAAGCCTTAACCTATAACTATTAATTAAACAAACCTTAGGCAGCCATTATCTCTAATACAGAATCGTTATACTTTGAGTATTGTTATAGTTAAATTATATCAGTTATAATAAACTTCAATCAATAATTTATTGAATCTGTTTCCTTCTTCTTTATCAGAGTCTTAGAATAGATTATTGTTATTATAGAATTAAAACAAATTATCCAAGTATCTATCCCTAATCTATTTTATAAAGATTATAGTAAATATTAAGTTTTTATTATATAAGCTAATCTTTACTATATATTTAATAGATATCTCTTTTTGATATAGATATAAAGGATTTTGTGGTTGATATTATTCTTCTGAGGAATTATATTTAATTGGATTGAATCTTTTTTCAATAATCTAATAATTAAAACTACTAATAATTAATTTAATAAGAATATGAAATCTGAGATATATTATCTTTATGGCATTTACAAATCATTCCAATAAGGTTTCGATAAAGTTTTCAGAGAAGTTGATCCTGATTATATAGTTGAGAGAGTATTATAACAATTTAAGTAGATAAGATTAATTATAATTTATATTATTAAATTCTAATAATATATTAGATATATTATATAAGATAATAATTATCTTAGATTCTAATTCTATAAAAAACTTAAGGATATTATCAAGAATAAGCTAATTAAAGCTTCAAAACCACTAAATCTTTCTGAATTGATCAAAACCTTTATTTTAATTAACAATTGTTTTTATAAAAAACAAATGGAAAAAAAGGAAATTATTCAGGAAAATAGAAAGTTTGCTAAACCTCAATATCAGAACAGATATTACAATACCAATAATCCAATAGAATTAAATAAAACTGAATGTTGATATAAATCAAACAGATTCAATGTTAAAGAAAAGAAAAGATATAGAGAAAACAATCTATATTTTACTTATAGAAAAGATAAATATATATCTAGGGATTGTAATCAAAAAAAGCTATTCGCTATAAAAGACAAGAAATAAATAAAATTTAGAAACAAGAAACAGGGATTCTGAAAAATAGATATTCTAAAAGGTAATTTCTATAAAATAGGATTATTAAAAAAAGAATTATTATAATTATATTTAGAATAACTTATAGAATTAGATATAGATACTCCAAGTATAGGAATAAAGTTATCCAAAAATACCGATAAAGAAGTTGAATCTACAGAAAACCTCAAATCAGTTGAGTTACTAAAAAAAAAGAATCTATAAAAGGATTCAATAGCAATTAGCAAATTAATAAAGTTTATCTAAAACCTTAAAAAAATAAGCTATAATATATGATCAGTTACCTCAATAAGAAATATATATAATACTATTATAAAGAATAGAAACCTGATTTTATAAAGAAATATTGAATCCATAATTATTTAATTTTATTAATCCTTTATATTATTAATTATAATGACCCTTATTAAATAATATTTAAGGAGAATACAGATAAGAATAGTATTAAGAGATTTGTTATAAATCTAGACTTTTCTTATATTAATAAAAGATAGGAATATAACAATTATAATCTAAAGATTAGAGATATATAAGAAATCTTGATATAAGATAAATATTGTAAAATTTAATATAAAATTAATCTTTATTATAAATATCAATAAGTTAAAGATTATTATTGAGATTTTCAAATAAGATTAATAGAGTTGTTATTAACTACATCTTATAGGCTATTAGATATAGGCGAATATCAATATGAATAGTTGAATCTCTTTATTAGAGAACAAATCACTGAATCATTATTATTAGAATTCAATAATACAATTGGGATTGGACAATTAATTATTGAAGTCAATTTAGGAAAATAAAAAGTTAAAGCTCTAATTGATTAAAAAGTTATAAGGATATTTATAAATCTTGATTTTGTTAAAGAAAATGAAATTTCTATCGAGCTTAAAGAATATCTTTATTAGCTAATATTGTTAAAAGAAAAAAAGGTTGGGGTAAATAATTGGATATAAAAATAAACTAATATTATTAGAATGATTATGCTAAATAGATATATAGAATAAGTCAAAATGGATTTAGTATTATTAGATAGATATATAATTATTTTAGGAATCCTTTGGATTAAGAAATATAATCCAAATATTGATTAAATAAAGGATACTTTTATATTTAATTATTATAGTTACAAAAATAAATGATTATATAACCTAAAAAAACAAATTTCCGGAGAGGTCGGATACTATATTATAATAATTATAGATCCTTTATTAGTTGGTGAGATCGATATAAAAGAGATTCCAGTGTAATACAGAAAATTCGCTAAGTTGTTTGAAGACCTATAAGATTTGAAAACCTTGCCTAAATATAAGTCTTAGGATTATAAAATCAATTTCAAAAAGGGATTTGTATTCTTTACTAAGAAATTGAGATTATATAATCTTAATACTTTAAGAATATAAAAAGAATATTGATTTAAAATTGAAAAGAAAGGACAGATTAAGAAATCCAAGTCCTTTTATATAGCTAATATATTATTAGCATTCAAAAAAGAAGATCCGAATAGATAATCTTATAGAGATTATTATCAAATGAATAATAAGATCATTAGGAATATATACTTTATACTTAAAGTTTAGAAACTAAAGAATAAATTGAGTAAGGTAATGATCTACATTAAATTAGATCAAAGAAATGTTTTCAATCTAATATAAATCAAGAAGGGATATAAATAGAAAACTATTTTTATATTACCTTATAAATTATAAGAATATATAATTATATTTTTGGATTAATAAATATATTTATTATTTGTTATTAATAAAATAATGAAATATTTAAGGAATTTAATTCGTTTATAATCTATTATTTAAATGATATTCTTATCTTCTTCTAAAAAATAAAAGAGTATAAGGGATATATCCTGAAAGTATTTGAAGTATTTTGAAAAATCGATTTATAGCTCAAATTATCGAAATATAAGTTTGAAATCAAAAAGATAATTTTCCTAGAATATATTATAAAATCTAGACAAATAAATATTAATCTAGAAAAAAATAAAAAAAATAAAAAATTGGGAACAATCTAGAAATATTAAGGATATATAAATCATATTAGGATTTGTCAACTTTTATCAAATATTCATCAAGAATTTCTTCAAAATAATCGAGTTACTTATAAAAATAACCAAAAAAAAATAGGATTCATATAGAATAAAAGAGCGAAGGAAGCCTTCCAAAAAATCAAGGATAGATTTATTAAAGAATCTATATTATATAATTATTACAATAATCAGGAAAACATTATAGAAACAAATGTTTCCAATATTTATATAACAGAAATTCATTTTCAAAAAGATGATAATAAGAAATTATATTTAATTATTTATTATTTCAGTAAGATAGATAAAATAAAGCAAAACTACAGTATTTATAAAAAAGAACTTATAATTATAATCAAATCATTGAAATATTAGAGAATCTATTTCTAAGGAATTAAATTCCTTATAATCATTTATATTAATTATATAAATCTATAAATCTTTATTATAATTAAGATTCTAAATAATTGAAGATTAATTCGATGAGCTAAGGAATTAGCTAATTTCAATTTAATAATAAAGTATATCAAAGGTAAAGATAATATAAGGACAAATATACTAAATAGGTTATCAGATTATAAAAATGATAAAGTTTATCAGAAAACAGCAATCCTAAAAACCTTATTAAATAAAGACCTTATTCCAAATTTAATAGAAATTATTATCCTAAAAAATAAATTAATAGAAATCTGAAAAAACAAATTTATAAATATATAATAAAATAAGGAAAATATCAAATAATTTAAATCATTAATAATTATTGATAGATTGATATAAATTATAAAGAAAATATAGTTATCAAGTAATATTACCTCTGAATTTACTAAAGAGTAATATATATTATCAATTTATAATTATTAGGAAATATAAAGAATATATTTAAGAATTAAAAGACAATATTAAAATCTAGGATTCTAAATTATAATTAATAAAATAATTATTGAATATAATACCTATATTAAAAATAAGATTTCTTATTATGTTTTTTATGGATAGATATATATAACCGAAATATCATCAATATTATAAAAATCGATATTATAGGATTTTATAGGTTTATTATCTAAATCCAAGAATTTAATGATAGGAATAGAATATGATTATCTCTTAATCATTATAAATCGATTAATCAAGTATATAATACTAATATTATACAAAACTATTTTAACTATAGAAATTCTAATAACCATATTTTTAAAGAAGATCATTACAATATATGAATTATTAGAAAAGATATTATTAAATAAAGATAAACTTTTTATATCAAAATTCTGGATTGTACTAATAATATTATTAAATATAAAAAGGAAAATATTCATAATATTCTATTTATAAATAAATGAAGGAAATAAGCAAATAAATCAGATTATAAAAGTATATCTTTATTGTTATATAAATTATCAATAAAACAATTAAATAAGATTATTATTTTTAATATAATTTATATATAATAGTTTTATTTTGGAAATTATATAAATCTCTTTGAATTATATCAATTTTGGATACAAATTAATTGTATATCAGGAATCAAGTATTCCAGAAATAGAGAATCAATCTGTTATAATACAAACAAAGAAACTCAAAGAAGTTCACAAGGAATTGGCAGTTGAACTCAAGTTCGTTGTTGAAAGAAATATTCATTATTATAATCAGAAATATAATCAAGAATCAATATTAAAGAAAAGGGATAAAATCTATTTACTTCAGAAAAACATTGAGATAAAGAAATCAAATACAAAACTGGATTATAAGAAACTAAGATTATTTAAAATTAAGAAAATTAAGGGATTTTTAAATTATAAATTAGTATTATTAAAAAGTATAAATATCTATTCAATATTTTATATATTCTTATTTGAATTAATACTATCAAGAATACCCAAAATCTTTGAAACAGAAATTATATTCATTAATCAAAACATTAAATATAAAATGAAGAAAATACTAGATTATAAATATATTAGAAATAAAATCAAATATTTAATGAAATAGAAAAATTATTTGGACTTTAAGAATATATAGGAATTAAAGAAAAACTTCAAGTATTTTGAGAAGTTTGAGGAGTTTTGTTAATAGAATCTGGATTTATCTAAAAGAAAAAAGAGTTCAATATAATTTATATAAACAAAGAATTCATTGAATATAAAAAGGAGAAATCGAGGGAATCAGAACTAATCATAGAAAGTTCAGAATTAAATTGATCAAATTGATCAAATTGATCAAATTAACCAAAGGGGTTGGAAAGAGCAATAGACGTTGAAATTGTAGCAATTTCTTTCTCTTTTTCTTATTTTTCTTTCTTCTCTAGAACATAAAGTTTATTCAGAAAATTTAAATCAGCCATTATCAATTTCTGCTTTCATTCATCTAATAAACATTATTGTTTACAAAGACAAGAAATCTTGGTTATAGCCTTCTATAACACTATAAAAGCCTTTTTTTTCTTTTCACAAAGTTTTTGTTTTTGATAATCGATAAAAGACCAATCAGAAAGAGACAACATTTTGTTCTTCGACTTTATATTACAAATCTTCTCTTAACAACAATATTCAATATATCTACTATTATTAAAACCTGATTCCAAAATAACATAACGATGATTAGCCTTTTTATATTGAGTATAAACAATTATCTCGTTTCCTATTCATTTGATATAATTTCCAAGTTTTATGTCACGAATCACGTTCATTTTTATAAAATAAAACTAGTTACCAGTGTTTGAGTCGTTCTCTTCAGGAGGATCCTTATCGATAAGGAATCCTAGGATAAATATTGTCCTAGGACAAATAATATCCTAGGAAGAATGAGCTAGGCAATTATTGGGTTTTAGGATAAATGTTTTAGGATATAATTCATTCTAGGATTATTATCCCAGGATAGTATTTGTCCCAGAATTATTGTTTCAGGATAATATCTATCCCAGGATTATTATCCTAGAATCTCTACAATCCTAAGATTGGAATCGTTCTAGGATTAATGTTTTAAGGTTAATGACAAATCATATAATGGATAGATTGGATAGTTTGGATAGACTGGTCTATTTGGTTTATCCAAAGTTATCCAAATTAGATTTATTAGTATATAATCAAAGTAGTTTTATAGTTTAAGAGCTTTATATTTAATTTAGTTATTAATTAGTTTACCTATATTCTACTTGATTTAATAATGACTTCATTTCCAAATGAATCTAATTGATAAAGTCTTAACCTATAACTACCAACTAACGAAACCTTAAATAGCCGCTGCCTCCAATACAGTATCGTTATATTTTGAGCATTGTTTTCGGTTAAGCTATATCAATTACAATGGACTCTATTCAGCAACCCACTGAACTAATTTCCTTCTCCTCCATCAGAGCCTCAGGACAGGCTACTGTCAATATAGAGCCAAGACAAACAATCCAAATATTTATCCCTAACCTATTTTATAAAGATTATAATAAGCATCAAGCTTTTATTATATAAGCTGATCTTTACTATATTTTTAATAGATACCTCTTCTTGATATCAATACAAAGGATCTTGTGGCTAATCTTGTTCTTTCGAGGAATTGTATTCAATTGAATCGAACCCTTCATCAATGATCTAATGACCAAAATTATCAATGATCAGTTCAATAAAAATATAAAATCTGAGATACATCGTCTTTTTGGTATTTACGAATTATTTCGATAAGGTTTCGACAGGGCTTTCAGGGAAGTTGACCCTGATTATATAGTTGAGAAAGTATTACGACAATTTAAGTAGATAGGGTCAATTATAATCTATATTGCTAAGTTTTAACAATATATCAGATATATTATATAGGATAATAATTATTTTAGATCCCAATTCTATAAGGGATTTAAGGATATCATCAAAGATGAATTAATAAGAGCTCCAAAACCACCAAACCTTTCTGAATTAATCAAAATCTTTATTCTAATCGACAACTATTTCTATGAAAGACAAATGAAGAAAAAGGGAACCACTCAGGAAAATAGAAAGTTTTCTAAACTTCAATATTAGAACAGATATTACAATATTAGCGATCCAATAGAATTAGATGAAGCCGAATGCTGACATAAATCAAACAGACTTAGCATCAAAGAGAAGAAAAGATACAAAGAGAATAATCTATATTTCACCTATAGAAAAGATAGGTATATATCTTGAGATTATAATCAAAAGAAGCTATTCGTTGCGAAAGGCAAGAAACAAGGAAGATTTGGAAATAAAAGATAAGGACCCTAAGAAATAGATACATTAAAGAGTAACTTTTGTGAGATTAGATTGTTAGAAAAAGAGTTACCCCAATTATATCTGGAACAACTTAGAGAGTTGAATATGATTATTTTATTTACAAAGATGAAACCAATTAGAAATGCTGATGAGGAAGTCGAGCTTACAAGAAACCATAAATCAGTCGAATTACTTGAAAAGGAAGGATCTATAAATAGATCTGAAGACAATCAATCAATCAATAAAGTCTATCTAAAACCTCAAGAAAACGAGTTATAATATCTGATTAGTTACTTTGATGGGAAATGTATATAGTATTATTACAAAGAATAGAAACCTGATTTTGTAGAAAAATATCAGACTTATAATTATTCAACCTTGCTAATCTTGTATACTATTATATATAACAACCTTTATCGAATAGTATTCAAGAAGAAAACAAGAGAAGGCAATGTTAGAAGATTTGTCGCGGACTTAAACTCTCCTCAGATTAGTAAAGAATAGGAGCATAACAATCATAACTTAGAAATCAAAGATATATAGGAAATCCTGTTACAAATTAAATATTGTAGGATCTGACGCAGGATTAATTATTACTATGAATATTATTAGGCCAAGGATTATTGCCGAGATTTTTAGATAGGACCAATAGAATTATCGGTAGCTATACCCTACAGATTATTAAGTATAAGCGAATATTAGCATAAATGATTGAATCTCCTTACCAAAGAATAGATCATCGAATTACTATTGTTAGAACTCAATGATACAATTGGGATTGGGCAATTAATTATAGGAATCAATCTCGGAAAACAGGAAGTTAAAGCTTTGATTGATTTAGGAGTTATAAGAATGTTTATAGATCCCAACTTTATAAAAGAAAACGGAATCCTTATTGAGCCTAAGGAATATCTATATTAAGTAATATTGCTGAAAGGAAAAAAGGCTAAAGTAGATGAATAGATACAAAGACAAACTAGCACTTTCAAAATAGTCATGTTAGGAGGGTATATAGAACAAGTCAAATTGGACTTAGTGTTATTAGGCAGATATATAGTAATCTTAAGAATCCCTTAGATTAGAAGATATAATCCAAATATTAATTGGGTAAAGGATACCCTTATATTCGATTATTGTAGTTACAAGAACAAATGATTATATAATCCAAAGGAACAGATTTCTGGGGAGATTGGATACTGTGCTATAGCAGCCATGGATCCTTTATTAATCAGTGAGATCGATACAAAAGAAATTCCAGTACAATACAGAAAATTCGCCAAGTTATTTGAAGACCTATAGGATTTGAGAGCCCTGCCAGAATATAAGCCTTGGAATTATAAGATTAATTTCAAAAAAGGATTCACATCCTTAACTGAGAGATTAAGACTATATAATCCCAATATTTTAAGAATATAAGAGGAATACCGATCTAAAACTGAAAAGAAGGGATGGATTAGGAAATCCAAGTCTCCTTGTATATCTAATATATTATTAATGTTCAAAAAAGGAGATCCGAATAATCGACTTTATAGAGACTACCATCAAATGAATGATAGGATCATCAGGGATATATACCCTATACCCAAAGCTTAGGAGCTAAGGGATAAATTGAGCAAGGCAGTGATCTATACTAAGCTAGATCAAAGAAATGCCTTCAATCTCATACAAATCAAAGAAGGACACAAATAGAAGACCACTTTCATATTACCTTCTGGATTATAGGAATACATCGTTATATCATTTAGATTAACAAATGTACCTACTATATATCAACAATAAAACAACGAAATACTTAAGGAATTTAGCTTATTCGTAATCTGTTATTTGGATAATATCCTAATCTTCTTCTAAAAGGAAAAGGAATATAAGGAATATATTCTTAAAGTACTCGAAATATTTAGGAAGATCGATTTATGATTCAAACTATCAAAATGTAAGTTTGGAATCAAAAAGATAATCTTCCTGAGATATATAATCGAATCAGGTCAGATGAGTATTGACTCAAAGAAAACCAAGAAAATAAAAAATTGGGAACGATCTAGAAATATCAAAGATATACAGATTATACTAGGATTCGCCAACTTTTGTTAGGTATTCATCAAAGACTTTTCCAAAATGATAGAATCACTTACAAAGATAACAAAAAAGGGTATAGGATTCGTATAAAATAAAAAGGCAAAGTAAGCCTTCTAGGAAATCAAGGACAGATTTACTAGGGAACTTATACTCTACAATTATCATAACGATCGAGAAAATATCATTGAAATAGATGCTTCCAATACCTATATAGCAGGAGTTCATCTTCAAAGAGATAATAATAGAAAACTATACCTAATTGCTTATTAATCTAACAAAATGGATAAAACAGAGCAAAATTATAATATCTATGAGAAGGAATTTATGATTATAATCAAATTGTTGAAACATTGGAGAATCTATCTTTAAGAAGCTAAATTCCCAATAATCATTTATATTGATTATATGAATTTATAAATCTTTATTACAATTAAGATTCTGGATAATCGAAGATTAGCTTGATGAACTGAAGAATTAGCTGATTTCGACTTGATAATCAAGTATATCAAAAGTAAAGATAATATAAGGATAGATATACTAAATAGGCCATTAGGGTATAAGGATGATAAGATCTATTAGGAAACAATGATTTTGAAATCTTTTCCTAATAAAGATCTTATTCCAAATCTAATAGAAATTGTTGTTTTAGAGAATAAACTAATGGAATTCTGGAAAAACAAATTTATAGATATATAATTAAATAAGGAAAATATCAAATAACCTAAGTCACCAATAATTATAAATGGATTGATATAGGTTACAGGGAAAATTTGGTTATCAAGTAGTATTGCCACTAAATTCATTGAAGAGCAGTATATATTATCAGCTTATAATCATTAAGGAGTATAAAGGATATATTTAAGAATTAAAAGATAATATTAAAATCTGGGATTCTGAATTATAATCAAAAAAATGGTTATTGAATATGATATCTATATCAAAAACAAGGCTTCTTATTATGCTCCTTATAGACAAATATATATAATTGAAATACCACCAACATTATAGAAATCAATATCATAGGATTTTATAAGGCTGCTACCTAAATCCAAGGATCTGATAACAGGAGTAGAATATGATTATCTCCTAATCATTATAAATCGATTGATTAAGTATATGATACTAGTACTATATAAGACCATCTTGACTACAGAAACCCTAACAGCCATATTCCTAAAAGAGGTCATCGTAGTATATGGATTACCAGAGGAGATATTGTCCGATAAAGATAAACTTTTCACATCAAAATTCTGGATTGTTCTAGTAGTATTATTAGGTGTAAAAAGGAAAATGTTTATAGTATTCTATTTATAAATGAATGAAGGGAATGAATAAGTAAACTAAATTGTTGAAGTATATCTCTGTTGTTATATAAATTATCAACAAAATAATTAAATAGGACTACTACTCCTAGCATAATTTGTATACAACAGCTTTACTTCAGAAACTATCTAAGTCTCCCTGAACTATACCAACTTTGAATACGAATTAATTGTATACCAAGAATTAAATATTCTAGAAATAGAGAATCAATCTGTTATTGTATAAATAAAGAAACTCAAGGAAGTTCACAAAAAAATAGCAGCGGAACTTAAGTTTATTACTGAAAGAAATGTTTATTATTACAATAAGAAATGTAATTAAGAGTTAATATTAAAAAAAAAGGATAAAGTCTATCTACTCTAAAAAAACATTAAAATAAAGAGATCAAGTATAAAACTAAATTATAAGAAATTGGGATTATTTAAGATCAAGAAAATTAAGGGACCTTTAAATTATGAATTGATATTATCAAAAAGTATAAACATCCATTCAGTATTTTATATATCCTTACTCGAATTAATATCACTAAGAGTATCTAAAGCTTTTGAAACCGAAATTATATCCATTAATCAAAATGCTGAGTACAAGATAGAGAAAATATTAAATTGCAAATTTATTAAAAACAAAATCAAATATTTGATAAAATAGAAAAATTATCTGGATTTTAAGAACATATAGGAATTAGAGAAAGATTTTAAATATTTTAAGAAGTTTGAGGATTTTTGTCGATAAAATCCGGATCTGTCCAAAAGGAAGGAGAATTCAATACAGCTTGTATAGATAACAAATCTATCGAATACAAAAAAGAGAGATCGAAGAAGCCAGAACCAATCGTAGAAAGTTCAGAATCAAATTGATCAAATTGACCAAAAAGATCAGAAAAAATAACGAGCATTGAAGTTACAGCAATTTCTCTTTCTTTTTCTTTTTCGAATCTTTCCTTCTCCTTTAGAATATCAAGTTCATTTAGAGAATTTAAACTAACCATTATCAATTTCTGCTCTTGTTCATTCAATAAACATTGTTGTTTATGAAGGCAAGAAATCTTGGCCATAACTTCTTGAGATACTATGAAAGCCTTGATTATAGTCTTTTGTGATACTACAAAAGTCTTTTCTTTCTCTTCACAAAGCTTTTGTCTTTGACGATCAATAAAGGATCAATCGGAAAGAATTGATATTTTATTCCTTAACTTCATATCGCAAGTTTTTCCTTAACGATAACATTCAGTATATCTACCATTATTAAAGCCCAACTCCAAAGCGACATAATGATGATTGACCTTTTCATATTGAGTACAAGCAACCATTTTGCTTCTTATTTGTTCGATTCGATTTCCAAATTCCAATTGCTTTATTCGTTTTCGAATATATTAAAGTGATATATTGTAGGAAGAAAGGAAGGAATATGAAAGATGGATATTGTAGATCTCGTATTAGTTATAAGCGATTGAGGACAACACTTAGCCAGGAAGGGGATAGTATCACGAATCACATTTATTTTTATAAAATAAAACTAGTTACCAATATTTGAACCGCTTTCTTTAAAAGGATCTTTATCGATAAGGAATCTTAGGATAAATATTATCCTAAAACAAATAATATCCTAAAAAGAATAAGTTAGGCAATTATTGGATTTTAGGACAAGTATCTTAGGATATGATTCGTCCTAGAACTATTATCTCAGGATAGTATTTGTCCCAGGATTATTGTCCCAGGATAATATCTATCCCAGGATTATTATCCTAAAATCTTTACAATCCCAGGATTGGAATCGTTTCAGGATTAATATCCTAAGGTTAATAGCAAATTATATAATGGATAGACTGGATAGCTTGAATAAACTGGTCTATCTGGTTTATCCAAAGCTATCTAAATTAGATTCATTAATATATAGTCAAAGTAGTTTCATAGTTTAGGAGCTTTATATTTAACTTAGTTATCAATTAGTTTACCTATATTCTACTTGATTTAATAACGATTTCACTTCCAAATAAACCCAATTAATAAAGCCTTAATCTACAACTACCAACCAACGAAACCTTAGGCAGCCGCTGCCTCCAGTACAGTATCGTTATATTTTAATTGCTCTATTCATTTTTTGATATATTAAAATAGTATATTATAAAAAAAGAAATAAAGAATAAGAATATTAGATATTATAGATATTGGATAATTATAGGCGATCAAGGACAACGCTTAGTCAGAAAAAGAATAGTGTCATGAATTATATTCATTATAATATAATAAAAACAAGTACAATAATTTAGACCATTGTTTTTGGAAAGATCCTTATCGATAAAGAATCCTAAAATAAGTATCTTAGGATTCAATTAATCCTAGGATTATATATATTTTAGAATTAATTAATTAGGTAATTATAATAGTTTAGGGTAAGTTATTCTAAGATCTTATTAGTTTTAAAATAAAAAATCCTAGAATAAGATTGATCCCAAGATTATTATTTTAGGAAACATAATATCCTAAGAAACAAGTTATCCCAGGATTAGTGTCCTAAGTAAGATCATTGAAAGGATTATGTGATAGATAGACTGGATAACCTAATCTATTCAATTTAAGGGATAATCTGGATAAATCAGTCTATCCAAGCTATCCAATGATATTCAGAAGTATATAATTAGAATAGTTTTATAATCTAGAAGCTTCGTGCTCAACTTAATTATCAATTAGTTTATTTATATTCTACTTGATCTAATAACAACTTCACTTTCAAATGAAAACCAATAATAAAGCCTTAACCTACAACTACCAACTAAACAAACCTTAGGCAGCCGCTGCCTCCAGTACAGAATCGTTACAACTTTATATCAATAATTATTATAGTCTTACAGCCTTCATCCTGGGAGCGATCGTGATATAAATTTTGTAATTATAACTAAAAACTTTTTCTTTAAATTATATTATAATTATTAAAGATTATATAAATAAAATAATAATTTTAATGATTTTTAATTTATATAGGAATTTATATTCAAATTGAGATTTAAAAATTTAATTATTGATATTTCATTAAAAAGAATTTCAAAGAATTTGAAATCTTTAAAATTTATTAATATATTTATAATATATCCATAATGAAAATTTTCATTGACTTATACTTATTTATTATAGAATATTAATAAATAAATATCATGACCTTTAATATAAACAGATGGTCCAAAACAGGGGGTGGTCTGAAAGTGGGGTACCAGACTCATTCACCTTCTTAATAATTCATTTCGTTCCAGATATCACCTCACACACCACATTTCCATCAAAGAAAATGGCTTTGCGTCTTGGGGCCACTCTTTGTGGGAGCAAATACTCATTTCTTCTGGTTGAAAAACTTGGTGATAAGACTTTCTTCAGCCCTGTGTTCAAAGCCGAGGTCTTGTCTGGCGTTCAATCTCTTCTCCCAAAAATTCGATGGTAGATCTATACAACTCAGTTGCATGTAATAGTCTGTGCTAATTCTCGTACCAGGGCTGTTGTGAAAAGCGCCGATCTTAAAAATCAGACTCAGGTCGACTGCCTCGTAAAGGAATACAAGTATTACAAGAAGCCTTCTATCGAATCTTCTCTGAATTTTAGAAAGTATGTGACATTATCAATAACCCTATAGGTTAGACGGCCCAAAAGCCCTTCTGTTTAGCCTTTGAATGGATGGATACGACTCTAGCGGAGGTTTCTTTCGAGGAACACATGAAAGATACTATATAAGTCGCAAATATTGTCAAGGTATGCTTGGAAGCATTTTTCGAGCTAGAAAAAGAGCACCTTGTTTATTCAGGTATGCCATATGCCATTCACCCCTGAAGAGCTTTTTCTATCGCCATTCACTAATTAGGGCAGATTTGAAACCTGTGAATGTTCTTATATCTAATAATGACGGACTGTTCAAAGTCAAAATCGGAGACCTGGGGCTAGGTACGAAGCATATATTACAGAATTGAGTTATGCTAATTTCTGTAGAGGGACTAGAGGGACGCAATCCACGCTGGGTTCAGCTCGGAGCATTTCGTGCTCCTGAGGTCTGGACAGGAGTGACCTGCTTCCATAAAGCCGATGTATGGTCTATTGCTGCTATGGTAAGTTGTCAACCTCTCATTCTTATCCAACTAAAGATAGAAGTTATTACAACGGTTTGATCCAAACATTCTAGGTAATGCCGACAATATCGACAAAACGCTTATTCACCCAATGGCATGGTGCTTAGCGAAGATTATGCTCCTTTTCGATCCATCCTGTACCTTGATTTCTCCTCCTTCTGACGTCGATAAGACCTTACAGGCCTATTCCAAGCTAGCCCAAAACCTTACTAAAACACAAGCAGAGGGAGATTCGGAAGAATTACTTTTGCAGATTCCGTTATTTGGAGTGTGGACTGATCTAGTTCTGGATGCCGGCATCCCGAAGGTAGTGCTAGACGTTATACGCCTTTTGGCAGCCCCTAACCCGGCAAATAGACCTTCGGCTCTGCAAGCTCTTCAATTACCAGAATATAAGGCCCTCCAGAAAGCTGCAGTCGCGTATGGAAACTAGGACGATCTCTTAAGATCTGGTATCCGATGATTCCAATTGTGCACTTGGGTTCGAGCCGATGCAATGATGGGGAGCCCTGGAGGACAGGTTTACACAAGCTCCGTGTAAATAATGCTTAAAAGGGACTACTCCTGTCGTGCTGGTTGTGAGGATTGAACAAATTTCCCAAACGCTTTACTATATCAACCTTGAATATACTAGATCAGATCCTCCCAGTCAAGCATTTGTGGCACATGGCCACTAACAATATAGGAACAGGAGGAGATACAGAAGTCAACTACAATGTTACACCTGGTTCCTGTTGGCCGCAGATTTCGGGATTTTTCCAGACGAGACAAATTCAATCCTCATTATCAGCTTTCTTAGATGGATTTTACTTTAGTCAACGGATTACAAGCAATGCATTTTAAGTCAAACATTTTGAGGAATAGTTTATGGAACGAAGACGGGCAGCATCAGTAAAAGTTTCATCACAACGGAGCTCGGAGCGCCTCTGAACGATTATCTCCGACGGCAGCAATAGTACAAACTCAACATCACCTTGAAATAATATTAAATTTCATCCATTTGCCTTATTTGCAATATTGTTATGAATTTTAAAGATTAGTAAAACCACACTATAATAATATCCTAATGCTACTCGCCGCTTATACTATTTTAATAATACTCGGTCTTGAAAACTTAATTTTGAAATAGAACATTTCTTAGATCTAGATTATATAATAATCAAGAATCTATAAAATAAATTGATGAGTAAATAATATAAGATATATTAAAAGTCTATTTGTTTTTATAGAATTTAAATAAAAGAATTCTATTAATTATTTTAATATTATTTTAATATATATAATTTCATTTTAAAACTAGAAGAACTATTTTAATTGATCCTTATAAAAACAAGAATTTTTATTTTCAACTTTATTAAAATTAAAATATATTATTAAAAGAATATTTTTATTAATCTCTTTAATTTTTATATTTTTCATTTCTATTTCTTTTATTATTAAATAAAAAAATTTATTTTTGATATAAAAGAATAATTTGAAACAAATAGTGATCTGAAAGTAAAATATTAGATTTATAATAATTAATAATAATAATCAATCAGAAATAAAAACCAGAATATAAAAATATATCAAAAACATTATTTATTATACTTTTGAATTTATAATATTTGAAAAATTTATAAATTATTATCTTTTATTTAAAATATAATAAAAAACAAAGAAAAGTTTTATTAAGATTTTTTAAATTTTGATTATTAGAATTAAAATTAAAGTTATTTCAAAATCTAACTTTTGAATACTTTTATTAATAGATTTTTTAATTTTTTAGATTTTGAAACTTTTTCAATTTTGATTACATAATTCAAGATAAGGAAAATTTATATAAATAATTTATAATTATTAATATAAAAATTTAATCTTATATAAATTAATTGAAAATAAAAAAAGGGAAAATTAAACTTTTTTGATATAAATATAAAAAATGGCCTTTATTTCTTGTTTAGTATTATAAGTATTTTAATTTGTTTGAATATCTGAATTATATTCAGGAACTTAAAAACTTTTCATTAATGGACTGTAGTCCGGTCTATTGAATGCCTTGGTAGACGTCTTAAAGGAACGAAGACTTTGAGTGATTAAAGAGCTTGTAGTATTACAGTATATAGTATATAATACACTATATAAGTCTTATAATATACGATCATAGCTGTCAATCCAATGAGCAATTATGATATATAATATCAAAACTTCAAAATTGGATCTAAATAAAACAATCGACTTAAGAAAGATTTGTGATCTTTCAACTCGATCAACGTTGCGGGTGGGTATACAGATTAACCTTGACCCGCCCAACTCACTCACACAGCTAACTACCTACCTTCAAATTTTTAAATTCAATATCCCCTTAACTAGTCCTTATCCAGACATGCAACAAATATAAGTATAAGTATCACGTGTATACGTGATGATTGATTGGCTGATATCCACAGATTCCATTTACCTGGCCTTTCTTCAACGATACGCCACCGCAAAGTTGGCTATTACACTTCAACAAGAATAGATTGCTCGGAATTTGATCTCATCTTTTGGTTTGCACATCTTGATTCCTTACACGTTAACAATACGACACCCAAGTATTAAGAAATTGATGTTTCCATATGATCTGTCACTTAATTCCTTCCTATTCTAATGTATTTTAATATGTATTAACTTGCTATGGCTGATAGAGATAGTTGATTGACCTGAGCAGAAGCTATAGCTCGCTTAACATTATAACCCCCCTGATAATTAAAGTTCGTATCATTTTCAATACCGATACTGAAATATAAAAGAGGATGAGTGAGGAAGGAATAAACCAATTAACTAAATGAATACGGTGTTGAAATATAGTAGAAAAAATAAAGTTGAAAACAAATGAAGATGAAATTTTATTCGATCATAGATAGTATTTAGAATACAGTATTACAACACGATTGGAACAGCAGTTGGTTAGTCATCTTCCAGAGAGTAAATGAATCCTATTTTCGGAGTCTGGATTCTTGAATGGAGAATTAAACTGAGAAGTATCCCCTTGAATTCGTTAATGAGCTCCATCACTCGATGTAGAAATTATTGGCATCAGAGTTCGTGAAATTATTTCCATACTGTTTGTCTTCAATCAAAGTTCTAGTTTGATAAAAGAGTCTTTGAAAATGATTCAGAAGTTCATTCTAGCCAATTATGCATTATCATCTAAGAAATGCACGGACCACTATTGGGCTCTCTTTCGCTTATCACAAAACTCGGTTCACCCGAAAAAATTTTCAAGCGGGAAATTTCAAGACATTATATATTTTGAATCCGTACTGTTCTTCAACAAATGGGGCTTGTGGTTTAGTGGTATAATGTTCCCTTAGCATGGGAGAGGTCCGGCGTTCGATTCGCCGCTAGTCCAAACATTGTAATTGGTAATTTGCCATTCTTTTGCTTTTGCAAACATGGAGGTTGAAATCGATGTTGTTGAATATATATTTTTTCAATGTATTCAACAACATATTCGTGCGAGCTAAGAGCGGCTATGGGGTATAAGCGAAGGTCCGCGCGTTAAGATCTTGTAGTGGATCTTTGATATTGGGTCTATGTGTGGTGGATAGATCTTTTGTTCATTTTGTGAGTGGGGATTGATATCTGAATGAACTTGTTTAGAAAGGATGGATGCCGACAACTATTTATTTTGTATGAGTTCGTGAAATCGAAGCTATGCATTGAGAATGAGAGATTTCCGGGCATGATTTCTGAAAAGTAAATAACTTCTGCGGAGGAATCTTCAATCTCGAATGGAATATTGGTATATTTTTAAAATATTCTCAAATATTTATTATATTATTCTTTTATATCAAAAATAAAGATGTTCATTTATTAATAATCTTTTTATTTAAACAATTGATTTTTCAAAATTTCAATTATAAATTCATTATTTGTATAATATAATATAATAAATTTAAAAGTTTTTAAATTTTTTATAATTTATTTTAATAAGATATTATTAATTAGATTTTCAAATTTTTAATTTTTATATAAATTTTAAAAAAAAAATTAAATTATGACTTTTTTTTAAATTCTTAAATACTTGATAATTATAAATTTAGATATAATAAAATATCATAAAAGATTAAATCGAAAATAATTATTAATTCTTTTTAAAACATTATTATAAATAATAAATCTAAAAAGAGAATATTATATTTATTTATTATAAAAAATACAATAATTAAAATTTAAAAGAAGTCAAAAATATAGAATCTTTAAATAAATATTTTTAAATTTGTAACAGGATTTTTTAATCAAATATTTAGTTCTTTTGATATAAATAATTGAAAAGAGTGAGTTTTGGTGTAAAAAGAGCCTACAGCTAGTAGCAGTGCACGGTCACTGTACATACGTCCCGATAGCACACTATGAAGGGGGAAAGGAAAAGAAAACTGATTAGATTATATTGTAATCAATCACTTAGAAGTAAAATAGATTTTATAATAGTTTTGGGGTTGAGGTAATCTAGATTCAAAAATAATATAAAAAGAATTGATTGATTATTTGAAGGAGAGGGCAAAGGCCTCTCCTTATAACTAATTACTGAAGATCATATGACAGGGTAATGAAAACCCTCCTATCAGGATGGGTTAGAAATCTAACTTTCTTTATAATATATTATAAATAAACAAGTTATTAATATATAAAACAATAATTTTTAATATTAAAAAATTATTGAAAAAATAAAATATTAAATTTAATTAAATTCATTTAAAGATATTTTCTATATATATAAAATAAAATTATAATTTTTAATAAATAATTAATTATAAAATTAAAACAAGTTTTAAAAGAATATCATTTATAAGAGATTAAAAAACAAAGACCTGCCTCGGAAAAATATAAGATCTTAAATAAGGTATCCTCAACTACTATAGTATAACTAATCTCAACATCATCTAAAGTACTCATATCATCAAGCTAATAATCTTAATCCTAGACCATACACCCAGTACCCATCCACCAGCCTCGAGTACAATTTTCCATCACGAAAATTTATCATCGCTATCATCTACTCAACTCAAGTACATCTACATCAAAATCCCTCCATAGACATAACCCATACGAGCAGAATATTATTTTGACTAGTTCTACTCCAGTATATTTAACACTCTTCGAATTCACGCCATCACAAAACTCAAACAAAAACGACGTATTTATTGTCTATTCTTGCTTTCTCTTCCATCTTTCTCAATAATAAAAAAGCATCGATAAAAACTTGCTTTCTAATCTCAATCTCAATGTCAATATCAAAAAAACTAACAATCTCTCCAACCCAGACCTCCGACCTCCCACCCGTCAACAAAACCAAAACCTATCCATCCCGCAACTCCACAACTTCACAACACAGCCCATAAATTCAGCATCCTTCCAAAACCCATCAGTGTAATGGTGAAATAAACCCTCATCCTTACGCAAACAAACAAAAACAAACAACTAGATATCGTGCCCAAAACTAAAAATTGGACGATTCGTTGCTCGTTATGAAGATGATCCCGACTTCGCATTCACATTTGTATTAGCATGAGTAAGAATACTAAGCGGAGGTCCAGCTTCAGTTTTCGACTTCGTAGGAGAGGATGGTGATGATGATGAAGGGTTGGAAGTTGCCGATAGAGTTGATTTGAGAATAGATTTAGGATTAGCTTTTGAGGTGGAGGGTTGTGGTCCAGATCCAGATCCAGATCCAGATCCAGGTTGAGCTCCTGAAGGCGGATCTGGAGTTGATGAATTTGCTGGCGCATTTGTTGATGTGCTCGCATTTCCATTTCCATTCCCATTCGCATTCGCATTCCCACAATTCCCACACAAACCCGCAGTATGCGCCCCGGTATGTACCAACGCAACCCCCCCTATCGGCATCGCCAAACCTATTATACTCAAATTAGTCCACTCTACCACCCAAGCATGAGAATGCACTTGCGTGAGCTCACCGATGTATAATACATACCAGTTGCCAAACCAACTACTCTATTTCCCACTCCGGGTGGTGAAGAACCGGTATCGTGTCCGTGGATTGGATTCCAGCCTGGTGTTTGTTGGATTAGGGGGGTGGAGATGGCGGTTATTGTTGTGGGTTGGTAGACGGGGATGATAGGGGTGATGGGGTAGGTGTAGATGGGGTAGGGATAGGGATAAGGGTAGTAGTAGGACATTTTGATATTGGGATGTGATGATGGGGAGTGGGAGAAGACTTGTATTCTTCCTTGTAGAGGTTAATATTTCGATTTATCTGTGGATTTTTTTTGGAGTTTGAATATTTGTATGGAAATATAAAAGAATTAAAGAAGGGAAAGATTGTTCTTTTGTTGATGAGATAGATTTCGAACATTGTGAATGAAAATATAAATGATTGATGATTGATGATTGTAAACATCCAAACATCAAATTTTAAGATTCATAAATACTTCATACAATGAATCAAATTTTTTCAATGGATGATGGATTTATTCACAATCACTCCACCCACAGCAAACAGAGATGATGAATCTTATCATCTTTTTCCAAACAAACATTTGAATTCAAACACCAAATTTTTTCTGAATCACCACAAATAATACACTCATATTCTCGGAAACGATCCATCTCCTAATCATACATAACCAACCAACCAATAACCAACCAACAAACAACCACCACCTCCAAAACCAAAATCCAGGAATCATAAAACATATTCATATTCTCCACCACTCACCACTCCCTATTAATTATTAATCAAAACCACATCACTGAAACTCGTCCAAGATAAACCCCAGATCATACATATACAACCTAAATCAAATCCATGCCCTCCTCACCAAAAATGTAGATATCTCCATACCCAAAAGAAAAATGATCTCACTTCATTAATTCACATCCATATCCACACCCACAAAAACTCCTCCCTAACAACAAAAGAGCAAAGAATAAAAATATCTGAACAAATAAATAAATAAATAAATAACCACTCAGCTATTTATTATTCCTCCTTCCACTCCAGTCAGTACTGTAGATAGATAATTTGTGATTATTAATCATCTAATATTTGCTTGTTTTTGTCTCAAAAGAAAAATATCACGCGAAGATATCAAAGGGGTAGAGTAGATTATGTGTAATGTAGCTTAGGAGTTGATTTGAAGGCAAGACAGACTTACTTTCAAGCTACCAGTGGTAAGACTTAAAAAAGAGAAAATACTAGCGTATGAATTGACCATAAGTCAGAAATCGGCACTGGCCTTCATTGCAATCCATCCATCTTGAATGTGAAACTTTTGTATGCCTAAACTAAGATGAGCATGGATGGAATAGTCATATAAATGAATGTTCGATAAGCTCGGTTAAGTATGTAATGAGAATTGATTATTATAATACCGTATTACTCTAGCAGTTTGTGCTCAATCTATCTATGTCCATGTCTAGACGCTTCATCCTTCTCAGCCCACTCTACCCATCGTTTAATAACCTCATCCACCATCGTGACTCCATCTCTATTCGCATCTATTTCAAACCATTCTCTATGCTCTTTCCCGCATGTTTTGCATTTTCCACAATTCACTCTTTTGGCCATTAATTCAATATGAATTAATCTTTCTACCTTGTGTACATTTGGAACCTTCTTAGGACCATCGTTTTCACTAGGATTTCTCGACGGTTGTTTTGAAGAATCGTGATAAGGGTAGTATCGGATTAATGCAAGGTTGTAACCACATTGCTTTTTCCACTGTTGCATTCTCGCAAAAACGTTTTCGGCTCTACCAATCTTGAGGAGCATTGTTTTTTGCGGTTTGTCTGGTGGAGCAGAAGTAAAGGATTCAAGGACATCAGAAGTACGTCGATGGCCAGACCCTGACTTTGTCGTTGGTGTTAAAAGAGAACCAGCAGCTTCATCGGAAGGTCCCGTAGGTAATCCTTCATCAGTCAACCAAAACATATATATAAATCCAGGAAGATCAGCATCGGAAATTGGTTTTGCTAATTCTGCTAGTAATGCAGCTGTTGTCTGTGGGCTTGCTGATGAAGGGATGTGAGCTAGTAATTCTCCTGTTCTTGAAGATGGATCCCGATCCATAGTAGGACGCTGAAGCATTTCAGGTTGCTTAGAATGTGAAGGCCTTGATGAAGATGTGTTTGGCCTGGAAGAAGGTCGAGTTGAATGAGAGGGCACATCGAGGTAATCTGACGTGTGAGAACTTGGTACGTGAGAGGAAGAAGGTCCTTCATGCATCTTTTGTTGTGGTCTTGGTGCATCCGAATCATCCGGTTCACCACAACATAACAATTCCAGGTTACTTCTTTTGCGTCTCGCCCGACCACCATTTGTAGCAGACGTATCATCATGATGTTCTTGTCTTCCTGGTTCTTGTAATTGATGTGCTTGTGCTTGAGCTTGTTGCCATTCTTGTCCCTGTTGCTGCCTTTGAGGTCTTCCATGGTTGTCAACATGTTGCTGCTCATTTCTCAAAGCGCTATTTGAGCCGGGTCGTCTGCCGCGATTATCTTCTCCAGTTAGACGTTGTTTTCCTTTATTTTTCTTCTGGTCAACCTCGAGGAGTCCCAATCTTTCGACTAATGTGTCTACGCTCGACCGTTCACGAAGGGCATTTGGTCGAGATTGAACAAGTGGAGCAGCTTGTCCAGCTTGATCTTTATGTTGCCAACAAAATGCATCTGGACTCAATGCTCCTTTTGAAGGACTGGGACTCGGTGGAGTATGTGGAGATTTAGAGAGACCTCTTCGGCATGGCTTTCCGTTCGATGATAAACCATGACATGTTGAATTCGGATTTTTCGAGTCCGTTCGAGGTAATAATGATTCGGGGGTATGATGGTACATTGGTGATAAGTATGTATATTCGAGTCCTGCTAAAAAGTTAATTCTGGGGAAGAAATGGTTAGCAATATAACGAACGACTGTGGGAGAGCTAAGAGTTAGTTTTGGGACTCCTTGAGCAAAGACGTGGCAGTGAAGTTTGAATGCAACATTATGACCCAATGATTCACGTCTTGCATATGGAACGGATGTAAGAGTATCCATTTTTGAGGAGGCTGGTTACGAGGTCGATAGTTTTTGGCGCTTGGCGCTTTGACCAATAAGCACAAGACTCCGTACACCCCACGTGATTGACAGCAAAACGACGCTAAGATTTCTCTCCAACCTCAATTCACATGGCACGTGTCATTTTATTGCGTTGTGCAAAAGATGATCTTACATCCAACGATGAATCATGTTTTACTTGTTAAAGACATGTTTGCACAACGCAGATATGGAGATGGAGATGGGTATGGATATGGGCATGGGCATGGGTATGGATTTGGATATGGATACGGATATGTATATGGATCTTGCTTACCTAGTACCTTACAGACTACATTCTACTCCGCACAGAAACTCTTGAAACGCCACTTATGCATAGCCTAGATAATCAACCCTTTTGAATGGTCCAAGTATCATCAGCCTCGCAAGTCATCGACCAGTACTTGAAGACCACGCTGTGGCTTCCTCATCAATTTCTCTCATTGGCAACTTTTAACCTTCGAGAACATCTATTTAAGCGCCACATTATCGAACTGTACAGAGTATCGTTTTGGAATTTCTATATGTGAGAAAGTGGTCCTACCTCATATATTTCAGATGGAACGTGTAGCATCATTTCCCCCCGGTATCCCCGCCCAGCCTGTCCCCGGTGTTTAGTTTGGTTTCAACTGCAATTGTTGTCTGAAACATTTTCCTATTCCAAGTAAAGAACCGGGGACGGGATATCTCGTTCGCATGGCCAAGGGAATGAAAGGTTTGAGATAAGGATGAGAAGAACAATAGAATATGATAGATTGTCAGAAATCAAATTGATGAGTGGAAAGAACACTCTTATAAGCATAACAGCTAGGTTAGTTGCTATCCTCAATCTTGTCTAGAACCTCTGCTCCATATTTAAAATCCTAATCATACCTACCAAGTCATCATGATCATCAGTTTCCACCATCTGGACTCTAGCTTATAAGGCTATACTGTTGTTCCTTGATGTCTCAGGTGCTCTTACTACAAAGGTGGATATATCGAAGTGTCATTGTACATGAGATAGGTGTACCAGGAAAGTTGTGTTGCAAATCTCATATCTATATGGGATGGATCAATATAATATTGGACGGAAAGTCATCCGGGACAGAAATGAGATATGCAACAAAACCTTTTACTTCAAAGGCTCCACCTATCAGACTTTTGAATCCAGTAGACTTTATCATCTCTTCCATTGGTTCATTTGGGTTTCCATGACCACTTTAGCTTCTTTCGTTTCAAGCCAGGTGGCTTCTTTCCCACAGACTTCTTGAAACCCATAAAATGTTGAGATCTACTAGAATTGGTGGTATACCCGCATTGTGTGTAAATTAGAGGTTCACTTGACCCCATATCATATATATCAATGTACTGATATCATTGTTTTGCAAGAAGAGGTTAGGTTTTGGAAACAAACCTTTTTTTCATCACATATCTCCCAAGTGCTGAGGATGAAGTAATGCAGCCGAATTTCAAAGCTTCATGCATATATTGTGTCAATTGCACACGGAAGTTATGTTCATAACCATTTGCTCAAGTGAACGATAAATATTAGAAAATTAAATATGACATGGCGAATGATATACTATCATTGACAGATATCATCTGTGAAAGGGAAGTTGCTCAACATTGTCTTTTCTCAGGAATTCCCTGAAACATCTACTTCAGACTTATTACCATCAAAGATAAAACAAATATATAAAATTGGAACAACAGATTAAATTTTATGACTACTTACACAGAGTAGTATGATACTACAATGCTATATTTAAAGAAAATTCTAGATTGCTGTCAGACCCAGCAAATCTACCCCTGAAGATCCTCCTCACCACCCGCCATCATCACATCTCCATTCACACCACCAACCTGCTCATCCTCATCAATCCGCTCATCCTCAACACCATCCTCATCCTCCCAAGCCACCTCTTCCAACAAACCCCTCTTCATTCCCTCATGTCTCTCAGAAATCATTTCAAGCGTCTCTCCCGACTTCCCTACCATCTCCACAATCTTCTCATCCATCCTATTAATCCAAACCGTATCATCAATCTTACCAAAAGCAAACAACGTAGTCAATAAATCCCAACCCTGTTTATCCAAAGAAACAATCACCAATCTCAACGAATCTTCATAACTTTCCCATTCCTGTTTCTGTACTCTGAATTCGGTTTTCTTTGTTTCCCATTCTTTTTTTTGCGCAATGAATTCCAGTTTTTGTCTTCTCCATTCTTGTTTTTGAGCTTCGAATTTCTTTCCTCGTGCTTTGAGTTCTTTGGATAGGGTTATGTTTATTGTCTCATGCTTCTTGGCAGATTTCTTGGCTTCTGATTTTTCGTTTTCAGATTGATGGAGAGAATTTTCGAGTTCCTGATTCTCGAGAATTAATTGTTCTTTCTCAGCAACCGATACTTCCTTCTCCCCAACCAACTTCTCCTTCTCCCCAACCAACTTCTCCTTCTCCCCAACCAACTTCTCCCTCTCCTCAACTAACCTCTCCCTCTCAATCCTAAGCATAGAATTCTCATCAAAAGTCACATCCCCCGTATGAAAAATACTCCAATTCCTATACTCGAGCTCTTCACATCGCAGCATCAATTCATCATTATCAGCTCTATTTTCTGCAAGTTCATCTTCGAGTTCGGTGATGTGTGAATGGAGGGTTTTCTTTTGAGTGCGGAGTTGCTTCATTTGTGAGTTGTGACGTTGGATTAGATCGCGCAGTTGGGTTTGCGTGGAGATGAGGATTTTTTTGAGTTCTTTGAGTTCGTGGGCTGGGTTTGTCATTTTGGGGAAAGGCTTGTAGGTGGAGGAAGTGGCTTTGAGGGCTTTGAGATGTGATGTTGTTTAGATGTTGATATGTTGATATGTTGATATGTTGATATGTTGATATGTTGATATGTTGATATGTTGATATGTTGATATGTTGATATGTTGATATGTTGATATGTTGATGTTGACGGTGTATACCTATTGATACCTAGTTTTTATTCTATCCCAGTATGGTGAATATTAAACACAAATGCTTCTAAATATAATACCATTTGTGCATATCGTATATTTCATATTAACAAACAACCTTAATGCAAAATAAGAATACCTTTTATGCACACAATATCAACACACTGCACATTGTATACTGTACATATCTATAATATACTTCCCACAAACCACCATTCCTACAGCACCATTTCTAAAAGTTTTATATGAAATACCCCTCATCAAACACTACCTAATAAAACCCCAAAATAATCTTACCAATTGTTATTATTAATTCGAGAAAAGGAAGTCCCAATCTATACGAATAGTAAGAAAAACTGTAGATGGATGAAAATATCAAAACTCAAACTCATTTTCTCACTTAACTTACCAGAAACCTCTTCCGTTTTCGTTCCTCTGCTTTACAAATCATCACCTATTGAAATTTCCTACTATAGCCTTGAAGTTACCTATTGAAGAGACTGAGCTAGATACCCAGACATCATTCTTTTATAAGAGTCACACAGCAAAGAATCGGTTATATTCAAATAATAGATAGAATAAGATCTAAAACTTTTCATTACTTCCCTAACTCTATCTAGGAATCCTTTTATATAGATAAAAACTCTTCAAATTAATATAGAGTTTGGCCCCCTTTCGGCTAGCCGACTCTCCGCTTTCGGAGATTGTAATATTTTTATTCTCCTCAAAAAGTTAAATAAACATTAGATCTTTAATAGTACATAAGAAATTTTCTATTTGATATAATATAATACAATACTATAATTTTCTAATGATTTAATTTAGTTTTTGTATTGATTTATTTTTAAAGTTTTTATATTCTTTAATTAAATAATATAAAAACTTCTTTTAAAGAACTTATTTAATTTTTTAAAAAAAATTATTTTTTATATCAATTTTTCAATAATTACATTTATAATTGATTTAATTTATAACTTGAAATCAATTTATCAAATTAATATTTTTGTTTTTTAATTTTTTAAATCTTTTATTTAATAATCTTTAATATAAAATTAATTAATTTTCTTCCATCTTTAATTTTAATCTCTTCTAGTTTTTTCTTTTTGAAAATTTAAATAATAATAATAATAATATTTAAATTTATTGATTATATTTAAATCTTTATATTATATTCTATAATTTTAATAAAATTTTAATTTTATAAATCTTTATATTTTTTTAATAAACTTCAAAAATCAAAAAAGAGTAATATTTTAAAGAGAAATATTAATCTTTCAATTAAATATATTTTTAAAAATTATAAATTTATATCAAAAAGAAAATTAAAAAATATTTAAAAATATATTCTTATATATAAGATTATAATTTAGAAAACGACTGATTAATTAATTAGATTCTTTTAATAAAAAAATTCAATGTCTTTCGATTTGATTGAATGCTTCTTGATTATTTTTTATTGAGTTGTTGTATTTGTATTCTGTACATTGACATCTACTACCTACCCTAAAGAGGTATTATACATCTTCCCTTGTATTCTTGTGTTTCTTGCTAATTTCGTAATACTTTTATTTAAAGGTTTTTGATTTATTTTAAGAAATAAAGATATGATAATATAAAGTATAAAGTAAAAGTGTAACTATAATATATGAATACATATAATACAAATCTATATTAGATGAGATTTAGATATATATTAGAAATTTTTTAAGTTTTGTAGGTAGGTAGGTAGGTAGGTAGATAGGTAGATATTCAGAGCAATATTTATATTTATGTATATATTATCCGCATAAATCCACATCAATCCCAATCCTCTATACCATCAATCAAAGCCTCCTAATCCCAATCCCAACTTAAATCCTCACTCCCACCCCCCAACCCTCCCCATCTCAACACCCATATCAATCCAAGCCTGAGTAACACAACAATGAGACCTCTCTCTATTTTCCCACCTCTCTCGATCCTTCTCCCTATTCTTCCTCTCTCTTCTTTCTTTCCTCCTACTTTCCCGTTCCTTTTCCTTATCCCTCATTTTCTGCATCGCTAGAGAATTTACCCTAACTTCCTTTTCACAAATTTCCAACCTCCTCGCTTCCATTCTAGCTTTATAAGTTCTTTGTTCATCTTCTACCTCCTCCCCATCAATATCAATATCTCTATCCAATTTACGTTTCCTCTCCCTAACCCCCTGCGATTCGACCCCCATTTTCCCATTCCTAATCATCAAATTCGGCATAACCTCCTCTGGAATCAAATGGTCCTCCAACCTCCTCAACTCCCTCCTCAAAGGCGACGGATTCTTTCTGAAACCAAAATTTGTGCTCTTCCTCCTAGAATAAAAATCTCCAACTCGTCGACTTGTAATCTCCCAATACGCCGCATCCCTCATATCATGTATATCGATTTTTCCCTCCAAATCCCCATAACTCTCACCTCCACACTCCTTGATGAAATATTCGGATAAAAATGGATTGCGATGTATATGGCTCGATCTCTTTCTAGCCTGTTCTCTCCACAGTTTATATCTCTCATGCCTCTCGCGTCGAAGACGTTGCTTGCTGCATTTTTTAAAGATAGATATTAATTTTGGATTAAAACCGTGGGGGTAAATTTCCTCTTCATGTTTGATCTTGCATCGGGAGGGTTTGTGAATGTGCCAATCTTCATAGGTATGAAGGGATGAGGTTCCTCCTCGGGAGATTGATTTGGTTCTGATGTAATCAGATGCCATGGGGGCAAAAGGTAATAAAGCTCGCTCCTGCAGATATAGTTAGTATTTATAGTCTAGGATTATAGTTGCGGATCTGACTTACCATTTCAGCATTTGTGTTTCTGTGATCAGAAGACTTGGAGGTTGTAACTAATATAGTTTTCTCCATGAAGATCTCATTAGATTGCACTGATTCCTGAAAAAAATGATGTTAACAAAAGAACACGTCGGGGATAGAAGAAGCTTCATACAGATTTTTTTGACTCGTCAAAGGCTTTTCCCACATTTTTCAGAGCCTTCATTATTAGCTCACGTAATAATGGGAATGTTTCGAGAGAGAAGTCAAGGCAACAGATAAAACCTCTGACATTTCCAGCTTTGAGCATTTCAGCCTTTTCTTCGAAGACTTCGCACATACTTTTGTACGCGCGGTAACTTGGTTTGCAAAGATCTGAGGGACTATTTGGCATAAAGTCGTTGGTAGCTTTTTTGATCTTTTTAATTTGTCCAGGGAGCGGTGGAAGATTTGTCAAGGTCGCTGACAGCTTCGTATATTCAGATGTAGCCGATAAACTCAGGGGCTCGCCCTTAGCAAGATTTGTATCCATATCCAAACCAGGTTGTATAATTGGCGAAGGGAAGGACGAAGGAGGTGGTGAGAATTGAGGACCTATAAGATCCATTTCCTCTATCGTGGAGATTTTCACAAATTGAGATTGGCGTTCAGCTTTGGTGGTTATCGCTTCCATCAACACAGAGCTTCGCATCATTAGCTTTGTGCTTTGTTGCTTTGCAAAGGACTCCGCAAAGAATTCCGCAGATTGAGATGATATAGAATAACCCGAAGACCCGTACTGAGTAGAATCCATATCAACATCTAAACCAGCTTTTGAACTAGATGACGATAAAGTTGATGGTGAAGGGCCGTTCTGGAGAGGCCCCTGACGCTGCTGCGCGACAGAAACCGTACCTCCCATCCCCGCACCCTCTTCAGCCATACCAACAGATCGCCGTCGAAGTAAAGAAGCAGTATCCGTATTTGCAGATGGATAACTGTACCGTATCTGAAGATGGACAACCTCCATGTACGGACAATCTATCCACCGTAGAAATTGTCGCAAATATCTTGGAGTTGAACAAAAGACCAGGACTTACGGTTCAAGAAGTTGGGAATGCAAGTTTAGAGATTTCTCCAAATCCAAATGCACGTTGACTCATTGAGGAGGTCGAAGAAAAGTTCTTAATTATTGAGGTGAGAGATAGGTAGGTATGATTGATATGAATATAAACTTGGTAGGCTTATTACACAGGTTGGTGGGTTGTGACTCGTCTGCTGCCTATTGTTCATAGATCTTCTGTTGTAAAAGTGAATACTGATGTTTCCACGGAGACCCAAATTGGTAAAGTAAGGTGAAGAAATTCTAGGTGCGGAATCATCATGTCAAGCGTCTCGTTATGAATTTCGAAACGGAGGGAAGAATTAAAAAATGGATAATTTTGGAGTTGTTGCACATCTGAATATTTCTACGACGCTGAGTGACAGAAGGTGTTCCTGATACATATCATTTGGCAGATATGCAACAAACTTTGGTGGATAAAGAGAGTGATGTTGGAAGTGAAGAGAGGGGGAAGTGAAGAGAGGGGGAAGTGAAGAGAGGGGGAAGTAAAGTGAGAGGGAAGTGGAAAATGAAGTGAAGCGAATGTAAAGTGGGCAAGGCAACGGAACGAGATGGGACAAGAGTTGAATGTTCAATTGAGATGGATAAGACTGCTTGTATGAGAGTGAGGAAAGCTTCAAGATAAACCCCATTACAATGACTTGACAACCATAGCAAAACAACAGTATCGGTACATTGAGCATTTATGATCAAGTCAGGATATATAAAAGTGCAATTTCTGATTACCATGGACCTAGTAAATACATTCCGGTTCAAAGCGGTATCCATGAAAACTGGCGGCACTCACGTAAATCTTCATATGAACACTGCTGTGGATAACATCTCGAGTTGCGCCGCTTTTATTCTTTTCAAGCATTAAATACTCTGCGATTATCGTTTCCTGAGACAATAAGTTGTTTAGATGAGGTAGGCATAGTAAGCTCGACGTCGATGATATGGAACCTGATTTGAGTATCTTACTTATAGAGTCAGGAATAATAAAGACTTGCCGTAACATTGCTTAAATTAGATCATCTCCATAGACCTCCCCACAAAGACTTGCCTCGAACGTTGATGTAATCCTAACATCATACATGCCATGCGGGTATCTTTCATCGTTGAATTTATTCATCTCTTCACTTTTTTCTTATCTGGCCCTTCATCTTCGTCATCGCTTAATTCAGCATATTGAGTTGTGGGTTGAGTATCTTTCCAAGCATTCGTAAATAGTGGATCATTCTTAGCAAGCTCGGCATATTTCAATAATGCTTCTCTGGGATCCTCATCACGCATACTACTCAGCGTGATACTTTCATTAATATGCTTCTCATCTGGCTGACTTTTCGCAAAAGGTGTAACCAATGGTAGATTAGGACGACGTGGATCTCGAGAGCGACCAGACGCAGTCAACCCAATGGTAGGATGTCTTGCAGCGAAGGATGTAGCTGACGTATTGGACACAAGACCTCCTGGAGTGACGATGCTGTCCCCTGACATACCCGTAGACTGATCTGTTGTAAAATTGGGGTCATCATCAACATGGCGCTTCTTGGGTGCACGAGACATTACGTCAACGGCACCTCGGACTGATGTATTCGGGTTGTAAAGAACATGAACTTCGGAATTGGCGGAGCCAGTCACAATTTGGTTGAGTTTAGAGTGCCACTGAACCGTGATGAGAGGAGAACCAGCAGTCACAGGAGTAACGAGTTCCGGTTTGAGATTGCCTGAATTCAGAATATGGAGGTGACCTGATGCCGAGCCAGTAATGATATTAGAGCCGTTAGGTGAATATTTAATGTTAGTAACGGAATACACATCCGATGTCGAGGGATGTGAAACCGTCACAATAGGAGTTTTGAATTTTCGAGTATCCCAAAGCTTGATGAGATTGTCACCACCACGTGTAACAATCATTCGTCCATCAGGACTAATATCAATACCACCAGTCCAAGTATCCGGAATATGGGCGTCCCTAATCTCAGCGGTAGGTCTTGCGTAAGGCCCATTACCACTCCACATCACTAAACTTCCGTCCAGCGCAGCAGACACGAGTAAATTATTTCCTCCTTGAGCGGGACTTCCCCAAACCACTGCCGTCATTCTGGTCCTCCCAGCTGACCCTGATGCTTTGGATTTATGCACGATCACCTCTTTCTGACATCTCCTAACATTTACATCCCAAATTCGTAGAGTGCTATCCGTGCCGGCCGTAACACAAATATTCTTGTCAATCGGACTCCATGTGCCTGTAGTAATTTCCGAAATGTGCCCTTTCGTGTTATTCATATCTCTCAGATACATGTCTCCTTTCACGAACTCGCCGATAACATCCCCATCTCTATTCATTAATTTCGCTTGTGGATGCGCGGATACGCATAGAAATGTTCCTCCGGCATGTGGATTGAACTCAACATGGTTTATCGGATGGGTCTCGGAGTTTGCTGATGTCTTTGAATAATTTGGGTCAACGCTTTTGAATGATCGGAGAGTAGTAGGTGTCATAGAAGCGAAATCATGAAACTTGAGGGTACAATCGTTAGAACCAGTTATCAATCTTGAACCAGAAGGATCAAGTGTCGTAGTTGTAACTGCTCGATCATGCGTCTTGAGGATCAATTCGTGAGAAGTTGGAAATTCATCATCGTCCTCGGAACCCCCGTCGCTATCTGAATCCTCATCATCTTCATCAGAGCCCCAATCCTTAGACGCTGGCTCAGACACGGGTTTCTGTTGTTCAACTTCCTTGGCGACTGTTTGTGCATCGACTTTTCCTTCTGCCGGTCGTTTTGTTCTATTGATTTGGGCGGCTACATCTGCTTCCTTTGACTTCTTACCAAAAGACGTGGGTAGGAAAGCTCTCATGGGATCATCTTCTGGTAGTTCGAGTCCATCGACCTGGAAATCTTCATCATCGCTCATGGCTCGACGGATCTCTGAATGTTGACGGTGGTGGTATCTAGGAAATGGCAGAAGAAATGGCAATTACCTCGACTGCGAGTAAACACACATGAGGGCGTTAAACCTTGAAGCCACCAGTGAGCTTCTTTTTGAAGGATGGAATACCCAGAGAACAGAGCTTCCGCAGATTGTGATGGGTCCAGTGGAGAAGTAGTGCACCAGGTGGTGGGGGCAGGTCGGTCATAGATACGCGAAAACCCGTTTTTCCGCCGTAACACAAGGCACAGGTACTTCATGTATTATGTATTATTACCTACATTATTACCATCATATCCGAAAATGAGCGGTTCGAGGTTTCTCATATCAAAAATAGAATTATTAATTCATGCGACAACCAACTCTTGACTTTGAAACTTTTACTTGGTTAATTAATACTAGCTGACAAAGCTTCTCTTTTTTGGTATATGGCTATTGGCAGATATATCCGTCTTCATCTTCATCCACTTTTCACTTCATTGATCAAAGTTTTTTCTTCATCGCAATACGCACCTGGTACACTATGAGTGGGGTGAAATCATCATCCCGATAGCTTCAGTAAGACGCTGTCATGTATTTATCGGCCGCGAAACTTGATGCAGAGGCCATATCCTTTCTCAGTATACCGATACATCAGTCAATAACTTTGGAACCAGATGCACATATTGCAGGCGATTCTCAGATTCAACGTTGGTCATCACTGGTTGGGATCGTCACGGCAATTGTGGGAAATATCCTCATATCTTTCGCCCTGAACATACAACGATATGCGCATATAAGATTACACGATGGGGAGATACGGCGGAAGGAAAGGCTAAGGGCTATTTCGAAATCTGCGGGTGGCTACGGAACAGGTGTAAATGGAAATCTGATCGTTGAAGAGGAAGATGAAGCAGATGAAGACGAACCTTTACTACGATCATTCCACTCCCAAAACTCTCAGTCTTCGACTTCCACAGAGGATAATCATGGGCGTAAAAAATCTACATATTTACAATCTCCATACTGGTGGGGAGGTATTGTCTTAATGACGATTGGAGAGCTGGGGAACTTTTTGGCATATGGCTTTGCGCCGGCATCAATTGTTTCTCCTTTGGGTGTCGTCGCTTTGATATCCAATTGTGTGATAGCTCCTATCATGTTAAATGAACAATTCCGGCTCAGGGATTTCTGGGGAGTAGTAGTTGCGGTTGCTGGTGCTGTCACAGTTGTATTGAGTGCTAAGCAAGAGGAAAGGAAATTTGGACCTCATGAAATCTGGGGAGCCATTACCACCACAGAGTTTGAACTTTATATGGGCGTCACAGTACTTTTAATCGCAATCTTGATGTGGGCAAGCCCGAGATATGGCAGGAAAACGATACTGGTCGACCTTGGGCTCGTGGGGTTGTTTGGTAAGTTTTCATCATCACACACTACCTATACCCACACTCACTATTTCTAGGAGGGTATACAGCTCTTTCTACCAAGGGCGTTTCTTCGATGCTTTCTTCTACTCTATGGAGAGCTTTGACGACGCCAGTCACATATGCCCTGGTGCTTGTTCTTGTTACTACTGCCATCATGCAGGTTAAATATCTGAATAGGGCTCTTCAACGTTTCGATTCAACCCAAGTCATCCCTGTCCAATTCGTCATCTTCACATTATCAGTCATCACTGGCAGCGCAATTCTTTATCGTGATTTTGAAAAAGTCACCAGTGAGAATGCAGTAAAATTTATTGGAGGCTGTTTGTTGACATTTTTCGGCGTATGGCTCATTACTAGCGGCAGACCACCGCACGATGAAGATGAAGATGAAGATGAAGATGAAAGTGAGGTGGATATTGAAGGGGAGGAAGAAAGGATCAGACTTGCCCCTCAGGAAGCTACTGGTGATGAAGTTTTATATCATAATGGATCACGGAAACAGTCCAGTCTTCAGCCGAACTCTAAGCCGAGCCTCATCCATGCTGGTGATGGATCAGTTGAAGAGGAGGCAATCCAGCATTCGAGGAGGTCATCACATGTCAGCTTTGCCAAACCTACATCACGGCCACAAACGCCACAAAGACCTTCATCAAAGCATCCAGCAGTGCGGCTGCATACCCCGGGCTTATCTGATGAGCGGTCTGCAAGTGTTGATAATCCTTTACCCTCAAATCCATGGGTGGATTCCAATGAAAATCTACTCCAAACACCAAGACATCCGGGAATACAAACGAGCATTTCTTCTCCGGTTCTTCCATCCGAGGCCCAATTACCACCTCCCTTGAGACCACATAATACTAGAAATAATACGCAATCACACTTTCATACCCCTCCAAGTCAGCAGAATAGCCCTTCACCACCCCAAGCAGAACAATCAATGACCCCAGCAAGTTATTCGATAGCCCGCATGCTTCCTGGTCCATTACTATCGCCCCTCTCCGGTGGGTTAAGTGTGGTAATAGCAGACTCATTAAGGCGTGGAGTTGATTCCCCTCGCAGTAAATCACAAAGACGACCACAACCCGATCTTCGAAGATCCAAATCGGTATCTCAAAGACTTATCCAAGCAAGTGAAAGCACAGGTGATGATGAGGATGTTGATGCACCCCTGAAGGATAGCGAAGCAGCACAAGATGTGGAAGAAGGTGAATCATTCAAGCGTGCAATAAGAACACGAGCTCGAAGCTTAAGTAATACACTGGGAGACTTTTTAAGAGGGAGATCAAGAGATGAGATGGTTGATGATGAAGAGGCAGGTCCAAGCGGATCGTAGGTTGGAATTGTTTTTTGCTGCATTGATTTTGGTGAATGGTAATTGGTTACATTAGCATTAGGTTGGGTATTCTCGGAGTGTGGCGCAATGAAGCGAGACGGTCCATATTTGACGTAGTGAAGCGATGTATAAAAGTGTGATTGTATATCCAAATGAGACTTTCTCCTCATGTCTGTATCCGTGTATATCAGTATCTCCAGAGTTCTGAATGTTTCAATGTTGTCACTAGATGACGATCTGCTGTATCCTTGACTTGGAAACTTAAATCGACGAAATATATCCAGTGTTGTCGTTTGGACGACAGTATCCCGAATGTCAGGTTTTACTTCCATAATTCATTCTCTGTATTTACATCCTTTCATTTTGCTATTGAAGTAAGCCTTACAAAGCTACCTAGGTATTTATTTAATATTCCAAATAGATTAGGTTTGTATTTGTGTATGTGTGTGTGTGTGTATAATAGTGGTTTATTGGGCTGGAGGAATGAAAATTATCATTATTAATATTTCTAGTGAGATCTAATTAAATTTGAACCAGGTTAGTAGGTAGGTGAATTTTGGAGGTATGTAGGTGGTATGTGTGTGGTATGTTTGTAGATTTGTAGATGGGGGGTCTTTCACGGGGTTGAGTGTATTTTGGTTTGAGTTATTATATAATTAAATCATTCATTGATTAATTAATAATTTAAATTTAGTCTAAAATTTTATTAATTTGTATTATTCTTATCTCTTTCGCTTTTTATTATTACTTCTTTTTAAAATATTCCTCTCATCTTTAAATCTTTTTTTCATCTTTTTTAATTCTTTTCAAATCTTTAAAAAAAATATTAATTAATGAACTCTCAAAAACCTCTTTTATTTTTTTTCTATTATTTTTTTAGTATTAATATATAATATATTCATTTTTTATCATATTCAATTTCCTCAAGTCTTAATTTAATTCCTTTGTACAATACCTGTTATATAGATATTTAAATTAATTCTAATCAAATTTCATGTCCTAGATAATAGAAGTTATATGAGACTTTTTATTCTATATCTATGTATCTAATGTGGTGGTTGTCTTGTGGAGAGGATATATTTCTTCGAGTTTGTTTTTATGCTTGATTTTATTTTAGGAGAAAGAACGGATGGTATTCGTCGTTGGGGATAAGGTGTTACTTCAAAATAATTAGGAGATTCAATTATTAATATTATCTATATATTTCAACTTAAATCACTATACAAACTTCCATTCAGATTAAAAAAGATTTATCTGAAATTTGTAACAAATCATTCCTCTTATCATAATTTTATAATTAGACATAGTTTGTCGCATACAGTGAACTAATAGGTCCTGTCACTGAATCATCATGAACGCTAGCTTTTGGTGAGACAAAACCTCTTAAGGAACCCAATCACAAATGTTCAAGGCGACTCTGTTTGTGTGTAGCTTGTGAATAGCTTGTGAATAATATTCAGAAATTATTGATCTGCCATAGTAGCAGATGCCGTAGTAGGTAACAGCTATGAATATTTAAGTGACAATGCCACATGAATATGGATGAACAGCTCAGCTCCCAAAACTCGAATCAACTTATCCCGCAATATCCATCATATTCCTAAATATGTCCACCTCCGAAGCAAGCTCATGTATAGCTCCAAGTGCAACACCATCGCCTGAGGAATTGCGACAAAAATTGCTTCAGCGGATCTTTGAGTACAACACTGACAAAAACACACCATTGGATTTAAGAATACATGTCACAGGTCTTACACTAGAAGAAGGTGAGTCTTTGAGCGCGATCCTAGCCCAGACACAGAGGATCCAGGATCTCAGGCTTCCCACAACACTCCTATGCTACCTGGAGCGATTCTTGATCCAGATGATCGTTCTCCAAAGACTCCAGAAACACAACTAGAGCACGAAACACCAAAGTCGAAAGAAGAACTTACTTACATGCGAGAAACAAAAATCAAATTACGAGATCTTCAACGTGAAAAGGAGACCTTAGAAATGGAGGGGCGCCGTCGAGCTGCAAAAGAACAAATTGATGCTCGATGGCAAGAGCGCGCTTTGAGAGACTGGAGAGAAAACAAAGTGAAGGTTAAGTGTGATACTTTACCTGATGCTGACGACAATAATGAGAGGATGCATCATAATATTGATCATGATGAGGATGTTCTCCGACGGGCAGCTATTGATAAAGATCTCAGGGGTGGCGAAATTGCACCAACAGTGAATAAGAAGAAATCGCCACCCAAAGGAATAAACCAACTGGCTAAATCACGAAGGAAATTAAATAAGGAATGGGCCATAAGCGGAGGCCATCAAATTGTAGTAAGACAGAATGACGAAAGTACGCGGAATGATTTGCTCAAAAGCGTCAATCGGGCTATAGCAGCTGCTGAAGGGGCAGCATTGAAAGGCGCAAAACAGTTCAAGGCAGTTGTAGATGGAGATGGAGCTCGGAATGACACGACATATGAGGGAGGCAAATACACAAATAACGACTCGCGAGTCCGAGACGAACATTCTCTTGCATCTCCCGGGCCAGGACATGCACCACCGCTCCTGGTAGAAATTGAAACAGAATCTAGGCGTTTTGGTGGAAATGAATATGGAGATAGGTCGCCGGTGCCAGAGGAGCGAGGAAGAAGAGCCCGCGAGGCAAGAGATACTTCTTCACACTCGCAGGCACACAAAAGGAAGCAAGAGCGCATTGCTGAAGATCCGCTACGATCCACCGGAAGAGCACCACTATCCGAAGGACTGCCACTTCATCAAGGACACAAGCATGCGAACGATGCTCGACGAAAAGATGCACCAGTGGAGACCCTCCGACTAGCACAAGAAGCAGAGAAGGGCCGTTACGTCTTTTCGCTCGGAGGAAATATTCAAATACCTCCGATGTCTCCCCTGATTCCAAAAGTTGTAAAACCTCAGATTAAGCTTGAACCTCTGCCCGTTATTTTCCCAGTACCAGCCATTCGAGATTCACGTCTATTACCAAACGAAAGTCCAGCTCAATGGAAACTTCGTACTCAACGCGAGATGGCCAGCGCCAAGTTCGAAAAGGATAAATCGAAATATAAAGCAGAGGTCGGAGCTGCAAGGAAGGATGAGCAAGCTGGGCTAAAAGGTATATTGAAGCGGGATCGGAAAGGCAAGGGCAAGGCTATCGCTTGGGCTGGTGAACCTACTGATAGCCAAGGTGGTAATAGGATAAATCTAAGGGAGGAAATTCTTTTATTCAACGAGAGAGCAGAACAAGAGGAACTTAGGAAATTAGACGATAAAAGAGCTAAAAGTGAGGGAAAATATAAGTGTCTTGCAACGGAAAGCAAGATCGAGAGAGAGAATATGGCAGCGAGGCAGAGGGCAGAGGAACTAGTCGAAAAGCTTTCGCGTGGTGGAGGTGGTTCTGAGGATCGAACAGATACAGCAACGGGGAAGTAAAGTGCTGAGTACATGCTTGAGTGTGGTAGGAGTGAGATGCGATTTAGCGAATTACCTGTTCGGATTTCGGATTTAGTTAGGTGACTTCAAAGGCTTCCCCTTAAACTCCACCATACAATATGATTTTTTTTCCCACCGACTATTTTTCATGCTTGCTTTTTCTAGGGTCCACAATTAGATTTCTCAGCAGTTGATCCTTCGATGTGATGTTTGTTTGTTGGTAGTTGATAATCGCTGTGTTTAGAAGTGATCAACTCGATCACTCGCATTTGAGTTGCCAAATGCACGTCTGATCCCTGACTGACAGAATACCCATAATATCACCCAGACCACTCTTAATTTCCAGTGAAAAGTTACTCGCCCAAGAGTGCGAGAATCACATATGGGATTTTTTTTCAGTCTTGCGACGCCGAATTTTGTCGAGATTTAGCAAGCTGTCGCGGCAGTGCGCGGTAACCTCACGAAGCCATCGTGTATTACCTCCTTGAGCAATAAATGCGAGGACGGTAATGCAGTCAGACAATGACTTCATCATCCCGTTTTCTGAGCTGATTCTCCACCATTTTAACCCGGGGATGAAATGGCCCGTTTCCCCATCTCTCCAACTTTTCGAGCCGCCTCGGTTTGGATTGCTGTTCTAGGAATTTTTACCGCGAAAGGGGATAAGATTATTGATGCCTTCAGAGCTTTATACTCGGCTGGGACTGTGGTATTCATCTCTGCCGAATTTTCCGTTTTGACCAATGTTGGAGATACCCCCAATTTTATCTCATGGACGGCAAGCCGCAGACCGCTCCTCATTATATCGTATACTCGAGCCTTGAAATAAGCATGTCTCAACCCTCAAGCATGTGAATGGAGGCTAGAGCTGACGTGAACAAAATACGATGCTTTTTTTGTGGTTTACCGCTTGAGGATGGAAATCCTTGACACATGGTTATGATCGACAATTCTACGCACCGAGTAGGATGCCAATACCAGGTTAGACGCTCAAGTTCGGATATTGTCACTAAACCGCGGGTCAAAGAATATTTGTCATTGCAGTCCCGAATGTTATCCTCGCAGCAAAGCGCGAGATAATAATCATTATTGTCAGACGATTTACCGGGATAAATGTGGATGAACCCAGTCACGCTTTTCGGAGTTATCGAACTCGTGATATGGTGGTCTGTGATTGGGGAAGTTGAATGTAACTTCAAGGGTGTGGAGGACCCAGCATCTCCACCTCAATGTCTCCATTTCTCCACCAAACTCCTCCATCTTTCCGCGTTTCACCAACAAGGGCGATCGGAAAAACTAGCCAACTATATACGGAGTACATCAGGGTCAACATCAGGGTTCAACGCAGCGATGGAATGGTATCTGTCAAAATCGTACCTCGTTGCTTTCCTTCGCTTGTCCTCCTTTCATGCTTTTTCCGCCGTTCGCATCGGTTAAATACGCAGCGAGATATGGTAACATTACATTCGTCTGCATTTTGGTCTCACATGAGATGTGTCTTTATCTGCAATGATACGCTATCAATACGGACAACATGTGAGTCGTGCTTCTCCGTAAATGCATTAGAGTTCATATCAACGCATTATCTTCGGAGTTGATAACTTGATGATGGGAAAATGATTGCTTCAGCCTTCAAGAAAGTTGGGCCTTTTCACCCGCAGTGGAACCAATACACGTTTGCTAACAACTCTATTGCTCCAGTTTGTCGAGTTGACCCCATGAAATCCACAAAACCCATTTTGAATCCACAATATCGGAACACTTCCCACAAATTTTCTTTCCCCTCATCACCTTACTCGTCCCCGTCGCTTCCCAAAAGTAGAACCACCCTCGCGCCAGCCACCTAACGAATCCTCCCTCCGCCTATAGATTTTCCGCTGCAGGGTCCTTCACCCAAAGATCCAGTCTATCTCGGATCTCCCTCGGTCTATTTTGGTTTTGGAGTTTTTCTATGACGTTATGTTGCATCTATTTTTCGTAAGATTTTGGTTGGAATAACGTGAGGATTTTTCTGGAGGTAGATCACCGTCATTAATTTCTGAAACCATGGTCTGCGGGCTTGATGAAAATATTTTCGTGCAAAGATACTTGCCTCGACTTGGCATATGTTAGAATTAGAAAATTCAGATAGTGCCCCTTCATTTGACGAATGCCAAGTAAGCACTTACCGAGGTAGGCCAAGATAATGTTGACTTTCGGGCCAGAAATTCACTAGCCTGGGAACGGGATAAGCGTCGAAGTCGAAAAGCCTTCCGTCTTTCAGGAACCTTTCCAACTTACTCCGGTTAAACTGTTATTGTTATTCATGTTTGTGTTTGACTGGGAAGACAATGGCGACAATTTCATATCTCACGAGTGATGGGCCTCTGGATATCATAAGTTCTACCTTACCATGCCATCTCTCCACTCTGAAGATGAAGATAGTTCCACTTCTCATAAGCACAATCTCCTCCTCAATCCCACAATTAACCTTGAAACCCCACGCAGCTTTTAGCCAGCCCGTGACGTCTGTGTGGATCTATTTGACTCTCTTTTCGTACCCCTACACAGAATTTCCAGCTAATCACGCAAATGTCGTTGGTATGGTCGATTCATTGGATTTTGCCAATATCATCCAATCATATCATTATATACTTTCTCGAAAGTTTAATGACTCCGTCACCGCTTTCTCAATGGGTCTTTTTTACTCATGATTCGGATGCAGATCCCAAGCCCAATGCTTGGGTGCTCCACAGGGAAAACATTGAACTTGCACGACATCGTGATCCAACAACCAACGCGGTATGAAATTCCCTGTAAGAATGGTCTCCAAGTCTGACATTTTCCCTGCAGTCTGTTTACTAGAATAACTAGTTTTTCCATTTCATGCGGGTTGCCCAATACTGTCATTCCGAACGTTGAAAAGTTAAACATGTGGAAGTGTGGAGTCTACCCTCCTGCAACTGGAAGATAGCTGACCCACTGAGTTTCTAAGCCAAAGGATGGGGGACTGATTAACAAGTATATAGTAATAGATCTTCCCCCCTCGATCCATTTTTCCATTATTTCCATCCCATATCAACTCCCTCTACTTCCCCAGACCTCCACCAGTTGACGCAACAGCGTTGTGTTTGAGAGACTTTGACAGTTGCTGGCTGAGCCAGACGTTCTTAAAATTTTGACGACTTCTCTACTTAGATACACCGCATACGATATCCAAAATGGTTTCTCCTGAGATATCACCAACGCAAAAGACCTTTGCAGGTCTCCATGGTCGAAAGTTGGGTCTTCTAGTCTCGACGATTGCCACAACTGGATTCTTGCTGTTTGGATATGATCAAGGTGTTATGTCCGGAATTATCGACGCAGACCCTTTCAATGCTTATTTCCCTGAAACCAAAAATGACAGCGTTTACCAAGGTTTCGTTACGGCTATCTACGAAATTGGATGTCTAATTGGTGCCATTTTCATCTTGTGGTATGGAGATTCAACTGGTCGAAGAAGAGCTGTAGGTTTACCCCAACTTCTCCCCACAACCCCAGCTTTCCCAGATAAGATAAGGAATTCTAACAAATTCTTCGCAGATGATGCTTGGTGGAATCATTATGATCATCGGAGTTGTTATTCAAATCACTGCAATTAAAGGTTCCAATGCGACTGCTCAATTCATTATTGGTAGAACAATCACTGGTATCGGAAACGGAATCAACACGTCCACCATTCCAACATATCAGGCAGAATGTAGTCGCTCCACCAATCGTGGTCTACTCATCTGTATTGAAGGAGGTGTCATTGCCTTTGGTACTATGATTGCTTACTGGATTGACTACGGTGCTTCTTATGGTCCAGACAATCTCACTTGGCGTTTCCCCATTGCTTTCCAGGTTTTCTTCGGTCTCATTCTCATCATCGGAACTTACTTCCTCCCAGAGTCTCCAAGATGGCTTCTAGCTAAAGAACGCCACGAGGAAGGTCTCGATGTCATTGCCGCTCTCTCTGGTCTCGAAAATAACGATCCACAAGTTCAATTGGAAAAGACTATTATCATGGATAGTATCATGGCATCCGGAGCCGCTACCAAGACACCTTTCTCCGCTCTCTTCACTGGAGGCAAAACCCAACATTTCCGCCGTATGCTTCTCGGATCCTCATCGCAATTTTTCCAACAACTTGGTGGATGTAATGCGGTTATTTACTATTTCCCAATTCTCTTTCAAAAGTCTATTGGTACCTCGAAAAACTTGGCCCTTCTTCTTGGTGGTGTTAACATGATTGTTTACTCCATTTTTGCTACCGTATCTTGGTTCATTATTGAGAAAGCCGGTCGCCGCAAGTTGTTCATCATCGGAACTATTGGACAGTGTCTTTCCATGGTTCTAGTATTTGCTTGTCTTATCCCAGACCACGGAAAGGGTCCATCCGCCAAGGGTGCAGGCGTTGGTCTTTTCACTTACATTGCTTTCTTTGGTGCCACCTGGTTGCCACTACCATGGTTGTACCCAGCTGAAATCAACCCTCTTCGCACTCGTGCCAGAGCTAACGCCGTCTCAACCTGTTCCAACTGGCTTTTCAACTTCACCATTGTCATGGTTACTCCAATTATGATTGCCAATATCTCCTGGGGCACATACCTCTTCTTCGCCGTTGTCAACGCCTGTTTCATTCCCATCATTTATTTCTTCTACCCAGAAACTAAGCGCAGATCTCTCGAGGAAATCGATATTATCTTCGCAAAGGGATACACCGAGAACATTTCTTATGTCAAGGCTTCTCAGGATTTGCCATACTTGTCCCCAGCCGAAGTTGAGCAGATGGCAAGACATTATGGTTTCGAGACCGCAGATGTCGAGAGCAGAAGCACAAGTGATGTCGAGAAAGAGAAGCCCGAGTGGGAGGGAAGGGAAAGACAAAGTCGCAGTGATGGAGACGACGTTACAGCCGTTCCTCAAGCTCATCATCGCGGAAATGCTGCCCATGATGGATTCAGAAATGATTAATTTATGTAAGGGGTGGTAATGGACGCAATTGGAATCTGGATATCATGATTTATGGATGCTTGGTTATCATTCATGGTATTATACCCTTGGGGGCGTTCTTTTTCATTTTGGGTATTTGGCTTGGATAATAATGTTTCTTATCCCGGGTCAAAGGTTATTATTTCTGAAGAGGATGTATCTTGATTCATCTTGATAAATTGTTTAGCAACGCATTCATAGACAGGTGAATAGGTTGAGGGGAGATTGAAGGCGATACCCAGGGTTCAAAAGTAATTCCTTCTCCAATAGAATTACTTTATTTTATCATTCTCTGTCTGACGTGCCTTGAATTTAAATTAAAGTCCTCCGCCGCCATGTATGCACATGTGAAACCAATAAACACAATCTACCATTAACTAAGGTATCCATTGCCGCGTGACTGAAAGATGGTGCCTGGGTATGTATTCAAGTAGACAATAAGACCTCAATTGCTTCATCTAATTACAATTATTTGTCTCGCCTTCTGGAAACTATAACAATACAGACTAGCAGCTGGCCATCTTGGAGGTCGAAGCAACTCTTATAGGTATGTGCAATGCAGAGTGTACTTAAGACCCAAGTCGCTGCAAGACGCAAAGTCGGGAAATTGGTGACTAGTGCTTTGCTATGAGTGAGCAAATTCACAAACTATATAATTATGTTTTTGCAGTAAAATATAAAGGTCTTTTATCGTCTAAAACAAAAATGAACTATTCGGGGTGATTGGATCACTAATGATACCGCAAAAAACCTCCCAAAGCGAAACTCCAACATTCTTGCTCGAAAGCTAGACGAACCGGAAAAACTTGTTAATCTATATACAACATTCATTCCATAACAAAACTTCAAAAAAAGCATCTCGGAGCTATTCTTTTTGTTATTAAATCGCCAAGAGCCAAGTTTCAAGCACATTTTGCCAATAAAAGCCAATTTTATTTCCAAGACGGGGGGATCTGAGATGGCGCTGAGCCTAGGCTCGCCTAAAGTTGGCGCTGGAGACCCTGTAATTGAAAACGACCTCGAATCTCGACCTCATGCAAACATTTGAGTCATTTAATGTGAAGAGCTCGCCATATATCGCAAGATAGCGAAATCCATACAAATTAGCCGGTAAAATGTTGGTCTGACATGTTTCTAGTTGTCATATCTTCAAAAGATCACCGTTGGATGGTCTTTTACTGCAGAATTTTCTATTTTCACATTTAAGTTTCTATCTTAGGTTCCTCTCTGTTTAATATTTACATCTGCAGCGGTACCAACATCAATATATTTGACAAGTCACATTTTGCGCCACCATATCAACAAAATTCCCCAAACAGGAATGTCGATATTTAGCCCTTGAAGAAAGATCTTTGCTACGAAAGCTTATCATTTGTTGCCAAGCCTTTATCAACTGCCTTTTTTGGGAATTTTTGATATCCAAATATCACTTTAGGTTTCCATGTTATGCATATATCCGCTGGCACTTTTGGCTAGGTTCAGGAGTTTGCAATTTGCGGTGTTACCCGTTCTCTGCGGGGTTAGATGTGTTGTTCTTATCAACGGCAATTGGACGATTTTGTGGAATTACCTTCCATGATCGTCTAACTTTCCTCAACTTTATCTTTGATGCATGTGGGGTTTTAAGCTTTTGAGGCTTTTCATGTACCTGAGTTCATAGACCTACTCTATTCGGAATGTTCTCCGAATGTGTATCTTGATTTCTCTCATGTAAAGCGCGTAGTAGCGCCGTGAAGATGAGGGGAGGTAAGTGTAAAGAGAACGAATATAAGTTCTACATAAATCGCCAGAATGAAAACTGCAGTGGTTAAACCATCTCCAGTCCTCATTCTTCAAACACAGTCACAATGCGTTTCCCTTCGCTTTCTCTGATTGCTTGTCTTCTCCCGGCTGTTCTAGCCGCCCCTACTACCGAAGGGAAGAAAGACAAAAGAACATTTGAGCTTCGTGATGGAGTCAATCATACTGTCTTTTATCATGCTGCCACCGATTCGACTCTCGCCTTTGTCACAAATTCTGGCATTTGTGAGACGACACCAGGTGTGAACCAGTATTCGGGATATTTGACTGTCGGAACCGTGAGTTCAACCTATTCCTATCTTGAAAGTTGATGTTAACAATTAAAATAGGGCATGAACATGTGGTTCTGGTTTTTTGAAAGCCGAAACAGTCCTACAACTGCACCATTGGCAACATGGTTCAATGGAGGTACGCACATCATTCCTTCTGGTACATTAGACGTTACTAACGACCGGCAGGTCCCGGATGCTCCTCCATGATTGGTTTGTTCCAAGAGAACGGCCCATGCCAATTTTATAATGGAGCATCAACACCTTCTCTTAACCCTTACAGCTTTAACGAATTCGCAAATATGATCTACGTTGATCAACCAATCGGAGTAGGCTTCTCCTACGGTACCGATTCTGTCACTTCCACCGTTACCGCAGCTCCATATGTCTGGACTCTTCTCCAAGCTTTCTATGCCTCATTCCCGGTTTACGAGAACCGCGACTTTGGTATCTTCACAGAATCTTATGGTGGTCACTATGGACCCGAATTCGCATACTATGTTGAACAACAAAACGCCAAGATTGCTGCTGGCACTATTTCTGGTGAAAAAATTGATCTCATTGCTCTGGGTATCAATAACGGCTGGTATGATCCTATCATTGCCTACAAGGCATACGTCGACTACTCCTACAACAACACATTCAAGCCACTCATCTCAGCCTCACAACACACAAGCTACCTCAACACATACACAAAGTCATGTCTCCCTCTTCTACAGGAATGTTCATCGACCACTGGATCCAACTCAGCTTGCGTCAATGCCGATAATGTCTGTTATCAAGATATTGAAGGACCACTTTCTAATGGAAACTTTGACGTCTATGATATTCGAGAACCATCAAATGATCCATATCCACCAGAGACTTACGCTACCTATTTGCAAAGCGCTGCTGTAGTGAAGGCTATTGGCGCCAAGACTACATACCAAGAATGTCCAGATGGACCTTATGAAAAATTTGCCTCTACCGGAGATGGTCAGTTACCCCTTCATTTCAAAATTCCTTCGTTTAGCATCTAACAAATATCCAAAAACAGATTCACGCTCCTTCCTCCCAACCCTTTCATCAGTCGTCCAATCCGGTATCCAAGTCCTCCTCTGGGCTGGTGACGCCGATTTTATCTGTAACTGGTTCGGAGGTCTCGCAACCGCCAATGCTATTACCTACGCCAGCTCCGCAGCTTTCAACGCTAAAGCCGTTGCAAGCTATACCGTCAATGGAGTTGCGAGTGGAACCTTCAAGAATGTTGGGAACTTGAGTTGGCTGAGAGTTTTCGGTGCTGGTCATGAGGTTCCTTATTATCAACCTGCTTTGGCGTTGCAAGCGTTTAAGCAGACTATGAGCAAGCAGCCTCTTTCTTCTACTTGATTAGTTGATATTAAATGTAGATTAAAGAAATGGGAAATGGAAGTGGAAAAATTAGGATGGAATTATTGAATTCAGGAAGTGTTTAAGAAGCGCTTGAGACTTTCGCAGATGTCGCCATCTCAGTATTTCAATAAAAATGTATTCAAAGGCTATTTATTGTTGAATTCTAGTCTGGACCAATATATATAAGACATTCTAAATATTCAAGATCAAGATATATAATCAGTATATATTGCAATGTCTGGGTTACAGACAAACCAAGATTTCTTTACATTCCTCGTCCCTGATTTCTGAACAGCTGCATAATCTCAATTCTAGTTATCTATATTTCTATAATTTCTCTTCGATTCTCGACACGCAATTTTTATCGAAAATCGATCGCGTGCACTTAGGCTGCATAGAAATAGCCTGCAACCTATGGGCACCCGTAAATAATCCGCTCCACAAATAAGTCACCTACAAGACAATCCATGGGAGCTATAACCCTCGTGCACCCCTATTATTGGCACTAGTGCCTCGGGAGGCACCGAGTCTTATATAAGTAGTTTGGTATTTTTATAGTTCTAGTTCTAGTTCTTTAGTCAAATCAATATGGATAATATCATTAATAGTGTTAAAGCTTTACGTTGCCACGTCGGTTCCACCGACACTTTCAAAATTGTTTCAATAAGTCTAGTACTCGACTTTCGGACCACCTTTTTATACCAAAAATAACAATTTCTATATATTAATATTTCAATAAATAATAAATTAAATCAATTGAAATTTTAATTCTAGATTTAGTATATAATTATTGATTGATTTTGAAAATTTCAGATTTTTATTAATTTTATTCTATGCAAATAAATATTCAATTAATAATAAAATAATAATTATAAAATTCTTTTTTCAAATAAATTAATTTATTGAATCAATTATAATATAAATTCTTTAAAAAAAATTATAATTTAATTCTGATAACTTTTATTGAAAAGTTATTTAAAATTTTTAAATTTGTATATAAATCCTATATAAATTAGAAATCACAATTTCAATCTTCAATTTCTTAATTAATAAAATTGTAAAAAATCTGAAATTTTGAAATTTTATTAGTATTTATATAGTAAATTAATAATTAAAAAATTTTCAAATTCTATTGATTAATTGTGAAGTTATCAATAACTGAAAATCATGATTTTTGGTGCAAAAGATGGTCCGAAAGGAGGGGTAGTCCGAAAGTAGGGTACTAGACTTAGTTCAAAATGTAACGAGGACTTCCTTTAATAAATACAATAGCGAATAATATCTTACTTCAATCAATATGCGCTACCTCCGTACTATATATATTGGCGCTTAAGAGGTAGAAAATCCCGATGCTTTGATTATTGTTATAGATATATGTCCGGATTGATCGACTGCATATCGAGCGGAGTCATTTTATTTCTGTGGATGACACCGAGTCGTTCGTGATGGTGTGCTTCAATACCTTGGGCAAAGGTTCCATGGGGCAGATTTGTCCCTAGCGCAAATCGTTCATTGTTATATATGTACATAATACCTGACAATCCTTGCCCATGGATATATTTGGGGATGGACAAAGGCTAGTCAAATATACGGTGCAGGGAGCTCAGTCGTCTAGTGAAATTGGAAACCATTGGTTGAATTCGTCGAAGTGAGTATACGGCCGTAAATCATTCTTGGAGTTCAGCTAAAAGTACCCAAACAGATTCATCCAACTATGAGAAGCACAATTATGACAAACACATCAATGTATCGACCTCTCAACGGTTCTTAAGACCTTTCATGATGTATTGCCCTCACAAATGGAATGAACATGCAGTAAAATTGGATAGATTTGCTGTGTATTGTACAGGATGACGGAACCGATTGGGAGCAATAATCAGCATTGACAGCTGATATATATACTGTTTTGCTTTTGAACATGTAGACTGCTCGTGACCGGCCGGTAAAATCGGTCTCTTGAATTTTCCATATTCGAAGCTGGAGGTAGGATTCCCCTAGCAGCAATGGGGATGGAATCATGCCACCTTTCCAAAATGTCTAAGTTTTTGAAGAACCAGCATCAGTAGGTGAGTTGGATGGTATATCTATGCCTACAAGACAGTCTGACTAGGATTAATGGTTAAAATCTTCGAAAATGGACATTAGCATACCTTTGGAGGGGGGAAGGGGAGCGGGCTATGAATTAGAGGGCAACTTAACACACGCAGGGTATCCAATAGTCCGGAGCAATAGCAGATTAAATTTAAGCTTTCAATAATTTGAAATTCTTTGAATGTTTGAATACATTTCAATGTTTGAATACAATTCAATATTTTAATGAAAACATCCTAAACAATTTAGGAATCTAAAAGTTTTTCATTGTTGAATTGCAGGCCGGAATAATAGATGCCATGAATATATAAATGTAGTGGCTTAATTATCAAAAATATGAAACTTTCATATTATGAAGATGGGTCCGGGAATATGGGGAAGATGTGTAGTATGAATATAGAATGACTCCAAATGATAGATTTCGCCAAGGCAAAAGCCATTAAAATTATAAACCAGCGAAGATGACAGTCAGAGACGACCCAAGGACCAAGATCAAAAGCTCGTGAACTCGATGTCATTCATTTTTAGATTATGCCTGCCTTCGGTTAACAAAGGAGGAAGATTGACTTGTTGCTATGACTCTGGAATTGCAGAACGCTCTTTTGACTCTTTGGATGTAGATGGCTGGTAACCGGAATAATGCTTATAGTATGAGACATATACTATATGTAAAAACCTAGTTGAAGAATTAAACGGGTTTGGCGGAGAATTTATATTGCAGCGAGTCAAAAAGGAGACCGATCACCTCGAAGCCAGCAGTAACTTCAGAGGAATTGGACTTACTAGTTAGAGTCTCCACGAGAAGAATTGATTTAGATTGATCGGAAAGTGGCTTTTCACTATTATTATATGAGCCAGGGTATACAATAATCCAGATTATATTTCAGCGGTGAAAATTTGAATCTCTGAATTCATTTGAGATATTGAGTGAGATATTGACATTAATTAAGAAATTGAATTATGTTTTGAATATTCAAAGGAATTCGACCATTGAAAGCTTAAATCTAGTCTGGCACTCCTAATTATCCGATACTCTAATATATATATATAATAATATAAGCTATAATGAGCTCAATATATATGATACATATTCTTAAGGTTGTTTTTTCCCTTTTTCCATGGACTTTTTACCCTCCCTATTATTTCCCCTGTTTTCAAATATAGATATCTCGTCTTTAATTAAGTTTGATTAATCTTAAATTCATGGATGTGCTTACCCTGGAACAATTTGCGTCGTAGTATGGTGTTATATATATAGTAAGCGGAAATATTTCTTTACTCATACTTCCAATTTCCAATTCTCTTCTCCCCCTCGTGAACCCCTCCTCCCGTTCCCGAATTATCCACCCCCAGACCTTTAAAAGGCACAAAGGTTACAATAACCACAAATTGGAACCGCTGACAGCAAAAGAGCAGATCTCAGAAGTTGAAAGTAAAAAAGTGACTTATGACCAGACTGGGGCACGATCCCAGGACCTTGTCCGTATTTTAACAATCATTAATTGTTAAGGACACGTGATAACCAACTACACCATCCGGCCTTCTTTGGATGATTCAGGGTCAGTTGAATTTGATATATATTCTCAATTAAAATAAAAGTGAGGAAAAAAATTTGGAGAAAAGATTTAGATGGGTGGGCGTCGATCGGACCGGGACAAGGTAGGGCATCGGTTCTTTCTGATAGTGGAGACTCGAAAGGGGGGTTTCTCGTCAATACGGTGGAGCAATTCCACCTGAAAAATGCCAAAAAAAATCTTGGTTGAGGTTGACCCCAATTCGCAGAATGCGGCTTCTGTGGATCGAACACAGTGCCTCCAGATTAATGGGCCAAAGTGAACTTCAGTCTGGCGCTCTCCCAAGTGAGCTAAAGCCGCTTGAGTGTTTGTGTTGTATGATAAAATTGGGGCAGTAATGCAATCTATAACCTAATGAAAAGAATTAAAAAACCTATTGATTATGGTTCTCGTGAACCACTTGTTTTTTCTACTTACAAGGTATACGTAGCCAGCAAAGTCTTCGAACTTTCCTTCAACATTCGGAACTCTAGGAAAGTTGCCTTTGAGTAATTGTCTTCATAGCTTTGATTATCATCAGCCAAAAATCCAACTTCATTTATATGAAGTTCTCCTGTACAATCTGTCACTTTCTCTGCAGCCTCATACCCAATCTTGGCACCATAAATGCGTCGACATCTCCAGTGCCCCCTTTAACATTGCCGCCCTCCTCTCTATCTTCCACGTCAATCTCCCTTCAACAACATCATCATTCACCACCTCCGATATTGATTAGGGCCTTGATTATGGCCGCAAATAAACAGTGTTAATATTGCTCGTTCTGGTTTATGACCTTGATCTTCAAGTATAAACTATAAGTCCCTACCCTATATTCCAGCCATCCTTTAATAACAAAAATTCTAATTTTCACTTATTTGTAATTTTACAATTAACAAATAAAATCAAATAAAATTTTGATTTTAAGTAATTTGAATAAATATTAATAGATTCTGAAAATTTCGGATTTTTTATAATTTTATTGATTGAGATATTGAAAATTAAAATAATGAATTTATTTTAAATAAATAAGATATTTTTATAAATTTAAAAATTTGAAAATTTTAAATACCTTTTCAATAAAAATAAATTGAAATTTTTTTATCAAATTATAAATTATAAAATAAAATACAATTAATTATTTTTAAAAGAAATATATTTTATCTTTAATAATTTTTATTGAAAATTTATTTAAGATTTTCAAGTTTTTAAATTTATATATAAATTCTATAGAAAATAAAATCATGGAAAATTTAAAATTTTAGAATTTATTATTATATAAATAATCTAAATTCAAAATCTTAAAAAATTATATTTATAAATACAAATATAAGAGTCACATAGCAAAAAATCAATTAGTCGTAAAATAATACTAAAGTTTTTCATCATCTTTTTTTTTATCTAAATAAAGGCATCCTTTTTATAGAATTATCACAATATGATATCGGATTGTCCGGAGCCTGATACTACAATGTTAAAGTAGGTGTTTATATAATTTTGATGATTTATTGGCTGGACGTTCCATTAGCTATATGCTAGTGTTACATGAGTTTATATGCCGATAGTAATCATAGCGGTCTTGTGATCAAGATTGTCATGGTGTGGTAAAGGGGATTCAGGGCAGGAAACAGATCTCTTTGTCACGGGGTCACTGGACTATGAAGAATAGTGCTTAGTCATCCTTACTATCCTTACCATCCTGACCATTATATGATCCTATATTGCAATGGTTTATAAAAAGGCTATATTACCGAAAGACAAGGACTAAGCCTAAAAGGGATTAGCTCTTGTATAAATTGTATTTAGAAAGCCTCCCTATTCCCTGAATTCATAGCTCTTTGAATGATATCTTTATCAATAAAGAGAGACCTGTTTCTTGTCTAAATCCCTTCTATTGTATTATAATATTATATTGCTTTATTCAAATTATCAATACTTCTATAATATTGGATTATCTGCAATCCTCAAGCTATCTCAATTTGCTTGAAGATCTTGCTGTTGTTATAACAAACAACATTATAATATAATATCAATACCTCACCTTTTTGAATGAATATTGTTCGAATATAAAGGAAGAGATAACTAATTTATAAATGATTAATTAAGAGTTTGTTTTTGAGTTATAATTAGAAAAGAGATTGTTTATATATTAACAAATTGAAAATAATAAGTTGATTATATAATTGTTCTAAGATTATTTTATTCCTATTGTTCAACCTATCCTAGTATCTAATAGATCCTATATTATCTCTTCTTTTTGTTTTGAGAAAGGGTCTATTACAAATCTTATTATATTTAAATTTTAATTGAACAAGAAAGTCCCTGATCCAATATTTTTCGATAGAACAAAAACTGATCTCGATTGTTTTATTAATCAAATATAAAACAAAATATATATTAATATAGATCATTATTTTTCTTTATATATATATTTAATTTATATAATAAAACAATTTATTAGATCAGCTATAATATAAATTCTTTTTTATAATATTAAAAAAAATTTCGTTAAATTGAATAATTATAATAATTTATTACAAATCCTGGAAAGAGCTTATAAAAACCCAAATAAATCAATTGAAGTTTGTAAATTACTGATTAATTTGAGGTAAAAGAATTAACCTTTTTAAGTTTTTTATATTAAATTTCAGAGATTAGTATTAAAGATCAAAATAGTCGATGATAATAATATATTGTTTATATTGTTAAAGCAATCTTTATTTAACAAGTTAAAGAATCAGTTTATTATTATTGAACCTCTTATTTATAATGTTGATATATTTGTTGTATTTATATAGATCCTAGAAAACCACTATATTTATTTAATAGGACCTATTTCTATAGGATATACTTCAAATATACTTTTAACTTGATCTATTATACAAATATTTATTCTTGTTGATTATCTACTTGCTTAACCTCAATATCAAACTGCTTATAATGTAGAATCTATCAATAATTCATTGGTAGGAGATCCTATAGACCTTAATTTGTAAAGATACTTTAATCAGCAAGATCGTAACAAATATTTTCGTTGTAGAGTTATAGATTATATAATAAAGAACTACTTCTTTTCTAATAATCGCTTTATATAAACTAAAGCAAATTATCTTAATCTGATTTTTTTGCAAGATCTATCTTCTTTTAATTCTCCCAATTCAGGAAACGAGATTTGTCTATTGTAAAGCGTTTTCAGGTTATTTTATCGTATATTATACAATTGTTGATTATAGTTATACAAGGATTATCACTACAAGAAGAAAATCATCAAATAAATTTGATAATCTTGTTTATTACTGTATTCCCCCAGAAAACTGAGAGTTGCTTGACTTATATTATGATCAATAACAGATGCAAAAGATTTGTATTTGCTGATCATAATTGGATACAAGCGAAAGGAATTGTTACTTACCGTTTTCTTATTCTCTTCGAAATCATTGAATTCGATAGAAATACTTTATCTGAAAATCAAGTCGAGTATTATATTTTGATAGATTTGCAAATCAATGATTACTTTGAAAAGTAAATCAAAATATTTATTACTAAATTAGTTTATTATCCTATTATTTTAAGATTAGTTTAATTAAAAAGATATAATTCATATATCAATTTCGTTTCAAATATTTTTTAATTCGATAACGAATATTGTCAGAATTTATACAATATTTCGTCTTTATTATTCAATATAAAAACTTTATAAGATGTCTTAATCAAAACTTGCCCTATTTACCTTTTATTTTATTCTAATATATTATATCAAATCAATATTGTTATTATCTTTATAAAAACTTGCTTTACTTTTACTCAACGAAATTATAAGATATTCCAGATTATAATAGAATTAATCGATAATATCATAATTTAAAAAAAAGATTCTGTACTTTCCGACTTATCAGAAAAGTTCTGTAATTAGATTGATATCTTTTCATTTTGTATCATTGATCAATTGCTATGACATCATTTTTATAACTATAATATTTATATAAAAAAAGAAGTAGAGTTATTCTTCAAATCTCTTTATTCTATATCCCAAAAAGAACTTGTTATATTAAAAAATTAATTAATAAAGAATCTTCAAAAAGGATTTATTTATTTAAGCTCCTTTATCTTTATCTCATTTGTTTTATTTGTCAAAAAACCAAATAGAGGATTACAATTCTATATTGATTATTGAGCTTTGAATAATTTATTTATAAAAGATTATTACTTATTATCTTTAATCAAAGAATCCCTAAATAATCTAAAAGGAATAAAGTATTTTATTAAAATCGATATTATTTATATATTCAATAATATAAGGATTAAAAAGGAATAAAAATATCTAATAGCTTTTTGTACTTGATTTGGCTTATATAAAAGCTTAATTATATTATTTGAATTAATTAAAATATCTGTTATTTTTCAAAATTTTATTAATAACATATTATAAAAGTATCTTGATATATTCTATATTATATATTTAGATGATATCCTGATCTATAATATAATTTGTTTGAAATATATTATTTATATATAAAAAATATTAGAGATTTTATAAAAAGTTAGATTATATATTAATTTAAAGAAATACAAATTTTTGAAATCTAAAATCAAATTTCTTAAACTTATAATAAATTATAAGGATATTAGAATAAATTCAAACAAAATCAAAACTATTCTTGAATAAAAGATTCTTTATAATATAACAAATATATAAATCTTTCTAAGATTTGATAATTTCTATTGATATTTTATTTAAAGATTCTTTGTTATTATTTATTTATTGATTAATCTAATCTAAAAGGATATATTCTTTAATTAGGATTCTTTTTATAAGGAAGTATTTTTGAATCTGAAAAAAGTCTTTATATCAATCTTTGTATTAGTATCTTTCAATTAGAAAAAAAATATAATTATAGAAACTAATATCTTTGATTATATCTTTATTGGAATTCTATCTTAATTCAATAAAAAAGAGATATTATAATCTATCGCTTTCTTTTTCAAAAAGCATTTGATTATAGAATATAATTACAAGATTTACAATAAGAAATTGCTAATTATTATCTATTACTTTGAAGAATGATGTTTTGAATTGAAAGGAGTATCTTCTTTTATTCAAATAATTATTGATTATAAAAATTCGGAATACTTTATAATAATTAAATTATTGAATCATTATTAAATTTATTGATCAGAATTCTTTTCTTGCTTTAATTTCAGAATAATATATTGTTTTGGAAAACAAGATATTAAATCAGATACTTTAATTAAAAGGTCAAGAGATTTATCTGAAAAAGAGGATGAATATCTCCTTCACTAAAACTAAACGATATTAAAAACCGAAAACTAGGATTCCAATTCGTTTCAATTATTTATTATAATCAAAAAAGTTCGTTTTATAATTATAATCTATAATTAATTCTACTAGAATCTTATTTCTATCTTATTTGTCTTTGAAAACCTTATCCCATTTGTTCCTAAAAACCTTATCTTATTTATTTTTGAGAACCTTATTTTACCTATTTTTGAGATTCCTGCCCTATCTATTCCTGAGAACTTTATTCTATTTGTTCCTAAAATTCTTATTCTATTTGTTTCTAAAAACCTTCTCTTATTTATTCTTAAGAATTCTATCCTATTTGTTTTTGAGATTCCCATCCTACTTATTCTTAAGAACCTTATTTTATTTATTCCTAATATATTATTTGAATCTTTTAAAAAATTAAAAATGTTATTTAAAGAAGCTTATAAGTCTGATCCCTTGCTAATGTCGATTTTGAAAGTTTTGGAAAGAAAAGTTTCAAAATATCTTTATGTTACCTTTATCAAATATATAAAGAATAATAAATAGTTATATTATCAAGAAAAGTTTTTTGTATTTAATTATAATATTTTGAAAACTGAATTATTTCGATTAATTTATAATTCCTTTATTATTGGATATTTATATTATATTTATATATTTGAATTATTAAATTATAATTATTATTGATTTAGGTATTATAATTATATAAATTAATAAATACAAAATTGTTATAATTATTATCAAATTATTCTAAATTATAAAAGGCAAAAAATAATCTTATACTTTCTTCCGATATTACAACAAATCTAAAAAGATATATTAATCGATTTTATTATCTATCTTCTAAAAAACTCAGAATATAATATAATATTTATAATAATCAATCAATTAATTAAAATAAAGCATTTCCTACTTTATTATAAAACCTATAATTCTGAAAAAATGAATCATTTATTTTTGAAGTATATTTGGAAACTTTATAATCTACTCTTTTCGATTATATTAAATTGAGAAATTTAATTTATATTTGATTTTTGGAAGTATATCTGTAAGCGCTTGAAAACTGTTTCCAAACTATCGATAATCTATCATTCTGAAATTGATAAACAAATTGAGAGAATTAATATTATACTTAAACAATATTTATATTCATATATTTTGTATCTATAAAATAATTGATTGGAATGATTATCGATTGTAGAATTCTCAATAAATTCTATTTGATTTGAAAGCTTTTATTTATCTTTATTCTTTATCAATTATAGATTCTATCTATAAATAAGATTCGAATCTATTGTTCTAATTTATCAATTAGGATTTAAAAATGTTGAGGAATTCGTCAAGAAAATAAAGCTAATCTCTGAATATCTATAAATCGAGCTGATTGCTAATTAAACCCAATATTAAAAAAATATAGATATCTATTGCAATTTAAGCCACTGATATTAGCCTAAAGATCTTATATAACTAAATACCAAGAATATCCGAATATTACAACCCTAAAAGAAATTAGATTAAAAGAACTTAGGGTTTTTTAAGGTATTACAAATTATTGGTGTTTACACTTACAAATTGGAACTATTGTTTTTTATAAAGAATTATCCTATCTTTTATACAAATCTGCTATATTTTATTTATAATAATCTTGTTTTCGAATAATATAATCTTCCCTCTCTTTTTATAGAAATCGAAGGATTTAAGCAATTCGAAGCAAAAGAAATCCTAGATTTCTATTAAGAATAATGAGATCGAGAAAGGTTTTATTTGAAATATACTATCTATTGAATAAACTATAATACACTTATTGAAAAGTCTACTAATTATCTAAAGAACACTTAAAAACTAATCCTGAATTATTACTATAAATATCCTAAAAAATCTAGCTCTTAAAATTGTCTCAACAAAGCTCGATCTTAAAAAAAGGGGTATTATTATAAAATCACTAGATTATGAAGAATAGTGTTTAATCATCCTTATTATCCTTACCATCCTGACCATCCTGATCATCCTGATCATCCTAATTATCACATAATCCTATATTGCAATAATTCATAATAAGACTACACTATCGAAAGACAAGAACTAAGCCTAAAAGGGATTAGCCCTTACACAAATTATACTTAGAAAGCCTCCCCACTCCCTAAATTCATAGCTCTTCGAGCGACATCTTCATCAATAAAGAAAGACCTGTTTCCCGCCTGAATCCCTCCTGCTGCACCGTGACACTCTTTATTTTGATAAGACATTATTCGAAGAGCTACAAATTCTGAGAGTAGAGAAGTTTTCTAAATATAATCTATATGAGAATCAATTCTTTTTAGGTTTAATCCTCATTTTTAAGCAATATAATCTTTTTTTAGTTATTTTTAGATAATATTATTTTTTGTAGTGTAATAACTTTATAATAATACTCTCTTTTTTAAAATCGAATTTTATTAGGATAATCTTAAAGATTAGGCTTTCTAGGATTTCTATAATAATAGTTTAAAATAAGTTCTTGAATATATTCCAAATAATCGATAGATTTTTTAATAGATATATTATATTTTATCTAATAGATAGTATATTTTAGATAAGGCTTGCCCTATCTTCGCTGTTTCTAATAGAAATCCAGGATCTTTTCTATTTCAAATTGTTTGAATCCTTTAATCTTTATTAGAGAAAAAAAGGGATTATATTATTCAAAGATAAGATTATAATAAACAGAATATAGCAGATTCGTATGAAAAATAAAATGATTTTTAATAAAAAGAAACAATTCTAATTTGTAAATATAAGCTTCAATAATTTTTAATACCTTAAAAAAGCACAAATTCTTTTAATCCAAATTCTTTTATAATTGTAATATTCAGATATTCTTAGTATTTAATTATACTAAATCTTTAAATTGATATCAATAAGCAGGGTTATAATGAGTGTTTATATTCTTTGTATAGCAGGTTTGATTGACGATTAATTCGGTTTGTAGATATTCAGAAATCAGTTCTATTTTCTTGATAAATTCTTCAATATCCCTAGCTTCTGATCGATCGATTATTACAATTGGTTTGAATCCTATTTGTAGAGGAAATCCATAATTAATAAAAAATAAGGATAAATAAGAGTTTTTAGATTAAGTAGAGTTTATTAAGAATTCTATAATTAATAGTTATTTAGATCAATTATTTTGTAGATATGAAATATATAAGTGTAAATATTGTTCAAGTATTGTATTAGTTCTTTTAATTTGTTTATTAATCTTAGGGTGATAAACTATTAATAGTTTGGAAATAGTCTTTAAGCATTTACAAGTATATTTCCAAAAGTCAGATATAAACTAAGTTTTTTAATCTGATATAATCGAGGAAGACAGGTTATAAAATTTTCAAATATACTTCAAAAATAAGTAGCTTATTTTTTCAAAATTATAGATTTTATAATAAAGCAAAAAGTGCTTTATTTTGATTAATTGATCAATTATTATAAAGATTATGTTATATCCTGAACTCTTTGAGAAATAAGTAATGAAATTGATTGATATATCTCTTCAAATTTGTTATAATATAGAAAAAGGTTATAAAACTTCTTTTTGTCCTTTATGATTTAAGGTAGTTTAATGGCAATTATAACAATTTCGTATTTATTGATTTATATAATTATAGTATCTAGATCAATAATAATTATGATTTTGTTACAGGATCATTATACTATAAAGAATAATATCGTCTAATAATAGTTAAGAAAAAGCTATACCATCTGAAGGCAAGGATTAAGCCTAAATAGGATTAACCTTCACATAAATTATATTTTAGAAAGCTTTTTCACTCCTAGAATTTGTAGTTCTTCAAATGATGTTTTATTAATATAGAAAGATCTGTTTTCTATTCTGAATTCCTTTTGTTATATTATAATATTACATCGCTCCACCCAAACTATCGATGTTTTTATGATATCGAATTGTCCACAACCCCCAAATCAATTTAACTTGCCTGAAAAGCTTGTTGTTATTATAGTAAGCAATACTATAATATAATATTAATATCTTATTTCTTTAAACAAATATTATTTGAATATAAAAAAGGAAATAAGCAATTTATAAAAAGAGATAATTAATTTATGAATAATTAATCAAAAACTTACTTTTAATTTATAAATAGAAAAGAACTTACAATTATGAAATATTTATTTTTATTAGAAGATTCTTCCAAAATCTTTAAAAGATTTATATATAATCTTTTGATTATTATTAGTATATAAATTATAATATATTTGTTGAATTGTTTATATATTCTTTTAATTAAATAAGGATTATAAATTTGTTGATCTTTTAGTTTAGATTGCTTTATAGATTGTAGTTCAATAAATGCTTTCTTTAATTTATCTATATAATTATAATTAAAATAATTAAAATATTGATGTATTAACTTTTTATTTGATTTGTTATAAAGCTTTTTTTTTTTTTTAAAGAGAGATTTATAATAAAAAGTAGGATTAATTGTTGAAAGATATAAACACTATTAATGTTTTTGGTAATGAATTGTAATTAGCCAAATTTTCAGTATAATAATATATCTCTTTTAAATATAATTTTATAATTAAATTCAATAAGAAATTATATTGATATTAATTAAATTATATCAAAATTAATAATAAATTATATATTGAAGAGTTTTAGATTATGAATTCTTGCTTTTCCAAAAGTAATGTTATTTATATATAAGTTATCAATAATTTTCATATTCCTTAAGGTAATCTAATATTGAATGTTTTCAAGATTATATAATTAATCAATTAAATAATGAGAGGTTTCTAAATCAAATATTTAATCCATATTTATTTTAATTATATACAATATAAAACCAAAATAGATAATATTAAATTTATATTTATTATCTTTTATTATTATATTAATTATATTATTAATATTATTAATATTATTAATATTATTAATATATTAAAATAGGAATAATATTTAACCTTATAATGTCCTTTCTTATAATAGAAGTGGTATTGATTTTTTTTCAAGAGTATCATTCTTTTTTTCAACTTTTCCTCCCTAAATCTGATTTCTATTATCTTATTTACAATCTCGACCTCTGTCTTTATCTTATTCTTTTCAATATCGATCTTTAGGGAATCCTCCTCGACCAAAGTTATTATTAATGTGGTTGGTGTAGTTGGCTTAGTCGGTGTAATTAACTTAGTTAGCATAATTGGCTTGATTAGTAGATACAATAATAGATCATTCAATAATATTAAGAATGATCATTATTTCATTTAAGGATTGATTTAAATTGATAATAAAGTTGTATTAGATTTATTAAGATTCTATTATTGATAATTTATTTATAAATTGAGAATTAAACTTTTTTATCAAAGATAGCTCTATCATTTTGAATTATATAAAATTGATAATTAAGAAAATATTCGAGGAATTATCGAAAAGTTTGTATCTTTAAATCAAAGACTTTTTCATAAAATTCTTTATGAATATCTTGAATATATTAAGGATGAATTATATAATTATGTTTTTGAATATATGTTTATATATCAAAAGTATTTATAATTGCAAGAAATGGAATTAATGAAGAATAGTAGGTAAAGTTGATGTTTGAGATAATAATTATAATAGCATTATTATAATGCTTTTTGAAGTTAACAATAATGATAATATTATTTTGAGGTTCTTATTCTTTGCCTTATATAATATCTAAAACTTCTGCTACTACAAGTATATAAAGATAAGACTCATAGAATTTGTTCTAATTGTTTTTTTTTTTTTTGAAAATAACGATATTATCGAATTTGATAGAATTTGTTGTATTTTGAGAGATCATCTTGAATTTTGGGAGCTTGTATAAAGCTCCTTTAAAGATAAGAATGAAAGTAGAACTGTAATAAACAAATTGCTTGAAGAAATACATTTTACACAGAGCTTATAATTTGTTGTGAATAGATCTTAAATATTATTAAATAAATTATAAAGAGTTTAGAGAAGATTCTACAATATAGGTAGGTTATATTCAACAGATAGCACTAGGCCCTATTAAGATGAGCTAGACCCTTCTAGTAAATATACATATGACTTTCTAACAAATATAAAGAGATCTGTTTCCTATCCTGAATTCCTCCTGCTGTACCGTGACAGACTTAGTAATTCGAATATAACGTGGTTTATTACTGGGTCGCCAATATCATCGGGTCGCCACTTTTTATATTATTCAACTACCTCAATTTCAACACACGATATTTCAACGAATTATTATGGAAATATCATCAAAAGAAGCCTGAATTATCTTAGTTATTGAAGCTATTTATAAATCTAAAAATTTATCAATTATTAAAGTTGTAAAAATCTATATAATGTCTTGATCTATATTATACAATAGAATTAACGATTGAAGCAATCAAATGGAAATTTGAACGAATTATTATAATCTTACATAAATAGAAGAGGAAGTGATTTTTGAATATATACTTGATATAAATATAAGAGGATTTCTATCTAAATTCAAAGATATAGAAGATATAGCGAATTATATTCTTGAATTGAGAGATACAAAGTGTATTAGGAAGTTTTAGACATATTGATTTGTAAAATATTAAATAGAATATAAAATCAGGGTTTTGAAGAATAGGTTTAATATGATTTAATCCTGAAGCTATATTTTCGAAATTAGATATTCGAATTCGTATATTTATCCCTTTCTAATTATAAGAATTCTATTTATAAACCTTATTAAAACCTTTATTTTTAAGGATAAAAAAGTGTTAAGAATTCCTTATATTATATTTATATTATAATATCACAATTATTGATTAGAGTATCACTGTTTGTTTTGTATATACTTTATTTATTTTTATATATAAAGTATATTATCCTTTCTTTCTCTTTTACTTTCTTATTAAATTAATATAATCTATTTCATTATACTTTCTAGAATTATCAAAGTTATATACAACAATCTTCTGTAGATTCTTCGATCTATATGAAAAAAGGATCTTCTTATATATAATTATTGTTTTCGATATATTAAACACTTATTCTTGATATCTCAATATATTTGTGATATAGATCCAGAGGTATACCAATATTGTAATAAACAAAAGTCTATATATAATAAGATGTAACAAATCTTTTCTTTATATTGATTTCTTTTTAATTTTTCATTTTAGATTCCCTTTAAGTTTATAAGTCTTGTTTGACAAATTATTAAGGTTACTGATATTTTCAACAAATGGATTATACAGAATAATGAACTCCCTGAAGCATCGGAGAAGGGCCAGGTTGCCCTTATCGATCCTTTATACCAGGTCAATTTTGATTTAGAGATCTTTATAGATCGTGTCCATCCTCCTTTTACCACTATATATCAATTCCCCAAGTTCGCAGATAGCTTTTATTAGTATTTTGCAAGTACTCCTATAGAGTTCTAGGTATTATACAAGGTTTCTTAATGGTTTCTCTACAAATTGTATTTATTAGAAAAGCCCCTGATACCTTCCCCCAAAATGAATGTTTACCAAATGATTTTAATAAGTTATTTGGATAATATCACTCATAAACTTCAGGTTCAGAATATTTGGAGATATATTGCTATATATTTTCTTCTCTTATTATTCTAATATATATTAATTTTTTATTAGATACATACTTCTTTGGATTATGAAACTCTAGAAGTCTTTACAGCTTATAATTATTTTATAAGGGACTAGATCTTTTTTCTTTTTTTCATTATTTTATAGTATTTTGGTTCTGGATCTTCTTTATTTTCTATTTGATAATATCACCAAATTTTTTCTTAAGCTTTATCTAGATTGAAATATATCAATAATCAGAAATTATATTCTTTAAGGAATCCTTTTTATTGAATTAAATATTCCTTACCTTTATTCTATATTCTATAATTCCAAACTCGTTTTACTTCGAATTCTTATTCTATTTCGTCTTCTAACTCTGGGTACTCCCTAATAAAGTATGGATTTGAATCTGTATTTTCTGAATAATAATACTTTTCTAATAAGGATATATAAAAGATATTATAAAGTTTTATATATAAAAAAGATAGATCAAATTTGTATACTTATTGTCACAGTACGGCAAGAGGGATTCAGGGCAGGAAACAGATCTCTCTATTTTGATAAAACATCATTCAAAAAGCAACGAATTCTAGGAGCGGAAAAGCTTTCTAAATACAATTTGTGCGAGGGCTAATCCTATTTAGGCTTAGTCCTCGCCTCCAGGCGGTATAGCCTCTTCTTAGCTATTATTATTTCAACGAAATGCCTGGCGGTCTTGCTAGCCGGCGAGGCCCTACTACTGGTCATGAAATATTATAGAGAGACATCCTCCCAGGCATTTCATTATACTCCCCAAGTACTAAGCTCCTCCTGGTCCCGTAATCCCGAAAGCCCTCGGCCACACATTCATAACATATAGCGGATGGCCAAGTATTCTAAGGAATCATCTCACTTCTCGCCTTTCCCAACTCTGAATTCCCATCTCCCATTAGCAAATCAATGTCTTCTCGCTCCCACCTCCTCTCCACCGCTAACTCACGAATATACCATCTTATCTTCCTACCCCAAACCGTGTTTTCATTATCAAGTTCCTCACTATCTGCTTCTACCACATCAATGCCTCCATCTGACAAGGTTTCACTCAATGGATACGAGCCTGCAAATTCCCAATCGATCACTGCGGCTATTTGGTCACCTTTCATCATGATATTCCGACCGTGTAAGTCGCCATGGATTAACACGAATGGCTCGTCGGTTATATCTGTCGCTGCAAGAGATGCCAGTTTCCTGTGCAACTGCTCTATGAAGTCCGTTATCGAGATGTCTTCGAAGAGATCTGCGTCAATGTCGTCCTCAGATGCGTGGGTGTAATAGTAGATCTCTTTGGCGTAACAAGCAAGCATGTAGTCCTTGGTAGATTTGTAAGGACCGATGGGATAGCATTCGTTCTTGTGGAACTTGCCACGACCCTTGAAGAGTTTGGGACCTTCAACTGTTGGAGCGGCATTAAAACCCTCGGGATCCAAACCCCCAATCATGTCGAATCGAACCTGTACGAGATCGACTACGATTGTTGCGAGTTTGCGGGCTATACTGTCTTTTTGAGATTCGGTAAAGGTCATCCACGTTGCGTTGAGTGGAGTGCCGTCAATGAACTCTTCAACAATAAATGAAGTTTCAGAATCATCTGTTGCGCGATAGTCGTAGACTCGAGGGACAGGGATATGAGGAAGGTTCGAGGCGACGAATCTTTTGAATGCGACTTCGTTGGCGACTTGACTCGGAAGAAGAGTATCTTTGCAGGGAAGGCGAAGAATGAACTTGTCGATGAGGTAACACTGTGCTGGCGATGGACTGCCGTTGCTGCTAGTAGCCTGCGAAATCTAGGCAAAGTCAGTGATCATTCTTGTAGCAGGGAGTGAATATAAGCCGTGTCTTGTGGGATAATTGCTGTAGGTACGAAAATCTTCGTTTGGGCGTCAGAAATCGCAATGCTCATTCAACTCATTTCTGTTTAACGCAGCGGTTGCTTGGCAGGAACCAAATTGAAGATTGTAATTTACCTCAAGCTGTGCACGCAATTTCACAAGCCAAATCGAATTGTAACCCCCTTGAGCCAGCAGAGTCACACTTGTTACATCATCAACGGTTCGAACGTCCACGGAGTCTCCAATCGCACAACTTCTCGGCGCGCCCCGGAAACTATCCGCGATCGCATTTCTTACACTTCTTAGGGTATCCAGTGCTGTCTTCTTTGTAGTATGTGACCTTTGGGTGGACTTCGCACTTGACTTGGTGCTTTGAGCAGAATCCATTTGTATTACAGCACATACAGTGATGAGTAGTGGGCATGGTTGGGGCGCTGTTGCCGAAGTCGAGCAGATAATTTGGAGCTTCGAGGTGCAGATCACGTGATTTGAGGGATGAAGGTATATCAATTGAGAGCAATTTTTGTTCCGTGTGATGCCTGTAAGTTTATATATACACATTATACGATTGAAATACTTGGGCTTTTGAGGCTTACATATGACAGCGCATCAAAACCTTGCATTTCACTGGCTTAAGGGTGAGCTTATCAATGCGAGACACATCACAGGAGGGCAAGACGTTGTATGGTGACGAAATCATTGACCATAGGCTGATTACTAGCCCCTAATTTATCGAATAATTCATCATCCAATGTATCCCAAGCTGCTTGTAAAGCACTTTCTAGCCTTTGCCTAGCATATTCTGAATCACTTTTATCAATGGCGATGTCGGGAAACGTCTCAAAAACCTGTACTTTTAAACCAAATATGCTCAATAGGATTAAGATCGGGGGAGTATGGAGGCCATTCCTCAACCAATTGAATGCCCTTAGCCTGAAACCACTCTCGTACCTTTATAGCACGATGAATAGGAAAATAATCAGAATAAGAAAATAATCAGAATATAAAATAAGGGACTTATTCTAAAAGAAGAATACTAGATCTAAATTAAAGTTATATAAAGAAATCAAATCAAATAAAATAAACTAATAAATTAATATAATCAATAAATGATTAATAATATTGGTTTTTAAAAATCTAATATAAATTATTAATAATTAATTTGATAATTTGAAATTTGATAATTATTTATTAATTAATTAAAAATTTTTGGGGGAAATTTATAAAGATTTAATATTGATTATATTAATTCTGAAAGTAATTTCAATTTTCAAATTTTTGAAAATAATTTTAATATAAACAACTTTAAAAACTATAAACTTTATTAGATTTTATAAAATTTCTTTTGTTTTTAAAATAAATTTAATAATCATTAAAAAATTATTTTTATAATATTTAAAAACAAAGAGTATTTATCACAACTGCTCTTAGAATAAAGATTATAATAATTACAAATATAAGACCTTTATTTATATTATCAATATATAATTAATAAAATATTTAATTATTAATCTATAAACTTTAAAAAAACCTTTTTTAATGTAAAGATATTGGAGTTTATTCGATTTGAAATTACCTCATTGATATTTCTTTAAAAAAATATCATTGTTTAGTTTTTAAAAAATAATAAAAAGCTTTGATTTTATTTTAAGATTAATTAATTCCTTATCATATAATTATTATATTATTAATCTTAATTAATATTAATAAAATTTTGATTATATGATATATTTTATGTTTTTTATTATTTTTATAAAAGATTTGTATTTTTAATAATAATGAATAATTATTATATATTTAAATATATAAATAAATCACAATCGCTCCCAAGATAAAGATTATAAGATTATAATAATTATCAATATAAGATCTTTATTTGTAATACTAGTATATAATGATTAGAATACCTAATTATTAGTTTATAAAACTCTATAGTTATTTTTTCTAGCATTACAATATTAGAACCTATACAATCCAATATCATAAAATCAATAATTTTATTAAGAGGATATTTTTATTTTAATTTTAAAAAAGACAATGAAAAACTTTAATACTATTTTAAGATTGATTGATTCTTTGCTGTGTGACTCTTATAATATATCTATATTTGAATTATTTAAAATATAATTTTTAGATATAATTAATTATTTTTAATTCATTAATCTAAATCATTTATAGATTATATTATAATCTTTTTATCGATCCCACATTTAAGCAAGATAGTAAAAAATGTTTTCCTTAATATATTTAAAATCACCTCGTACCCGCATCAAATTAATTCGGGCTTGTGGTTTAGTGGTATAAGACCACGCTCTTCGACATTGATTTTTTGCTTGTCAACGCCGCCCCAAAAATGGTGGTTCGAATTCTGTAAATCGTTTCGTATTTCACTGATTTCATTTTACTCGGTCCCGAAGACTATATACTGTTTGTGGTTAATTTTTTGCAACACAGTTCATGCTGGGGTGGGAATTCGGTAACCCTTTTCGAAATCCTCAGAACAAGGAACGGGTATTCGTACCCACAACTAATTGACCAACTTCTGCGTAACCATGTTGGAATTTGGTATACTGTACTCTGATTACTGTAAGTATATAAGATGTTCTTCTCTCTTTCCTTCATTTTTACAATATCTATCATCATACTTCAACACCGAATTCATATTCTCAATCAACTTCTTTTCTTTGACACCTCAACATTGATCTCGAAAATGGCACAAACTCTGACACTTGAAGAACTGCTTGCAGGCCTTGAAAATGGGAATTACGCAAAAGAACCATTATCTGATGTCGCTCCAACGTTACGTGGTTATAGTATGATCTGGAAGTTATGGGAGAAGTGAGTTATGATGTTGAGCTTCTTCAATATTAGCGTGCTAACACTTCTTGATCAAGCTACCTTACACGACTTGGTGATACTAGTTCGAAACCAACTTTGAGGGTTATCAAAGGATTTTTTACCATGCTTGCAAAGGAGCGTACTGGCTTGCTCAGCAAACGTCTTTCTGTCAAGACGTTGATTCAGTATGCAATCCGATTTAAATCTGTGTATGAGCGAAAGCATAATGAAGAGCTAGAATCGATGGAGGAGCTTCGCATTGTAAATCAATTCAATACTAATTTCCTTATCATTGTTTTGTTGACATTTATTAGTTTATAAAAACGACTCTTGCAAAGAGTCTTGGTCTGAGTACGAAAACCCGTCCAAAGCCTATCGCCAGTCTCAACGATCTACAAGATATACTTAGCTATCTATGGATGAACGATCCGGTCAATTTTCTATATGAACGAGCTAGGATTCAAATTGCTTTGTTGGTCTTGATACTTGTCTATACTGCCGCACGCCCCGGTGCCATCATTGAATCACATGCATATTACATGACTGGGCAAGCTATGTTGTATAAGGTACAGTAGAGTTTGGATTCTTTTGAAACTTTCGTAGCTGACTTTTTCCGAAGGATATCAAATTTACTTTGCTACAAAATCCAGATGGTGGCCGCCCCCTCATGAGCCTGCTGCTCACGTTCAACCTCAGAAAAAATGAGCGGGGGGATGATGGAGAGGTGTAAGTAACATGCCTTCCCTTTGAAATAAATCCTCTAACATACATACTAGATACAAGCAACAGATATTTGAGGATCTCACATCCAGGGAAATGTGTCCGGTCACATTGTTCCTTGCTTTAGCTTTTGCTGATGATGCTTTTGCAAATATAAAAAATATTGAGGAATTATATGATCCTAAGATATGTACCGCAAAGTACATCGATATTCCTTTTAAAGAAAGTATTTTGGATAAGCCTTTGTTCCGGAGTAATCGAACGATGAAATCCTCTGAGAAAGTCGAGGTATTGACTTACCAAGCTTTCAATAACTCAATGAGGAACCTCGCACAACGGGCCGGCTTCAAGGATATCTTCACATCATATGTGATAAGACGTACTTCAGCTGACATTCTGAATCGTAAGTTTTTCCCTTATATTTTCTCCTTTTATTGTTCATATTCTTACTTGTTTAGAGCATGTCACCTCTGCAGAAAGAGGCAAAATACTCGGGCACTCCAATGACAAAATCTTTCAGAACAGCTATCTTGCTTCTCATTCTGGTGTTGATCTGCAAAGTCTGACCCGCGGGCAAGAGCAACGTATACAACAGATCAACTTCGCTCGCAGCCTAAACGCAAATCGCGGTTCACCATTAGGTATCATAACAAAGGAGTTCGTGGACGCTATCGCCAAGGACCCAAAGTTAATTGCGGCGACGAAGCGGATCGAAGATGCGAGAACAGAAGGATGTGCTTTGAAGATAAGTAGCGAAGTCAAAAGATTACGCAACATACGAAGGGATGTGGTCAATAAACATGCCTCGGAGACGCCTCTCGAACAGATAATGGGAACACGGTTTATGCCACCTTTGAGGCAAAGCATAATCAGCATGCTTTATGGGAAGGAAGATGACTTACCGCCCCGGTCAGATTTGGTCAGAAGCCTACAGAAGTTGTGCCAGAGCATGGGGAAAGATGTAGCGAATTACCGCTGTCAGAATCCGAGTTGCAAACGTTACTCCATCCCCTTCCGGTGTCAGTGGGAGCTTTTTCGTCATAATCAGAGCTTATGTCAGGAGTCCAATACAAACAAAGTTCCTACGTCGAATATAACTGTGGACTTGTCATCGGTAACACTGGGTTTTTCACACGAGACTCTTGAAGACTCTTCAGACGACACAACCGAAAGTTCTCCATTCGAAGAACAGGGAAATTTCTCACTAGAGGTGGACAAGGGTTTGGATGCAAGTTCTCTATTATGTCCACATACTGACTGTCTACGTCATACTAAGCCGCTTGCTTCCAAGCAGACTTTGAAGGCACATATGAAAACTCATAATCGGGGTAAGCTATTCTGCCCAAGATCCGACTGCAAGCTGCATCGTCATATCTCTCCATTCAAAACTCTAAAGGGCTTTGATGCACATATGAAGTACCATGCCAGAGAAGATCAATCCACGGAAGAAAGTCCGGCAGAAATTATAGGTGTATACGATGAGGAGTTGCAGAAATATGTTTATTTTTGATTTATTTTGGGGTTTCATTAGTGTAAATTGTAATATCCTTTCATATATATAATCATAATAAAGCATTTTTATTCATTCATAGCTTCAATTGTTCTAATACTAAACTCATAAACTTTTGTTGACCTCCTGGGATCTTGGCAGCATATGCATATATATTGCATGATGCATATAAGGAGCAAACAAAACTCAACTTTTAATTCATTCTTTCCTTTTTGGTATACTGTTTGTTTGCTTTCAATATTTTGATTTCAAAGCACTTTAATTCCGAAGGCTGAATACCTAACCTCATTCCTTCATTTTTTTTTAATATATACTCGCAGCTTAACTGCTTAGCTAGAGAATCAATCAATTCAATCTGATGCTCTTTCTAGTCTCAAGAAACCCAACACAATCTGATGCTCTTTCTGGTCTCAAGAAACCCAATAACTTTCGTCCTTTTACTTTGTGTCTTTAAACTAATGGGAGACAAGATAGAGGGGTGTACAAAATAAAGCGACAGTAGTTGAAAGCAGTGATAGGAGTAGTGTAGGTTAGTAATACGCTGGCTGATATAATGTTACGATGGTAACAGCTGACTTGTTTTCGTAAGCTTGGGCTATATGTAAATCTGTTACGATTCGCTCAATTAATATGAGATTTCGGTCACCCTAAAAACTCATATACACGCACCATCAGAGCATATAAACAGTGATCCTGAGTGATCCAAGAAGTACGAGGATCTATATATTCAGTATGAATTCCTTCCTGTAGAGCTTCGTGCTCAAGATCAATCATTTAGTATAATCTACTATTAGTTATGAATTGCATACCATTATTGTTGTTACTTAAGTCTCTGCTTGACGCTTGGTTATAAACCTCCTCGAGAGCCGAGAGCACTTCCATGTGATATAGACGGCAACCCTCGTAACACTTTGCTTGATGTCCCTACTTGGCCTTGCTGGGACAATGGTAAATTATGGCTTGCTTGCAGACTGGATCATATCTTGATGTGAGGGGTAGTGAGAAGGACTGTTAGGGTATGACCTTAAGCGTTTGTTCTCTTACAACCCCACAAAACTGTATAAACAGATGTAAGGATAGATAAGATGCTTCGCCACATTACATAAAATATAGACTGTCTAGAACACAAATCTCCTGATCTCAACACAAAAACTTTACGACTTCCTGGCCAGATTGACCAAGTGGAATGCGGTATATGCCCAAGAAGTTCCCAGTTCCAGCCTTATCTCTTTGCTAAACCAATCTATCCAATTGTCCCCAATGTATTCAAAAAAGTCATGCAAAGGTTGAGAAAGGGCGACGATCACTTTATATCGGCGAATTGAAACCTAATATGCTTTTGTACGGAAACCTATATTGGGACGATGGCATTCTTGATATTACTAAATAAAACTTTGAGGCATGTCCGGATTTAGTATTAATTGTTGGAACAAAGCTGAAAGTACCTGGTGCTCAGGAAATCGCCATCAATATATGCAATGCTGCTAAAGCAATTGGCGGTATGGTATAACTGTATGGATTGGATATGATTTTTGTGATTATCGGGGACTGCCAAGAATTTTGATAGAGTCAAAGTATTTCAGTAGGATTTCGACTCCAACTTGCTATGGTTGTAGACAATGCCCTATTCAATCATAACCATCAATAGTATATGGCCATGTGCTAAAACCAATACTACCTTACAAAGAAACTAGAGTGAGGGGAGGAATTGAAAGTGTTCAGACTGAGGGGAACCTTTTTTTTCCCTTTCTTTTCTCTTAGCTTTCAGTCTTACATTCTAAAGTAAATATATTCACAATTTTCTACCTTGCTCCCTTACATAATGGCTTGTGGCATTCCCGATAATGAAAAGAAATGCTTTTTTGTAGATGTTATAAGCTAAAGGATCATTATATATTATTAACAAAAATATAATATAGAAAATAAGGCTTTACTGGATTAACGATATAAGAGGATATATTTGCTAATCTCAGGTATTCCTGATGATATAGCGTATAAGTCCTCACTGAATCAACGATATGAGAGGATATATTTGCTAATCCTAGATATTCCTGATGATATAGGAGATAAGTCTTTACTAGATCAACAATATGAGAGAATATATTTGCTAATTCTAGATATTCTTGATGATATAGGAGGTAAGTCTTTACTGAATCAATGATATAAAAGGATATATTTGCTAATCCTAGATATTCCTGATGATATAGGAGGTAAGTCTTTATCAGATCAATGATATAAGAGGATATATTTGCTAACCCTAGATATTCCTGATAATATAGGATGTAAGTCTTTACCAGATCAACGATATGAGAGGATATATTTGCTAATCCTAGATATTTCTTTTGATATAGTGTGTAAGTCTTTATTGAATCAACAATATGAGAGGATATATTTGCTAATCCTAGATATTTCTTTTGATATAGTGTGTAAGTCTTTATCGAATCAACGATATGAGAGGATATATTTGCTAATCCTAGATATTTCTTTTGATATAGTTTGTAAGTCTTTATCGAATCAACGATATGAGAGGATATATTTGCTAATCCTAGATATTCCTGATGATATAGGAGGTAAGTCTTTACTAGATCAACAATATGAAAGAATATATTTGCTAATTCTAGATATTCTTGATGATATAGGAGGTAAGTCTTTACTGAATCAATGATATAAAAGGATATATTTGCTAATCCTAGATATTCCTGATGATATAGCTGATAAGTCTTTACCAGATCAATGATATGAAAGGATATATTTGCTAATCCTAGATATTCCTGATGATATAGAGAGTAAGTCTTTCTTATGGATAATATTATAGAAAATACTTATGATATAATGATCTTGTTCAAATAACTAATTTTTTTTCATTAATTTGTGAGTTGGTCTATATACTTATATATCAGATAGTATTAATCTCGAAAAAAAAATCAGTATGCTAAGGATGAATGGATTTATCACTTCGATGATAAATTGGCAATTCCCTTCGGAGAGCGGCAGTTATATCATAAAAACTCGTCAGGGTTATGCGATAACTGTTTGAAAATAAATCTGGATACCACTGTCTCTGCGTTAAATCATTCAAAAAACCACTGTCCTCTGTATCGATTGATTAAATTAAAGTCTAAACGGAGTCTAAGACTATCTAAGACGGACTGTCCTCTGTGTCAAATCCTTGAAAAATCTGCTATCGATAAAACTCGAACGCCACTCCTTAAAGGTCAATCCTATATAAGGGTCTGTAGTGTATCAGATGTGTGCTACTGTTTTGTTTGTTTCCAAATGTCTTATTTAACATTTCTTGATTTAGAAGTTCTTGAAGACAGTTCTGCAACTCCGAACCAGATATTATTTGGACTGCCCCTATTCTTAGAATCAGCTAGCCCAAGCCACTTTCAGCTGATCAAGGAGTGGCTTCGACTTTGTGACAAAGGCGAATGTTCAAACAAGAAATCCTGTTGTCCTGAGTCTATAGATACATTGCCAACTAAGCTTGTCGATATAGGAGGCAAGACTGGGCCCGAGAAAATTAGTCCCGATACTGTATGTCTTATTTCGCTAAATGAATCTATGCCTACCAAGGCGAAAGAAAGACATTATATTGCTCTATCTCATTGTTGGGGCAAATTAACGGAAAATCAGCTACCCAAATGGAGTACTATATGTGAAAACAAGGAAGAAAGGAAAAAAGGATTTCCGGTCGCAGAATTGCCAGCAACATTCCAAGATACAATCAGAGTCACTCGAGAGATCGGCCAGCGATATTTTTGGATTGACTCGCTTTGTATTATTCAAGGCGACGACAAGGATTGGAAAACTGAATCCAAGAGTATGCAAACAGTTTTCAAGAACGCTTACTGTATGATTGCTGCTACCTCTGCCGAAGATTCAACCAAAGGATTTCTCAATCGACCAACGAATGAGTCAGATTTGCAATATATGACAGTGTCCAAATCCTCACATAGCAAAGTCCATATCTGCAGATCTACCGATAACTTTCTTGATGATGTGCAGAACGGTGTCTTGAATACACAAGGATGGGTATTACAGGAACGAGCCTTGTCACGACGAACAATTCATTTCACCAAAAGACAAACGTACTAGGAGTGTGGTAGTGGGGTGCGTTGCGAAACGCTTACTTGGATGCAAAAGTCAGTCTCTGATTCAAAATTATTGCTTTCTTTTGATAATTCATCTTTCTTTACCACTATTAAATACTTATTAATAAATTTGTTGATTTTTTTTTTTACAATTTAGCCAATTGTTCTCTTTTCGAAGCGACCCAGAGTTTCCTCAATCTATCAAGTACCGTTCAATGAGGGCTAAAATCGAGCTTTTTCAGACTCTTTTTAAGGAATACTCAGGTTTAAACCTTACAAATGAGACAGATAGACCCATTGCAATCAATTCATTAGCTGTGGAGTTGGGAGCAGCACTCAAGACTAATGTCAGATATGGTATTTTTGAACGCTATCTTCATGAAAGTCTCTTATGGCAACGATCCCAGAAAATTTCCGATAAGCAAATACCTTTCAAAACTGGCGAAGCCCCTTCATCCTGGTCTTGGATGTCACATCCCTGGCAAATACGATATCTTTCTCATGGAACAGTTGAATGGGATCAGTATGTCAAATTAGTGGTCAGCAATCAGAAGAATAGTTCTTATATCTTGGAGGCTAGAGTGAAACGATATCGAGATTTTAAGATTGAATATAACAACGACGACAAAGATGGGTATCTATGGTCTGATGAGGATAAGAATGAAGAGCTTGGGCATTTTTGTTTTGACAACAAATTGGGAAAGCCTGCAACAGAAATACAGTTTGCTATAATAGGAAGAGAAGCTGAATCAAAGAATGATGGATGGAAGTATTATATACTTCTTGTTACAGAATGCTCGGATCACAGATCTTTCAAAAGGGTTGGAATGGGTTGGATTCAGTATCGTTTCATATTGTTTGATGATCAAGACGATGTGGTACAGATTTTCTAACATTCTGTTTTGCAGTTTGATATTACAATGGGCTGCAATATGATACATATGATCAAGGGACCTTAGGTTCAGTGATTAGAATAATCATAATAATACCCTTGGGAGGTATATAGGAAAGAACAGCGATTTAGTGTAAGCTAGGAGAATGAAGGCTTCCCTTTCTAGAGCTTCATGCTCAAGGCAATCACTATACTCAGTTACATCATTACTATCACAATATATTCATTATAACAATCGGATATTATAAGGGTTGCCATCTAGATCATATAGAAGTGCTCTAGGCTCCCGAGGTGATTTATAATTAGGCGTCAAGTTATCTCATCCTCAGACCCTTCGGAGATTACATAATGTCTCGCTACCTTTTATCAATTTCTGTAAACTCCTGTAAACTCCTGTCAGCTTTTAGAAACTTTTGAAATACGACTCCTATCAACTCCTATCAACTTTTGGAAACTCATAGAATATGACTCCTGCCAACTCCTGATACCTTATCATATAAGGGGTACCCTATACAATGCCTTCACAAGCAAAGCGAAAAAAGAGACAGGTTGATCAACGTAGAAAACATACCAAAAAAACGACTAAAGGTAATAATGGAACTGTATCGAATGTGCCAACAGTATTCAAGGTTGGTTTAGAGGAATGTATACGGCGAATTCATGAGGTAGAGTTGAAGGATATGCCTGCTATGATAGCTAAAGGTGCTGAAAAAGAGTATATTGAGAAGCAAGAGGATCTTATTAGCTTGTGTTTGGAAAGGATTCTTTACTTTTTGGATTCTAGGATTATACGGAAACCAAAATCAGTACAAACTCGAATTCTTCGCCGATTAATATATGGGAAAAATGATACCCTTTGTATTGCTAAAACAGGATTTGGGAAGAGCTTGATACTTCATGCATATTCCATTTTGACAGGACAGATTACCCTTCAAATAATTCTATTAGCGAAGCTTGGGGAGGAGCAATTTGAAGATATAAAGAAACTACCAAGTACATCACCTTGTTTTCTAAATTCCGAATCTTTAAAAGAGCAAGCTACTCTCATCGACAAAATCTCCAATTTGGAGTATACCTATATATTACTAAGTCCTGAACAAGTGTCTTCATCCAAATTTAGAGATGCACTCAAATCCTCCGATTTGCAATCCAATATTGGACTTGTTGTTATAGATGAATGTCATCTTATCGCACAATGGAAGGATTTCCGAAGTAAATTCTCTATGTTAGGACAATTGAGGTATCTTTTACCTCAAGATTGTGTATGGTTTGGATGTATTGCTACATTGAATGCAGATACTCAAAAAATCGTTTTGCAGGATGGTGGATTTCGCAGATTGGGTAACCGTCCATACCAGACTAGCATCGTTCGCACATCGGTTGATCGTCCAAATATCTCTCTCGCAATGGTTCCTATCCCTAGCAACAAAATTACCAGTTATGAGTCTTTATTTTACTTGTTGGATCAAGCTGTCGACGATAATGGCAACCCTACACCTAAAAAGATTCCCAAAATCATAGTTTTTGTCAATATGCGGAATTTGACCGGTGATGTAGCAACATATCTTAGAGATAATCTTTTGGAGAAGATCAAAGATAAAGATGAGCGATATTCGATTGAAAATAATCCGAAAAGGCTTTGTGTAACGGATATTATTGGTATATTCCATTCGAAGATTGGTATGAAAGATCGAGCGGCGAAGTATAAAGAGTTTGTAGTATTGATATCTATTACTTATATTATGGTTGCTATAACCTCACTTACTATAGGGATCAATATTCCAAATGTCGATGCAATTGTTGTATGGGATGTCAGACAGCAAGAGGTTCCAGAGATATGGCAAAGGATAGGTCGAGGAGGGAGAGGCCTAGGATGCATTAGTAAAGCATATATCTTCATCCCATACTTCTGTTTTGATTCTTATGGATCCAATCCACCAACAGTTGAAGCATCGACCTCGACATCATCGAAAGCTTCGACATATTCGAAGGATCCTCCAGCTCGGCAACGGAGCTCAACATAGAGGCATATGCTAGCATCTTATCGAAAAGCCTCACAATCGCAGCTATCCCAACATGACGATAGTCAACGAGATAATGATGTATCTGTAGATGATATGGATTCGGAGATGGATGTTGATATCGATAATGTTAGTGTAGTGTGTTCTGTATCGAATAATACTTATATTTGGACGAAAACAGAAAGAAGTTCAAGAGAAAACGTTCTTCCAATATAGTTGATTATCTGCAATAGTGTTTGCTATAGGAAAGCATTTCTAGACTGTCTCGGAGAGAACCTTCTTGCGGATGGGGAGGACAAAGAGGTTGTTCCATCGAAAAAATGTTGTAATAAATGCAATCCAGATCTTCTCCCTGTTTTAACACAGCCACTTATATCTGCTAAATCAACGGCTAAGCCTCGAAAAGGTACCATCGCTGCCTTTGCGTTGGAACTCTTGGAAAAGTGGTGTAAAGTCGAAGCATCCAAAGTCCTACTTAGCAAACAGCGATTCGTATTACCAGCAAACTTTTTTATGGAAGAAAGTCTGTGTTTAGAACTAGCCGAAATCTATCGTCGAAAGCCAATTGATCCACTTTCGGATTGGTGGGATGAGCTAACCATCGATGAATTGTGTAATAAGATCCCAAATCTTAAAATATGGCTATTTTTTGACCGATGTAAGCATAATTTAGTACTGTATCTTCAAGGTCTCCATCCCCAGATTGATTCTATGTATATAGTATATAAACAAATGATTGATTAAAAGAAGAAAGAGAAAGAGAAGGCTGAGCATCAAAAACTTGCAAAAGTATAAAGCTCTAGACCCGAAAATGCTGGAGCTATGCTAGTGTCAGCCCGAAAGCGATTATATACTGCTCAAAGAGCTTAGGATAATGATCTCTCACGTCAATTGCTTCAGATCCAATCCAATAGAAATATATCAAATATTCGATCTAGACCTCCATATCCATCTGCCAATCCTTTAACATCAACAAGGACTAGTAATACTGGATATATTGAACACACTATAAACAGGGATGATGTATCAAATGCTTCACCAACAACATCATCTTCACGAAGAGCAGTCTCTGTCTCTCAACCAGGAACACCAAAGCGAAAGCAAGCATCCAAACCACCTTGTTACGAGGGTAGCCGTCTAGATCACGTGGAAGTGCTCTAAACTCTCGAGGTAGGTTTATAACTAAGCGTCAAGCAGGGACTTAAGTAATGACAAAATAGAATATGCTATTCGTAACTAATAGTAGAGTATACTAAATGATTGATCTTGAGCACGAAGCTCTATACAAAGGAAATCCATCTTGTTTATATAGATCTTCATGCTTATGGCTAATCAGGAGGATCAATATGGATCAGTGCTGAGTTCACTGATCCTTACTGAGCCAGTCATATGATACAGATAGCATGTGAGAGTTCTCCTGTTACCTGGTGTAATACTATCCCTCTTCTAGACTAGTGCTTGTCCCAAGCTTCTTTATAAGATGGGGTAATTACCCAAGCTTCAAAATGTGTGTGATTGAGATTCCTTTTCTTCTCAATATACCTATCGTTGCCTTCTTATGTGCTACCTTAAATCATCATCGTTTAAGTCAAAAGATAAAAGATAAAGGAAATATCATGGCTCCTTGCTCTCGATGTGAACGGAATGGTTTGGAATGCCGAACTTTACCTGAGTCGAAGTGTTGTGGGGAGTGTATACATTTGGGCTCCTCTAAATGTAATGTTTCCGGCCTTTCTCCATCCGAGTGGGATATTCTTTCTAGAAAGAAAGCTTGTTTGAAGGTTGAAGAAGAAGCGGTTGTGTTGGCTGAATAGGAGGCCTTTAGTCGCAGGATGCTTATTCGTAAGAAGCAGAAACAATTACGCGAGCGTGGTTTTGAGATGCTTTGTCGGGGTGTTTGTTCTCTGGACGAATTGGATGAGTTGTTGGAAAGGGAAAGATTGGAAAATGAGTGTTTGGGGAAGAAGAAGGAGCAAGTGGTTATTGGCTTGTTAGCGTTTGTTGAAGTTAATTCGAACGTATTGAACGATTTTGATCCTTCTTCCTTTTTGAGTCCTTCGAATCCTTTTTGGGAAGGTCTGGATAGCGTTGATGAAATTCCTTCAACAGATCAGGGGTACCAAGGTTCTTCTTAGGTTCCCAGGTGTTTTTCGAGTGTGGGTAATCTTGTCATTTGATTAAATATTTGATTTTCCCGTTAATATATTTGCAGTCTAGTATTTCTTCGATATAATATTCTCCCTCTGGATCAACTGGGTCGATCTCCGGATCTGGTACTTTCGGTTCTCCAGATAATACTTTCTCGAGGAGTGAGATATAGAATACCGGGTGGATATTCATAGTGTATAATAGTTTCAATTTGTAGTTGACTGGTCCTACTATCTTGTCAATTTTGAATAATCCCAGTTTCTTGTGGTCTAGTTTATCGCTTGATCGTTTTATCTGTATGTTTCTTCGAATAAGATAAACTTTATCCTCTTCTTTAAGAGTAGATCCCATACTATATAATTCGTTATAATACAACACTATTCTTAAAGCGATGAACTGTAAATCCAAGGAGAGTTGTTCTTGAAGTTCCTTGATTTCCGTGATATCTTTTATGGCTTCATCTGCATTCGTATCTTGTGGCAGTGGTGATTTGTATGCCAGTGGGTTGAATCCAAAGTTAGCATATGCTGGCGTTACTTTTGTGGTTTCTGTCTCTGATGTATTATATGCGAATTATGTTAAGGGTAATAGTTTAACCCAATTGTCCTGTTTGTAATTGATGTAGCAGCGAAGATAGACTTCCATCGTTTGCTTTAGTCGTTCTGTTTGGCCATCTGTTTGTGGATGAAAAGCTGTCGAGAGCTTTCTTTTGATTCCGAGCAATGCTATAAGAATGGACCAAAATTTCGATATAAATAGTTTGTCCCTATCTGAGATGATCTCATCTGGTACACTGTGAATGCTAACGATATTCCTTATGAATATATAAGCAAGGTTGTCTGCTATCCAAGTTTCACAAAATGATATTATGTAGACGAACTTGGTTAATCTGTTTGTTACCATCAATATAGAGTCGTACTCCTTCTAGGTAACTGGGTCTTTGGATAATGATAGTTTTATTACAAAATCCCAAGCAATAGACTTCTATGGTTGAGTAAATAGTTCGGGGATCTTGAGCTGATTATAAAGTGTATGCCAAGCAGCTTTATTTTTTATGCAAATATTGCAGTTCCCAACTACGTTTTCAATTATAGTTCTCATCTTTGGAAAATACACTTCTCTCCTTATTCTAGCAAAGGTTCTTATAATACCTTGATGCCCGTGAGCTGGAAGCTCATGTTGTTCTATGATATAATCCTTAGCTAGACTAGAGGGTATATAAAGCTTGTCGTGAAAATGGATGAATCCGTTTTCGATGACGAATCCTGTTTCTAGATTGTTTAGGGTAGCTAGGATTCTTTTGATTGTTGTATCTGTCGAATACTCTATCTTTATGATGTCTTTGATGGTATCATAATTTATTCCTGAAGTGGCAGCGAATTATAGTTTATTATGAACTAACGAATCGCTATCCTATCTTAGTATTGTATGTGATTCGTGCGTTTTGTTTTATAAGTATTCTGGTTTTCGGCTGAGAGTATTTGCTCTAGCATTTTCGTTTTCTTTGATATATGAAATTCTGAAGTTGTAAACGGCCATAATTTCCGACCATCGGACCTGCCATCGATTCAATTCCTTTGTTATAGTAAAGTAAACCAAATTCTTGTAATCTGTATACACCTGCACCATATATTTTGATCCCTTTAAATATATTCTCCATTCCCTAAAAGCATCTATTATCACTAGTAATTCCTTATTGTATATCTCATAGTTTAGTTCAGCTAGTGATAATTTGTGTGAATAATAAGCGACTAGCTGCTATTTCCTATTCGAGCCCAATTGGCTAAGTATTGCGCCTATAGTGTAGTCTGAGGAGTCTGTCTTCACAGTTATTGGTAGTTCTGGGTCGAAAGTCTTAAGGATTGATTCTCCTGCGAATACTTCCTTGAAACATTCAAATGCTGTTTGTGCTGCTTCTGTCCATCGAAATTCCCCTTGACTCTTCTTGGTGATTTCGGTCATCGAAGCAGCTATCTTTGAGTAATTCTTGATAAATCATCGATAAAAGTTGGCAAACCTTAGGAAGGACTATACTTCCTTTACATTGGTTGATGGTGCCCATTCTTTGATTGCTCTTACCTTATCAGGGCTCATCTTGAGACCTTCAGAGAATATGGTATAACCTAGGAATTCCGTTTCGGTGACATGAAATTCACATTTGCTAGGTTTGCATTGGAGATCTGCCTCCTTCAAATGCTGTAAAACCTTGTGGATGTCTTAGACATGTTGTTCCTTTGTTTCCGAAAATACCAATATGTCGTCTAGATAGCATATACAGTATATATCTAGGTGTTTTCTTAATGCATTATTGACTAAGCGTATACACATTGCTGAAGTATTTGTTAAACCAAATAGTATAACCTGATACTCATATAATCTGTATCGAGTTCGGAATACGGTTTTCCATTCTTCACCTTCCTTCATTCTGATCAGGTGAAATCTGTTTCGTAAATCAAACTTGGAGAAAATCTTGGCTTTTCCCAATCGATCCCTCAGTTCTATAGTTAATGAAAGTGGGTACCGATCTTTGATTATCATATCATTGAGCTTGTGGTAATCTATGCAAAGCCTCCTTGTACCATCCTTCTTTAATACAAATAATACAGGGCTAGCTGTCTGTAAAATAGATTCCCTGATCTATCCTTTTTCTAATGTATCGCCAATATAATCCCTAAGTATCCCTAGGTCAGAGGCTGACATTGAATAGATTGGTCCAAATAGAGATATCTTGCCTTCTTCCAATACTATCTCGTGATCCCATAGCTTATGTTCTGGTAAAGCATCATGACCTTTTCTTTCCTCGAATAATTTCTTGTACTTTTGGTATTGTACCAGTATTAGCATTTTATCCTATTTCATTATAAAGATGTTTTCAAGCAACTTCTTTTGTTTATTATTCATTTGTATGGGAGGTTCACCTTCCTTCACTGTTAATAAAGGACCCTGGACTAGGTGTCCTATGTCAATGGAGCTGTTCGCCTTCAATTCCTTACCGTATATGTTCAGCCTTGCCGGCTCTAGCACATCTCGTCGATCGCTTTTCTTCGGAAATGATATAGTTTCCGATAACCAATCAATCTGGGGGTTGTATGCTTTCAACTATGGCATTCCCAGAATGATCTGTTGGTTCTCTAGTGGGACAACATCGAACTGGATAACCTCTTTGTACTGGGTTATACTCATCCACAATAAATGAGTCTCCTACAAAATCTTTTCGTCTAACCCAGCTAATTATCTATCAACTAATTGCAATTGATATGGGGTTTGTTTCGCTTGAAGCTGTACTCCCAAATGCTTCACAGTTCCTAATGCAATAAAATTTCCTGTGGCTCCCGAGTCAATCATAGCCCAGATTTCTTGTCCATTTATTTTCGTATTGCAATAAATCTGTCCTGTCTGGCCTGCGATATTCAATTGACCTTGGCCCTTCTTGTAGGTTTTGGTTAAATTGGTTGATTGGTCAATTTGGTCAATAACGTAATTGACCACATTTTTTCCTGACCTTCCCTTCTTGCAGGATCTTCTTGCTTTCCTTTATGGGAACCATCCTGTGGCTTCCTTGTCTGATAAATGAATACTACATGATTCATCGTAGCAAGCTGTCCAGCTCATCGCTGCGTGTTCAGCCGATGGTGGATTTTTTCGAATTTTCATCGTGGGAGGAGGTGAAGGGGTTCGTAAACGCTCCAATTCGTAATGGTCTATGGCGTTCAACCCTTCTTGATCTTGTGGTATTACGTCAATTTCCTTTTGATGTTCTTCATGTTTGTAACTATCGTCTTCGATTGGATATGAAGCATATAGTTGGGGTACAAAGGTAACATTGAGTTGACCTTTGCCGAACTTCTTGTGGTAACTTCCTCCGGATGATTTCTTGCTTTGACAATCCCTGGCCCAATAATCTGGTTTGTCATATTCGAAGTATAACTTGTCTTTTCGTCTTTGTTCTACCTCTTCTCTGGGTAGTTTGTTCTTGAAGATTGCATTCAATTGTATAGGATCTCTATATGGTTATCTGTTCTCTCAAGACCTTCCTTTGTTCTTGTAATACTTACCGTAATCTTGGTTTCTATAAAAATTGGAAGAACAACATTCCTTCCGATATTCAAAAAGCATCTCACCAGCCTCGACAGATCCCCCGATCAGATTGCCTAGATCTTTCTAAATACAATTGCGATCTAATTCCAACCTGACTTCAGGTTTGAGCCCTTTTCTGTAATAACTCATTATTGCGTTTTCTTCCTATTCAATAGTACCTATATACCTTCTGAATTCCACCGTATACTTAACTACTGATCTTGTTTGCTTAAGGCTATAGATCTTGGACTCAACATCATGTAATTCGTTGATGTTCCCGAACACTTATTGTATTTCTCTCTTAAACCCTTCGAACTTTTTAAAGATAACTTGAGTTGGATATATTCGTTTTTTCGGCTTGTTCAAGTTGGCGAAGTAATCCTTGAGGTATGGTTGGATCCATTTAATGGCTTCTCCTTTGAGGTAGGAGGCAGTCCAGACACTTTTGTCGGTGTTATAATTGAATTTATCTTGATTGAATTGAAAGTAAATCTCGAATTAGAGCAAAAAGGTTTCTAGCTCTTATCGGTTGTCTATGAAACAATCTGATAAGGCGACTTTGAGGATTTCAGTGACAGTAATCTCTCTAAGGTCTTCGATATCTCCTATAACGATATCTCTGTCCTTATCAATGTTTTCTGAGGTGACCTATCTGATCGTAGTAAAATTGCTAGGTTGTAATGTTTTGGAAGATATAATATCGTTATTTATCGAATTGGTACTTGAGGCAGTAAGGGTGCTCAAAATGTTACGAGGGTAGCTGTCTAGAGCACTTCCACGTGATCTAGACGGCTACCCTCGTAACAACGGGTGGACATATGCGCACGCTCCTCCACACAATTTAGTATGTAAAACTGTGAAAACCTGTCCATCCATGCAGTTCACCTATTGGCGTCTATAACGTACTTGATTCTAACCTGTAATATGGTGTGGTGGACATATGCGCACGCTCCGCTACCTAATTTAGTAGGGAACCTGTGCAATCACGTCCATTCGTACAGGTCATGCGTTAGTATATGCCTAACCCGTGACAATATGGAAAGATTCTGAAAGTTATATAGCAACAATCTTCAATTAGTCTTTCGATAGATCAATACTTGTTATCAATATAGAGCAATAAGGAAATAACATTCTTATAAGACTCTAACAACAAATCAAAAACATTTTCTTTTTCTAAATATCAAGTATATATAGCTTTAACAATTATATATTTACTATATCCTCAGCAACATCTATACAAAGTTTTTGAAATAGATCAATCAAATATATGTATTAAGAAATCTGACCCAAAATCTAATTTGAAATCTGTTACAATTAGTCATATATGTTATGGTCAGTCGTATGGTTATCATACAATAACGTATGAATTATACAGATGGACAGGTTTGCACAGGTTCCTTACTAAATTAGGTGGTGAAGCGTACATATAAAGCTACTACATAATGCTATAGGTTGGAACCAGATATAGGTATAGACGCTACTGTGTGAGCTGCATGGACGGACCGGTTTTCACAGAATCACTACTAAATTAGGTGGTGAGGCGAACGCATATATCCACCGTATCAGAGTAAAGGATGGAACTGAATATATATAAATAAGGGCTCCCTACGAGCCATAGTTCTTCAATTGTAAATTCTAAGGAACATATTAGAACCCTGATTCGTCAGCTCTCCTACAGCTATTGTGCGTTATATTATCGATAAAAATTATAATTTTTATTTTTATTTACTCTACAATATCCTTCCAAGATTTGGAAGCCAAGCTCGACAATATCTGAACTCGAATATCAGCTTTCTATACTCCTCATCAAAGATACTTATAGATTCTCACATATATAAATATATAATTGTTAATATAATACAATAGTGCTTGCAAGGTCCTGGCATCCTATAATACATTTTCTCTGTTAGGCTCATATACTCCGACGATCCTTTTTGGCTCATCTGTTCGGTCCTGCAGATGTCTGTGAGCTCTAGTACCATCGACCTCCCACAGCAGCCAGTATTTCTTCCATCAAGCTTGTCTATCAAGCCAAATCCTTGTATGCCTCATGAAGAATCTCTTTCATTTGGGAGTAGAGCTTTTCATCATCCTGTTTGTGCCATTTGCCTTTCGGGAAGACAAGCTTCCTCAGCCTGTTGACCCATGGAATAAGCGGCTTGAAATAAGATGTGAAAGAATCCGTGATTGTCTTTATAAACAATGCCTCATCTCCTATAAAACCTAACTTTAGCATAGCCAAATCATCCATACCCGCATAGTTCCAATTGTCGAACCGTGGAACGACCCTTTTCTGATGTGCTTCATCATAATGAATGCAGATCCAGAAAAGCACCCAGAAGATTGACTCGAGGTCATGCATAAAGGAATGCTGGTCGCCAAGGAGGACCCCAACGGCCATGAAAACCTTTGTGCCAGTCCTGCCTTTGGCGCCAGAAGCCTCCTCCCGTGTTTCTTTGATCGCAAGATCGAGGTCGATCAAAAAAGAAGGCCAGGAAGGGTTCTCTTTGTTTTCATTGATCATGAGGTTGTTGATTGAAATATCTCTATGGAGGAAGCCGGCCTTATGCAAGGATTCGTGTCCTTCAATACAATCCTTCAGCGCATTGAGTAGAGCTGCTGGGGAGCTAGCCTTGTAGATCGGCTCTCCATAATCACTAAGGATGATACGTCGATGTACTCGATTTGATAGAATCTTACTTTCGGCCCCCTTCGAAGATATCGAACAAGATCGCTTGCTAGGTGGCAGAGGGGCATCAATCTGGCTGGATAACCGCTTCAAGCCGGAGATGCCACCGCTGCGATCTTTTCTTGCATCAGTGGTGCTCGTTCTTGGGGATGTCACGAAACGTCCCGACAGGTAGTTTTCAGCCTTCGTGATATCCAGTCCCTTCCGAACATTGTTTTGAACATCGTCATCCGTACCAAAGGCCCGGACAGTCTCATGGTGATAATATCGAGCTACATTGCATACACCTTTATCAGTTGCTTCTCGAAGTAGCTCACCTTCTTCCTCACGCTCTGTATATTGCCAAGAATCCTTGATAACAAATGGCTTGTAGGGATCTCCCTCGCGATGGGCCTTCCAACAAGTCGTTGCCCGGCCGGATATGCAACGAGCCCGCACCATCAAACCATCGATGATGAGCCGCTCTATATTACCATCCCGTTGAATTTCTATAAACCGTAAACCATTTTCTGTTATAACTGTAGGATCGAATCCAAGTTGTTCTTCAGTCATCCAAAGAAATGCAAGGATCGTAGATACGAATTGCAAGCCATTTTTGTTGATATCGAATCGTTTGGATGCAATCCCTCCGAGCCGATCAAATGCCCATACCCTCATAAAAGATCCGCAAATAGTAAAGCCCAAAACAAAACGACGAGTGTCTTGGGCAGCAAGCACCTCTCTTGCATACGTCCCGAGATCAATCCATGCCCCTGAAAATTTATCGGCGGATGGCTTGCTCTTCAGCTCCCCTGGCACAATGATTTGGGACCAATGGTATTTCGAGTCTTCCACAGTTTTGGGATCGTTCACAAAGCAGACATCAACCTTACGTTGTGCTGGAGAACCGTCAACCACCTTGTTGGGCCGTGCCAGTAGTTTTCGGCGACATGTCGATTTGGACATATAATCATCTGCGAATGTTGCTAGCTTCTCAACTATTTCCGAAAACCAGCTTAAGACATCATCTTGAATTGCATCCTTAGGCCATCCACACCACCCTTCACAAAAGAGTGGGTTATTATCACCTTCTATACATCTCTTGAAGACTGCGACAGAAGCTGTCTCAAGGTCTGCAACATCTCCAAAATATGTCTCGTAGAAATTGTCAAGCCCAACATACATAGGGCCAAGCTCCTCTGAAAGCACATTGTCCACATCTTTACGATACTCAGAAGTATTTATAAAGCTGCTTGTGTTTTGATTCAATGGGGTTTGTTGAAGATGCGATACCGACGGAGGTGGGGTCGATTTGTTGATAATGTTGTAGACTTGATTCCAGATATGCACATCGTCAAGATTATCGGCGAGCGCTGTATTCAAAAGAGGTTTGAACTGGTTGAGATCAAAGTCATCAGAATTGACCGCCGAATTTAGTCTTAGCAATTCGCTGGCAAGGGTTTTTTTACTGCGGGAACGAAGCTCAAAAGCCGCCGGAAGGATCTGCAATATCGAGAGAAGCACAAAGGTGATAGTTTGGAGCTCTGCAGAATAGTCAGTGTTGTACATCATCACAACTGGGCTGTATTACTATCACGATCGAGTTTTTCTAGTGAGTCTAGAGTAACAGGAAGGCTCTGTTTTTTACAGATTGATGTAAACGAAGCACGGAAATTATCCAGCTCTTTCTCAATAGGATTATCTTTGATGATTCCCAACTGTACCTGATCTGCCATGATAGTATGTGTTCTTGTTGAGATGGGAGAAAGATGTGAAAGTTGTTGTGTCTAAGGAATGTTTGTTCTTGTATCGTCCGTGCAGGATTCAGCTATCGGGTTGAACAAGCGACCTGTGACTAACGACCTGTGATTACTTCGAAAAGCATTAAAGTCAGAGAAAAGGCTTTTGACCATAAAAGAATACCAGCCTCAAAGCGACATTTGAAGATGGGAATACTTTCAGGGTATAATCGCTTTTTGGTAGAGGAAGTAGATATGTGGGTGTGAGAACAAAGGGCATTTGTTTACTATTAGGTTTTGGGGAAATCAAATAATTATATGTTCTATGATACGTGTTATGGTTAGTCATATAATTACCATACAATAACGTACAAATCATAATAGAAGGAAGGTTTTGCACAGGTTCCTTACTAAATTAGGTGGCGAAGCGTACAATACATGTCCAGTAAAAGATGGAACCGAATTGTTACAACAGGTAATATAAATCCCGGGTCATATGTTTACTCACATAGCCGGCTCTAATTAATCTAGCTAGAGCTCTAGAGCCAACAGTTCTAGAGAACCTAATTAGAGCCATCAGAGCCATCCAGCATGAAGGTCTATATAATCAAGTTAGATTTCCTTTGTATAGAGCTTCGTGCTCAAGATCAATCATTTAGTATATTCTACTATTAATTACGAATAGCATATCATTATTGTCATTACTTAAGTCCCTGCTTGACGCCTAGTTATAAACCACTTCGAGAGCCTAAAGCACTTCTATATGATCTAGACGGCAAACCTCGTAACAATAGAATATTTTTTGTGATCAAAAGGGTGTTTATTAACCAGCAATTGTATTTAACTTAGAATCTACAGATGAAGAGCATTTGTAGATGGGGATAGCTACTTTATATATACACAAATGAATGATCTAGCCACAATGATTAAGCAAAAAGAAGTTATATTTATCCCTCCAATGATCTTACTTCACTGATAACCATTGGTACATAGTGCTTGTTCGGATCTGTTCCTTAGACCACCTAAATTGTATATTAATCCCGAGTAATCATATCATGTGTGAACATGGTTAATGTACCTGAGGTTTCTTATATAATAAGGGTGGGAGGAAAGCAGGGATTTCCGTCATATTTATTTTTAGTTATTTTGATTCAAAAGTTATATTAGTTTAAAATTTAAAACTTTCAAATATTCAAATATTTAATGTTTTTCCTATACAATAATAAGCGATTTTCATGATTCCTTTACTTTTTTAATTTTAAATATATATAATTTGAAAACCAAAATTACCAAAAATGTGACGGAAATCCCTGCTTTCCTCCCAGCCTTATTATATAAGAAACCTCAGGTACATTAACCATGTTCACATATGATATGATTACTCGGGATTAGTATACGATTTAGGTGGTCTGAGGAACAGATCCGAACAAGCACTATGTATCAATGGTTATCGGTGAAGTAAGATCATTGGAGGGATAAATATAACTTCTTTTTGCCTAGCCATTGTGGCTAGACTATTCATTTGTGTATATATAGAGTAGCTATCCCCATCTACAGATGCTCTTCACCTGTAGATTCTAGGTTAAATATAATTGTTGGTTTATAAACACCTTTTTGATCATATCTTTTATAGTTCTATTTATTATATTAATAGAATAACAGCGATCATCTTATCCACTTCCAATGAACTTACTTTCGAAGGATATGGAAGCTGAGTATAAAAAGTCATCAACTCGTGTTTCGAATACAACAGAGAATTCAATCACGATTACTTGATGTCGTCGCGACGGACTTGCTCAATAACCATCTTATTATTGTGGAAATAGAACTAAAAAGATCAAAATGTTCTTCATTTTGACGTGGTTGGAGATTTGAGATAAGATCCGATTAGAGAATTTCGCAACCAGTCAAAATTGAAATTTAGAAACCACAGGTTTTCATAATCTTACAGTGATTGGTGATGTGATAATAGTGACTAAGCTATCTTAGCGAGTGAAAGAATACCTATCACAATGAGGAATCTTACTTCGATAGGATTCCTTAATCACATACCTTTGGATAAGACTCGATGTCTGTGCTTACTGAAGGTAGGGAGACCTTACGCAGCAGAATAAGCAAGTATACTATACAAATTTGCTGTACTTTTATCTGCGTTCCAAGCTTATATAGACAGATAAGCTGTTACTTCGTAATATAATACTATATCTTTGAATGGAGTTGATGGTTAGTCAAATCGTATTGGTTCGGGATGTATTACTCCTGATGCCTTACTATCTCAGGAAATTGAGGAGGGAGTATTCAAAAAGCCAAAGAAAAAATATCGACAATAAATAGCCCTATCAGAAAAGAGTTTGAGAATATAATGATAGTAAAATTGTAATAAAATCTGTGGCTGCCAAGCATATGACAGCAGCGTTTGTGGCTGGATATGATCTTGCCGGAAATTCCCGCTTCTCGATATTCTCCAAGCAGAGCAATAAGTGGCCCATACAAAAGAAATCCCTCTTTCAGCGATCTTAGAAACTTATCCTGTCCTCTTAATCCCTATCTATAGCATCTTATTGTTCTTTGACTTTATAGAAGTTGGTATTTCAACAATAAGGGATAAATTTCTCTCATAATCCAGTCTGTAATAGATAAGGTTTCCATAAAATGAAGTGTCCTTCGCATTCTGTCTGCCTTCGCCATATAAGTGGCTGGCCAGGTTACACCACGATACAGCCTTGTCAGCAGCGCCTACAACTACAACTGCATATCGCTCTTATACTTAGTTCTTCAATGTTCCAACCTTCAAAATCCCGATCTTCAAATCGCAGTGTTTGCGTCAATTTGCCGAATTAGTGATACAAGTTGCACTTGCTATAAAATCGCTTGCAAACCTCCAATATGTCCTTTATGCGCCTCTTGCAATACAAACCCAATGGCGAGATCGTCTTTCGCGAACCTACCAGCAGCGAAGTCCCTACCTATACAATACTCTCTCATACCTGGGGAGAAGAGGAGGTTGTTTATCAAGATATGAAAAAAAGCAAGAATAAGAGCAAGATTGTGAATAAGGCTGGGTGGAGGAAGATACAGTTCTGTGCGAAGCAAGCCGCAGTAGATGGACTGGAATACTTCTGGGTTGATACCTGCTGTATCGATAAGAAGAATTCGGTCGAACTTAACACAGCAATCAACTCCATGTTTCGATGGTATCAGAACGCTGCACGCTGCTACGTCTACCTTTCAGATGTTTCCAAGCCCGACATTGGGGTAGATGACCAGAGGGTATGAGAGGAAGCTTTCAGGAAGAGTCGTTGGTTCACTCGAGGCTGGACGCTTCAGGAGCTTATTGCACCAAGTCTAATTGACTTCTTTAGCTCGGAGGGTAGGCGACTTGGAAACAAGTTGTCGCTTGAGTCTGAGATACACGAAATTACCGGTATCGCAAACAAAGCTCTTCGAGATGATGCATTGTCAAATTTTAGCATCAAAAAGCGGAGATCATGGGCAGAGCATCGTAATACTACTATTGAAGAAGATGAAGCCTACTGTTTAATCAGGATCTTCGATGTGTCTATAATGCCAAATTACAGTGAGAGAAGGGACCAGGCATTTAGGCGGTTAAAGGATGAGATTCACAGGATATATAAGGGTCAGTTGTTTATATAGGTGTACTAACTAAAGCAACGAAACTAACAAGTACAGGGGTCGACTTTGAGCAATTTGCTGTTGGGCTCAACCTCGCATCATTTCCCGAAGCTATACAGTTTGTCGCTAGAGAGAAGGAGCTATCGGAAATGCACGAGCTACTTCAAGATCATAGCAGTCGATCCTGTGTCATCCTCTATGGTCTTGGGGGTATGGGAAAGACTCAGCTAGCGACCACATATGCCAGACGACACAAGGAGAAATATACGGCGATCTTCTGGCTGAACGCGAATGACGAGGACTCACTCAAACTGAGCTTCCGGAACATTGCTCAGCAGGTGCTGAAACATCATCCTTTCATCAGTATACTATCCAGCATAGATCAAGATAAAGACCTCAATCAAATTATCAGTGGAGTCAAGGACTGGCTTGACTCCACACAGAACACAAAATGGCTAATGATCTACGATAACTTCGATAATCCTAAAAGATCTGATAATCCCGACAACTCAGCAGTCGATATACGTCAATTCCTTCCTCAGTCTGATCACGGCTCGATCATCATTACGACACGGTCATCACAAGTTATGCAGGGTAAACGAATTCATGTTCAGAGGCTAGATATCAGGGAAGGTTTTGAGATTGTGTCTAATATGTCAGGATGTAAAGGCATTGAAAAGGGTATGTTGGTATAATTGATAATGGGAAAAAATATAATACTAATAAGGCAGATTCTGATGCTATAGCACTCGTCAAGGAACTCGACGGCCTGCCACTTGCTTTATCTACAGCAGGGGTATATCTCGAGCATATAACAACGAGCTTCTCGGATTATCTTCAGCTCTAAAAGACATCATGGTTGAAGCTTCAGATGACAAGTCCCTTATTGGATTCCTATGTAGATCGTACATTATGTACGATATGGCAGATCACTTTCGATCGGATCCAACAACAGAATAAAGCATCAGCAAAACTACTCAAGATATGGGCATATTTTCATCGAGAGGATCTGTGGTTTGACCTCCTTCGGCATATAAACTCTATAGACGATGAATGGATACAGAAGCTTATGAAGGATGAACTGAACTTTAATGAGGCCATCACTCTACTATGTACCTTCGGATTAGTTGATCCAGACAGGTCTCCTTAGCAGCAGGTCGGGGCTAGAGGGTATAGTGTGCATAGTTGTGTCCACTCATGGATAATGTTTGTGCTTAACAAGGAGTGGGACAAGAGTCTTGCACATCTGGCTTTAACCTGTGTAGCCTCGGAGGTTCCTGATACAAATGAAAAGTACTGGTGGCTCTCACAGCGGCGTCTCCTTCAACACGCAACACGACAGGCCTTCTTTATAGAAGACGCCAAAATAGATATAGATGGACTATATTGGGAGTTTCACAATTTAGGCGACCTCTACAGAGATCAAGGCAAGCTAGCAGAGGCAGAGAAGATGTATCTTCGAGCGTTGGAAGGTTGTGAGAAGGCACTTGGACCAGATCACACATCAACACTCCAAACAGTCAACAACCTAGGCGCCCTCTACTTTGATCAAGGCAAGCTAGCAGAAGCCGAGAAGATGTATCTTCGAGCGTTGGAAGGTAATGAGAAGGCACTTGGACCAGACCATACATCAACACTCGATACAGTCCATAACCTAGGCGCCCTCTACTCTAACCAAGGCAAGCTAGCAGAAGCCGAGAAGATGTATCTTCGAGCGTTGGAAGGTAATGAGAAGGCACTTGGACCAGACCACACATCAACACTCGATACAGTCCATAACCTAGGCAGCCTCTACTTTGAACAAGGCAAGCTAGCAGAGGCCGAGAAGATGTATCTTCGAGCGTTGGAAGGCTATGAGAACGCTCTTGGTCTTGAACTTGCCTCGTCTTATCTACCAGCGTTGAATACTATGTTTGCCTTTGGAGACCTCTTATCGCAAACTGATCGGAAAGACATGGCAAAGGCAATGTATAATCGAGCATTGTCTGGATACACAACCGTCCAAGGGCCTTCCTCTAAATTGTCTAGGCAAGTTGAAGATCGGCTTCAAGCGTTGCAAGTTGCGTCTGCTGGGTCGAATGTAGGTCAAAATGAGTTTACAGAGCCTGGAGTAGCAAATTCGAGGTCTTTGAAGCAGAAAACCCGCAAGCTAGGAAGGTGCGTGAACATTAGATAATCTACAAGGGCTTCTTTCTTATGGTTCTGCCATCAACTTACGAGTATTGATGTAACTAGAGACAGCAGATCAGATATCTCTTTTAACTTCTAGTCAAGAATCGACCGCTGTTGTAATGACCCTGTATAGCCATTCTTCTCCTCACTAGCACCGAACAATAGAAGCTTACTAAGCTATCAGCCGATTTTGGCCGAGCTGCTGGTCAGTGCTGATAAAGATGAAAAACGACATTGATTTCACTTCTGATGAACAGTATAATATCCTTTACATTATGCTTTTGTTTATGCCCTAATAATGTCCTCACAGCTCATCACTTTACCATAGAACAGTAAGCCTCTTCGATATTCAGCCCTAGAGCCAAGAGGAATCCCGCCTTTGCAGTGATGGATAGATCGCCAATGAATTCCATGATGACCTGATGACAGAATCTGTAAGGGTTGCAAGAGTGCCAAGAGGAGCACAGTATCAGCGCACCAGATCGCGATGACCTAGCAAAGACATTGAGAGTAGCTCAGACGATGACGATATAGTAAGATAGCGGTGTGCTCGGCGACAAGAGGCAACACTACCCAAGATACATAACAAGGGTATAACAACAGCAGGCACAATAGCGGGCACAATGATAGCAAGTAAAGATCATCGCAGGGAATAATGGGAGAATCATTGTAGAGTAAGCACAGCAGTGACATCAAAGGCTTATACAACCCATTATATCAGAAACCGACACAGATTAATATTAACTCTACTTTATAGCAACAAGTCTCAAAGGCAGCACGAGCTTACCTCAACCAAGGATAAATTCTATCAACTCTACTATTCTCAGCAAATTCGATCAAATATCTCTCATATATAGATGATATAGCTTTGACTACATCTTCAACATCCTGGAAAAAGAACATTATCTCCCTCGAAAAAGCAACTAAATAGATATATACTCTGGGTAAAGAAAATGCTATTCAATTTGATCTAGCGAAAACGGAACTAATACACTTCTCTACATCCAAAGATACGAAGACAGCCCCAATCAAGCTTCCGAACGAGGAGATAATTCAACCCTCAACATTAGTCAGATGGCTAGATATATGGTTCGACCCTGGCTTCAGTTTCAAAAAACATGTCACAATCCGAGTTACCCAGGCTAAAACCTCATTCTACCGAATGGCTAGACTTGCTAATCCTGAAAAAGGCCTTAGTCCCAAGGCAATGAGATAGCTTTATATGGCATGCATCACCAGCATAGCTGACTACAATTCAATTTTATGGTGGAAAGGGCAAAACCAATTCAAGAAAATCCTTCAATCCTTGCAAAACCTCGCCCTTCGAAAAATCCTAGGAGTATTCAAAACCTCACCAATAAAACCAATGGAAATAGAAGCCGCATTGTGCCCTCCAGAAGTAAGGCTAAATGCTGGAATCAAACAATACGCATTTAGATTATTGAAAATCTCGCCTTCTCATCTTGTCAATTTAATAGCTACAAAGCTGGCTACAGAAAAGGATAATCAAGATGTAGTTGCAATTCTTCGAAGAAAGCAATTAAAACCTACTCAACTCGAAAAGATCAAAAATTCAATCCAGAAAGACTTCGATCCTCTCACTTTAGAAGGAATCCATCATTTCTAATTTCCTCCTTGAAAGAAAGAAGTTCCATATAAAGTCAATATCAGCAAATTAAGAAAAGAAGAAGCTGCGATGATCCACAATCTGGCTTTCAAATATAGGTGCAAAAATACCATTACGATATACACCGATGCCTTATCCACTCTATAGGGAATAGGGGTTGGGATCGGGATAGCGGTCATCTTACCAAATGGCTGAATTTCACATCAAGAGACTATCAATATAGGCGTGAATCAGCTTGTCTATAATGGTGAGCTCCTAGGAGTTACTAAAGCGATCGAATACACAAATTCAATAGCCCAACCAGGAAACAAGTTCAAGATATACTCAGATAATCAAGCAGGATTATTCCGGTTGAAAACCCCCTCCGACTTACCTGGTCAATCATGCCAAATCAAAGCTATAAAAGCTGCGGAAGCTATTCAAAATAAAGGAGCCGAAATCTCTCTCAATTGGGTCCCCGGACATACATCTGTACAAGGAAACGAGCTAGCTGATTCTCTTGCAAAAGAAGCGACCAAAATACCATCCTCATCTCACAAAACCAGTTATGCCTCCATTAAAATGGATATAATAAGAATGAAATCCGAGAACTGGACAGCCATCCTCAATACTAACAATGTTCATCAACCATCGTCAATATATTTAAGAAATTACCCTTGGAAAATCAGCTCGAAGATCGGAATTTCAGGAAACACCAAAAGAAGTATCATTAGTGCTCTATTCCAACTCAAAATTGGACACGGATATTTCAAATCTTATCTTAAACGATTCGGAATCTCCACTAACGACAATTGTAGATGCGGGGAACGGGAATCTCCTGATCATCTTCTGCTCAATTGTTCCATATATAATACAGCAAGAAGATTGCTCAAAAAGGACAATCCCAATCCCCAACTCACTATGAAATATCTATTTCATACGAAAACAGGAATCACCAAAACTCTCGAATTTATCGAAGCCACGCGGATAGCCACTAGATCATGGCATTTCAATAGAATAGAGGAAGAGATAGGAGAACAAGATGAAAGAGAAAGGGTAACCTGAAGAGCCGAAGGGTTAGAATAACCCCTTTACAACCTATATTACCAACTTTGCAAATTTGCAAAGTTAAATTATCACCCACCCAAACATTAAAACCATCCAATATCCTCAATCTGGCCGATTCTTCTGGTCAATTCAGCTAATACTTGATCACCTTGGTCAATATGGTCAATTTATTTGGTCAATTTGGTCGATTTGGTCAATTCATCTGGTCAATTTGGTCAATTTGGTTGATTTGGTTGATTTGGTCAATTTGGTCAATTTGGTTGATTTGGTCAATTTGGTCAACTCATTTGGTCAATCTGATCAATTCGGTCTATCCATCTGGTCAATTCATTCTCAATCGTGAGGCTTTACCACCCCAATTTGAATTTTACTTATTTCATTTGTCATTTTCCTTATTATATACGAAGAGTATCTGTAAGGCGGGCATGGTTCCCTAGGATTAGTTTTCACTTCCCCCATTCAAACATTAGAAGATTGAGGCTCTCAATCTCCTCAACCTGTATTAGCTACAGTCGAATAAGGCCAGCTACCCTCCATTTATTATTGTTAGAAGCCTACAAAGCTCCTAGCCGTCTTAGATAGTGAGAGACTCAGTGTAGACGTTAATTTAATCAATCAATCAATCAATCGATGGTGATATAGAAAGAGACGAGAGATGGCGCCCAGGCATTAGGGTGCTGCTGCCTGCTGATAGAATGTTCGAGAAACCTGCACTTACACCACACACATGACTATTATACGCTACATATGTGCTATGACCTGAGGTTGTCTCATATCGGAATAACTCCCGGACTACATTATTTTCCTCATTAAGTATCTTCAAGATTTGGGAGCTATATTCTTTGGATATAGAACCTTTCCCTAAATGCTTCGAATTTTAAAAAACTCTAATAGTTGTGATCAAGTAGGAGAGAACAGCCGAAGCGGCGATCGATAGTGTCATTAAAATGATCGATAGTATAATCAACCATAGTCTTTTTCTTATTGCTAAGTAATTTTCTTAAAGATAAATAGTTATAGAAAGTGGCGTATTAATAACAACTTCGTAGACTTACTAAGAAAAGATTTATGATTCCAAAACTATAGATTCGTCTCGTGATAGGGTGTGTCTCGCTACACTGGGATAAACATTAGTATTAGGGTAGATTATATAATCTATATATTATGTGAAATTGATACAGATAGATGAGCAAATATATTACGATAAATAAATTATTGATTCAGCTATCAATCAGCTATTTAAAGTATATTTTGTATTATACTTGTCACAGGTTAGGCCTACGCTACTACATGAACTGTACGAAGGAACGCATTTGCACAGGTTCCCTACTAAATTAGGTGGCGGAGCGTACGCATATGTTAGCCGTAGCAGAGTACAGGTTGAAGCCGAGTATGTATATAGACGCAAACGCATGAACTGCATGGATGGACGTGTTTTCACAGATTCCCTACTAAATTGGGTGGAGGAGCGTGCGCATATGTCCACCGTATCAGAGTACGGGTTGGAGCCGAATGTGTATATATATGGGCTCCTTACGAGCCATAGTTCTTCAGTTGTAGATTCTAAGGAACATATTAGAACCCTGGTTTACCAGCTCTCCTATGGCTTTTGTGCGTCACATTGTATATATAATATAATTAGATTTGGCAAAACTTTAATATAAGTTTTAGAACCATAATGTATTAAGAACATTGAGAGATTTGATACAAGAATATAGTCCTAATCCATTATTAGCATTGTTGAAAAAGTTATTTACTGAAATTGTAATTATAGAAAACTATAATTAAATAGGTGGAATGGAAAATATATGAGCGGAATAGCTTATATATGTATGAACTAGAGGGAAAGAAGAAAGGGATTTCGATTGCTGTTGGTTGAGGGGAGAGTCGATATATAGGGGCGGTTTGAAGGGCTCCTATGATGGGACAATCGTTAGTTAGAAGGGATAATTAGAGAGGATAATTATCATAGTATGGACGGACTAGTATGGTGATGGGTAAGGGTCAGGAAGGTCAGGAAGCGTTAGGCTAGGAACAGGTAGTGATTCTGTGACACTGCTTATAGCTGTCGATTGTGTATAAGAAACGCCTGTTCAACACTTCATCTTCAGCATAGTGATAATATAAATCTGTAGCGAATGATAAAATAAGATATCTCTGATATTATTATATCGTATAGTTTCCCCAGACCCTTTATGCCCCAAAAACAAAAGATCTAAATTCCCTTAATCTCCTCAATAAATGCTTTACAATATTAACACCTAGTTGTTTCGTCTATGTATCTACCTGTTCCTCATTCTGAATAGAGCCAATTGTATTGTTGAATGCCTTGATTATCCCATCATACATTATACTAGAGTCGTGGAGTGTTCCTGTAAATATATCCCCATCCATAATTGGAAAGAGAACAAATCGAAGCTCGCGAGCCAACGGCTTGAGGTTCTCGAACTTCGGCGCAAACGCCGCAATAATCTTTTCAAATCGATTTTTGCCCATATAGCCCTGCTTCGTATTTGCAATTTCTGTATATGTTCCAGTATACCAACCTCGTAGTATATTAGTCTTCACTCTTATCAGCCTATTAAATTTTAGGCTATCAGTATCTTCGTAACCATATCGAATACACATCCATATGAAGACATAAAAAAATGACTCAAGATCGTGCCGATATGTATGACCATTGCCTTCAAGAACCTCGATCGCCATAAACTGCATTGTGCCAGTCCGATGACGAGCCCCACTCGGCTTACTATCCAGCTCCTTTGCCAAGTCCAAATCAATTAATCTTCCTTTCGGGTCACCTTCAGCAAGGAGCTCGGTGATGATGATGTTATTTTCGGAGATATCCCGATGAAGAATCTTTCCATTCTCTAATAGTGATCTATGTCCTTGGATAGCATCGCGTAACACTTCTAAAAGCTCTTTAACTGATTGATATTCACAAAGAGGTCGTCCGGCCGGTGACGTTACCAAACAGTAGTTCAGTCGATTATCGTATGTCTCATGTTCGTAGTCTGTGGAACTGTCGACTTCGGCTTCTTGAATATAGTTAACGTTATTCCGCTGCCACTCATTCCGGCAATGAGCCAGACTGTCAACCACCGTTTCTTGAATGTTGTGGGCGCCGATTGTGTCTAGCTCGCCTTCCTTAATACACACATTTGTTCCGCTGGCATGACTACCATCGGATTTAGATCTCTTTAATCCACTTCCCCGATCAATTCTTTCACTTCTTTTTCTTTTTGTTCCAGAGGAAGATGTACCTGCATCAATTCCTAAATCTATCAAATGATTTGTACTACTCTTTGATCTTCCTTTAAAACTTGTTTTAGAGTACGCCCGACTGAATTCCGGACTACTGTCGACCCAAAAGGCTTTGCTCGATAGCTTTCGTGGCATTCCGAATTTCATATCTCGTCGAAAATGCGAAATTGTGTCCGGCTCATTGTTGATTTTAATCTGCTCATGATTGAACCATATTGCAATACCTGTAACTTTCCTATCTTTGGCCAGCTTTAGCAGTTCTCCCTCCTGTTGTCTTTTATTAGATGGCCAAGCAAACTTAACCACATACTCCCATTCTGTAGAGTCACTCCTCCTTCCTCGATAACATGTTGTTCCATGGCATACTATCGCTTTTGTTGAAGCGATTGGCTTGTCCTCCAAAGAAATTTTCATATCTCGTGCTTCGATATACTTGCTATTGCCATCATACTTTATAAATGTATTCAACCCCAACTCTGCATCTGTCATCAAAGCATATCCAGCAATAACCCTAACAAACCGCTCAGGCTCTTTATGTATATCGAACTTCTCAGAGTTGTACGAGCCAGATCTGTCAAATATCCAGAGTCGCATTATACTTCCGCAGATCGTAAAACCAGGGATGAATCGCCGCTCTGGTTGACTTCCGAACACCTCACGTGCATACCCTGCTAACTGTATTAATGTTTTTGTAGAACTATCCTCATCGGGATTCTGTTTATGTTCTCCAATAACAAGTACATTTGTCCAATCGTACTTGTTATGTAATAAAACAATATCGACAGAAGTAAGAAAAATATCAAGCTTGCGATCAGCCTCCGAGCCCCTCAAAACTTTGTTCGCCGATGTATAATATTTACGGCCAAGTCCACTGAGAATAGTATTTTGGAATTCCATGAACCACTCAAAAAATGGACCTTGAATTGAAGGCTCTGGCCACTCGCTCCAACGGCCTTCCGTATATCGGGCCCTCGACTTTTCGTAGATATCCCTTGTATTATTTGTCCAGGACTTCCCCTCAAAATATCGTTCGTAAAAGCCTCCAACATTATAATAGACTCGCCCGGTAAGTTCCTCAATTATCCGTTGATCAACTTCGTCATGTGTTTGTTCAACCCCCACTTGAGAAGCTGAGCTGGATCGAAGTGGTGTATCAAAAATAGCTTTCTTAAAGGCAATCGGAGGTGTGATAGGATTTGTTTGTGCGACTAATTCAAACACGGCATGCCAAATATCCGCATCATTCCAGGTTGGTGTATCAGGTTCATTTTTGACAATGTGGTCGACTAAAGGGATTGCTAATGCGATATCCAGCTGGTTCGAATCCACCCGACTATATAAAATAGTAAGATCGCTAGCTAGAGTTCTGTCACCAATTCGTGAAGGAAGAATACGGCTTGCTGGTTGAATTTGCAAAGCTAGAATAAGGTCGAGCACAAGACTTTTGATAACTATATACATTAGTAAGAAACTTAATATCAAGAAGTTGAGCTATACCTGTGGTGGCAGCTGTTGAAAAGACGATTTGCACTGTATCGGACGACAACGCGATCCCAAGATCGGAACGTATCGATTCAAAGCGACGACAGAAGTTGCCTAGCCCTTCCTTGATCGGTTCATTTCTGATTTTGTCCAGCTCGGAGGCTGTAGCCATAATAGCAGATTGAAAAGGTTGTAAATAGAGGACTGAGAACCTGAGATATGAGGATACAAGTTGTCGCGAATTCGCTGAAGAGTGATAGCAGGTCGTGTAGAAGTTGTGCTCTGCGTTAAGTGCGATATGATTACATAAGAAATGCTGATGAGGCAAAGTAAAAAAGGGTCTAGCGCTGGAATAACCCGTCTCTAAATTTAGTTTTCTTTCGAGCCACAATAATTTGGGCAGTACCTGCTCCTGAAAGGATAGCTTGCATAACGTCTAGATCTATACAGTATCATATTCTACAGATAAAAAATAACATCTCTTATATATTGTTACAGGAACAGCCTCTTGGATCACATGGAAATAGCAAGAGTCCTGGTCACAAGGTGGGTTTAATCTAAGCTTCAAATAGATGGTCGATATAGTAGTATAGTATGGTTAATTGCTATTCTCGTAATTATACCATAAAGGTAATGATTGTCTTGAGCACGAAGCTCTACATAATAATGAAATTCTATTCCTTCTTGCCTTAAAGGTCGATCGACGTTCCAAAGTCGGTCGGCTTTCATAGTCACGTGATGCTTAGTCACCCTGGCCACCTTGGCCTTCCTAGCCATATCACATGCTGTAATATAACCTTCGTAACAGCAAACTTCCTGGCTGCAAAAGCAGGATTATCGACAAGGGACCCTATAGCTCAGTATAGGAAAACGCGCTTACTGCAAATATGAATAATTATACAAAATCAGTTTTTTTCCAGTATAGCTATACCTTTTTCTTATGCTAAGCTGATTTTGTATGATTATTTGTATCCACAATAAGCGCTTTTTTTCTTATAGATACGAATCCTTATTTACTAAATCTCGTTTGTGTAACTCTGTATATAAAGATACTCAATTATAGGTAAAAGGATACTTCTGTTATTTAATCAAAATAAAATACTAATATATTTAGGAATTTCGTATAGGTTACAGATTGGTTGTTGTAATTATTGCTGAACGAATTGATTCATTTCGAATTGTTTACTGACTCAAGATCTTAAAATTATCGATTCTTGACTACATTCCGATTTTACTTATTCGATCAATATTCGAAAGATTACTCAACTTCTATCCTGAATGGTTCCTGTTATCCATAATTATCCTCAAAAAACACAAGTTTGATTAGGATGAAAAGTTTGAGAATGAAAAGCTTATATATCGTTATTTTCAATCCCTTCAAGGAATATTTATATTCTATTTCTATAAAGAAGCAATATATGATAAATTATTTGCTTTGGTTTTCTCGGAAATTATTAGTTAAAGATTATACAATATTACAATGAAATATAGAGAGGATAAAGATTTTAGAAAAAGTTAAAGGAAGTTTATAAGGTATTAACTAATTATAAAATGATTTATAAAGATTCGAGTCACGAGGCCTCGCTTACACACACAGACCATCGCACATCTTATTTAATCACAGGGAAACTCCTTGTTCTTCTTTCTCTTCTCTCCTTAGCTTAATGTTACGCTGGGTAACAAGAGAACTCTCACGTGCTATCTATATCATGTGACTGGCTCAGTAAGGATCAGTGAACTCAGCACTGATCCATACTGATCCTGCTGATCAGCCATAAGCATGAAGGTCTATATAATCAAGATGGATTTCCTTTGTATAGAGCTTCGTGCTCAAGATCAATCATTTAGTATACTCTACTATTAGTTACGAATAGCATATTCATTATTGTCATTACTTAAGTCCCTGCTTGACGCCTAGTTATAAACCTACCTCGAGAGCCTAGAACACTTCCACGTGATCTAGACGGCTACCCTCGTAACAGTCAGCTACCAATGGTTCCCTTGGAATTGTAGTCTATCGCACCTTATATCGCATAGACTGTCCAGTCATATAATAAGCATGTGACTCGATAAGAGCACCGGGGCGTGATGCCGTGTATACAAGTATCAAGATCAATAGAGCGATCTGAACTCTAGCACGCTCGTATAGGAAGTTGAGAGGATCGTTCATCCAAAGATAGCCGAGTATGTCTTGTAAATCGTTGAGACTAGCGATAGGCTTCGGGCGGGTTTTTGTACTCAAACCCAGGCTTTTTGCTAGACTAGTCTTTATGAACTAAGACTTGTTAACACAATCATGACCTCAAAACATGATTTGGCTGAACTTCCAGTGCGGAGCTCTTGCATTGATTCAAGCTCTTCATTATGCTTTCGCTCATACACTGATTTGAACCGAATTGTATATTGAATCAATGTCTTTATAGAAAGACGTTTGCCTAACAAGCCTGACCGTTCCTTTGCAAGCATAGTAAAAAACCCTTTGAGGACTCTTAGAGTTGGTTTCACATTAACATCATTAAGTCGTGCAAGGTAGCTTGGTACAAGATGTCAGCAAGTGACTTTGAAGGAGATTGATATCTATGACTTACTTCTCCCAGAGTTTCCAGATCATGTTATAGCCACGTAACGTTGGAGGGACAGATGATAGTGGCTCCCTCTCAAAGTTCTCAGCTTCAAAATCTGCGAGCAGATCCTCGAGTGAAAGAGCTTGTGTCATTTTCGCAGTACTAATTTGAGAAAGAGAATAAAATAAAGAAAAGAGAGAAAATTCGTCTGAAAGAATCAGTCCGATGTTGTAGTGTGATGAAAATTGTGAATTCGAATACAAAAAAGAGGAAAGGAAAATATTTAAATAATAACAGGACACAGGATACCGTACTGGATATCCGCATTTCCAACATGGTTGGAACGGAAGGTGGTCGATCGTTATCTTCCCATAAAACAACGGAATTCTTTTTTCAGATTCTGAACTATTTTAGGAGAGAGAAAATATCTTTCAAAAAAACCGTGTTACGAAAATGAAGATATATTATGTTCGTTTACGGAAAACGGTTTACGAAAAACGATTTCAAAAGCAGCGGTTATCGGGAGTACATATTTTTTTTCCGACACCAAAGTATCAAAAAACGGGCTTGTGGTTTAGTGGTATAATGTTCCCTTAGCATGGGAGAGGTCCGGCGTTCGATTCGCCGCTAGTCCAAATATGAAATCTAAGAGATCAAACTAGTTTTGTCCTTTTGCAAGTTTTCAAGTCAATGTCTTTTCGAGAGCTAATTGAACTAATCAAAGCCATCAGAGGCATCAGGACGAAGGCGAATTCAAAATTTTCCTCGCGGTTAAATGGACAAGCGCATGTGGGGAATGTACATGTACGTCGGGTTGCTTTGTTCGGAGGACGAACCTAAAATGGACAAGTAACAATCATCCTTGCAGGTGGGTTAACGTCTTCTAAGCTCTACCAAGACTGATAAAGTCTCCATTTTGGAGTTGAAGACAACTATATAACGATCGACTTGTCATTTCTATCTTCACGTCTGATATACAACATCTACTTTGTCTAACACTTTCAACAACTCCGGATAATATGCCATTATACTAGATTCGGATTACCCCACATCGTATCATTCAACTCCACATATATCTAGGGTGGGTTGAACAAGACCTTCATATTCTAGATGAGTTAGATGGGCTGTGAATTCCTCGCGGAGAAATGGCATGGAGAAATGGAAGCAATCTAGGAAAAGTTTGATAGAAAGAGTTTGATGTAAAATTTTCTTTACTCATACATCTAGAGGCTGGAAACCAATCCAGTCTTAGATTTTCCATTACCCGAGAAATCTACACGACAGTTATGATCACATCCTCAATTCCAGTTAAACAACAGTTTATCTTTACTTAATACAATCAGTACGTATCTATAATTTGTCCAATGATTTTGAATCCTTTAGGCCTTATACCCTTTGTTGCACGTCTGAATTTCAATAGTTTGTTTTTAGATGCATGAGTTTCAATAGTAAACCCCGCATCGCAGTAACGTGATGTAGGATCATTCTTTTTTTATGTTGATCTAGAAACTGAGAGAAGAATTGCAAGCTCGGATCTGGAAATACTATTATCAAGTACGTATTTCCATGTGGTTTTGGTAAGGTTGGAAAGTATCGCAGTGGTGTTGATTGCTAGGCCCGTCGATATGTTCCGACGAAAAGGCAAATACCGATGTCAGATTTTATGCTACGATTGCAGCATTTTGATCACTGACTTGTAAAGGACGAAGGTTGGCAAAATCAATGCCGCAATAATATGTGGAAAGCGCCGACGGTTGGAGGGAAATATCGATGTAACAGGCTAGAATTTGGAGTCACTAATCTGTTAAAGTGGAAGGAGTTCGGATCACATTTGCTCGTCAAAAGCTAAATAGACCAAAGGGATAGTGATGCGTTCTCAAACATCCATGAGCGCGGAAGACCAAAGCTCAACTTGCGAGAAGTTGGGGGCTGGGAACAGAACGAACTGTGCAAAGTCAAACGTACTGTCAGAGAAATATATCCATTGGGCAACGAGCAGACAATTTAATAAAGGTCCGCATCAAGTGACATATGCGAGTAGCTTGGACTCTTTCATAAAGTAATATTATATCAATCTTGATATAAGTCCAGTACCATACTTTCGGACCACCTTTTACATCAAAAATCGTGATTTTCACCTATTAATAATAACTTTATAACTAATCAATAAAAATTTTATGAAATTTGAATTATATATTCGTTATATAAATAATAATAGATTCTGAAAGTTTCGGATTTTTAATTTTATTGATTGAAATATAAATAATTGAAAATACGATTTTCAATTCGTATAGAATTTATATACAAATTTTTTTTTTATAAAATTTAAATAATAATTAATCATAAAAAACAATTTATTTGAAAAAAAAATTGGTAATTATTATTTTATTATCAACTGAATATTTATTTATATAAAGTTTTATATAGAATAAAATATAAAAATCAATAAAGCAATAATTAAAAATTGTTTTCTCAAATGAAAAAAATCTATTTATTTAATTTTAATGTAAATACATATAAAAAAATCATAATTTATTTTTAATAACTTTAGTTGAAAAGTTATTTAAGATTTTCAAATTCTTCAAATTTGTATATAAATCCTATATAAATTTAAAATCATGATTTCAATTATTTATATCTTAATCAATAAAATTATAAAAAATCTGAAAATTTCAAAATCAATCAATAGTTATATATTAAATCTTTAACTAAAATTTTAATTAATTTAATTCATTAATTATTGAAATATTAATAGATAAAAATCATTATTTTTGGTGTAAAAAAGTGGTCCGAATTAGAGGTGATTCGAAAGTACAGTATTTGTTATGATCACTCTTAATGTCAGGTTTTCGTATCACAGTAGGGGATATATAGAATCGATAATCATAGGATTATATTATATATAGAACTAAACCTTACTCTTTTATAATAAAGGGTAAGGGGATCTCTATATAGATTATTATCTTGTAGATAAAGGTTCTTTCATCTTCCGGTCCCTTACCAAAAAGGGTTAGGCCTCCTTCTATATATTATATATGAGGTTCCTGTAATATGATACCCTCCTCCTTTAGGTTTTTGTCCCGAAAGCTGGTTGATTCTATATTAGGATCATTTTTATTTAATCCTAGGAATTCTGTTTATAAATCTTATTAAAACCTTTATTTTAAGGATAAAAGAATGTTAAGAATTCCCTTTGTTATTATTTACATTATAATATTATAATTATTATTTAGAGCATTATCGTTTGTTTTATATATATTTTGTTTATCTTTACATATAAAGTATATTGCCCTTTTTTTATTCTTTATTTTTTTATTGAAATAATATAATTTATTTTATTATATTTTTTAGAGCTATTAAAATTATATATAACAATCTTTTATAAATTCTTTGCTTTATATAAAAGAAGGATCTTTCTATATATAATTATTATTTTTGATATTCTAATATATTTGCAATATAGATTTAGGGATATGCCGATTTTATAATAAATAGAAATCTATATATAATAAAGTATAATAATCCTTTTTTTATATTGTTTCTTTTTAATCTTTTATTTCAGATTCCTTTTAAGCTTATAAATCTTATCTAACAAATTGTTAAGATTATCAATGTTTCTAACAAATAGATTATACAGAATAATAAACTCTCTTAAAAACTAAAGAAAGATTAGATTGATCTTGTTAATTCTTTATATCAGATCAATTTTAATTTGAAGAGTCTTATAAATTGTATTTATTCTTCTTTTACTGTTATATATCAATTCTCCAAGCTTGTAGATAACTTTTATTAATATTCTGTAAGTATTTTTATAAAGTTTTGGATATTGTATAAAGTTTCTTAATAATTTCTTTATAAATTATATTTATTAGAAAAACCTCTGATATCTTTTTTTAAGATAAATATTTATTAAATGACTTTAATAGATTGTTTAAATAATATTACTTATAAATTTTAGGTTCAGAATATTTGGAGATATATTGTTATATATTTTTTCCTTTTTTATTATAGTATATACTGATTTTTTGTTAGGTATATACTCCTTCGAATTATGAAATTCTAGAAGCTTTTATAATTCATAATTATTTTATAAGGGATTAGATTATTTTTCCTTTTTTGATTATCTTTTAATATTTTGATTCTGGATCTTCTCTGTTTTTTATTTGATGATATCGCTGAATTTCTTTTTAAGCTTTATTTAAATTAGAATATATTGATAATTATAAATTATATTTCTTAAGGAACCCTTTTTATTATGTTAAATATTCCTTATCTTTATTTTGTATTTTATGATTCTGAATTTGTTTTATCTTTTAATTCCGGGTATTCCTTAATAGGGTATTGATTTAGATCTTTATTTTCTGAATATTAATACTTTTCTAATAATGATATATAAAAAATATTATAAAGTTTTATATATAAAGAAGATAGATCAAGTTTATATACTTGTTTTTTTATTATTTCAATAATTTTGAAGGATCTAATCATTCTGGGCATTATTTTCTTCTTTTGTTTATCTTCTAATTTCTCCCTGGATTTGATCTATATATTCTTTATAGAAAGCAATACTTAATCTTCTAATTGATATATTATAGATTGATGCTTTTGATTATAATACTTTTCTTATTCTTTTTGAGCTTGTTCTTATATATCTTAAAGCCTTTCCCAAAATTTCATTAATTCTTTTATTTTCTTTTTGATCTCTGAAACTGTCGGAATATCGATGAGATTAGGGATACGTACAGCCGTGCATTAGTATGTGCATATACTATTGTATATATACTTATCAATATATGTATACTAGTACCTGTATATATTATTATATGTATAATACTAATATATATAGTATTATATATATACTAATATTTATATATATTATTATAAATATTATATTAATATATGTATTATTATATATACATCAATACTTGTATGTACGATTATATGTATATTGCTAATTTCACTCCATATATACTATCTCTATAATTAGGCATTCCCTTTTATACAAAGAGGGAATCAGAACAATCAAGAATAACAAACCATTTACCCTTATACTATTGAATTAGTGTGCACACCTTTGAAGCCAACCCAACAGAAACTTCTTTTCCTATATCCTTAATGATAATCCAGAGTAGAATTGGATAATAATTATAAAAGATATAAAAAAGAGAATAATTCAATATATTATATTTTGAGTTATTATATATGAATTCTGTAATAAATAATTTTTTAGTCCAAATAATTGGGTATATTCTATAATACAGTTAAATGTAATATTTTAGAGTCTGATTTTGTTGTTTTATTTGCTTATTAGTTTAAGGATAGAAAGAGATGCTTAATCATCTTTTGATTTTTATAATAAAGTAAAAGATAGATCAAAAGTTATTTATAAAAATAGTATTCTTATTCAAGATTATATTATTAGGAGTATCAAATCTTGAGAATACTCTGATCTATATCAAAATAGATAATTCAATTATAATAATTGTTTTATAATATAGAATATATATAATTATTTTAATAAATTTATTTATTATAATAAATATATTATTATAAAGCTTTTTCCTTATTGTTTTATTAATAATTAAGAGTAATCCTATTACAAAATCTATAATGATTTTGAATTATAAGCAGATTGGCTTAGATAAACTTCTTAATTTTCTATAGGATTTATATCTTTTAATTTTATATCTTTAATATAAGTCATATTTAGCAATATAATATTCAATATCCTTTTTTATATTGATTTAAATAAATCCCTTTTTTAAGAGTTCTAGAGTTTTATCTTAATAATTCTTAATAAATAATAAGATTAAAGGATATTCAAATAGCCTTTTCTTTATATAATATTCCTTGTATTATTTGGAATCTTTTTCTTTTAATCTTTTTATTTGTAATATATTATTTTATATAAAGATAATCTGGATTATCTCTTTATATTATCTATATTATATTTAATAAAGATTTGGGCTTAGATTTATAAATAATAATAATCCGAATTATTATTTGTATTTATATTTTGGATAATCCTTATATTTCCCTTTTTATTCTATTATCAAGTTTTGGAAAAGAGTTTATGATCTTTCTTTCAATCTTGAAAGAAAATATACCTTTATATAATATTTTTTGATCTAAGAATATAGATTCCTTATAAAGAACCTTCTTTAATTGGAATTGTTGGGTTGACTTCAAAGGTGTGCACACTAATTCAATAGTATAATAGTAAATGGTTTGTTATTCTTGATTATTCTTTCTTCCCTCTTCGTATAAGAGGGAATGCCTAATTATAGAGGTAGTATATATGATCATATAGATACAATACTTCTCCGGAAATTCCCTGAATTCCATCTCGATCTTCGTTAATTTTGTTATATACTCTTAAATATTCTTTTCGTTTTGAATAAAAGACTTCTATTTCTAATTTATATTACATTTATAGGTTTCAGATATCTGTATAAGGTTATACAAATAATCGATGAATTTTTCCTATATTGGATTTGTATGTTTGGATTCTTTTTAATTAATATCTCAATATTTAATCAGGGATTCCTTTAAGAAAAAAATAATCTATATAATTTTATATTTCTTATTTTTATAGATAATAGATATATTTACAAAAATATTTTAATATTCTTGTTTGAAGTTATAGAATTTCTTTATATTCTTATTAATAGATATTGAGTATTACAAGTTTTCGGTTTTATTCCTGATTTAATTGATTATTGATTAATCTTCAGGCTTCATCTAATCCTTATTCGATATCCCCAAGGATTATGGATCGGTTCATTTCAAGATAATTGAAGAGTGTCAATAACTCCTCCATTTTATTTACCTTTTTAATTAGTATTTGGATATTAAAGGAATCAGTTAAGGTTTCAGAGGAAGTTGTATAAGCAGATACACATTCCCTGCTTATAATTCCCAAAACCTTGGGAGAATAACAAATCTCCTCTAATATTCCTTTTATTCTAAATAATTCTATTATATCTATTATTATCTTTAAAAAGGAGAAGGTTTAGCTTATCAAGTTTTTGTATCATAATAAGGGATATATAGAATCGATAATTATAGGATTATATTATATATAGAATTAAATCTTATTCTTTTATAGTAAAGAATAAAACGATCCTTATATAGATTATTATCTTGTAGATAAAGGTTCTTTCACCCTCCGATCCCCTATTGGAAGGGATTAGGCCTCCTTCTACATATCACATATGAGGTTCCCATAATACTTAGAATGAAGATTATAAGATTATAATAATTACTTATATAAGATCTTTATTTATTATATCAATATAGAACTAACAGAACACCCAACGATTAGTTTATAAAACTCTACAAAAACCTATCATAATATTATAATATCGGAACCTAGACAATCCGATATTGTATAATTGATAATTCTATAAAAAAGGATATTTTTATTTTAGTTTTTAAGAAAATAATAAAAAGCTTTAATACTATTTTTAGACTGATTGATTTTTTGCTGTATGATTCTTATAGTATTAGTCTTAATTTCAAAATAAAAGAGATCAAGTCTCTATTAATAATATCTCTATAAATCTAATACTGTTACGAGGTTTGCCGTCTAGATCATGTGGAAGTGCTTTAAACTCTTGAAGTAGATTTATAACTAAATATCAAACAGGGACTTAAATAATAATAATGATACGATGCAATTCATAACTAATAGTAGAGTATATTAAATAATTGATCTTGAGTATAAAGCTTTATATAAAGGAAATCTATCTTTATTATATAGATCTTTGTATTACTTGTCTTATCACCTTATATATTCCTATTAAAATAAGAATAAATCCTATTATAATGGAATTTATAAACTTAATGAAATTATGTAATCTAATATAATAATTGGTTATCCTGATCATCCTTATCATCCTGACTGTCCTTATTTAACATATGATCTTATGTTACTATAGTTCGTAACAAATACCTCACTCTCAAACCATCTCAAAAAGTTATATTGTTTTGAACAATCTTACTGTTACGAAGGTAACAGCTGACTTGTTTGTATGAGCTTGGGCCATGTGCGAGCAAGATACGATTCGACTATATTAGTATGTGATTATGGTCACCCGAGGATCATATGTGCACATACCATCAGAATATACAAACAGGAAAGCTTTAGGCGTATACAGCATCAATTACGAGATTGAGCATCACGTGATGGACAGCTCTAGAACGACAGCGCTCCAGGAGCGCTCGGCTGTCCCAGCTGTCCAAAGGAGACGAAGGTCTATATAAGGGAATAGGATATCATTAAATATAGAGCTTCGTGCTCAAGATCAATCATTTAGTATACCATACTATTAGTTACGAATTGCATCATCTTATTATCATTACTTTAAAGTCCCTGCTTGATGCCTAGTTATAAACCTACTTCGAGAGCCTAGAGCACTTCCACGTGATCTAGACGGCAAACCTCGTAACACTTACTTTTTTAATATTTAATAATTCAATAATTATTGAATTAATTGATCTGAAATTTGAATTTATTATTATTTATATTATATCAAATATATATATTAAAGATGATATTCTTATAATATTTGATATATTATATTCTATAAAAAAGAATATCAAAATATATAAAAGAAAATATTGATAGATTGGATGTTGGTATGAGGATTATTAAATATTAATCTATATATTAATAAATAAATAGAAAAATTAAAATCTTAAAATTAAAATCAAAAGATAATATAAGATCAATTTCTTTTATATTTTGGATATAATTAATGAAACTATTAATAAATAATTTAAAAAACTATATTTATTTAATATTAAAAATATCAAATTCAAAAACAAATATTATAAAAGATTAAAATCTTAATAATCTAATAATGGAAAACTTCTAATAATATTTTATTTAAAAAAATCTAATTAATAAATTTCTTTTCTTTTCTTTTATTTATATATCTATTAAATATTTGTAACTTTATTATTAATAATAACCGGTTATTGTTTTTATTATTTTATTTATCTTTATAATTATAAATTGATTATTTTGTCTTTATTAGTATTTTATATAAATGTTACGACGGACTCCACAGAACACTGTATCACCCGATCAGAGGTCACATGACGGACCCTGAGGATCTAGAGGAGTTAAGAATTCGTATCCTAGGTCCACTAGATCCATAGGATCCAAGGAATACGAAGGTCTATATAATCAGAATGGATTTCTTTACTATAGAGCTTCGTACTCAAATCAATCATTTAGTAGAGTCTACTATTAGTTACGAATTGCAATTATTCATTATTGTTATTTTAGTCCTTGCTTGACGTTATAAACCACCTCGAGAGCCTAGAGCACTTCCACGTGATCTAGACGGCAAATAATAAATAATAAATAATAAATAATAAATAATAAATAATATGAACAATAGCTGACTATTGTCAACAATAGAGTTTCAAATAGTATGTAGATGTTATTTAATTTAAATAATCTTATAATCTTATAAAATGATATATTATATACTTATAAATATTATATACTTATAAATATTATATACTTATAAATATTATATACTTATAAATATTATATACTTATAAATATTATAATACCTGAAGCATTTATAGAATGATTACTTTACCCCACAAAACTTTAATAAAATAACTTTTCGGCCAGATTTACTCCGGGTTACCCCAGTATACTCTACCCTTTGCCCAGCCTTGATACCAAGCCTCTCCCTTCCCACCTCAAAAGGCAGGTTATAGTCCATATGGAAACATTGAGTCACCATACGCACCTCAAAGCATCCCAGCTGCACTCGAAACTCCCTCGAGTAGTTACGAGCCGGCACAAGCTGCGAGTAGGTTCGATGGTCCTCAATCTTGTGAACCTCCAATGGGCGGGTATGAACCACCCACTGCGAACAGCTATGAGTCTCTATCTACGAATAGTTACAAGTCACTAACTGGAAGCTCATATGAACCGCCATCAAGCGGCCATGAGCCACCCTCGTTTCAACCTAGCTCAATGGACGAGCCAGAGTCTCCAGCAGCTACTAAACCAAAGAAGAAGATTTTCATGGACGATGACGAGGACGACATTCCCGCTCTCAAGGCACCCTCCCAACCCCGCAAAAAGACCAAGGCAGAAAAAGATCGCGAAGCAGTTGGAGCTTTCCGAAAAGCAGCCGAAGTAGATGGTAATTCTTTTCCTTCCACTCCTCAAATGAACCCATCGCTAACAACTCCTCCAGCACAACGCGACGAAAAGCCCGACCCTCAAAAGTAAGGCTGGGACCTCAGCGGCTGGTTCGGTGGCGGCAAGAAAGAAGCCCCTGCCGAATCCTCCTCGCCCCCTCAGCCTAATAAACTTATCAGTGTTAAGCTGGGTGAGTAATCAAGTTTTGTCTTAATCCTGAGTTGAAGCGATAAATAAACAAGAAGGCAGGCGCGGATAATACAACTTCCCCTTCAGCTACACCTCCACCTCCCAAGGGACCACCACGAAATGCAAGTCGAGGTCCTATCTCTTAGGGTCCCTCAAATATCAACTCCGGCCCCCGGACCACCGATAATCAGTAGGAGTCAAAGTAATATGAGGTCGAATAGTACCGTGCCGCCGAGCAGACCAGCTACGAGTATGAGTAACGCATCTAGTATAGATAATTTACTGGGTTCGCCCAGTGCAGGGGCGAAGAAGGGTAGTGTTAGGGCGAAGCCAAAGAAGAGGTATATATATTATGGAGGAAGGGAGGAGAGGAGAGAGAGAGGAGAGAGGGAGAGAGGAGAGGAGAGAGGGAGAGAGGAGAGAGGAGAGAGGGAGAGAGGGAGAGAGAAATGTTGTAGATTATTTATCTCTTTTCTTTTCTTTCCTTGATTTTGGCATGGTGGATATGATGTATGATGTGATGTGATGTATGGTATGGATATGTATATGATAAGCTATCTACAGTACTAGATCTCATCTATTTGCTGGTTTGGATTTTAGCCAGATTTCATAATCACCATGATCATATTCAAAATAAATTATTAAATCAACCATTCATTATTTTAAAATAGAATTTTGATATATTCGAGATCATAATCTTTATTCTAATAAGAATTTTTATTTATTTATATATTCTATCGTAAGCCTTCAACATTTAGTATATCAGTCGTCAATTGCAATACAGACCTTTATTCTTCTTGATATACTAATTCTCAATTTTATAAATAATTTATTATTTGATATATCCTATATTATTTATAATCAATTCTCTAATCTTTACCTAGTATAATTCATATTACTTCGATCGTTAACAATAATAGAAAATATCTTAAAAATATATATATTTTTAGATACCATCAAATATACTTTATAAAATTGAGATCAAAAAAATAAGGAGGTTATTCTTCAATTAATTGAATACCTTGGTTATAAAATTATTCTTATATTTTAACAGTATAATAAATAAGAGTATTATTCTATATAAACAAATATTTTAGATCCAATCCTTCGAAAATAAAAGCGATCTTTCCTTCAAAAACCTCAAAGTAAAAATTAATATTATATCTATATTTTGTATTCTCAAAATCTCTATTTATAGTATAAAGTTTACTCCTTTCAATATTACTATTACAATTCAACTCATATACTTTTTTGATCTTCTTATACATAACTTTTGGATATAATTATATATAACATATCAGAACTCTTTTATCTTATTCGATACATAATTTATTTCGAGCTTTTTTAAATAAAGAGGCTTTTTAATCATTGATTAAGGGATTCCAAACTCTCTTTCAATTTTTGTAGATCCAGCGCCCTCCTTTATCTTCCCTACAATTTTCTTATATATATATATAGACTGAGATGTTTAAAAGCTACCTTATTTATATTAATTGATCTTAAAGAAATATATGATATCGATATATTCAATAAATAATTCATATAATTGAGTAATATATTCGGGGAAAACACGTTTTATTCGTGTTTCGCCTAATATAAGTGGAGGGGTGCTGTGCTTTCGTTTGGATTATTATATTATATGATACGATATAATATAGTACGGAAGCGCTAGTTGATACTTTGTTATGTGGAATTAAATTTAATGGAGTTTTGAGTTTAATTTTTCGTTGTTGTTTGAAGTTAGACAGTGAGTTAGGAGAGAGATATTAAATGGGGTATGTGTGATGAAATGTGGATGTGATTTTGGGGGTTTTAGTGAGTGGTATTAAGATTTCCGGCTTGGTGAAGTTTTACGGGTAGAGGGGAGATTGAATTTGTTCGGTTTTGAGACATCGTTCTATATATAAGATAATTTTGTTGGCAATCTGGAGGAATAAATATGCTTTCAGATTGCTATGTGATTGATAGTTGCTAGTATGAAATGACTTTGGTCTTAGCATCGACATGTCGAAATGTACTTGATTAACATGCTTGAGCTACCCAAACTAGGATTGGCATCGAAATTGCAGCCCCATTCCGAGCCTCATGCGATCCTTGATCAGCTACTACCAAAGCCTGTTGGGCTTTGGGTCCAAGTGTATTTGTCAAGAACTCATCCCAAGCAAGACTATACCTAGTTCAAAGTTAGGTCTAAGAGCCAAACGCAATATTGTTAGTAACTCACATATCATGCCAATAGCGGACAGTCGTTGCTGGTGGGTCGAACTGATATCGCCGAACCGAATTGAATCCTTCGGATGCGAGCGTGTTCAAAAGATCTCTTTGCCAACTACAGGATGGTTAGTGGTTTTACTTCTGTAAAATTCTAAGTTCAACTGATGATGCGGCATTCTTACTCGTCAGAACCTTTTACTCCTTCTGGGATATCAACACGAAACATTTTATTGATCCCGTCTGATCTAATATCCTCTGAAACCTTGACGATTTGTTTACCCATTTGGTCAACTTCATCCCATTGCAGATAACCTCCGGGCTCTATAAGAAGAGATAAATTTAGAAAAGTACGGTTTGAAACCAAAGGGTATTCATACTTAACATCTTTCGCAAGTTTCGAATCAGCGGTAGCGGGTTGTTGTCTTTGATCACAAGCATCACAAGTCTGATATGAATAACGTCGTATACACCGATGAGGTCGGATGGCACGTCCTCAAACATATTCCACTGTCTTAGAGTGACGTTAGAAGGCATCCATTGGGCGTGCGGTGCTTGGCCTAAATCGATGTCGAATCCATCCAATTGGGCACTCGATTGAAACATCTTTCGTGTTTCTAAAAGCCATATTCTTGAGGGGTAAGCAATAGGAATGTGAGTAGTGGACCACATATCACGTACCCCTGTCCCAGTGGCAATATCTGCAATTCTAGGGGCTGGCCCTAAGGACTCTGGATTGATGCTTGGGTGAAGGGTGAACCCAAGGGCGTCTTTCCAGAGATATTGTTGTAAGTTGAGTCTTTCATGGTGCAATTAGCTGATGGAAAACAGATGTATCAAGGTATTCCTCACCTGCAGCTTCCAAGATAATCTCTCTTAAGAACGTAATCTTCCGAAAGGTCTTTTTGAAGAACATTTTGGGTAAATTGCGGCAGTGTATCCTTTGTCTGTTGTACGCTTGGCTTCGTAGCATCAGCCTGGGAATTTGGACGGAAACAAGTTTTTAAACGACTATTGGCCAAGAGCTTTCCCAAGCTCGAATTTCCGAAGAGCATTGTGAAAATTCGTGAACTTTTTTCCTTGAATGCTGATGAGCCCTCTATAACTTGAGGGTGATGCGAATATTATTGTTGCAAAATTTCAGAATTTTGGGTTTTATTGCTGCCTCTTACAAGCATCGGTCTAACTTCTATAAATCTTAATCGGTCTGCACTAAAAATAGCACATTGCTCACTCGGAGCACCCATATCCATGTATAGTATATCGTTGAAGGAATACTCTAGGGTCAACTTTTGGTAGTCATATTGGGATTACTGTCTTACAATAAATCGGTGACGTTGATTAGTCATTACTTGGCTACGGGTCTGGGGGCACAGCATATATCATTCTAATACAATTTATAATTTATTTTTAATATTTTTTAACGAAATGTTATTTAAGATTTTTAAAAAAAATTTAAATTTATATATAAATCTTACATAAATCGAAAATTCTATTTTCAAATATCAAATTTTTAATAAAATTACAAAAGATCAGAAATTTTCAAAGTTCACTAATAGTCATTAATAAATTTATGATTTAAATTTCATCAAATTTATTAATTAATTATAAAGTTATTAATAAACCAAAATCATGATTTTTGAAATAAAATACTAATGATCTGAAAAGAGAGCATTTAAATTTGAAATAAAGTAGTTTCATAATTAAAATTATAATAAATATATTAATAGTTTTTATAAATATAGATTGAATATATTATATACCTTTTTTTATATTATATTATTAAAAACAAAATTTACATGAATATATCTCTTTGAATAATAATATAGAAAAGATTAAATATAGATTGGGGATATAGATATAACCGGCTGGGGTACCTGGATCAAGCGTCAGCATGGGGATATGCAGAATACGATATAACTGTAATGCATGGCTCACCGATTGCGACATTGATATAACCGTAATGCATAACTCACCGACTACGACATTGCACTCATCCTGCTGGTTGAGAAGGCAGCCTATGTTACATTGGGGCTGAGCGACATCTGTAAGCATGACACTATATACACAGCATATATTATATACAATTCCCGATAAGCTAGGGCCCTGGCTACCGGTATAATATCCTTGTCTTATCTTTAAGTTGGAGAAGTAATTTTCAAATGAGAGATATATATTACGGGGTTTGCAGTCTAGATCACGTGGAAGTGCTCCAGGCTCTCGAGGTAGTTTAACACTAGGCGTCGAGTAGGCAATATATGCAATTCGTAACTAATACTAGGTTATACTAAATGATTGATCTTGAGTACGAAGCTCTATAGTAAGGAAGTGTATTCTGATTATATAGACCTTCGTCCTCTATAAATAACCTAAATAGCTGTTTATCCGCTCTGTCTCGTCTATTCATCACATGTTTCCGGTCTTACCTGTTACCGATTGTAACAATATAACTTCCTCTCGTTTATACTGACCCTTCTTTTCTATTATACATCAATCAAATGGAAATAATTTCTAACATGGAAAATTCAGCAGATATCTCTCAAAAGTCAGAATATCTTCAGTCGTGGCGACTTGGGATTGTCATCACTTCATTGTTTATAGGGGCCTTCTTAATAGCTCTGGACGTTAATATTATCAACGTGCCTATTCCAAACATTTCAACAGAATTTCACTCCCTCCCAGATGTTGCGTGGTACGGCTCTGCCTATCTGCTTGCTATTACCGCTTTCCAACCTACCTTTGGTACGTTATACAAGTACTTTAGAATCGATGTGACATATCGTGCCTGTATTATCTTGTTCGAAGGTACAGTTGGAAGCCATGTTGAGTGGTTCAGGATTCAGGGCTAACAACAAGACTGTAGTTGGCTCGGTGATTTGTGCTGCTGCTCCAAATTCGAAATCATTCATCGTAGGAAGAGCTATTGCCGGTTTAGGTGCAGCAGGAATACTCCAAGGTGCACTCGCTGTTATCGGTCAAGTGGTTGAACTGTCACAGCGACCACTTTATATGGGAGTAGTTATCAGCGTTTTCATCATAACGGTCTGCGTAGGGCCAGTCCTTGGTGGTGTTTTCACACAAACTGTTTCCTGGAGATGGTGTTTCTGGATGTAAGTTTTCGTTCTAGCACGATGGTAGAGCTAACTCACAGAACTTAGTAATGTTCCGATCGGTGGCTTCGTCCTCTGTATTCTTTTTGCATTTCTCAACGTGCCAGGGACCAAAAATCGTGACCGGTCACTTCCACTGGCAAGCAAGTTGAAGAAGCTGGATCCCATTGGATGCCTCCTATTCTTGGGTTCTATTGCTTGCCTTCTGTTGGCGCTTCAATGGGCTGGTCAGAGTAAACCTTGGACCTCCGCTACAATCCTCGGTCTCTTTGTCGGCTCGGCTGCATTGATGACTCTATTCGCCTACGTTCAATGGAAAAGCAAAGATGAAGCAACAATACCTCCCAGAGTCCTTTTTCAACGATCAATTTGGACTGGCGCGTTTGTGCTATTCTTTCTTGGTGCAACCACATCAGTTGTATGTATCCTATCTTTAGTGAGGCTCATGCTGACTTTAGATTGTAGGTATCATTTTACATACCATTCTTTTTTCGAGTAATACAGGAAGTAAGTCCAATCATGGCGGGAGTGAGATTTATACCTTTGATGTTGCCTCAAATGGTGTCATTGATATTGGTCGGAGGAATAGTTACTTTGAAGGGATACTATGTAAGCCAAAGGAAAAATTTTTGCAGCCTCACTCGCTGACCGTACGTGCTATTTTGAAGGTTCCCTACATGATCGCAGGCGAGGTCATCTGCATTGTTGGATTATCGCTGTTGACTCGTCTTTCTACGACTATCAACGTGGTAAGTTGGGCGAGTGCATTAGTAGTGACGGGCTTCGGGATGGGAATGGCAATGCAACTTCCGTATACAGCGGTGCAGGTGTGTCTAGAGTGAGACCCCTTCTCCTGGCCTGTATATTTTTGCACACTTTTTAATATTTTCTAGTGAAAAGGATATTTCTACAGGAAATGGTACGTATATCTTGTATCTCAACTATTCCAGTCTATCAGTACTGATGTCAAATGCCAGCCATTGCGGTTTTTTTATGGCAGCTTGGAGGGTGAGTTATCTTCAGAACTTGATAGTCATCAGATGTTGATCTTCACTGCAAAGCAATAACAATTCCAATCAATCAAACAATTGCTATCAGCATACTTCTTGAGCTTGTATCAAAGTTTATCCCGGGTATTTTAGGTAAAACAATGATTATAATTGATACTATAGGCCTTCCTTTCATAGTAAAATCAGCAAAAGAGTTGAAAATTCTTCAGTCGATTTGGAGCCAAATAATCATCCGAATTATATATTTATATATTATATTAATAATTGCTTTAGTATTATTTACTATCTGGATAAAATGGAAGAATTCGAAAAAAGTTGCCTCAAAAGAAAACAGGTATAAGGAACTACAAAATAATCCTCAGGAACCTAATTAATCCTCAAAGTATAATATTTATATAGGGTTTTGCAAAAGATAATAATATAATAATTCAGTTTAGTAAAAGAAAGAAAGAATAAGATAACTTTCAATTCTATATTTTATATATATTTTGCTATATTTGAGTATATTCAAGCCAATCTAAAATATAGATCGATAAGGATCGATAAATTCAAATCCCTAGAAATCCTAATAAATATATATCAATTAATCTGTATATAAGAATATATATTTCTTCAGTTACATTTTATAGAATAAGAACAATTAAACAGGTTAATTATAATTTAATGAGGAATAACAAATATAAATATCAGCTTTTCTTTCTAACTTTTGGATTTCATACAAATCCAGAATATCTATCAATTATATATAACTATATATTATTATATATAGTTAATCTTTATAATATTTTCTGAAAGTTTATATTATATTTTCCTTTATTATATTATCTTTATATTTTTTATATATTTATATATATATATTTTTATGATAAAATCTGTTTTCTTTATATTTTCTATATAATCTGTTTAGTATATTTGGTTATTCAAAATCTCATCTTGATTGTCATCTATTGATGCATTTGTTTACCTATATATTATTTCAGGTAAATATAACTATATCTGCTAATAAGCTGTAAAGACTGACTCTTTGTACAGTTTTTGGTAAATAATAAGCTATCGTTATTTAGCAAATATATTCTGATTTCTTTTAGGCTATATTTATAATTACTTTTAAGGCTTGTATAACCTGATAAAAAAGGCTTTGTAGATAAAATATCAGAAGAGTAAGTGTTACTAATATCATCTAAATGATATTTCTCTTATTCAAGGAAGCCTTTTATTCTTGTTCTTATTAGTGTTCAATATTATATCATTACTTCAACAGATAATATATATTTGATCTACTCGAAGACTATAGTTTTCAACTTTGACTTTTTTCTGAGCAAAATAATATCTGGATTTGGTATGAATTCTTCTAAATTAAATGATTTTTGGAAGAAGAGATTGCAATCTGAACAAAATCCAATAGGGAAAAGCTTTGTTTATATTATAGAGGATATCTACAAATATCATCTAACTTCTAGATTGGGTTTTATAGATTTTACTAAATATTATTATATTGCTTTAGGTTTCCATCTCTCTTTCATATAACTTTTTTCCTGATATAGATTAAAAACGATGATTAAGACAAACCTAATCCCTCTCTACAAACTATATATAGTTACTATAATCGATTTAGTAGAGGCTTTTTTATTCGATTTAATTATCATAATTATCGATCCTGGAATGACAATAGAGATTATGGAGTTTACTGATGATTTATGGAAGCTTATATATCCTATTTATTTCGTAGATTCTATCTATATTCGATCTATTCTATATAGATATTTGTATATATTAAAGAAATATCAATATTTGTTAGAGAATATATATTCTAGAGAATCATTTTTGATCCGAACCCTAATCAACTAATATTATAAATATAACATTTACAAAGATAATAATATTATAATATTAATAATAATTTATTAAGTATAAATACTCAAAATTCAAATCTTATTATAAAAGAACTAATAATAAAAATATAATATAATTTCAAATATAGCAAAGCTTATATATTAGATTCTTATAAACATTATATTTGACAAAAATCTTTATACTATCTTTCGAGATGAAATTCAATTGACTATACTTAGAGAACAGATCGACTCAGATTACCTACTTTATAAATATCCTACTCTAAAATCAGTCTATTTAGAAACATTAAGGCTAACCAAAATAGATTATTCTTTTCGAAAAATTAATGATGACATTGAAATAGATAATATAATACTACAAAAGAAAGGTAATATCATTATATCAATAACTGAACTTTATTGAAACAAACAGATGTTCAATTAGAATATAACAGAATTCGATCCAATTCGCTTTTTAAATAACCTTAAGCTTATAAATAATAAAAGTTTTCGGCCTTTTAATAATGATTATACATACTGCTTAGATTGTAAAATTATATTTCAGGGAATATTTATATTTGTTATCTTGATCTTATATAGGTTCGATATATATATTTTGGGGGCAATTAAAAGGCCTCAACTTGATCATCAATTGCTGGCGATCGGGCTAACTTATCCTTTATCAGGAATAGATATCCAGATGTTGCTATGCCCTTGTATATCAAGGAATATTCTGTAAAACAAAAAAAGGGAAGAGGAAGAGGTTCATTAATTATTACAAGATTTATATATATGATATATTATGATAAAAGGTTATCTTATTAAATACAATTCAAGACTCAGTCAATCGAATAGAGCTAGATCAAAATTAAGATTGAAAAGTGATACTATAACCTTCAAGGATCGACTCCTTAACCAAATACACCTAGCTTATAAAACTTTCATAATTTGATAAATTTATAGTTACTAAAAGTTTATAACTTTTTGATATTTGGTTGACAAGGTTATTCGATTGGGGATGGATCCTTCTAAATCCTTGTCAGACTATTGTTATATAATGTAAGTTCTGTAATATAATCTTTTGTATAATAGCTTATTGCAGATTGGTGGCAATTGGGCATCCATCTATATTTATATCTTTTTCAATCTATTAGAGTAGGGTGCCTTATATCTTACTGAATAACAACCCTTGATTTATCCATTACCCTTACTAAAATTATACTCTATAATTATTTCGATTTATAGTATTATCAAGATCTGAATATAATAAGGAGAAACTAAAATTTATAGAAGATTAAGTTTGATCAAATTATTATAATTAATCTTAAAAATACTTTTCTTTTATTACTAGTTATCTTTATATTATTCAAATTCTTCAATATTAGCTTTCTTAATGAAATGATTTGGTTGTTTTTCGCTTTTGCTAGCTTGCTCTTGTATTGGCTTTGGAGTCTCTATATACTCGAACTTAATGTCAAGTATACAAAGACTATAAGCATTCTATTCGTTTGTATTCAAATTGTCAGAATTCCTAATAAGTTATTAAATCACTTAATAATAATAACCGAACCAACGATTATATGATCACGTGATGTATTAGTAATATCATTATATATTACGTAATTTTATTATTATATAAAATTTCGATCATATATCATATTAGAATGATTTGTAACGAAATAGAATGTGATGGAAACATATAGAATCATATGGAATTTTCTTATTTCTTAAGTCAAATATTATTGGTTATTACTCATTTCTATTATATGAAATGATTCTATAAGATTCGATTTAAATCGATCTTATTTATAAGCATAGAATATACTAGAATTAGATTGTAGATTATAAATACGAAGATTTTCTTCAAAGAATTCTTCGAAAAAGCAAGCAGATAAAATTCAATATTTATTATATATATTGTTCTGACTTCAAAATTTTCCACCTCTATATTCGATTTACCTCAAAGCTAAATATAACTAAGTCTTCCACTATTATAATAGATAATAATAATATTATTATTATTATTTATTATTATCCAATCAACCACCTTCCAATACAAATAAATATAATGAATTTGTTATAATTAATGTTTAAGCTCTATTTCTATTATACCTTTGATATTTTTGGAATTGGACAAGGCGATTTCAAAAGATATATTCATAAAGGATGGTTTTGAAGAAAGAAAGAGATCTCTCATTTACAATATAGGCCTATTTAGACTCTTTGTAGCTTAATGGATGTCCTTATGAACATAACAAACCTGAAAACCTGCCAAAAGATATTCATACAGAAACAAGACTTTGTGCAACCAAATCATCTTTATAATAAGATATATGAATTTACCAAATAACAAGGTTGTTTCTAATATATTTTGATAACAATGATGGATATATATAAACCAAATATTATAATTGTTGATTTCTTGAATTGATAACGATAACACAAAATTCTTATTGCTTTATTTCACAAAGGTATTATATGATTTGTTTAAACTGAGACTCTTAGCCAAATTAAGGATATACTAATATCTTGGATAGAATATGAATAGGAAGGAGTACCAAAAATAATAAGAGATGTTCATACTCTATCATTAGATATACTTATTATAATAGGATTCAGAAGATCATATAAATTCAAATCATCTAAGGAGATCGATTCATATAATAGCAAAGTTCAAGATTATTGAGATATTCTTAAAATTATGTTTAACAATATTCTTATATTAATGATTTTACCTCAAATTAATTATATAATTCTATTCATATCCAAAAAAATGCAACTCTTAAATTATATAATGAAGTAGTTTAAGGAATATATAATGAATATGTTAAATATAGAATCTACCTTATTAAATAAAGGGGAACCTGGAACTGGCATCTTTATGACATCTTTTGTCTATGCTCTTCGTAATAATAACATAGCTACGAGTACAACATCGGCCCCAAAAAGATCTTTGTTCAAAGGTCTCATTATAAACGAGGTACTTGGAAACATATTTGTAATCAATTTCACAGGCTACAATACAATAGCTAACATCTTATCATTTATAATACTAATATTAACAATTTACTCAGAAATCCAAGACTGGATTGGCAAGGAAATCCAAATATATATTAAAGATGTTTCCAATAAGAATTGGGAATATGAAAAACTATTCTATAAACTTAAAAGATATCTAATAATCATAATAAACATCCCATATTGGAATTTTTGAATTGATTAATATATTGTAATTCGAAACTCTTCATCTATTCCCTTTAATATTTATACTTTCTAAATATTCATCAATGTCTTTTTAATCTTTGACATTAATTGATGAAAGAGTCTTAACTATTCTATTTGATATAATAGTTATACTGAGCCTTTTAACAATTCATATGCTTCCTGAATATTAAAGGGATGATATTAGAATATAAAAATCACAATAATAGATCATAAATGAAAAGCCCTCAATATCAGATATTACTAGCTTTGAAAAGAAACTTATGTTAGTAAACAAGATATTAGTTTTGTTTAAAAAAGAAACTTATTTTTCTTGGTCAAAGAGTGTTCAAAACTATCTGGGCCAGAAATTTTCTTAGGTTGAATTTATAGCAATTATAGTTTATTTATTTCGCAGATATCAAATAAATCTAGTACTGAGATTAAGGGAATTTATAAAAGAGGTACAAAAAAGGTTATTAGATGTTACAAATGATTATAATATAAGCTTATTGTTCCAAATCTGGGATAGGGACTCGATAAAACTTGTTTAGCATTTTTCTTAATTATCTTAATATATAAGCAGATATAGCTTTTAGAATTAAACAATTAAATTAAATTTTTTCCAGGTATATTCTTATTCCTAATATAGTTATTATATAAAAGAATTATTATAAAAGGTTAGAATGAAGTCTTTTGGGATTATGGTATAGTTTTTCAATTTATGCATCGAATATTTGTTTAATTTATTGCAGTCTGAAATTATAATACCTCCTATATTTCAGAGCCCTAACATCAATATACCCAAAATAAATACAATATCATAATTGGTAAGATATACACCCCTTAGTACCAGAAAAATGATTCCCCTTGCTAACACTCCGCAAATCATTTTTCGAGGCATCTTATTAACCTATCTTGCAGCTCATTCTACCAAGAGCTTTTTTAGATCAATAAGGTTTATATTTATAGATTCATAAATGATATTATTTTATATCATTCTATAATAGTTTTCGATCAATAAAATTGATATTTTTGAAAAAGATTTGTCTTATTCTATGATAGTTTTTCAATCAATAAAATTCGATTTCCTTGCTCTTTATGTATATCTCGTATCTCAACTATTCCAGTCTATCAGTACTGATGTCAAATGCTAGTTATTATAGTTTTTTCATAACAGCTTGGAGGATGAGTTACCTTCAGAATTTGATAATTATCAAATGTTGATCTTTACTATAAAGTAATAGTAATTCTAATCAATTAAACAATTACTATCAGTATACTTTTTGAACTTATATCAAAACTTATCCTAAATATTTCAGATAGAACAATAATTGTAATTGATATTACAAATCTTTCTTTTATAATAAAGTTAGCAAAAGAGTTGAAAATTCTTCAATCAATTTGAAGCCAAATAATCATCTAAATCATATATTTATAACGTAACTTATGGTGAACCGGGTCATATGGGGAACCGGGTCACAAAATTCAATTCTCTCTATGTGATCTTGTTCTACGAGCTACACATTCATCCAATTCCAACTCTAAATCACTTGAACTACTCTCTGGCTCTTCTTCTTCAGTCTCCTCTTCTAATTCTTCAATTGGACGTTTATGTGGTCGCCCTCGTAGCTTTTTCTCCTTTGGTTTTTCCTCCGCCTCATATACCATTTTCAGTACTTCCTCACTACTAAAGACAAATTGACCTTGTAATTTGATTCTTTTGCCTTTAGTTCTCTTCTTTCGAATCTCAATTACTTCCTGAGCATCAGCGAGCTGTTTCCGAAGTAGGGCTATCTCAGCATTTTGAGATTCTACAAGCCTAGTCATTCTCTTAGCATATCGACGAGTTGGTGATGCAAGAGAATCATTATCTGCTAGAGCTTTATTAAAGGTTTGATTTGCTTGCCTTAGCTCTGTCCTATCTGAAGGAGAGCTCCTGAGTATAGATAAGTCTAGATCTTGATTGGACATTCTCATTTGTGAAGTAGAAGGTTGCTGAGAGGAGTTAAATGGTAATGAATCGAGTACTTTTCGTGGGGCAAAAGGTACTAAACCAGCTCCTCTCCAACCAGCTTTAATATTAGAAGAATTCAATGCTTTTTTTCTAATATTTTGAAAGAGTTCTACCCATTCAACTCTTTGAATTCGCTTTACACCAGCTCGAGAATATCGATCGACCTCTAAAGCATGATATCGTTTCATTGGCCCATACACCGCAATATCAAGTGGTTGAAGCAAGTGGGAGCAATAAGGAGGTAATATAAGTAAATCGATTTCCTTCTCTATACAGAAAGCAATAAAGCTGCCTGTAATATAACTTGAATAGCCATCCATGATCAAAAGTCGAGGTCGGTCACCTGACACTTTCTTGGATTCTGGTTCGAAAACCCTTTTTAGCTATTCTAATCCATGACTATTTGAGGTCCATTCATTCGTACTCGTAGAAAACTGCCAGCTTTGAGGCATGTCCTTTGGAATCCATGCAGAATTCGTATTCTGAGCCTTGAAAATGATCATAGGTGATAGAGCCTTTCCAGCTGCATTAACACATTCAAATGCAGTTATCCATTCTTGCTTGCCAGCTATAACTTTCCAATTCGATTTCTGAGTAGAATCAACTATAATACACATACTTTGAATACTTCCAACTCCAAATCCGGTTTCGTCCATATTATACATATCATCTAATTCATACTTTCGTTCAATAAGACGCGTACGAAACGCATCAAACCAAGCCTGAATATTCTCTGGAGTTGCCTCTTTAGCCCGATTAGACTCTAATTGACGTGAATAGCATGTTTTAAGTTCTGGATGTCGTTTTTGGAATCTATAGATCTATTCGTGGCCTATAGGTGGAATTTCTGTCGAGGTAGGAATTCGAGATGACACGACCTGAATGCGTCGAAGACGAATTTCGTCGGCCATTTCCTTCACCAATATAGGTGTAGCAGGGAATCCAGTGATGGTAAGTCGTGAAATCCATTGTACAAGAGTATTTTCTTCTGTGTTTGAAAGAATTTGAGCCATTTCATGGGATTGAGTACGTGATTTCCTTCCAGCGATCCTAGCTATAAGAGTTGACTTAGGAACTTCAAAATACTCTGCAGCCTTTCTAATTGATTTAAAGTCCTTCAATTGAAGTGCAATAATAGCATTCTGTATCTTCTCTTCAATTTGAGAAGGCGTAAGAGGTGATTCGGTATGCATAGCAAAATTTGTTGGGGTTTGAAGTCAGTGATGGGCTAAATGTGACCCGGTTCCCCATATGACCCGGTTCACCATAAGTTACGTTATATTATATTAATAATTGTTTTGATATTATTTACTATCTAGATAAAATAAAAAAATTCAAAAAAAATTGCTTTAAAAAAAAACAGATATAAGGAATTATAAAATAATTCTTAGGAACTTAATTAACTCTTAAAGTATAATATTTATATAAGGTTTTGTAAGAGATAATAATATAGTAATTCAGTCTAGCAAAAGAAAGAAAGAATAAGACAACTTCCAATTCTATATTTTATATATATTTTGCTATATTTGAGTATATTCAAACTAATCTAAAATATAGATCGACAAGGATCGATAAATTCAAATCCTTAGAAATCCTAATAGATATATATCAATTAGTCTATATATAAGAATATATATTTCTTTAATTATATTTTATAGAATAAGAATAATTAAGTAAGTTAATCATAATTTAATAAGGAATAACAAATATAAATATCAGCTTTTCTTTCTAACTTTTGGATTTTATATAAATCCAGAATATTTATCAATTATATATAATTATATACTATTATATATAGCTGATCTTTATAATACTTTCTGAAAATCTACATTATACTTTCCTTTATTATATTACCTTTATATTCTTTATATATTTATATATATATATTTTTGTGATAAAATCTGTTTTCTTTATACTTTCTATATGATCTACTTGGTATATTTGATCATTCAAAATCTCACCTTAATTATCATTTATTGATATACCTATTTATCTATATATTATTCCAAATAAATATGGCTGTATCTGCTAATAAGCTGTAAAGACTGACTCTTTATACAGTTTTTGGCAAATAACAAACTATTGTTATTTAACAAATATATTCTGATCTTTTTTAGGTTATATTTATAATTACTTTCAAGATTTGTATAACCTAATAGAAAAGGCTCTATAGATAAAATATCAGAAGAGTAAGTGTTATTAATATCATCTAAATAATACTTCTCCTATTTGAGGAAGCCTTTTGTTCTTGTTCTTACTGATGTTCAATATTACATCGTTATTTCAACAGACAATATATATTTGATCTACTCAAAGACTATGATTTTCAACTTTGATTTTTTTCTAAATAAGACAATATCCAGATTTGATATAAATTCTTCTAAATTAAATGATTTTTGGAAAAAGAAACCATAATCTGAACAAAATCCAATAAAGAAAAGTTTTATTTATATTATAAAGAATATCTACAAATATTATCTAATTTCTGGATTAGATTTCATAGATTTTATTAAACATTATTATATTGCTTTAGATTTCCATCTCTTTTTCATATGGCTTTTTTCCTGATATAGGTTAAAAACAGTGATTAAGACGAACCCAATCCCTCTCTACAAGCTATACATAATTACTATAATCGATTCAATAAAGGCTTCTTTATTCGATCTAATTATTATAATTATCGATCCTGGAATAACAATGGAGATTATAGAGTTTACTAATGATTTATGGAAGCTTATATATCTTATTTATTTTATAGATTCCATCTATATTCGATCTATTCTGTATAGATATTTGTATATATTGAAGAAATATCAATATTTATTGGAGAATATACACTCCAAAGAATCATTTTTGATCCGAACCCTAATCAACTAATATTATAAATATAATATTCATAAAGATAATAATACTATAATATTAATAATAATTTATTAGGTATAAATACTCAAAATTCAAATCTTACTATAAAAAAACTAATAATAAAAATATAATATAGTTTCAAATATAACAAAGCTTATATATTGGATTCTTGTAAACATTATATTTGATAAAGATCTCTATATTATCCTTCGAAATAAAATTCAGTTGATTATACTTGGAGAATAGATCGACTCAGATTACCTACTTTATAAATATCCTACTCTAAAATCGATCTATTTAGAAACATTAAGACTAACCAAAATAGATTATTCTTTTCGAAAAATTGATGATGATATTAAAATGAATAATATAATACTACAAAAGAAAAGTAATGTTATTATATCAATAACTGAACTTTATCGGAATAAACAAGTGTTCAATCAGAATACAATGGAATTCAACCCAATTCGCTTTCTAAATAACCCTAAGCTTACAAATAGTAAAAGTTTTCGACCTTTTAATAATGATTATATATACTATCCAGATTATGAAATTGTATTTCAGGGAATATTCATATTCATTACCTTGATCTTGTATAGGTTCGATATATATATTTTGGAGGTAATTAAAAGGCCTTAGCTTGATCGTCAATTGCTGGCGGTCAGACTAACTCATCCTTTGCCAGGAATAGATATCCAGATATTGCTACGCCCTTATATATCAAAAGATATTCTATAAAATAAAAAAAAGGGAGGGGGAGGGATTCATTAGTTATTATAGAGCTTATATATATAATATATTATGATAAAAGATTATCTTATTAGATACAACTCAAAACTCGGTCAATCGAATAAAGCTAGGTCAAAATTAAGATTGGAAAGTGATACCATAACCTTCAAAAATCGATTCCCCAACCGAATATACCCAGTTTATAAAACTCCTATAATTTGATAAATTTATAGTTACTAAAAGTTTATAACTTTTTGATATTCAGTTGACAAGGTTATTTGATTGGAAATAGATCCTTCTAAATCCTTATCAAACTATTATTGTATAATATAAGTTCTATAATATAGCCCCTTATATAATAGCTTACTACAGATTGATAACAATTGGGCACCCACCTATATTTATATCTTTTTCAATCTATTAGGGTAGGATGCCTTATATCTTATCAAATAACAATCCTCGATTTATCTATTATTTTTATTAAAATTATATTCTATAATTATTTTGATTTATAATATTATCAAGATCTAAATATAATAAGAAGAAACTAAAATTTATAGAAGATTGAGTTTGATCAAATTATTATAATTGGTCTTGAAAATACTTTTCTTTTACTACCAGTTATCTCTATATTGTTCAAATTCTTCAATACTAACTTTCTCAACGAAATGATTTGATTGTTTTTCGCTTTCGTCAACTTGCTCTTATATTGGCTTTGAAGCCTTTATATACTCGAACTCAATATCAAATATGCAAAGACTATAGATATTCTATTTGTTCATATTCAAATAGATACAATGAATTTGTTATGATTAATGTTTGAGCCCTATTTCTGTTATATCTTCGATATTTTTGGAATCGGACAAGGCAACTTCAAAAGATATGCTTATAAAGAGTGATTTTAAAGAAAGAAAGAGATCTCTCATCTACAATACAGGCCTGTTTGGGCTCTTTGCAGCCCAATGGACATCCTTATAAGCATAACAGACCTGAAAACCTACCGAAAGATATTTATGTAGAAACAAGACTTTATGCAATCAAATCATCTTTACAATAAGATATACAAATTTACCAAACAATGAAATTGTTTCTAATATATTTTGACAATAATAATAGATATATATAAACCAAATATTATAATTGTTGATTTTTTGGATTAATAGCGACAATACAAAATTCTTATCATTTCATTTCATAAAGGTACTATATGATTTGTCTAAATTGAGACTCTTAATCAAGCTAAGGATATGCTAATATCTTGGATAGAATATGGACAGAAAGAAACACTAGAAATAGTAAGAGATATTCATACTTTATTATTAGATATACTTACTATAACAGGATTCAGAAGATCGTATAAATTCAAATCATCCAAGGAGATCGATTTATACAATAACAAAGTTCAAGATTATCGAGATGCTCTCAAAATTATACTTGATAATATTTTTATATTGATAATCTTACCCTAAATTAGTTATACGATTTTATTTATATCTAAAAAAATATAATTCTTAAATTATATAATGAAATAATTTAAGGAATATATAATGAATATGCTAAATACAGAATCTACCTTATTAAGTAAAGGGGAACCTGGAATTAGTACCCTTATAATATCTTTTGTCCATATTCTTTATAATAGTAATATAGCTACAAATACAACATCAGCCTCAAAAAGATCTTTGTCCAAAGGTTTTATTATAAACAAGGTACTTGGAAACATATTCACAATCAATTTCACAGGCCATAATATAACAGCCAACATCTTATCATTCGCAATATTGATATTGACAGCCCACCCAGAAATCCAAGACTAGATTGATGAGGAAATCCAAATATATATTGAAGATATTTCCAATAAGAATTGGGAATATAAAAAACTATTCCATAAATTTAAGAGATATCTAATAATCATAATAAACATCCTATATTAGAATTTTTGAATTGATTAATATATTACAATTTGAAACTCTTTGTCTATTCCCTTCAATACTTACACTTCCTAAATACTTATTAATATCTCCTTAATCTTTGATGTTAATTAATAGGAGAGTCTTAACTATTCCATTTGATATAACAATTATACCAAGCCTTTTGATAATTCATATACTTCCTGAATATTAAGGGGATAATATTAGAATATAGAAATTACAACAATAGATCACAAACGAAAAGCTCTTAGTATCAGATATTGCTGATTCTGAAAAGAAACTTACATTAACAAATAAGATATTGGTTTTGCCTAAGAAAGGAACTTATTTTCTTTGATCAAAGAGTATTCAAAACTATCTGGGCCAGAAATTTTCTTAGATTGAATTTATAGCAATTATAACTTATCTATTTTACAGATACCAAATAAATCTAATATTGAGATTAAGGGAGTCTATAAAAAAAGTATAAAAAAGATTATTAGATATTACAAATAATTATAATATAAGCTTGTTGCTCCAAATCTGGGATAAGGACTCGACAAAACTTGTTTAGCATTTTTCTTGATTATCTCAATATATGAGCAGATATAGCTTCTAGAATTAAACAATTAAATTAAATTTTCTCCAGGCACATTCTTATTCCTAATATAATTATTATACAAAAGAATTATTATAAAAGGTTAGAATAAAGTCTTTTGGGATTGTGGTATAGCTTTCCAATTTATACATTGAATATTTGTTTAATTTATTATAGTCTGAAACTACAGTGCCTCCTGTATTTCAAAGCCCTAGCATCAATATGCCCAAAATAAATATAATGTCGTAATCGATAAAACATACACCCCTTGATACCAGAAAAATGATTCCCCTCGCTGATACTCCACAAATCATTTTTCGAGGCACCTCATTAACCTACCTCACAGCTCATTCTACCAAGAGCTTTTTTAGACCAATAAGGTTCATATTTATAGATTCATAAATAACATCATTTTATATCATTCTATAATAGTTTTCGATCAATAAAATTGATACTTTTGAAAAAGATTTGTCTTATTCTATAATAGTTTTTCAATCAATAAAATTCGATTTCCTTGCTCTTTATTTTTAAAAATTTTATTTATTATAAAATTTAAATATAAATTTATGATTAATTTGAAATATGTAATTTTATTAGTTAAATAAACAAAAATCAATGAACTTTTTAATAATATTTTTTGAACGATCAAAATAATTATATTCTAATTTTTTCTAATTATTTAAAAACTTAAAAAATGAATTTATTAGTATCGAAATTATATATAGATTTATAATTTTAATTAATTATAATTATTTAATATAAGAAATTTTGAATTTGAAAATATAGTAAAATGCTTATTTTAGGTGTATTTTCGATAAACGGCCATTATCAGTGCAAGGTTACTGTAACTGTAACCAAACCGCCCATCGACTACACTGGCCTCAATCGACTCTTTCTTCAATACTACGTTTCCTAGCCCTAGGTTCCTAAAACAAGTAAAAGAATACCATATGGTAATTAATGCGTTAAGAGTTCTATTCTTAATACTATCTGTACGGCTTGAATGCAGTCAGCATCTTACGTTGTAATGCATCTTGAATACTACCTTTAGTCATTTAAATTTGTATATGAAAATTTCAAGTCAAAAATGTCACTCAAGGTCTCTCTCTTCTTCAAGACTTCATCAGACTATTCTTTGCCTTTCACAAGGAGTGCAAAAACAACGAAACAATGGTAGACGAAGTTCACACCACTGCTAGGGTCAATGGCCCTTTGTTTAAGGTAAGCTTTTTCCTCTCAAATTTTTATTCTCCACTAAATGATCAGGGTATCTTGTGGGCAGGATTGGCTATAAGTATCTGCTTTGTCGGATTTCGACTGTGGGTTCGTCGGAAGACATTGAAGCGGTTCTTCAGTGACGATTATCTCGTTATTACAGCGACCTTTTGCTACCTACTTACCGCTGCACTTCAACAAACTCAGTTAAGCCATATATACGAGCTTTTTGCTCTCGAAGCAGGCAAAATCATACCTAACGTCCAGTGGATGCAAGGACAAACACAACTACTTCATCATATTATAGGGTTCAATGTCCTATTCTACACCGGCATTTGGGCCATCAAGCTCTCATTCTTGATCTTTTTCCGCCGTCTCGAAGGAGGTGTAACTGGCCATCGCTACTGGTGGTGGGCTGTTCTTTGTATTACCATTGCGAGCTGGATAGTTACCATTGCAACTATGCAATGGGACTGTATGGCGTACTCAGTCGAAAAAAACTTTGATCGATATAGTAAGTCACCAGTAATGACATCCATCTCAGCTTATGCTTACGATGATAGTACAATGCGGAACTCCAGAAAAAGTGAGATTTCAACAAACGACCTTCAAAGTCAATTGCGCCCTGGATGTAGGAACTGACATCTTGAGTAAGTTGCCTGCCGCAAAACAAGGATTATGGCAATTAAATTGACCCTGAAAATAGTCTTGACAGTTCCCGTGGCAATACTGTGGAACGTACATGTTTCAATGCGAAGGAAGGCTGTCCTAATCGCGCTCTTCTCTGCGACAGTTCTTATAATGGCAATTGCGATAATCAGGGTCACGGTAGTTTCGAGTAGAAATAAACCCTCAGACTTATCATGGCTTTACTTCTGGAGCAATATTGAACTGGTGGTTGGTCAGTATTCCTCAGTCTTTTGTTGAGAGGTCTAGAAACATTAGCTAATTCATCCTCTATTAGCTCTCATTGTATCAAGTCTTGCCTCATTCCGATCTCTCTACGTGAGCAGTCAACCCAAACCTACGAGCAGCCGAAGCACGAATATATTAAAAAGAAGTCTGCCAAGAACTAGGGGTATTTTGTTAGACGATGAGACTTATACTCCAGTTCTGGGTACAAAGCGAAGCGATGTTGAGATACAGAATTTGCGCACTGCTTCCAACAATACTTCGGAGCGAATCCACACCCCAGCCAACCTTGCATAAGTAGAATGGGGAGAAATATTCACCAGTACACTCTAGAATTATATAGCCCTTCGTCATACCTAGGTTATAGCTTAGTGCAAGGAAATACACTGTTGATCTATGATGTTTGATGGTGGGAGGAAAAGTCAATTAAAAAGCAATTTTACGGGCAATTTATAAAATAAACATAAAGTTACTGTAGAACCACGAACAAACAGCATGCATATGTGAGTGGCAGGAAATTTATTATCGATAGAATAACTACGCCTACGCTACATGAGAAATAGCCAAGTATCATCGAATAAAATCACCGAGATTGACGATCACTGTTCTGATCTTGGAACCAGGACCGCCCTGATACATGACATTTGGTGGCGATACCTATGCCCGACTTCCCTTCAACCATTTCTCGAAACCCAACTGTGTCTCGGTCTTGCCATCATATTGCAGCATGACATCCAAGATCGGTCCAACGTGGGCGTTGTCTGCGGCAAACTCAAACAAAACCTTTTCTTCGAGACCCCCACCAGATTTCCATCCCTCCAGAAATTTTGACGCAAATGCGCGCTGTGAATCGATGAAAACTTCATCTTCACCACCGTACATCCATACACAGCCTACAATTTTATGCATGCCTTCCCACCAAGAAGCGTTGGCGAGCAGCGGCTCACTGTAGTTATTACCACCAGCCACAACACCCGGATCAATCTCACCATTCACCGTCCCCAGAAACATGCCTGCCCATTTCCGGAGTATGTTCGCCACAAGAACATCTTTTCCAGCATTTCTGGCAAAACTGTCATGACTAGTATCAAAGCTTACCCACGGACTAAAGAGAAAAACACCTCTGAGGGGTACCGAAAGAGGCACACTGGGAATATCGAGGTGCGGGTGACGTAAATGCGAAAGTAAGGAGAGTGCCAGGTTACCTCCAGCCGAGTCTCCACCGATCAGTATGTTAGTTGCCGGTCTTTTGCCGTCGTGAAGGAGATGTGAGAGCATCGAAGAAGCTTGCTTCAGCTGTTCTGGGAACTGCGCTTCTGGCACGAGAGTGTATGCGAGGAGTAGCACAGAGATAGATGTCGATGCAGTGCTATCGGAAAGATCTTTGTTGATGTCTTTAACTAGGCGATTCAAATATTGCATGTGCTCAATTGTGCAAGGTTGGGTGTATCCGCCGCCTGTGTAGCTTTAGTACCCGCTACGGTGGCAATTCAGAGGTATCGCTGAGATACATAGCTTACCATGAAGATAAAGAATCACAGTGTCAGCGTCCTCCTCCCCAATCCAATGAGCAGTAGCATCGCCATCGTCCAATTTGAGAATCTTCGGCTCTTGATTTGTTTTCTTGCAAAGGGCTTCGTATGTCTCTGAAGTACTTTTGTAAAGATAGCGAGCCTGGGCGATGGTGAGATTGGAGACCATGCAGCGAATTGCGGCAAAGACAACATCTTTGAACAAGACTGGAGCCCCGTTCCAGTTCATCCAGCGAATTGGGGCACTCAGGAGTCTGAACAGCGCCGCAAAAACTATTTTCATCATGTTAGCTGGTTGATTTGCGGCGCAGCTAGTCTCAAATGAAGTTCGAACGCACCAATTTTACCGGCAAACAAGAAAAGATTGGCAGTGTTAGGGGGCTGCTGAAAATTGGACATTGTTAATTATTTGTGATTTGTAAGATGGCAATTGTTTTCTGTGAAGCCGAAGCAAGTACAGAATAAAAAAAAAGAGGTTGTGGAAATCATACGAAAGAAAGCGACCTTAAATAATCTTGTCGGCAATTTGTTATAGAAATGCAATGTTACAGTAGAGAACCTCTTAAAGAGGTTTAATTCAATAAATTTTATATTATAAAATTTAAATAGGAATAACGTGGTTTATCAGCATATGGCCCATATCACCATGTGGGCCACCCCTTTTTGCATACAAAATTCGTCTGTGCGTAACCGTGCACTTTCTTTATTTAATAATATAATTTTATAAAATTTGAAAAATTTAAAATTTAATTTTATAAACATTATAAAAATTTAATTATTTATTGGAAATTCGAATTATTATAGTAGTTATTATAGAAATAATATTTTTGCAACGAAAATCGTGACAATTTCCACTTTTTTTAAAATAATGATTAGTTATTAAAATAAGAATATTAAAAAAGGCCTAATTTTGGTGTATTTTCAAGTGGGCCACATGCTGATATGGGCCACATGCTGATAAACCACGTTACTTGTTTTTCAGAGATACTTGCTTTCCCCGACTAGGAACTAATTGGTGAGCACCGATTATTATATATAGGAATAAGACATTAAAAGCAAAAGTATATAAATCTTATATAATTAATATAATAGATTCAGATGATAATTTATCCTTATAAGATTGATTATTGTTTGTTTATTATTTGTGTCCGGGGAACATGTGAGCGTAAACGCCACGTGACCGTAGTAGGATGTGCTGGGCTAAAGTACCAACATTTTCTAATCAATAGTGGTAATTACAAGGGGCTTCATCGCGAATCCTTTATAAAAATTAATGCTTATGGCCTTACAATATAGTCAAGCGCGCTTCTCAGGGCTGCTATAAGTTTACTGTCATAGAGTACACGCTACTAGACTATTGCTCACAGAGTCACTCTAGTCTACACTGCCTTTCATTGTCCGGCAGTGGATTCCGTGGGCATATGTCCTCATAGAAACGTGTATTTTCCATCCACCTGGTTAGATCTTTAGCGCCTTCTGCAGTTCCTAGGCAGTGATTGATTGTAGCTTTGGGGTTCCGCTTGCTCAGGATGCATCCGGTCTTTTTTGCCTTGACGCAGAAAAAGAGGTGCAGTTGACTCTTGGATTGGCTGCAGCTACACTTAAGGTTTGCGTCTTCATGTTTGACTCTTTTATGGTAGGCTTCAAAATTCCCATGGCCTGTTCTAGCAGTATAGTCTTGCTAGACCTGCCCTAGATAGTTGTAATTCCGAGGGAATCTTACAGATCCTGATACCCAAATCCTTATATAGCTGCGGGGCGGCTCTGAGCCACATTTTCTGGTGAGCTTCGATGGTTGATGCTCTGTTTTCCTCCTTATATTGGCCAGAGTAGCTAGAGGAGAGTCGGGTTGGAAGGTATTATCGGTTTTGCGGAAGACTACCACCAATTCATCATGATGATCTGTCATAGTCATTCCAGGAGGGCTGTTGCCCGTAGGTGCAGTTGCACTTGTCCAATTAGATCCCTTAACCCAACGAAGGGCTCGTAAAGAACCATAAGGCGTGAAATTTTGTTACAGCTAATCCAGAACTCATGCTTGCCCTCATTTCCCCCGTCAAATAGAAAAGAAAGTTCTTTGTTTGGCTTTTGAGTCCATGCATCAAGCCCTGACTTTGTAAAAGCAATCTCGCGTCGGAAAACGAAATCATCATCGTTCCTAAAGAATGCGAGCAGCTCCGCCACAAGAGCAGTACAGATTGCAACCAAAGCCAAAATCGCCGCACCCTTTCCTGTGTCGCCCCCACCCGATCCTCAGGCTCCTGCTCCATGATCACCGGCCTCGGTAGCTTGAACTGCCGTATCAATTGCAAATTGAGCGATATCTCGTAGTCCCTGAACCAATTTACGGTAAAGAGAACTGTCATCGCTATCATCGGCCTCCAAACATTCAATGTGGCTCGCTAGATGTTCTTGGACAGATCCAGTCCAATATTCTAATCCTCTCATGCTTGTCAAAACACCAGTGTTAATGCTTCCGTATTCGCCGGTCTTGAATGAGTTTTTATCATGATCATCAACTCCTGCTGCTACCGCCCAGTAGATCTCATTCCTTGGTCCAAACATGGAGTCCTCTTGTTTTCGATGACATTTAATATGTTGAAATTGGAGTCGATAAGAAGATGCCTCTGCATTGATTGTTGACGCCTGTTCGCTTGCAGCTGCAGGTGTACTTGTAGACCCATCCAAGTATTAAATTGGTGCTACAGGAACAATTTGATCAGACGATGGCTCAGGTTAGTCCAATCCTTTTCCCCTGGTCCAACGGGAGAAGATTGGGATCAAGATAGACGGGTGGTCCCTGACCTACTTCGTCAAAAAGACAAGATATTTTGGTGGTGAGTTAGTCGCTGTACCAGGGCTTCTTGGAGTAGCCCCACGGAATGTGACGATCTTTTGATGAAATTTGAGAGCATTTCTTTCTTCTTCGCAGGTATGATATGAATAGTGACTCCTTCCTGGCTGCTATTCTATCGTAGAAAGCTAGAGGCCTGCATTCAAACAGTGCATATCCTCGAGTCCGGAAGCAAAATCATGGAAACAAAAAGGGGCAAGCCAAATCACAGCAACTTAAGAATAAAGACATACCAAATCCCAATTCCTCCGCCACAAAAGACGCCAAAACCAATCCACCAGTCGACAACCCCATCACCACCTCTGGCTCAAACTTCCTGATTTTATCGGCCACAATCCTCGCTAGTTCCTTTACCACAGTCATTGAAGCATGGGGTAAGGCCAATGAACATACAGCAATGCTATTCGTCGTATCACCTAATGGTCTTATTGGAAGTAGCAGGCTTGTCTCCGGGGTAAGAGATGCGGCGAACGAATATTGATAAGGGGGAACTGTGGAATAGGAGAGGGAAGAAACGGAGGTGGGGATTATTTCTTGCCAGTAGCTAGTTGTGGGGCGGGTGAAATGGGTATGGGTTATGGGGCCGACGACTTCGTAGGGGTAGTAGGGTGTTTGGCGCTTAGTCATGACTGTGACAGTGCTGGAAGATGTGATTGATTGTCCTGAGATTGAACTGTTGGAGCCTTGTGTATGCTGTCGATCTTGGCTCTGGGTTTTAGCTAGAGCAATGTCGAAAGCAGATTCAATGGACATTATCAGGACGTCCGCAAAGTCTCTCGAACTTTGGGGGCTTTAAATGCCGAATGAGGTATGAGAATAGAGTATTTGAAATAGAATTAAAGGCGAAACTACACCTTCAAATACATAATTCGCTAATTGAACAAGATTTAATCATTCTTTTTGATGTATATGCGGAAATTACTTTGGTGTAACGTGCGCTACACCACTTAGTGAATTAGCCACGCAGGCTGTGATCACAGTGTCAAGCCAAGGAAACAAAACGATGCAAACTGTGTTAATCGTACATGTGAATGTTTCAACCAAATTATTGTGTCATGGAAGTTAGGCGATATAAGTTTCCGGTTACTCCAAAACAGAATGAGTCAGTAGGGACCTTCACACCATGTTTCATCCAAGATAAAACTCAATTTGAAATAAGAGTCAGTATCGACGCAGAAAAGAAGATATTGTATTATGTGTTGGTATCGGAGATATTAAATATCATCTAAAGAATTGAGAGGGAAAACATTCATAAATTGTATCAATAGAAATTCTTGCAACGTCTAGTCAGCAAGCTAAAGCCTAAGGGAAACAATATTACCGCTATTGAGAGAATCACCGTGACAAAAAGCATTAAAATCTTGATGGGGTCAAAACTTCTCATGTTAGCCGGTGCATACACTACTGGTGGAGTATATAGTGTTTATTGGAGATATGAAACATTGAAATAAAGGTGGCAAGGTCCAGGGAATTTCAAGGGCGAAACGAGTATGGATGTAAAGAAAAATCCACTCGTAGAGATGCAGAGAAAAATGCTGAAGCTGGCTCCAAAGTTTGGCTGCTATCAACTTGGGCTCAAAAATGAAGAAACCTGTTGAAGACCACCATCGAGTGCTCCAACGCGATATTCATGTCATTAGAAAAAATCTGTTGCAGTTCAAATAACAAGCCGAAATATGGAGCGTTCATGCCTAGCGGGCCTCTGACTTGCCCATCTCAATGTCGTTTCACTGATTTGTCACACCACATCACATCCACACATCCACCCAAAACAACCTTTTCAATTGTGATTCCACCACAACAATACTTTTCGGGGCTACTTTTCGGCGTATTTATTCAAAAATCTCCCTTAGTCCGGTCAACAAGTAAGGCATGCGAGCTCCATAAATATCGCTTTGCGACAATCTCTCGTTCCAGTTGCCAATCCATTTCTTTGTGTCTCATAATATTATCCAATCCACCATCGCTGCAATCGCCGCCACAACCAATGTCCGGCAACCATTCCTCTATATGCGACCTCAGAGAGGTGAGAAGGTATTCTCGGAGGTGTTAACATCTGATAAGGAAATGATTTGGTCGACCTGATCTGGAAGTTTTGTGAGGTCGGCGTGTCGTGGGTAGATTCCGATTTTCTGGATTTTGAATGCAATAGCAACTATCCTGGGGACGCTGGTAACCCAGCCGTATATTTCAGTGATGAGTCCCAGCCGGAGGGTACTGCGAGCCGTTTCGGCTGTCATGGCAATAATGAATTTCATCGTGAGACCAAAAGATACATCTGATTCTGTCACCACCATGCATAGCCACACAGTGGCAGCTTCTCACAGGCACAATCGGGGATTGTAAAAGATGAGATATGGGCCCAGTCAAACGTTGATAGAAATAGCCATCTTTCTTTGGTGGATATCTGTCGAAAGTCGAAAGTTCTGGTAAGACCAGACCACTAAGATATTCGGCCATTGAGCATTAGGTTTGTTTATAAGCATTGTTCCAAGATAGAGTAGCCTGAATCATATATGCCAATGATCGCCATGGAACATAGAAGTTGTTTCAAGAATCATGAAAGGAATATCAGAGGCAACCTATAGTCAGGGTACCCAAGAGTACACACTTCAATCCAGCCGTGAAAGGACCCTGATTCTTGGGTTGATTAAATCAAATCATCTTCAGGAATTTGAGCTTGGTTTGATAGTCCGGAATACCGGAGACCTTGCTATACGATCTCAACCAATCAGTACTAGTCCGACGGTCCCTAGCTTCTTCCTCGTTGGCTCTACAATGATCTAAACATTGAGCTGGGAACATCTGGCGTGCGTTTTTCTTCTTCACGTATGAATCGTCAGCTATATCTTGAAGACAATTGATACTCCTTCGATGCGCGGCAAGATTGCAAGAAAATCAGTCCAGTAATCCGTTTAAATAGCTCACCAGGTTTCACGTCGAAGTTTCATGCCAGTTCCAATCTTTCACCAACTGTTTGACACGATAATCAGTCGCCCAGCCTAGGTCAATCTCGATATCCTTCAACAAATCAAGTATTACTTTTCGCTCTCTTGTTTCCGTTAAGCATTGTCCTGCAATGAATAGCGGTTGCACTTGATGAATCCTCACTGAACCTTCTGGCCTTCCCAGAGCGATCCCGCATATCTCATGGCTATGATGGCGAACTTCCATCTCAATCGATCGATAGGAATGGAGCCTATTCGAAACGGTTGTTCTTTTTGTTGTCGATTCATGAGGCTTGTTGATAAGAAGAAGTATCCTCGTGAAATGATACGACTGCATTGTTGAGCCGCACATGGGAATACTATACCATATTTCGGGAAATATAGCTCTGGGTGAGTCTTCCGGCAGACTGCCGTCCGTAATTGTTGGTAGACGAGCACATGGCTTGAAGGTATCCGGCAGACCTTGGTACCAAACTTCCAGCTCGTTTGCCAGTTCGTGCCATCTTTCAAGTAGAGTCATTTGATTAATACCAAAAACAGCAGTGGGACTGGCTCTATCTTGGGGGTAAACGTTGTCGATGGAATCCCCCGTAGCAATAAAATTCACAATTTTCGACATGAGCCAGATTAGGGCGTTTGAAATCATATCTTCTCGCATAGACATTTGCAGCCCGGGATATGAGCTTTCCTTGTTGCTTGGAATAACAAAACCCTGGTCATCTATTAGAAGTCCGGCTGCACGCCAAAGATCCCAATCTTCCGTATTGAGCCGCGTTTGCACTTCGTTGATGACTATTTTACAGTTAGACGGTTCAAAAATAGGGTAATACGAATACTAACAGGCTGCCAGAAAGTCCTGGCGAGCAAAGTTCCAAAACGTAGCTCTTCTGGCTACTGATGGCTTTGTTCTAAATGATAATGACCCAGGGGTGCTAGGTGAAGGTGAATCTAAAGGCATCATCCCTTCCCTTTCAGCTAGGTCGAACAAGGACTTGGTGCCACTGAGATGGCGAGACCAAGCATGTAAAGCATTATCAAGGAATTCATAAACACAAAGTATAGCAGCAGCAGCAATGGTCTCATCAGCGTCACGCTGTACCGGCTTCGACAAACGGCGTCGCTTACTACTTGCTTGAGATGTGATGCTGCGCGGTGATTCTGTATTTCCTGGAGAAGTAAAGTGATCATCGATTGCGGGTGTAATTGGAATATCATTTCTACCCGATTTGGAAAGTTCTTCCACCAAGAGTGAGATTGCTCTGTCATAGTATTTTGCAGCAATGTAAACCCAGTCAACCTTATCCGAATTTGGGTAGAGCTCCATAAGTGCTTGGTCACTTACTATACCACCAACAATGGCCTTCCTCCCTCCCACTCGCGAAAGTTGTTTGGCAGCATATGCGCATACTGAATATTTAAGCAAAGGGTTCGATACGGCGAGGACAGGTACATGATGTGCGAAGTAACATCCGAGGTCGAATAAATCCATCCTAATAGGGTTAATTGTATCCTCAGCTTTGGTATAGTCCCCGCTCACCATTGTCCAGTGGTCTCCCCAAAATGTCTCAATAGAAATGCAACTTCATGCTCTCTAACACTATTGACATCATTGATGAAGGGATTCGTCCTGGAGAGTGATCTCGATGATGGGTCGACTACGGGTGAATCTATAGTGGAAATATTAACCAATGACTCGTTGAACAAGAGGAAGAAATCATTTCCATACTCAAACGGCCTTCCACCCCAGTAGGATTCAATATAAAGTCGAGGTTGTTGACCGAGTGCTGCGGAGTGTTAATGCCTCGTGGTGATTGCACAGGCACCGACAAATGGCGCATGTATTCTATGTTGGTAGTGGCAGCAGTCGAAAGAGCTTCTAAGCCTGGGGCTTTCTCAAATGAGGGGTAATGATAAACGCCGTCGCGAGTTTTGTCCACAACGTCGGTGGTGGGAAGAGCAGAGTCTGTGGTTTGTTCGGGTTCAGGACTTGCTTCCATGTTATATGGATCGATGACATTGAAGAAGGTTACTGTAAGTTGTCTTGTCAGCTCCAAACCCTTCATTTTGCGATCAAATATCATCTACAGATAACGCACCCTTCTTCGGCACATCAACCCAAATACTACTCTCGTCGAATGTATTCCTATATGCGTAGAATGCTCCCAATCGACCACTTGTTTCACCAGGAATAGCACATTCACCACCATTCATAGAAGCATTCTGCTGATGTCGAAATACTACTCCATCACTAGGTACGCATTGTCGTGAGGCCTTGCGACATTGTCCACAGTTTGGCTTAATTTCATCGCATTTTAGTTTCCGTTGTCGACATGTTTGACTGGTAGTAATAAAAGAAGATTAGCCTATTGGCCGCTGGAATGTCCGATATAAAGTAATGGGAAACTAGTTACCATCCTGTACGAGACCGCATTGCTGAAACAGCATTATTCCAACACACGATTCTGATTAGGTTGTGCAATCAACTGTAGGTAACAAATCCTCATATTCTATAAATGCTTGGATATTTTTATTTGTACAAGTCATACGAAGGAAGCATTTTTGGCAGGTACGAAGTATTCACGATGTTTCCCCGCAGTAGTGCTAGACAAGGTTTGGACTAGACTTTTTTTTTCGATGAAGGGGGAAGCCCGAGCAGGGTTTGAGATGGCCCCAGATTCACAAGCTCACATCAAATATGCATCCACTGTTGATCCAGCAAATAGTCCCATCAAACTTCAATGTGAACAAAGAAAGTACAACCTCACGATATCTTCAGCTCTGTCAACGTGGCAGTAGGCTGCAATGGCTAGGTCCATAGCGGGCAAGAAAGAAAGAAAGAAAGAAACAGCCATCACTTTCTCAGAACTACTCAAGTCGTACAAAAAACGCTGATCATTTAAAAGCCAGTCAATCCCAAGCACCAACATCTCCCAGCTCATTACCCGTCAGAAGTAGCGAAGAAAGTAGCATTTCCTTCGCAGCCATTATTGTAAGACCACTTCCTTATATGGCCTGTACAAATGTATCTCCACCCGTTTGCCTTTCTCAACACTTGATGCAGGACAAAATTCCCATCTCAATATATGGCTTGGATCCCCTCGTGGATTTATTGCGACACTTGCCTTGGCTGGATATTTCAAAGGACCTCGCCAAGTTTTCTCTATGTTCCAATGCTAACAAGACAGGAACGTGTTCAGGGCGCAGACACTAGTTTCTCAATTTCTACAATTCTATCATAATTGGCTCAATAGTCCACCGTTTCCTATAGAAATTCATTCAAAGACTCTCTGTGATGAGGTGTGCCGCATACTACAATGTGGGCCCTAATTATCCATCGGGATGAAGTTATTCGTCTAACATTTCAATGAGAAGTTTTTCATCCGAATGTGTATTCGCGAATTAGTCGCTTCCGGATTTTTCAAAAACCTTTACTATACCTGCTCAACGCCTGACTTCAGTAGTGGCCTCCTCATCTTGCTATTCAGGCAATTTGGGGCTCGAGTCTCGAATACTCACTGCTTCCTGCAGCTCCTGTGACCAACACGGCATGGGCAAAGTGTGACATATCAGAAGATTGCTGGAAAAAATCAGCTATTCTATGCAAGAAAAGGCGTGGTTGGAATTTGGGATTGTAATTTGCCACTGCAAACACTTGAATATATGGATCTGCACAGTTTTCCTATTATTTTTGTTACGAAGTCTCAAGGGTTGAATGAAGATCATTAATGACAAGCAGCCTGAAAAAGACTTTGTACTCGTCTAAGTTTGATGCATTGCAGGTAAGCACACTTGGATCATAGACATACAGAACTGCCACCGAATCTTCTTCTGATACAATCAGAGCCCACAGTTCCAGATATCAATAGATAATTGAATTTCTTTACCATCACAACATTACACACTTCCCTCATGATGCTTCCGCATAAGGAGATCAGGCCTTTTCTTCGATTGAAAGTAATTTTACTGCACAACAAATCTGAGAGTCTGAGGCCTTGCTCTTGTTACCCGTTGAAATGACTTTGCTATGGAAAACTAAGTCTTGCTACACAGCACTAATTAGTTAGTCCCATACTGGCCCAATCAAGAGCTCGATAATTTCTCCCAGGAGCAGAAAGAGGCATTACCCGATCACACTGATGGGCCTGCATACTCGAGCTCGAGGATTTTTTGAAATTCTTTGCCAGACTCGTTTCGCTTCAGCCACGGATCCTGCAGATGCATTGAGAGTATGAGATTATCCCCAAATTACAACGATGCTTTATACTGCAATTGCGATTCACTTGATACAAAAACAGAAGATGTGGCTTCGCATACTTCTAATCAACAAGCATCGAAATTCCAGATTTCCGAAGTTGGCCTCATGGATATAAGATTTTAGTCAATCCAATCATCATGGATCAATATCCTTCATGAGTCCTTTTTAAAAAAAATTTTGATAATTGTCCAAGCCAAAATTTCAGACTGGATTTTCGTTTTTTCAGGTGCTGTCAAGTAAACAACCCAGGGTCCTATCGCCAACACCATCCTGTCATAACAGTTAATGGATTCCGAGCTGATCACATTATCTCTTGGGTCCACTTTGGGTCCACTTTGGGTTCTGAAAGTTCATTCATCACATTTCTGGATGTAGTTGAGAAGATCCGAGGATCAAGGGGAAACATGTAGATACTCTGTATCTTCCTCCTGTTCACAGCAGACTGTAGGATGACCCAATATATTCTTTTAGTATTTACCGATGGAAAAAAGGATTTAAACACATGCTCAAATCTCTTAGTTTGAATACGAACGTGATATCCAAGCATCAACTTCCTACCTTTTCAAAAGTATTTACGACTATAGTCGACCGTTTTTAAACCAAAACACGACACTTGAGATCACCCCATTTGATGCCGCAATTGGTGATACCGTTTGTATGATCTCAGATGCAGAGAGCCTTGTATACTTCGTGAGTGAACTCGGGGAGATTGATCACTTGTCAACGGCGACTGTTACATTCTAGATATACGTCCAAATGTTAAGAAGCTACGCGGTCTCGATAATTTACTTTCAAGATGGTCACGCCTCATTGCTTTTAGCAAAGAGGAAGAATTCTCCACATGGTAGTCATCAATTTCCTAGCTTTGTAGAACAATATCTATTACTATCATTAGGAAAGGATTGGGAAGGGTGCGGGGACTTTCGTCCATCATTTTCTATAATTCTTTTGAAAAGGTCCAAATCTCCTTTTCGATCTCAAGCCCTCTTACTTCTTTTCAACATCTAGTGTTATCTTCAAGATTAATAATTATTACTTAGTCTTCATTTCATCCACTAAGAGCATCGATACAGCAATAGAAATACCTCCCCCTTTTCACATTACCTCTTTTTCCCACCTATCCCCCTCTCCATCAAATACTATTTTACGTTTCTCTATTATCCTCTAATATTTTCTATTCTATCCTTCACTGTGGAATCATCGACTCTACCCAAGGATGTACGGATGTACGAATTTACGACAAGCTTGAAAATTCGCGTGCATCCCCGTCACAAATAAGATCCTAAGAATCTTACTTACTCCCTGATTTTTTACATCAAATTATTAACTACTGTTCGCATGCCCACCTTACTCCAGCTAGTCTCGCCGGCACTTTTTCTACCTCTATTTCCTCCCGTGGTCCTCCTTCTATCCTATTTTACACCGTCACAACTCCCCCCCCCCTTAACCTCTCTTGTGCCCTCGTTCGCTTCTCTTGTGCCTATCCCATCCCATCCTCCCCTACTCCCCAAAAAGTAACCTCCAGAATCGGGATTTAAGAAGGATATGTTGATAAGAATCGACTCCTAGGTATTCCAGTGCATCAAGAGTTTTATGAATAATGCATGGCATGCGGCAGTCCTGTGGGTAATCACTCTTCATTGTCACTCATGTAATCTTAGATATAAACACCTCAGTGACTGAACCAGATCACTCTCAATAAAAGCACTTGCAATTCAAACCAGTCAAGTCAATCAAAACATTTCCAAAATATCAACAACAAATTTCATATCAAGTATCTAAACAGACAAGCTAACCACCTCATCATAGTATGTCATACCATCCATCCCTTACCATACATAAAACATCGAATATACATTTAGCTCGCTCTCGTCTCCCCATCTGATTTTCCTTCTCTCAACTGGAAAAAATCATGAAAGTAAAACATCAATCCATTCATCCACCCCAAACTAACATTCACCAAACCCCAAACCCCAAGAACACCAACATTGAATCATTACTATAATTTTCCGTCCCTTTCCTTTCCTTTGTCCTTTAATTCCTATTCCCTTTCCATAAAATCCCACTTCGCACAATCACCAATTCAACATATCATAACGCGTCCCGTCTTTCAACTCCCTCCTTTTTTCCTTTTCTTCCATGTCGAATATACCAGTCGAACTTATACGCCAAGAAATTGTGGCGAGCCATGTCCGTGTTTCTCTATTCTTGAAGATGTTTGCAGATTTAGAGGCTGGCCCAAGTAAAAAAGATTGCTAATGTCATAGATAATACCGCAAGTTCCATAAGACTCGAGGCTTATGATGAAGCGAATGCGATCCATTCCAGTGTCGACTTTTGGCGATTAAATGGGACCAAAATCCGTTGTGCTTTGCCTTCTCCCAGGCTATAGCGGACCCAAAAATATGACACATCTTCAAACGATACTCTAGTCCACTCCGTCATCATCACCTAAAACCATGATGACCTAAATCAACACCATTTACTCCCACTCCCATGTCATCTCCACCAGTACTAGCTCTCGAAAAGTGACCATGATTAAATTCCGGTATACTTCTTGGAAGTGGCATACCATAACTACTTCCACTGCCTTGTCTTATCGGAGGTCTTCTTCCACCAATTCCATTTCCATTTACACTCACAACTCCATTACTCATTTCGCTCATACCTCCAGGACTCGAAACCCCAAATGAACTCTCTCTATTCTCGACGCCATATTCTCGCTTGAAATCCATTCCGTGACCATGACTATTTAAATCATGGAATCCTTGATAGTCCAGAGCTTGATATTCCATCCCAGGATTCATGATAGGCGGTGATGTGAATGGTGTGGTTTCGGCAGACATGCCACCTGTCACACTTGGACTACTTAGCTCTTCAATTCTCTTATCGAATGCTAAACCTCCATTCGTATGTCCCATCTTGTAATCGTTTGGCCCACTAGTAGCCATAGCATTGTAATTCTGAGGAGGCATGCTAATACCAGTATTGCCAAAGCCATCAAACAGGTCGACATCGGCGCACATTTGAGTATTTTCGGGGGCATTTTGTAACATGGGATTCACAAGACCGGGAAGAACATCGTGAACTTTGTTGAGAAGAAGAGGAAGGAATCGATGATCGCCGTTGCGGAGGATTGAAAGCATGGTCATGAATTGATGAAGATAATCGCGAGGGCCCATCGTAAAGGGGTCGGACTTGGGGGGAAGAAGGGAGAGAACATCGGTTAGAGAACATGCTACGTCGAATAGTTTCTCAATCTATACAACACAATCGTCAGCAAGCTGAGAATGCAAAACACTTCAGGCAAAAACGCTTACCAATCCAACACCATGAACTTCCATACTCTGATGACTGAATTGACTTGTCATCTGCGCCAAATCTCTCGCAATATCAACAGGGTATTGAAATGTCATGCTTGGATCATCACAATTGCTACTGAGACATCCGTTTTGTATACTTAATTGCCATACCATCGTTCTCAACCATTGTTGACTTGTTCTCAGGTCCGCGGTTTGGTTTTCTGTGGTGTTGAGGTATATTGGGAGGGCTTCGGAAAGTTGTTTTTGGAGAGAGGAGAGATAGGCTGGTGAACAGTCGGTTCGAGTTTTGTTCCAGAGTGCAACGAATTGATCGTCGAATGGGCGGTAAACGTTTACGAGATGGATGAATCCTTGCAGGTGATGGTTTTGAGGATCGGTAGGGTCATCGCTGATTGAAGGGAGGTTAATCGTGGCTTGGAGTGATAGAGGTCGATGTCTTTGAAGCGCGTATGATCTGTACTTCTGTTAGCTTTTGACAATCGATTGCCTCGCTGAGGATCCCACCTTTCGGTCACGAATAACAGCCAGTAGAGTCTCCGTCTTCGTGATGATTCAATGATGTCGAATTGATGGTATGTCTCCTCTTTCACCATCTCCAATGTGTGTGCCAATGTTGTAGCTTCTCGTAAATGGAACCAAGCCTTATTATGTAGATCCAATCCGTAATAACATGCGAAGATGAAAAAGCTTGTCACTAAGCTATTTTGTGTAGGTGATTCGCAGTAATCGTAACTCTTCCTAACTTTCAATGTCTCTTCTAGTAACAAGGTTCCAGAGACAATGTTTGCGCCCGGTAGGTTGTCCAACCCAAGAGGATCACCGGGTATTCCCATGCCAGGTTGGATCATCATGAATGCACACATGGCGGTCAAGAGACAATAGGTATCGACGTTCTGATCCACATACAGTGCTTGTTGTTCTAATCTTTCTCTGTGTAATATCGGCATCGTAGGATACATGTTCGCGAAGAAGAATTCAGTACATTCCTTTACCATTTCCGTCGTAAGCAGGCCTGGGGTGGGCGCGAGTGTGGGACTGCACGGCGGGCTCTGCACGCCATTCATGCGACGCCATTCATGCGATTTGCAGTCTTAGCTGAGAGTGATGATTGTTGATTCTGTCTTAGTTCGCTGATGACTTTTGCTCTGGAACCCTTGGGACCTTTCTTCTGTGGGATGGCATGGTAAGTGCAAGATAATTGTGCAGAAGAACAATTGCGACATGGATTCACTCCATCGCACTTGACCTTTCGACGATGGCATGCGTCGCAAGCTCTTTTGACCGAGGAGGAGGATGACATGATGGGGGTGGAGAGAGAGATGGTAGACGGTCGATGGTATTTTTATTTGTGGCACTCGATAAGACAGTCGATCCGGTCGAATGGAACAATGGAAAACAAATAAAAGTAAGGCTGTGGATTGACGATCAACTGAACACCAGAAGTCTTGATGATTTTTGATCGATACTACCTCGTGGTGAACGTATCAACGTACCCGCCTCACAATACGAGCGTCAAACTGGAATTTTCGTGTAGATTCTGTTGTCTTGGTCTGGGGTATGTGGGAGTTTATTTTCCACGTAGACGGATGTGATGGATGTGATCTCGGAGCTGTTTGGAACGAAAAAGACGATAGACGATGGAATTAGAATATTGAATTCCTGGAGAAGTTATTCGGTCCGTATAATCCTATTTGGCGGAGACGGGATGCTCATTTCATGGAGATGCGGGGGTTGAAGGATGGCGAGGTTGTGTAATTGGATGAAATATTATATGCAGTCGGCTTGGATGAAATAATCCACTCTTCGATCAAGGAAAGAGTTGAAATGGTCGAGTAAATTGAAATTGTAAAATAAGAAATTAAAAAATGTATCTTTCAAAAGGTTTAAGGCGATGTGAAGTTGACGTTATTCGAAGATTGTTTGGGAGAGAAGTAAACGGGAAGAAAACAATGAATGAAGCTTAGGCTTGTTTGTTGACATTTAAGGTGGATTCGGAGGAGTCGATGAAGTGACAGTTGAGTGGTTGAGTGGTTGAGTGGTGGAAGTGATGGAAGATGGAAGTGGACCAGATGGGTGGATCAAGATGCGTGTGGTGTGGAAGTGGGTGGATATGGTTTGAAGTAGGGAAAGAGAGAGAGGAGTGAGGTGAGAGGTGAGGGTGTGAAGTGTGAGGTGAGGGTGTGAAGTGAGAGAAGAGGGTGTGAAGTGTGAGGTGTAAAGTGTGAGGTGTAAGTGTAAAGTGTAAGTGTAAACTCTAAAGTCTAAAGCGTAAGGGATTCGTAAAAGTCGGTAGCCGGTATTGTGTGGATATTTGAGGTGGTTGAAGTGTGGAAATTGAATGAGAGGTGTAGCTAAGGTGGGTGGGTTTGGTGGGTGATGGGTGGTGGTGATGGGTGGTGGGTGATCGGTGGTGGGTGTATGCCGCTGTATGGTGGTGTGGTTGATTTGTGGCTTAGATGGATGGATGTGACTGACTGACGGACTGAGGGTTGAATTTGTGAGATATCAAAACAGACAGATACAGGTGGGTGAAATTGGAAGTGTGAGTGCGGGAAGTTTGAAGTAAGAAAATGAATGAATGAATGTCGAGGGTCCGAGTGTGAGTGAGATGAGGATGGATGAATGGATAGATGGACGGGTGGTAGTTTTGCTACTTTTGCTAGGTTCTTCCGTCTTTGGCTGAGGGAAAAACTGTCCGAATCCAATTAAAAGAATAATGTACTTCTGTACCGGTAATGTCCCATGTCCCATCAATTTGCTTCGTTCTTCCTCTTCCTCTTCGTTCCAACTTTTGCCTCTGTGTTAAGAAACTAATAAACGCACATCAAAATCAAACAAATAATCATGTCAAGTCGGGTCGAATCAAGTCACAGTTTTCCCTCCTTTCCTCTTTTGGGTGGAATGTAAAAAGGCCAAGGGTGGCTGTTAGTTCTTAAACCCCTTCCCTACTACGCCTTTTCTTACTCCAGGGTTCCTGTTAATCACTTCTCCGCAAGTAACGTAACAAATAGCCTATGTCAGCTTCGAAGATGGCTTCAGCATTCCATATTCCAATCAGCATTGAGAAGTTCGATCCGACATGAGATGGAAATAAAACATACATACACACCTGACTCTGGTTGAAAAAAGGAGTTGACCTTGCCGCTGTAGGAAGATGGATGAATAATACCAAGAAGATGCAGTTGCGGGATACCGATGGCAAAGAATCATAGAGAGGAGATCAAGGATTTGAATGAGGTCAAGTACTCCAAGATTGAAGATGAATATGTGAATATATGAAGTTATGAAATCATCACATCTCTAGGTCACTACATGCAAGCAATGGTTTAAAGTTTGTTCAATATATTGTACGACCTGGAGAGTATTACAGATCGAGGGTGTTCAAACTCAATGAAGTATGTGAATATGTGAAGTACGTGAAGTATGTGAAGTACGTGAAGGAAGTATGTGTCAAAACTTTAAACATGCACTTCTCTCTGTGCTGAAATGGCATCGATGTTGATATCGACGATCAACATCCAAAGCCTGAGGTTAGCATTGCCTCCCACCTGAAGTCCATCGGAACCAATCATCTCCTGTGACACCAAACCCACATTAAGACGGCTCCCGCCACGTCGGCCAGAATAGGTATCGCCATGGTTAAGAACTCTTTTAGCTCCAGCAATGATCATTTTCTTAGTCTTCACCAATTGACTACCGTATTCTATTCTATCTTATTCTCTCCCGTATTATATTTCTACCTATTCTATTCCATCCTATCAAATCAAGTCATCTATACGAATTATCGACGCCACAAGATTTGATTCGTCCAAGCATTTCCCCGTCTGGTGGTTTTTCTCAAAGAGGAAAGGAGACGGCTGATAGGCAGGTACCCATCACGTAATCAATCCATCGCTCATCTCATCTCATCATCATTCAGTTACTGGTTTTCATGTTCATGTATTCATGTATTCATACCTCCATAATATACTCCCCATATCTACCAGCCTCTACCAAATACTTCATCATTATTTCATATTTTGTCAAAACCATCAATGAATCCATCCGATCCCTTCATCCATCATAACGTTATGCCAATCACCCATAAATCCTATAACATTATGCCAACCACCCATAAATCCATCCAATCAAACCAACACTTTTCCTAAATATATTACTCTTCCCTTCCTTTTGTCCACCCCGAGATTTACCACGTCTCGATTGGGATATTTCTCCGAAAAATACTCAAAGTTTGTCAAGCCCCTCGTCACTCGCACGGAGATGAAGACGAATGTAGATTATATGCTATCAAGCTGCATGGATAAAATCCTTGTTCATGTCTCTTTCCCTCTTGTGGTGAATTCAAGCGACATAACCGACATTGACTGGTTTTCCCTGCACTCCGTAGTCAATTTTCTGCATCAACAGAATGGAATGAGTGAGTGCCAAGAATTCTTCGCGTCTTCTATCATATTGCAGGTAGGATTCGTTCAATTATTTCGATTATTTCCATTAATCAATCTATATTAATTATATAATGTGTACTTTGTTGTACAGCAGCATTTACCGAGGTTACTGGTGAATGAACCTTAATTGTGCCGACCACGGCCAAGTCAACTTGTCAAGCCACTCACGTACATTTCCTACAGTCCTGATTGAAAACTCGTGGGTATTTTCCTTTGGGTTGTGTTACGGACGGAATACCGTTGTACAGAGAGAGCATAGGACGTACAAAGAGCCGTAAAGATGTTACTATTTCTAGCCCTAGTAATTCTTTTTTTTTGTACTACTTTCGACATTCGACATTCGACATTTCGTACTTATTCAACCAATACATTGTGCAGTTTGATATGCATCAAATTCCCAGACGCATGATAAAGCACCATGGAGTATTGTATCACCCACCATCATGTTTGAGAAACATCAGATCACACGAATCAGGCACCATTTTTTTAGAATGAAAAAAAAAAAAAGATCATCACTCAATTCTTCCTCATTCTCACTCACCGGACTATTTAATTCAGATCACTACTAAAATAGTACTCGAGTGCCTGTCATTATAGTATCATATGCATTAACCGCACCTTAATTCTGCAACAGAAGACACCAAGAAAAACTCCACAGGGTATGACATGAATCAAACTACCAAGTGCTCGTACTGTATGTACTCATACTGTATGTACTCCAGGACTGTGGCACAATACAGATGACTGTGGCACAATACAGATGACACGAGTGACACGAACCCATTCATTAGAAATCCGAGTTTCCGTCTGAGCTGCATATAAAAATTGGAGATGTGAGAAAAGAAAGAAAAGAAAAGAAGAGGAAAGAGGAAAAGCTTTTCTTTCGGAAAAAGTTTACCAGGTGTGATTAATGCGATGATTGCGATGACTGCGATTATTGCCATGACTGCCATGAATGCCATGAATGCCATGGGATGAAAAAACTTTCATTATTCAAAGAGAGTTTGGTAGAGTGGTAAATTAAAGTATAAAATTAAAACTCTTCCAAGCCCTACCAAAGAATCAATCACATGATTGTTCGGATATGATATCTGGCATACCACGGCTACCCAGGTAGGTAGACAATGGATGGATGCATCGCGCATCTTTGCAACACACCACACAACATGTATGTACAGATGGATATCGCACACTCAGATCAACCCACAACATGTATGTATAGATGGTTATCACACACACTCACATTAACCCGAACAAATGGAAGAAAAGGACCGAAAGTCATGCTTTTCCAAAGAAGAAGAATGCGGAGAACATTCCATAATGCGGAGAAGATGTTTTGACTGCAATCAACCTTCTAGAGCACAGACTTCTGCAGTGTGAGCCTCATGATTTGGACTTTTCATCTCGTTGACATCAACACCATTGACATCAACATCATTAACATCAACATCAACATCAACATCATTAACATCAACACCAAAACATCATCATTATACATTATACAATGAAACACAGTCATCTACAATCATTCACAACACATCTACAGTTAGTTGCTTTTCCCGTCTCCAATCTTTACCAAACTATAGAGGACATGAATAATGTTCACCTCACGTGTATATCCTCATTGTTTCCTTTTTCCACTACATATAACCCCATGTGATAGAAAGCTGACAAGAACGGACGGAATAACTTCTTCCCTAACATTTCATTCGTCTACTTCACACATTCATCTACCTCACACATCAAATCTATAGTCATGCGACGCTGTTCCTGAATTTGCCAACAAAGAGTTTTTTGGTTCTCCAGACCAACAACAATGCATTATCAAAACGATTAATCATTCTCCATAGTTAAATTCTCCTGATTTTTTATCAGGAGACCATATCATTATTAGTTTGTCGATGATAAGCTTTTTTCACCGAGATCAAAACCCTGGAGATAGTGGCTTGCCAAAAAGATCTTTCATCTCCACAATACCACCGAATCACGCCTCTCGCGTCCTCTCACGCCTCCTGTGCATAATTCTAGACCTCAAAGTCTTATACTCCGTATGCTCCGTAGGTTCACTGGTGGTTCTACCATTGAAATTTCGGCTTGGTACAATATCACACTTGACCTTGACCTTAACCTTTTACCCCACAAACTTACTCACTTGTACCACCACATCAACAGACATCCTTCCGTGTTTTACTCCTTTCATCTACATCAGTACAAACATCGACACTCAATGACCTCCTCGGTATTGTTCCGAACCTGGTCCTGATTCCTTATTGGTCATGTATGGGGCCCAGTGGTCTTTATACTGGTTGGCGCCTACATCCTTTGCTTGGGGTCCCCAGATTTCCTCCACATATGGTCATGTACCCCGGATCCGGATAATCGAAAAGGCCCGATGAATGGATGGGTTTTTAGTTGGGAGTTTCATGCTTTGATTATCATGAATTTTGGTCAAAATGGATGATGAGTCTAGAATAGATCTGAGTTTAAACTTGGACATGGCGGTAACCGCGGAAATCTTTGATGTTTAGGTTATACTCTTGGACTTTAAAGGGTCGATACGGCGCCATATCGTCCGCTTATCGTGATGTTTCGAGCGTCCCGTCCCTAAATCTCCCGCCCATCTCTTGGATATGGGTGAGAAATTAGAGGCTTCCCGCGAGTAAGCATTTGTGAGATTTGGCTATGGTTCCGTCTCGGTTGTAACGTCTAGCGGACTAGTGATCCTGATATGACCATGCAATCTGTGATGACCTTTTTCAAGGTACAAACAGTGAACGTGCAATTTTAAGGATCCTTGGCTGTTGTAGTCTCATCTCCGATGTACCCATGCCCTGGTGAAGATTGGGTTGAGAAAAGGGAGTTTAAGGCTGGTGAGCATGTGAATGTTGGAGATTTTTGAAAGTATTCGAGTACCTTGGTGTAGTTTAATCTTTCACGATAGATTATAATTTTTGCCCCTTTTCCTAGAATCGATCAATCACTCATTCATTCTGATGATATGCACAATCTTACAAGCCAGGTCTCCTCTCTGCACTTATAACGACGGTGGAATGTAATCCAAACTCAATTAACCTAACCCAGCTATATATATATTTCCTACTCTACACCTAGAACTAAAACTAGAATTAAAACTAAACCTAAAATGTATTTCTAAATTTCATAGTTATATATAATCAATCTCTTATTGATATATTTTATTAAACTTTAAATAGGATCTATTTAGTATAATAGAATATAAAGATTTCTTATATATATTTATTAGTGCTGTTTAATTCTTATATCTGATATTCTCATCCTCAATTAGTATTGGGAATGGAAAGATAAAATCAAGAGTACGTCTAGTACCAACTTCTCGGTCATCCTTTTATATCAGAAATTAACATTTTTATTTATTATATAATTATTAAACCCCCTACCCCTCATTCCAACCACCCTTTTACATCAAAAACCATGATTTTCACCTCTTAATAACTTTACAACAAATGGATGAAATTGATTAAAAATTTTAATTTTGAACAATCGATTGAAAAATAAACAGATTCTAAAAATTTGAGAATCTTTACGATTTTATTATTTGAGATATTAATGATTAAAAATTGTAATTTTATTTGTATATAAATTATAGTTATGGAAATTTAAAATATATTAAATATATAATTAACTTTTCATTAGAAATTATTAAAAATATAAAATATATATATATATGTATTTTTGGAGGAATATTTTAATAAATATTATTTTAAAATTTATTAATAAAATACAAAATTAATTTGTGTTTAAATTTTTGGGATTTTAACAATAAAATATTTATATAAGAAATTATAATATTCTAATAAATTATTAATTACCAAAATTTTTTGGTTTTATTAATAAGTTTTAGAATAGTATATATTCAAATATTCCTCAAAAAAAATTTCGGTTTTATTTTTAATAATTTTTGTTGAGAGGTTATTTATATTTTGAATTTGTATATAAATTATAAATCAAATAAAAATTATAATTTCAACTTTTGATAAAATTAAAAAAAAATTGAAATTTTCAGAATTTATTAATAATTATAAAATAAATCTATAATTCGGATTTTATTCAATTTTTTTAATTAATTATAAAGTTATTAATAGATAAAAATCATGATTTTTGGTGTAAAAGAGTGGCTGAGAAGTGGGGTACTAGACTTATGACTGGATATAATAAATATCATATTCCTCCCCTCACATACTGCAACCAAAGTAATGTGAAACTCATGCCAAAGTTAGACTAGGAGTTGGAGAATGCAGAATCCAATGACAATGCCGTTTCGATTTACCTTTCTTGTGTCATATCATATCTTTGAATCTCTTAGAACCTTTTTTTAGGGGAAGGGGAAGCGATGGGGTGAAATGTTTTGTTATTGTAATTACTGCAATGGTGATGATAGGATATTTGGTGATGAGAATACATGGGAATGGCGACGAGATTAGTAAATCGTTGATAAAGATTTAAGAATAATCTTATTGTTATTAAAATTAAAATACTTCCAACCTCAGTCCTTATTTCACTATATGATTTGACAACAAGAGATCAGTATGTTCATATAGTTTAGAAATTATAGAATTCTTAGTATTCATAATATTATTATCCTGCATTTTTTTTAGGTATGCGGAGATGGAATTTGTTAATCTTTTATTTTAAAGTTGGGGTTCTTTTATATGAATCCCGGGAGGAGAAAGAGGAGAGGGGAGAATAGAATGAAATAAAAGAAGTTTGTAAGGATGTATTTAATTAGATTAAGATAACGTGGGAGTGGTAGTATAAGAATTGAATGGCCACGATTGTATACTTTCTTATTTTATCATCTTATGAATATCTCATAAATCTCTCTTATTTCTTTTCCTTTTTTATTATCCATATATCAATCTATTCCAAGTAATAATACAAAAAGGAGAGCTATCTCCCCTATTTTCAAAATAATTCGCGTTATAAGATCTTTTATTACTTCATCTCATTTACTCGCTTCATATAAGACCTTATCTGAAATAACAGAAGTGAATTCTCATTGTCAGATTATAAATATGTATCTTCAAGCTTTGAAGCAAATCGACGATGGAAATGGAAATAGAAATTCATAGTCTTGTTGTCATTGTTGAAAGCATTCTTTTCTCCTTGCATTAATATCATTGTCATCAAAAGTTCAAATTTGAAAAAGTAGAGTATTTTAATAGGCTAGGCATTGATTTCACTCGAAAAGGAGATGAGAATTAAATGAATTGCTATTTCTTATAGAATCGAGAAACATCCCATACCTAGTATCTGCCTTCATGATCTGGATTTGACGTTATATTGAACTTCGGAAATTCAAAGGAGTGACATAGTGTGAGGGGTATGAACTACTGACCTTCCAAACTTCGCCCGTATTTTCATTTGGAAGTCGAGGATGATAAACTGATCAATATTATTTGATACTCTCGTGTTATTAAGTCAATATACGAGTAATTCTCAAGATTCTATGCCGAAGGTTTGACTATAAAAGATCACTTCGCATGAATTACCCTTATATCTAAGATTACAACATCCTCAATTGCTTCACTGTCCAGTTAAAATGTCTGGCGTATTCGGGAAAGAATATCTTCACTTACCTATACATAATACAACTAAAGCTATACAAATAAAAGAAGAATCCTGTCGATAAAATATGAGTTTATGATTGTGAAAAGCGAAATTGAAGACAAATGCATTTCTTTACCTTTGATTCATATCTATGATAATATATAACTTTGCTTTATGATTTAGCTGTCAAATCCTTGGTTTCCACGAGGGAAGGACAGGAAAATTCACGGGGAATTCTCCAAAAAAGAAAGAGAAAACTGCAGCATCTTGGTTCGAGCAGTAGATATAAATTGCCTCATTAACATACAACTCTCAATAGACTTCATCATTACGTAGAAAATATCAATTGCGAATCTCAATCGATGTCACGGCGCTGAGCGAAAGCCTGTATCTCAGGGGCTTCAGGGTAAGTGCGGGGTAAATCTACCCCTCCTTTACCGAAGGGTTAGGAGAGATCTTGTGCCATGGAGTTTGCTGCTTCGCTCTAAATCTATTTACCGGACTTGGACTTGCGGAAAAAAGGTAGGAAAGTATGGAATCAATGTAAAGATTCGGAGAGGGGAAAGCTTTTAGTGGGATATGATGTTTCTTTATTTGATCCTAGGGCTGAATCCGTTCAGATGTCTCATTAGAGCATAGTGGTGGCATTTTGAGTCTTTTGTTTGGTTTCATTTTCTTGAGTGTTTTAAATTTAATATGATGATTGAAAAGTTCGTTTAAAGAGCAGAGATAAATGAATTTGGCTTAAATTTTAAATTGGAATATGTTCAATAACTTATTTCCGAGCAGGCGTTTATGTTCCTATTCGGGATTCTCATTATCCCCTCATTTATCATTTATTTTTAACATTCACAAGCATCCGCTGGTGGTAAGAATATAATTTGTGTCAAGGAAGTTCTAAATAAAATAAAGTACAAGAAAAGTTGGGAGACACCGTGACGTGCAAAAGATAAACAACAAAGCAGGCAAAATATCTATATCACTCGGATCAAATCAACGATCTGATAGATTATCTATACACCTAATATGTATTTGCTTATAAACTCCCAAGCCATTACAATTTCAACTTTAAATCCTTACTCGGAAGAACCGTTACTTCAAAGTGACCGGATACTTCTTAAGGAATGCAACGTTGAAGGCAACCCTCCTTTTCTACTTCCACCAAATATCTCTCCTATTTAACAAGCCAAACGTGAAGACTGGCATAAGGTTACAGGGAATACTATTCCACTCAATATCAGCAAACTGATGTAACAGTTTACTTAAAGTATAATAGGAAACGTTGAACGTATAAAAACTCGCACACTTGTGCGAAAATAAATAAAATCATCATACTCGGTAATCGAGTCTGCAAACGAGAAAAGACAAAGAGAAAATGGTTGATACTTTGTATCGAGGAGCTGCAGGAAATTTGGGGGCTTCGATTGAGCACAAGATCAAAGAATATGAATTGGCATGGAAGAGAACCAAACATGAATTGTGAAATGGTAGACTCGACATAACCTAGTAAGATCTTATCATGAAAACGACTGAAGGAACCAACAATCTATTCTCAAAACTATAACCAGAAGTGAATGATGTAGTTAATTAGATAACGTTATCCTATCTTGTAACAACCGAATATTATATTTACAAACTTAGCAATGTCTCTACCAAATCCCCAGGTGTCGCATAAAAATCAAACATTACAATTCCCAACCTCTTTCCTTTCATCCCTTTCAAAAAGGTCACCAGCTTTTGATTGATACCTCCATCTGGCGTATGCGTCCCATTTCCGATAGCCATAATCTCTGGAGTGATACCATCTGAGAGCTTTCCTCCACTTGCCCAAGTCCACCACAAACCATCTGGTGCTAGAGATTCATCCGCTGCTTCCAATAAATGTGCTGTGGTCGCGTTGTACTTCCATTGAATATTCACTGTTGCGTTGGACAGAGATGGAGTCTGAGGCTCGTAATAGTCCTCGATATATGCTGTGTCATTGTTGGAAGTATTATACATGAATTTGATGTCTGGAGAATTATCGGTCCAGAGAGCGGGAGAGAAATGAAGACCAGGTAAAGCGTTCTCATAAGAATTTGATAGATGATCCAGATCGAATCGGCGAAGAAGTATAATCTTTCCTCGTGCCTCACCCAGAGTTCCTAATTTATCTTTCGTCTGGACCAAATACTGTTTTGCTGCGGGTGATGTGAGAGTATTGAATAGATTTAGTTGTGCTTCAGCATCATTTGATCCATATTCGGTCGTACTACCCTCATATTGAAGACTCAACAAAACCACTTCAGTGGGGTGACCGTCAAGCCAGTGATAATAACCAAAAAGTACATCTTCCAAAGTCGCGGTTTGAGATAAAAGGGCTTGACTATGCCAAAAGACAATCGAGGTGTTGGTAACGTCCAAGGCAAATCTCAAGTCGAATACTCGAACTCCGGCATCAAGCATATCGATTATAGAATTATTCTGGCAGCGATAAGATTCTGGTGGATCAGGGACTTGATTCCCTAATGATGTAACACCAGATAGTGCCGATTGAGTTGTCTGAGAATAGTTCCAAGTTGCTGTATCGTGAGTCCCCGGAATATTCATGTGTACGAGGTTTGTGGAATCGGGGTACTTGCTCATCCATGTCGAGGTATTCAAATAATTTTCCGCATAGTTTCCAAATATTGGAGATGCATTTTTGAGGAGCTTCTGGAGGGCAAAGTCTTGGAGCGAAACATCTGATGAGGCAAGCTGGCGTGATACAGGGGAAGCATGAGCTCGAAATGAGAATTCCAAGACAAGCAGAATGCTGGCGATGGGAACAAGCATGATGATTGAACGCATACACTGAGCGGCGGTATGAAGGAGCAATGGTAGACGCGGTGGGGATAGGTTCCAGGACTGATGTCGTGTCCAGAGATGGCTGGGTTGTGCTTTTAGTATCACAAAATGTCTCCGTTGGAAGTACTATTGTGATTCGATATTTAAGATACAGTGTTCAATATCTGGAAATATATTTACTTTTTCGTGCAGCTGAGTAAAGCTCCAAACATATTTCGGGAAGGTGCAACAAGAAGCATTCCCCTATTGACGTGAGTGTGAGACCCACGTGGACTTAGCCTAGTGATCGTCCTTGGGCTAGCCGTGGTGGAAACGGATGATGCCGAGACAATATATAGAACTATGCCACGTGGAAAATCAAGGAAATGGGGACCAAAGGAAAACCTGATGGGAAGCCAGAAGTAAATATAGCGCGGACACATTGAAGTAGATGTTCATGTCTAGGAGAGACGAAAGGATCGATATGGTAATCAAGCCACAACAATACGGCCACCAGGCTTATATATTTGGCAGCTTTTCAAATGACTCCTGTAAGAAAGAGTATATTGAATTCTGATAATAAATACTACATCTTGGAGTATCTGACGACCATTTTTAAACCTGAGCAGAGGCCTCTTCGATCCTGTGATGAAGTTCTTTTTCTGAGAATAGTGGCAGGAACTTTCCTTGGCCCGCTGTAACCAGCTGAATGTCCTTAAAAGTACAGCATGTTCTTTCTAATGCCTAACCTTAGCTGCACTGCAGCGCAAGGTCCTCGTTGTTGGTATATCGACATAGCATAGATGATGCAAACCAAGGTAAAAGAATCGACGAGGAGAAAAAGATTATAAATGCGACATATTTTGAGTGATGGAAATTACGCTTGTATGAAGTATTTAGGATTTGTAATTGTATTTGTAAAATATTAATTCAAAAGTTCAATCATCGAAAGTTGTACTCTGTAAGGTTAATGATGTTACAGTTATTATTAGGTTACCCAAGCAGATGATATTCTTTCAATTACAGTGGATGCTTAGCGACGGATTATCTGATTTCCCCTCAACCATCATAATTCTTAGAATCACCACTGAAATTCCCATATTCATTCAAATACGTGGTGGCAGAGTTGGAATATCGTCTACAGCAGTTGAATTTTCCATATCCCTAGTGAGACGCGACGTCTTCGGATCCATCAAATACTTTAACTGACGCCCTCTTATATCAATTACGTGCTGACATCTCACTAGTCCTAGATTCATTCGTTCACTCCTCAAAACCCCAAGCAACCCCATGCCATCTCCAACCCCCAACCCACAGTTGATATTTTATCAAAAGATAGCACGGTTCTCATTCCAAACCATCCAAATTTCGGTACACCACTCGATCAAATTTCAGTACTCACAATGGGCATCATGCAATTGGTCAACTCTTGCGAGGTCATTGTGGTACGGCTAATGGAGCTACCATGAGATGGACGATTACTGGTACAGAAGGAGAAACCGAGATTATACCACCAGAGGTTATGTTCAAGATTGCTTTTCCAGGAGCAATCCTGAATATTCAAGCTCGCATTGGACACAAGGTCGAAGTTATCACTTCTAAGGTCCGGGAAGACACCATGCGTCGCTTTCTATGCTTTCAATTCGACCAGTCGAGGTTGAAGATGTGGAGTCCAAACCTTTTGGGGGAGCCAGATTACATAGCCCGGACCCTTTCTCCGCGGCGAAGAATGCAGCAGTGACCTGGGAAGCATTAGCCGTATGGCGAGCCAAAAAAAATTGCAACATTTGAATATGCACGTGCAGTTCATGGGACTCTTGGTGCCATCAGGGCAGAGTACTATGAAGACGCAAAGCTTTAAGTTTGTGATAACCTTTACAAGGCCAGAGAAGATTGATTGAGCATTATAGTCTGTATTTGGTGCGTTTTGCTGTAGAGTGTTCGTAAATCAACAAGAATATACTAATGCGAGATGAATAGTGGTTCAAAAAGAAGAAAAGGGTTTTTCTCTGAAAAAAGCCCCGAAAACGGCCATCTCGCTCCCACGTGCACTTGGTGAATATGCAGGTTAAACGATGAGAAACACATGTGCAAAACTACCATTCTCATTGGTTTCCTGAAGAGGGACGAACCAGCCGTTAGCTATTCGCGTCACGAAGCAACCGGCTTTCCTATCTCGATATGTTTAAGTTTTTGATTTGACCTCATGCATATATAGATGGAGTTCCACCTAGAAAAGACTGTGATCAAGTGGCGGTGGAAGCTCCCTTACTCTGTAATTGGATTTGCCTGGATTTTTATGGCCATATATGCCAGTTTTGACATGATTGTCACTAGCAGCCATATCATCTTTTTTGCATTCCTGGCTGGAGCACGAGAGACGATTGCTTTGACACCGCTGGAAACTTTCTACCCAGTCGATCTCAATGAAACCTCTTATATCAGTAACACTTCACTTGGATCATATGGTGGCATATATTCAATTTCTGGAAAGTCTACCACTTCAAATATAACATATGGCACATACAATTACTGCTCTATGCCCCATCCTAGAGTACAAGAATATCAGCTTCCGGGGCCTGTAGCCAGGGGGATTGTGAAAGCGGGGATTGTGTATCTGGAGTATATACAAAGACATCAAAGGAGGACTATGTATAACGTTTTGCCTAGTGGGGAGGTCAGTTCCATTGCTCAAGCGTCGGATGACATGCTAAATGTATCCTAGACCATACCATTTAATTGCTCGGGTATTCTCCCATATCTTTATGCTGGGCCTGATGATACCACCACGCAACAACCCATTCCAGTATATGCTAGTACATATACAGATGCAGGTAACCCCTTCGTGGGCAAATATATTTCAGGAACTTGCCAGTATCCGCAGCTTACGATTGGTGGTCTATCAGACGGCTACCAGCATGGTCGAGACCTTGACGAAGTATATGGTGCCACCGGCAAATTGAGTCTTTTCCCCACAACTCCATCAATAGAGGAAACCTACTTCCGCTCCTCGGAGTCACCTTTGACACAACAAAGTGCTGGAGGTGTGCTGCGTGGAATCTGGTCTAGTTACAAAAAGTCTATACCTCTTCATCAACAAGCTACTTCAGTCGACACAGTTAATGCGGGTTATTCCTGCTCTGCCATTTCTTCTACGCTGGCTAAAATTAAATCAACAGCTGAATGGCAAGCTCACCTAGCAGCCACATCAACCCTGCGCACCATCCTTGGAAATATGTTCGAAGCAAATTCCGGCGCATGGCAAGGCACAATGGATCATTTTGCCGACAACTTCCAGGCTCGACTTTGTAATGGATATCCGCTTCCTTGTTCTCCGACCAATTCTTCATACTGCGTAACTCAAGAGATGGCAGAAGAGGTCTTTAGAGTTGGTGACTGGGAGTGGAACTATTACTGGAGGAGCAATCCATTCGCCCAGCAATACATTCAAGTTGTGGAGGGGCTGTTTATTGGGGACATAGTGTCCAGACTGGAAAGTGTGGCAAATGGAACGATCCAAAAAGGAAAGTACAGTCATATATTTGTTCATGACGGGGATATTGGTCCCATAGCAGGCGCTTTCGGGATCGATGCTTTGAGATGGCCTGGAATGGGAAGTAACATTGCTTTTGAGATTTGGAAGATTCACAACACCACAGCGACTATTGATGGGTATTTTGCAAGAGTATTGTATAGTGGACAACCTATGAAGTCCATTTATGGAGACATGGACTGGATGCTACTGGAGAGTCTGTTGGACATCCTCAGGAAATTTGTGCCAGCAGATATTGTGGAACTTTGTAACAGCTAAAGTGATTTTCAGAGAGGAAGATGGGATTGCACATAATGCATAAGGATAGTCCATTGTATAAGAATACTATCATGTATACCTTGTTTCTCATCTAGAGGCCGAATTTTACTCCTTAACTTCATGCGGAAATATTGGAGAGTGATATATCACACGTTGGTCTGGATGCCAAAGAATAACGAGAGCTCACAATGTAATTGAGAACATCGATCTTCTAGTTGAGGCTATCACGAAGAATTCCAAAGGAGCTCTAGCATATCGTTATCCTATCTTAAACTACATCGCATTTCGATTAAATCAACAAAATGCTGGCGAGGACTAAGTGTACTGGCAGGTATATAGAATCTGCATGTGAGATACATGAATGCAGGCGACATCACGTGTGCGGGGTTCTTGGAAATTCTTGGTGTTTTGATTCATTTCGGTCCCGAGAATCCCCACCTAACTGATGAAGTTATCAAATCAACCAAAGTTAAATCACTGCCGAATTGATTCCACACAACCATTTCCTTCATTCAGCCTCCTTTTCTCACGTCCCGTATCAAGAAGCCGCGCGGATGTGACCTTTTCCACATTTCATTTGGGCCACGAGTTGTGGGGATCGTGGGGCACAAACGTTACGTCCACGAAGATGGGTTTGCTATACTTGAAATGATTTAAAGAATGAGAGGATGCCTCTGTGTAATACAGCCACTCTAAGTTCTACGTCTCTTTCAATATCGCATTATTTCTGAATATCACACAAGACGAGAGAACATTGGGTCATCGAACAAAAATTGCATTTCCAGCTATACATTCATTGAAAAACTTTCACTATGGATAGGGCATCACACATCGTGATTATTGGAGCTGGTAAATTTCTTCGTTATCCTTTACTTAGCTTCCACCATCTGACAGTTTTTAGGCATGGGAGGATTGGCATGCGCGCTGTCTTTGGCTAAGGAGGGCTTTACAAACATCGACGTCTATGAGACAGCGTCAAATTTAGGGTTTGTCGGTGCTGGCATTCAATTGGCGCCAAATATGGCTAGAGTGTTGGATAGATTGGGATGTTGGAAAGAAATCGAGGCCGAAGCTGTGGATTTGAAAGAAACTAGTATTAGACGTATGTCCCGTTCTTTCTTTTTGGTCATTTTTCTTTCTTCACCGGTCCTTCTCGAGGTTCGAAGTCGAACATCGTATCTCGTGTCACAACACTTCCTACTGAATCGTAAAACTTACGCAGAAATAGAGGGCGATTCCGATATTGAGCTAGCTCATGTGGATCTTTTGTACATAAGAGATACCTATGGCTACCCTCACATGGTTGGCCACCGATCCAACCTCGCTGGCTCTATGTATGAGGCTTGCAAGAAGGAAGGCGGTATCAAGTTTTACTTTTCCACAGCAACTGAAGCCGTAGAGTCCTTTGGTCCCAAACCAGTCCTCAAGGTCAAACCGCGAGAAGGAGAATCTTATACTGTCGAAGCAGATGTCATTCTCGCATCAGATGGTATTAAATCTATCGTTCGATCAAAGATTTTGGCTGAATTGAACCATGATGCACATATTACCGACACGAATCAGGCAGCATACAGAATTATGCTAAAGCGAGAGGACATGGAAAACGACCCCGAACTTTTGGAACTTATCAATGGAGATAAGGTCACGAGATGGATCGGAGAGAAAAGACATATTATTGCTTACCCAGTCTCAAGCAAGCAGATTTATAATCTCTCCACAGTCCAACCTGATACCAACTTCGCCGCTGCTCCCTCCGCCACCTATACAACCAAAGGTGACAAGGCTGCTATGTTAAACATTTTCTCCGACTTCTGCCCTAAAGTTCAACGTATGCTGAATCTTGTCCCTGATGGGGAGGTATGCGAATGGAAACTCCGCGTTCACAGTCCTCTTCCTACTTGGGTTCGGGGATCCATCGCACTTGTCGGAGATGCCTGCCATCCAACCCTTCCTCATTTGGCTCAAGGTGCTGCACAAGCAATTGAGGATGCTGCCGTCCTGGGTGCCGTTTTTTCGAAATGTCCTTCCAATGACCCCTCGGATATCAACAAATCTCTCCTCGTTTATGAAAGTGTGAGGAAAGAACGTGCCGAGACACTTGTCGAGCTAGCTGCACAATCCGGACGAGCTTTACATTTAGGAGATGGAGCTGCAAAGGCAGAGAGAGACAAGCAGTTTGCTGCATTAAAGCAAAAGGGCGGTGTGGTTCCAGACAAATGGGCGGACTCCGAGGTCCAGAAGAAGATTTATGGTTTTGACTGCTATCAAATTGCTCTTGAAAGGTTTGATGATTTATTTGCAAAGGTCAAAGAGGGTCAATTTGTTAGCCTAGAACAATCTGTCAACAGCAGTGGTGGAAATGGAAATGCTGCTAAAATATAATGCCATTGTAGATGAGATCTTACAAGGTAAAACTTCTTAAAACTCCACATGAAATATTTATTTTTCGTTTACTCTGATCCCTTGCCGAAACAATACATTGTAATGTTACTGTATTAACCTTGAACCGAGCGACCTCGGTGATGGTAAGTTTAAAGATATTCTTGGGTGCCTTACCTTCAGCCATAGGGCTCCAGACAAGTCTCGTGTCCACTCGATACCTAGCCTTGTTTGATTGATTTCACCAAAATTTTGTACCAGCAAGGTCAACATTTAAATCCTACAGAATGACAGCAAATCATAGCATTATAAAACTTCTAGCTCAAACCCAACTTACAAGTAACACAACGAAAGTTCTAGAATGAAGAATTTTCGTCCAAAGCTTTTACCGATGCGTCCGAGTGGCTGTTTTTAAAATGCTTGATGATTGATTTAATGCATAACATCAGAGAACTTGAATTGACTCGCACGTCCATTTGCGCTTGGAAATCCCCGGGGATATCCATCCATTCGGTCTACTTTGAAACTCGTTCAAGATAAGATGATTGTGAGAAAATATCTAGATGGTGCAAGGCACTAAGATCATCTGAGGCCATGATCGCGAAGTTAGGGCAGAAATTGGAACGAATTTGTTTTGAAGTCAAAATATTAAAATTAGAACGAGCGTGATGTAAAATAAAAAATTAATTCGGTGTTGCCACAAATGTACTTTGTGGTGTATGTGGATCCAATAATTGCCATCCTTGCTTCTTACATCAAAACCTTCCGTCGAACGCCCATCGCTCAAATGACTGGTCGTTATTCCCACAATAAAGAAGATTCGTAAATGAAAAGATCATAATCGTCGTCACTTGGTATATGCCCGTACTTCTCCATACCAACCCCCTGCTGCTCTTATCCCGTACCATCCACCTTCCGCCCATTCACTCTTCCCATCTCTTGCCGAACGGACAACTAAACCAACGCCACCCCACAGCACTCAAGACGAATATCATATCGCCATAAAAAGGGACTACTTGATCCAGGTAGGGAAATTAGCAGGGTCGTTAGGCCCGAATCGACTCTTCCGAATCTTCATATCATCCCCCAACACTCTGACATCGAAACCCCTTTCCAAATCCGTGGGGTCTCGGTTCCCACTTCCATAATGAGCCTTCTTCTCATCCATCTTATACATGTCCAATCCACTCAACCTCCACCAATCCCTTTGACCTTCTGTCATACCATCAGACTGTCCTGTAGCAGTCCCCGAACTTTGCATCGTTCTAGGTAATCCACGAAGGGTTTCTAAGATAACGTCTGCCTGCTGCATAGTTAAACCTTCCCCCCCTTTTTCTTTATCCGCATCTCCACCCACTAATTCATACTTCATTGCTTTTAATCCCAGGTACACTGCTGCGGCAAGGCACGATCCTAGAGCAGGACCAAGCCAGTAGATCCAATGATAGCCTGGGAATGAGGCCTGAACGAGGGCTGGTGAAAATGCTCGAGCAGGATTAATTCCTGCTCCCGTCCAGAATATACCGACAAGATGGCCGATGAAGAGAGAAAATCCAATGCCAATGGGTGCGACAAAAGTAGACTTCGTTTTCTCAGCAACGAGCATGAGGATGGTGATAACGAGCATAAAGGTTAAAAGGAGTTCGATAAACAGGCCTTGAGCTTTTAACCGAAGAAATTAGTTGAGATCTCATGCTTCATTAAATATCTTGATGCTTACCGTGTGTGACACCTGGTCCGAGTGATACTGCGAAAAGTATATCATTACCCGGTATAATACCTTTAACTGCCGCAGCAGCTAAGCTTCCACCCACAAGTTGAGCAGGAATAAGGATTAATGCTTTCAAGGGAGACACTGCTCTGATGATCACGAGTGCAAGGGTCACAGCTGGATTAAACTGCCCACCACTGACACGAAAGAAGATCCAAACGTTTGCTGCGAGACTGGTGCTGAATGCAAGGGCAATGAACAGAAGTTTTGATGTATCGGTTGCGTTGGGTGTAAGAGGTGTTGTTCCGTTGGGTTGATTCGCTGTTTGTGCCGCGGCAAATGCGAAAAAGAGGAATAGAAATGTTCCAACAAATTCACCGATCATAGAGACCAAAAGGTCTCTAATTGAGCCCTTCAAGGCCATGGCTTTGATAAGTTGCTAGCACTTGGATGATAATAATCGAGATGTAAAATGAAGATTTCAAACATCAGACGGTATTAATCCAACTAATTCCATCTATCCTCACAATGTGAAAGATAAGAAACTTTCGAAACAATGAGATAATTAAAAAGGTTAAAGAGAAAGAAGATGCAGAGGAGCAGAGAGGATATAACAACAACTTCTTTATGCAGTGTAATGGCCAAACCGGTTCCCCCCTTCTCTTTTGCACCCCAAAGTTAGAAAGATTCCGATACCCCAGGATATCATGCCACCAATGAACGTGGAGTGATATGACGATCAATGAAATACTAAGGGAAATTGAGGCTCAGTGTATCCCGCAAAGGTCGCATGATGGAGGATGCGCTGAAACCAGAGAATTCGATCAATATTGTTATAATGCGGTGTCACTGAGTTGGATGACAAGTGACATACTGTAGAACGCTGAAAATATAGAGGCGCTACGCCTCATATTGCAGATAATTGTATGCTTTTTTAAGATTCTAGGGTCGGGACTAGTGTCTCGCCAAGTTGTGTGTGGCATGAGATAGAATATCGAATGGTGTACTATAGAAACTCAAATATCAGAAAAAGCGATTTAGCGGACTATAAAATCGCGTACCATTTTTCAGAAGGGAGAGATTCCGAAATATTGACAGGTTTACCAGCAAGTACGATGTTGAATTCCCCAACTGAAACTAACAGTATGCATCAAGATAAATTAAACATGAATGACTTGACAAAAATTAGCTAAGGGTATGTTGTGAGCATAAAACGCTCAAGCACCATGATGTCAAACATGGTGGACTAGCTAGTTTCAACGGCCAAAGACGCTAGGCGGAGAAATCAGTTTAGAGCCGATGACGAAGTCTTCTTTGCAGATTCTAGCGCGGGGGCAAGCTTCATTTGATGTAGGTAGATTGGTTCTTGGCCGGATTCAAAAACCTAAGAATTCAAGAAAATTAAAGTCGCCACTTGAGGAAAGCACGAAATACCGGAGCTGTCTCATCCGTGCCCCTTGATGATTCATTGGCTATTGGGATTAAAAGGCCTATTGCTTCTGCCACCAAGGTAATTCGGCGATATCAACTCTCCATCTTTGCCAGGTGATGATTTTGGGCGGAATATTGGTTGCATTGGTAATTGGAAGATTTGAACAATCGGACTAGTCAATTTCCACATGTCAGCCACCCCTACCAGACAAAAATTTCTTCATTACATCAATATTGACAGCCGGAAAAATGTAATCACTTTGCGGACAGTAGAATTCCAGATTAGCATCGGTATGAACAATTTCAAAGTGAAGCCAAACAAGCTATATTGACCTGCGCGGTATCAAGTGTCTCTACAGCAATTCGAACCTTGAAGATCTGCTTGAATTATGACACAATGTGACGGAAGTTTTGTGAAATTCTGGCGCCCGACGTGTCGGTGATACTGCAGTGCGGTTGAAAGAATGCATTGCCTCCATCAAACATCAGTCAACCAAAAAAATCATGAGTATTGTCATCTTTTCATTGCGTCGTGTAGATCCTGTCAACAATTGTCTACGATCCCACCGGAGCTCGTTCTTCTCGCAACTCAAGGTTGTATACCTCCAAGTATGGTAGCGCTTGGCAATGTTGTACTTCATGCATGAAACCAGCGCTACTGCCGCTTCGACGGCATGTCCCTCAATTCGGAGAATTGTTATGCCAACGAAACACCTTGGAGATTTGAACGTGGTGTACTGTATCCTGTAAACATTGTGCAACAAATTGGAGGAGGCTAACCACATAAATTTCTCTCTTTCAGAATGTACAAAATGCATGCAGACACACGTCAGCCGGCGCTCACAATTTACATCCATGAAATCAAGACACATTCCGAGGAGTGATGTTGATATTTGGATGATCTTCAGTAGTGCAAGGTAACAAGTGATGTCTAGGTGATAAACGCTTGGCTGGTGGGATGAAAACGTGGAGAGGCATGGTCGCAAGCTGTTTATGGACCACTGCAACTACCTGCAACTCCAACATCATGCCGGTAACAATATTGAAGCCCGTATCACCTCAAGGGCATAAAGAAGTATTTTCAAATATGTTGCATGCCCCAACAAAAGAGAATTTAGTGGAGATGGTGAGTGGCAAGTTCTTCCGGGGCCGAATGGTTGATTAGCTCTTCAACCCCCGCTGGGAGACCGCGACAGAGAGTGATATCAACTCAATGTTCTTGGATGTTTGTGTGAGGTAGCCAACGTAAATTATTTCAGAATCTGATAGAATTTTGCAAACAAATTGTGGAGTTATATGGCCAACTATGACGGTTCTTGTACTCTGAATAAAATCATTTAAATGTAGACTTGTACTCAACCCCGTGCGCAGAAGGTTGAAATCGAACATGCTCCTGCAACTCAAGATGCAAAAATTGTGACCGACGCTCGACGCTTGATTATGTTGGCTCAAAAGGCTTGTGTGTAATTGCGTCCGTATATAGAAACTTTCCCGTCTCGTGAAGGTCATGAGGTTTAGAATTCGATGCGTGCAAACAGATATGTCAGAAATCCAATCTATATTACATTTATTGAAAGCTCGGCACCAAGCCGAAAGCAAGGGTTTAAAATTGGTCGAGTAAATAAGTCGGATGGAGTGTGAACTACCATGTCAAGAATAACCTCATATGATGCTGCATAGGTTGAGCTTCCGAATCTTCTTGGTGATGTGATCATGATGTAGACACGATAGTAAGCGAGTAGTAAGTCTGGTGGTCCTGGGTGTGTAGTTCATAAAAGTAGGTGAGTTGTTTTGATCGAAGCTTGCTGAACCAAGACCAAGAACAGAACCTGATTCTGCCAGGCGGTGTGAGGTGGTGTGAATGACAAATTTCCTCAAAAGATTAGCAAATTAATGAAATTAATACTCGTTGCTTCAAATATGAATTGAATCGAATTGCAGATTTGCACTGTTTTTGAAAGCCCTGTAGGAACGTCTGATATGGCAGCGAAACGCCTCCCCATTTCGGCATCCCTCACATATTTTACCTTTATCAGTCATCGAGGGGACCGACCCAGGCAGGTCTAGCAGGATGTATCGAGATGAACTCATCGCGACCTTGACGCCTTCGAGCGAATAAACATGTGCGGAGGTTGGAATTGGGCCCGGTCGGGGTGCTGTGAAATATGGCATTCGAAATCTCAAAGCCGCGCAAGCTATGAGACAACTGCCAGCTCAGTACAAGCTATCATCTGCAAGGCAGCAGGGCTATGTCCGGTACACAAGCTTTTAATGTTGCATAATGCCCCGGGTCGAAATGAGTAGGAATGGATTGAACAATGGGAAGAATGGTGGCGAGGACCTCTGCGAGATGTGTTTCGCAGACATTTTCGGTCTGTGGCCAGAGGGTTCAATGGATGATGAGCATGAGACTCCTAGTAGAACCCCTCCTCAAATCCCACTACTCCCTATAGCTTCTTCTCTGGCTTTAATCATCGATTCTGTTGCTTTCGATCCACGGTCTTCCAAACAACCTGTATCGTACCTCGGGATTCGAACTCCAAATGTTCTTTGGAACAGAATTTCTCCCTTTCTGCAAAATTTTCAAAACAACTTCCATCTTCTTGATATTCTTCTTAGTTTGTGAAGAATTCGTGCGACCCAGTTCCTGTTGTAAAGCTGATAACATTCCTTAGCGTTCCTATAACATTTCTTGCACAACATTTCGTGGGATTTGACTGGCACTGATAATCCCAACCTCAACATCTTCCATTCTTTCCTAATTCCCATCTTCCCCCATGATGTGACAAGTGTATTCTCCATGTCGCAGTTGATTCACTATGCTGGTTTGAAGCTAATCTAGTTTCACAGTCCTTCCCAACTTTGTCTGGCATGAATCCCATATTACACTTATTCGAAACATGTTGAGTGGTAGACAGTTGGGTCATTTAAGCAAATCACTTTAAGTTGTCTACTTTTGTGAGAAATTTGACTATTAACTGGTTAATTCAAGACTAAGTGACGGTACGAAATCGCAAAGGCGCGCCAGGAAGGTTTACTCACGATGCATCCAGATACTCGGTGATGCTCTTCAGATTGATCATATCTGATGGTGGCTCATGAAAAAACCATGATTCCTCCACAAACATCACTTTTCTCACAATCCCATCCTCGTACTGATCGATTTGCTGCACCTCTCTGGTTCTAAGCCTATCTCCTGCGGTGGCTTTGATCGACAGAATCCATTTATTCTTTGTAAATGTATCATTGTACTAGCCTACTTGATGGGCATCCTTGAAACATGATGGATTTCGCTGGAATCACTGGATTTATGCCGCCTCCTGTACTTCCCATGAGACTATCGTATCAATCAGCCCGTCGCGGCGACTATTAGAGGCAGCCTTATGCTATTATGAAATTCATTTCCTGTTCGCAATTTTCAACGGTATTGTGATTTCTGAGTGTTTTACCGAGTTGCGCGCCCCATGTCGAAGGTGCAAAACACGATGCGATTGTGGAATGACCAATGACCACAGCAATTGAAGATTTCTAAGTTCTCCATTATCTAGGAGTGGGCTGGCTCGGCCTCCTGAATTGTGCAACATATAAGCATTGTGTTGAGTTCTTAGGATAGCTAGCTGCAATATACTTTACAGGATAACCCATGTTTTTCTTCCGTCCCTACCTCGTTCATTGACAGACAAGGAATGCAAAGTTACATTTTCAGCCTCAATTCACATATAAAGCGATCCTATTGGTCAGTCGCTTTATGGAGATTCTGTAGCACAACCACGCAAGAACTGAGTTCAGTACGACTATTTGGCGTTAGTTGGAAGCACCCGCAATGTCATGTATGGTCCAGCAACTCGCAGCACAAATATTACTAAAGACTCCCGGGCCTAGAGACACGGCTCATTGGAATCATTTGATGCAGGAAAGTAGACGATTTAGTTCAGAAAACCCCTTCAGCGCATGCTGAGAAGTCGAACGTATGCACGAGCGTCTGGTAACTCACGAATGGCCTTCGGAGATGCCATCAGCCGATCCATCTCTTCTTCTGTTAGTTTTGATGAAAATTTTTCTTTTAGCTATGATACTTCGATGATGTTGTTTGAGATTCAGCATGTGGAGGCAAATAGGTTCCGGGTTGTGGGAGCAACGAGAAATCTGGGCCTTGGAGGTGTAAATTATGAGCGATTCGACGGGCAACCTTTGAAGGATACCCATTTTGGACTTCGGGATTTATGAAATGGTAAATGCAGAGCAAGGGCAAATCCCCTAGTCGAGTTGACCGACTGAATGGCCATGACCGAGTATATCAATTAGTTAATCGACCGACAACTATCGCTATCTACAGTTATTGGCAAATTAGAAGCTAACAATACTGACCGTCTGAATCAACTGCTCTGATGAGAAAAAACGGACCTCTAGAGCCTTATGGTTGTGCATCATTGACTGTACCACCCTACGTTACAATTATCATTCCTCTTGGTCTCTGTCTGTGCAGCTATATATAGGTTTATTTTTACTAAACTATCTTTACTGCTGGCAAAATAAGCTTAATGGGTACAAATTTGTCATCGCATTCAACGCATTTCCCATGTGTGACGCCCTTGAGTTCGGAAGCTGCAGTTTCTCAATTCCTCCATGCAGACATTTCGATTCTAGGCAAAATGAACACCTTTGATGATCAACAAAAGAAGGAGCTTGTCTCCAGCAGTCATCACTTTGAGTACCAGAGATCACGTCCACTTTTCCCATACTACATGCCATAAATTGATCAATATTGAGAACACAACTAAAAAATTATTGAAACAACCAGAGCAATTTAGATTTCCAGCTTCCAGCCCTTTTGCCTCTCAACAAACTCAATCAACGCCCGTCCAACCTCATCCGGATGAGTTGCACTCAAGAAATGAGCCCCTCCTTCCACGAGGACCAGCTCTTTACTGGCAGCATTAACAAACATTTTGATCTCTTCTTGTGCATTCGACACACTAAACACCATATCAGATGTTCCATGTAACCACAGAACCGGACACCGCACATCCGGCAAGCGTCCATGCAAACCGTCGCGGTCCCTGAGATTTATGGCTGCCATTCGAATTCGTTTTCTACCTTCATCGCCGCGGTATGTTTCCTTGATTGTTTTTCTCCAAAATTCTCGCACATCTGATGAGCAATCATTAAATCCTGATCCGATCAAAAAATCACAATATTCATCATCAGGCTCGAAATTATCAGTCATCAATCCAGGGGTGACGGTCCATTTTTCAATGTTTTGACTCAATGGTGCCCAACTATTCCAGCAACCAAGGGAACGTGTTCGTTCAGACTCATAATCCATGGATGTGCCAAGAGGGATGATGCCTTGTATTCTGCTGGGTGCAATTAGAGCCATTCGAACTGCCACCCAGCCACCCTGAGAAGTTCCAAGAACAAAGGCGTTTGTAATGGACAGATTGTCCATTACCTGAATATTGGCTATCGCAGTATCCCAACTCACTGGGTGTTAGTCTCATCTTGCCATGTTCCTGTAACAGGGATAGAAAAGATTGGAGAAGTTGAAGGATGTCAAGAAGATGGAAATAACATACTAAGTCCAATTCTCGACCTTTGTCCTTGTCTGACCATGACCCAACAGCTCTATAGCAAGGAGGTTCATTGCTGTACTAAGTTTTTCATCCTCGAATTGGTGGCGATAGAGTTCAGATGACGTCGTGAATGAATTTACGAGAATGACGGTGGGTTTGGATGGATCATAGGTCTTGGGCATTCGGTAGCTGTGAAGTGGACAATGTTAGTTCGAAGGTTGCTTATTGAATGTGGGGATTGCAATAGAAATCATAATCATTTCTTCAACATACCCTACTTCTATTCCCCCTAGATGGGGAACGTGAATAGTTCTGGTGATAGTCATGATGATTTTTTCTGCTACCTGATATGTGTTGCAAATCAAAAACTCCTAGATGTTGGTTTTCTTGTACTCCTGCAACTAGAGAAGTTAATAAAACTCCAAATTTTGGGGGCAATTGTACTTATCAATCAAAATGCGAGATTTCCCCTCTTTCTTAGCATCGATTTATAACATGTTGAGCTGTACGTATTTTCATGCTGGAAGCTACCGGGAATATTAGTGGTTGACAGACCCATAGTTCTTCGCAATTGACGATCATGAACCTGTTATTGAGTAATGAGAGGCAAATTATGATGACAAATGCACCGTATACACTATGTCTAGCACTCCACTTTTCGGCCACCCTTTTACATCAAAAATCAAGATTTTCATTTATAAATAACTTTACAATCAATTAATAGAATTTAATAAAAATTTAAATTACAAATTCATTATATAATTATCAATAGATCTTCAAAATTTCAGATTTCTCATGATTTTATTAATTGAGATATTAAAGGTTGAAATTACGGTTTTCAATTTATATAGAATTTATATACAAATTGTAAAATCTTGAAAATCTTCAATAACTTTTCAACAAAAATAATTGAAAATAGACTGGAAATTTTATAAGAATATTTATATTATAATTGAGCAATTAGATTAATTTAATTTAAAAAATAAATAATAATTATTAATTTTATACAAATAACTATTCGATTGATAATAAAATAATAATAATTAATTATTTTTTCGAATTAATAAACCTATTTGATTGATTATGATTTAAAATTTGGGAAAAAAATTCTAATTTTCTTTTAACAATTTTTGTTAAAATGTTATTTCAAATTTTAATAATTTTCAAATTTGTATATAAATTCTATATAAATTGTAAATTGAAAATTTAACTTTCAATTTCTTAATTAATAAAATCTTGAAAAATCTGGAATTTTCAGAATTAACTATAATATAAGTAATTAATCTATACTCCGAATTTCATCAAATTATATTCATCAGTTGTAAAGTCGGAACACTAGCTCCTGAGCGCTCCGCCGCTCAGGCGCACGGGCTCAGACCTGTGTGTACACAGGTTTACGGACGAAGGGAAGGCACTTCCCTATAAGTAATACCCCCTCCTTCAAAGGAGAAGAAGAGAGGGTTAGATAGAATTACAATTTACTTTACTTATTATTTGTGTACACACCTTGAGAGTTTGTCCAACAGTAAATTTATTAATAGATGAAAATGATGATTTTTAGTGTAAAAGGGTTGCCGAAAAGAGGGGGTGGCCGAAAAGGGGGGGTGGCCGAAAAGGGGTGGCGGCCGAAAAGTGGGGTACTAGACTTATAAACTAATATTATTCACATTGTATAGGTAGTTATAGAGATCTTTGGTTAAGAAATAAACTATTAGATACGTTTACATTACTAAGAGTTTAAGAAAAATTTATGTAAAATCTTCAAAACTTAAAAGAATTTAGAAGTTGCGCATTTTGACGAGGAAGAGCTGAATATATTCAAATCATCTAAAGTAGTAACCTTAACCAATAATACTTTCAAAAACAGGACATTTTATCAAAAGAGACTTATAGTACTCCCCTTGGTAATCTACCGATTAGACCAATTTCTTTCTCCCGCCTAAATGAATGACCGATAAATTTTTATATTGGATCCAAGCACTGACAATCCCCAACGTCATCTCCTCTAGTCATCCCGCTGAGCATAGACGGACACTTCGTTGAAACTCGGTCGTCAGTCGCACATTGCATGAGCAGACCCCATATTCTCTCGACTGCAAATCCGAACGAAGGATTGTCAGGGGAATCATTTTTGTTCACAAATCGTGGATCATGGCTCCATCCACTTTCACTTGTTATCGTGGATAGTAAGTTCTCATATATTCCTCGACTAATTCCACGAATCCGTTTGGCTGATGCGACAAATTGACCCTTGTATGATAGAAGAACTGTGGTGGAATCGGAACAACTCGAGTCGTAGATACGTTCATACAGACTTGGAACCACAGACCAGTCGTCTTTCCATCCAAACCTGTCGCCACAATTGTTACATGAGCAAGTGGCTTCAGAAAATCCGAGACTCAACATTCCTGTTTGCGGCACCAAGTATGAGTTGATTCGAGGTAGGAGCTCCCGAATATTATGAGCATGAGCTTGAATGAACATGGTTTGAGCCGCGAGATGGTTCCATTGGTTAACAATATGATTGAGATACGTCCCTCCTTCGCGACCAAGATTGGGTAGACGTGTAACGATATCAGCACCTGTCGAATTCTTCAACATGGATAAGGATATGGTGGGGTCTTTGGTGTAGATCAGAACGCGGGGATCAATTGAAGATAAGTATGATATTGATTTGATAGCGTGCAGCATGCGTGCGATTGAATCGGGTGTTTCTGTGTACGCGCTTATCACGATATCGAATGACGATGGTTCCGGAGTGTATGAGTTATCGATAGAGGGAGCTGGTCCTGGCGACAATCCACGGAGTTGTAATAAGGACAATGCATAGAAAGATAATACAGCCAAGGCAGTGAGCGAGATCTTTAAAACCAGCACGTAATTTTTCCTCGGCATGAGACACGGGTCCTTGTCACATGGACGGCAAAGGAAACGGCGTTGAAGACATTCGAACATCTGCTCGAAGAATATGTGAACTGTAGAAACTCCAATGAGACATAACATGGCCAGAAAGTAGGCACTAAACTGAACCCATGATACCACAGATACAGGCCCAAACGTCAATGATATGAGCAGAATAAGAATGCCAGAGATCCCCGTAACGATAACCTCGGAAAGCGAAAGTGATAACTTGCCGTCCCAATTCTCTCGAACCGAACAATAGATTGGAGAGTAGACAAGAAAACTGTTGCCAGCGAATGTTGCTCCAACCAAGCTTGCGGAAGATATAAAAAACAAAACCACAGTGCCTGAATCGAGATAGTGGTTTAGTAAATTGGTCTCATGAGTAAAAGCTAGAGAGCCACTTATGAGGAACCCAAAAGTTGTGGTCATTAAAATGTAACCATGGTAGCATGATGATATCTTGTGTCCGTCATCGCACAGTTTTTGGGATGCCATGAGGAAAAATGCTCTAGAAAATCCGGCCATAATGAAAGCTCCAATGCCACAAATAATTCCTGGAACTGTGAGACGATACTCGTTGTAAAGGACTAAAGTTGTGAATATTGTGATGCCAATTGTTTCAAGGGATAGGTGTCTTGCAGAACGTGTTGATGAAAAGAAAATAAAGAGAGTAAGATATTCTATTAGGTAGATTAGTGGCTGGGGTTTGTTAGCATTATATTTATGACTTTGTGAACACCACTAACAAAGAGCATGACCAAAACAGGAAGACTTGACATATGCATGAGTGCCTCCATGAACATTGGTAAAGCAACTGCAGAAGCAAATGAGGCCGGAATCATACAAATCCATGACTGAGTTGACCAAAAGTCACTTATGGTACACTGGGCATCAATCCCCCCTTTATAGTGTGATGCGATGGTGAAGATAGATAAACAGAGGCCAAAGTAGGATGTAGAGACAGTGAGAGCTGGATGATGATTAATATTACGTAATGTGGATATGGGCTTTTGCCGTACGGTAATCTGTCTTCAAATCAGCCTGAGTAAGTACAATTGCTGCTCTCCGACTTACGAAATCCATTTTCTAGCAACAGGAGTTTGCTCGCATATATTGACACCGAGGAAGAGAGTATCCAAAACCTGAAATGTGATGATTCGTCAATTTCTAAAATCTTCCTCCACATAGACAAAGACATAAATCTCTAATACGTTATGAATGTTACTCCCAGACAAACTTACACTGATCTTTTCCAACTTAAGTCCCCGATGCCATTACTCGACTTGAGAACGCCTATCCTGAGGTTTGAACACTCTTTTGGGCTTTCATTCATGACATTTTCGATATCAACATCGACAGCAGGACAAAGAGGGGACTCTAAAATCCTCTGATCTTTGATTTTCATGATTACTTTCGAAGAATGGGATTGGCCTGAACTGGTAGAAGTTTATTACAGTTCTCAGGTCCTGCCTTCTTATATGACAGCACGATGAAATATCCTCCATGATCAAAGGGGTTGTGGAACTTGCGGAGGCTAAGCAATTCATCACAAGTTTCATGGATGGAGGCAACGGGACCAATCCATGCTCACTTGGCGCATATCATGGAAATTTGGATCTGATGATTGACAATTTACATAGCCCATAAATTCTATCGGTACCATCTTCATTCCGTTTCTGGTTTAGACACTTGCGTCAAACTTCACAAGGTTGGCCCAATTTATCCCATACGATGAGCCAAGGTTAAAGCTAAGGTGATGTTGTAGAAAAAACTTCTTATTAAATATGCTGATGCTTTTTGTGGCACAGGAAATGAGAATGGTGTTCATTTGTTCTCCTGTCTCGCCTTGAATAAGTGGACTAAAACCCCGAAGGATTTCTATAAATAAAACGCTCTTCTGGTCAAACCATAATACTATGATAAAATAACGATACGAGCGACGAGAATCCTTCCGCCCACTTTGAAAGTGGGGCATTGCACATGAATTTGTAGAAGGCAGGTACTGGTAACAGAGCCTCGAGACATGGCCGCAAAGCTTCTATTTACAACAAAATAACTATATGTGGACCAAGTACAGCTTTCTATTATCTTGTGCATTCGACCTCAGTAGGTAGGATAAATTTCTCGGGGAGGAGTAAGAGCAAAATAACAACTATCAAGAAAACCTTGAAAGGGATTTTGAAGAAGCTTTGAAACAGCATTTTGGGAGTAAGACGTATGTCTTGCACTTTGAATTGCATTTGGAGCTGATGTCCAAGGAGATTTCATATGCACCGTACTACGCTGTCATCCCAAATAATTGAAGTGGAATCAAGAACATATGAGAAGATACCTTACACCGAACCGAGGAATGACCCGACATACCGCCCCTACTCTTGTCGTGTTATATTTTCGATATGTACGCCGAAACGACTCTCATGCACTGTGCCATATCATCTCATTCCTCCGTTAAAACAAAGGTGTGAAGATGCACTTCTAAGAGTATGGTTTGATCTACCGTGCTCATTCTATTGCGTTCGTCTTCGATACATCGCCGCACGCTTGGTCGCAGTTGCTTGGCTTGATACGTTCGAGTGCGACGATGGTGTGAGTATATTGAGCAAAGTACAAAATCGAAGACAATTCTGTGCAATACGAGGAAGATAAATAAATCTACTTCATTAGCTCGTAATGCGGTTGGGGTAACTGTTGTTGGAGTAAGGAGTTGGATATTAGCAGTGGTCGGTCGCTTATTAATCACTGGACTCGCGCCAGAAGCAGTGTCTTTGACGTACACATAAAATCCTCCAAATCTATGCTCAGTACGATTGACGGTGCAAATCATATCTGCGCGGCGCCATGTGTTCACCACATTCTTCGATATGCCATATGGCAGTTCCTTATTTTAGGCTTCTGTTTTCACGACGACGCAACGGAATACAAGATCTGCATTGCCATCCTCCCCTCGATATCGATCTATTTCCAACGTTTTGATTCTTTACACCCATCGACTTATGACCCACCACGATTTAAACATTTTGGAATGGCAACGCCCGGGTCATAAAATCATATTTTAATAATGGGGAGAGAGGTTCAGATTCTGCGATACGTCTGCTAGTCATTGGGGTGTCAAAAGAGCCACCTCAATAATAGCGATTTGCCTAGTAAGACTACCTTTCGGAAGTATTTGCAATTGCAACTACGCCAACATAATCGCATCGTTACCCTTTTACCTGCACAACAAAATATCAATTGAGGATGGAGGAATCGTTACAACGGTGCACCTATGGTAGATCTTATTTCAAGGATATTCTTGCGATTTTGTACGGAGTTTAGGTATTTTGTAATGTCTTTCTGGTAGGCATAAACGGTGTTGGTGGCTGAGCCATGACAATCCTCCCGCCCAACAGCCGCCTTGTGGGAATTGCAGAAGGTAAGGTCACTATGTCCCCAGGAAGTGGATACGCATTTTCCTACTAGGTCGGACGCAAACAAAGTATGGGCAGATGATTCTCATGGAATGACTGTGGTGCTACTGTGGAGAATTGTTTGCATTTGTCGTATGTGATTGAAAAGGCATGAAAGGTTTGTGGGTGCCGAAGCAGAGATGAAATTGCCCGACATATTGATATTTATTCATTTTTAATCTCGAGTGCGAAATCATATGCCCAGTCAGCAATAGTATCTTTCCAGAGAAACTGATGCTTGAGCTTTTTTTCACTGAGATATTGTGGGACAAGATTTGCGTCTTTAGCTTTGCGATACGATTACTGTCATGCTTGCACACGATCTTGGAACCTTATGTTGAGCTTTATGTTGTTATGGTTATCTTGTTACACCTCTCATGGTCTTGAATTGGAAAAGCATCGTAGCTGGATACGAGAGCTTTAAAAAATCACTAGATCTAAATGGTGATTCCTACAATTCACCGAAGATGACCAGGAGGCCTCAGAAATCTCCTTCCTACCACTTTCGCATTGCTTAGTGGCTGCCACACATGCGTTTTTTTATATAAGAAATTAGGTAGGAACGTCACTTCCCTAAATGTTCTCCTATTTAGCCTCAAGAGAATATAAATCAAATAGAGTTTGTACTGTAGATTAGGAAACTGCTTACGCCGTCATTAACCAGAAGACACTTGGTTAAGAATCCTGGCTTCATCTCTGTTATAGGGAGGGTTGTGATGATTGATTGATTCATCTTGCTTTCCCCAAGGACATTTTTCCTAGTTGGATCGTGAGTGCTGTTTCATCAAACTGGTGCTCACTCCCATCCAATCCATTGTCAGGAAGATCTCTTAATGGCCTCGCGGTGCATATTTTTTGCATTCCGAGCGAAAGAGGTAGGTCAGGCAACCCCGGACAATTAGGGACACTTCATATCAGGCGCTATAAGTTATAAGAACACATTTATATCAAATTTATATCCGTAGCATTGCTTTTCTGTGCGCGGTCAATTTCAGCTTCCAATTCCCAGAATCTCCTTTCTCAAACTTTTCTTGTATGGCCTGGTAAAATATAGCTATCCAACACAAGCAGATTGTTATCTGTCTATATTACTAGGACAAATGGTGTTGCCCGCACAGGTAAGTTCTACGAGATTTTTCTGGTGCCATGAACGACAAAGCGACAGTAGGAAGCAATAGCTTGACTAACCAGATTGTGATATTATAAAATAGGTAAGTGAGAGCTTTTCATCCCCCTGGGTCGGCCATGAAGCTAATACTAACACTTTCTTGTTCTTTCCGTTGGTATCATGTTGGCCAGACGCCATGGCGCAGGCGAGACGGGTTTGCCCGTTACAACCTTTTATCCATTGAGCATGTTTTCTTTTCATTGGAAGCTATAAACATGTAATTGCTAGGGTTTGATAGGAATATTGAATTTTCTGCGGAAACATCATAAAGATTATACCATCTCCCACAAATCTAAAGACTATCATTAATATATTATTATTTGAAAATACTCATATAATAGCCAATTGAAATTTAACCTCATTTTTCAGATGGTAGATTGTCTCGTGGCAATAAAGATACCTCTTCTTCTATGAGTAGCTTTTGATGTCAATGGTCGAACTCATTCGGAATTTTAGAGAGAAGCTAGAAACCTGGTGTTGAAAAAGCTTTAAACTTCAAAATGTGTGTAAATATGAGCGAGTACATCTCGAATCTCAAGAACAAGGCGAACTTGGAATTGTAAACGTCGAAAGATCATAAAAATATTATAACACTAACGAGGAAATTTGCATGACTTGGACATTCCCTATTTCGATCGGGTTGTTCATAGCTATTCATAAGTTGATGAAGGAGTTGTCACGATGGCGTGATCGCATGATGACTAATGATGTTGAATAATCAGTCTCCGTGCCAAAAATTCCTTTCAGCAAGTTCGACCGCAAGAGCATATCTTGTCCTAACCATAAGGTGCCACTTTCGAACTTCTATTTGCGACTCAAACAAATCTTACGGCAACGTGATAATGGCAATGTCAATGCCTAAACGTTCTATCGCCAGGGCACAACTTGTCCGGACTGTCCGAAGTCTTGCGACCGTATCACCAGTAGTTGGTCACAATAGAAACCACAAGGTTGTTGTAGTGGGTGGCGGCTCTGCTGGTGTTTGCATCAGTCATCAGCTTCTAAGGCAAGGGAACTTCCATCAAGATGATATTGCTGTCATCGACCCTGCCACGTGGCATCACTATCAGCCCGGGTGGACTCTTGTTGGAGGTGGGCTCAAGACAAAGGAGAGTCTCAGAAAACCTCTGAAAGATTTGATTGACCCAAAACTTAGATTTTATAATACTGGCGTGAATGGGTTTTCTCCAGATGATAACTCTCTCACTTTGACAAATGGAGATAAAGTCAATTACGAGCAACTCGTTGTCGCTCCAGGCATCACGGTTGACGTTGGAAGCGTGAAGGGGTTGTCCGAGGCTCTTGACAACCCAGACTCCCTTGTGTCCTCCATATACAACTATGATCATTGTGACAAGGTCTTTGGTACAATAAAAAAACTTCAAAAGGGAAAAGCAATTTTCACCCAACCAACCGGTGTTATCAAATGTGCTGGTGCACCACAGAAGATTATGTGGCTTGCATTGGATCATTGGAAACGCGCAGGTTTATACGATGTTAAAAATCCTTCTGGTTCTGCGATAAACATCACTTTCGCAACCGGTCTACCAACCATGTTTGGTGTACCTAAATATAGTGCTAAGCTGGAGGAATTGAGAAAAGAAAGGTCTGTTGAAGGTTTATTTCAGCACGACCTCACTGCCATCGATGGCAATGTGGCGACTTTCACTCGTACGGATGGACAAGGTCAGGTTAAGAGGGAGTTTGATCTTTTGCACGTGGCCCCAAAAAACCGACCCCATGACTTTGTTAAGAACAGTGTTCTCGCAAATGATGCTGGTTATGTCAACGTTGACGAGGGAACTACGCGCCACGTGAAGTACCAGAATGTCTGGTCTGCTGGTGATGCTTCAAGTTTACCAACCTCGAAAACAATTGCGGCGATTACTGCAGAGGCGCCCGTTCTGGTTCGTAACTTGCTCTTGGCTATCGATGGTAAAGAACCGGAAGAGGTTTATGATGGCTATACATCATGCCCGCTTTTAACTGAGTACGGAAAGGTACTCCTTGCAGAGTTTAAGTACGGTGGAGTACCGAAAGAGACATTCAATAAATGGCTCGGCATTGATCAAGCCATTCCCCGAAGGGAGTTTTATTATTTAAAGAAAGATTTCTTCCCATGGGTTTATGGGAGATACATGGTGAAGGGTACTTGGGGAGGACCCAAGGGTTGGATTAAATAAGTATGGTACCGTAGAAGGCAGTGTACTTATATTTATAATTTTATTGTTCCAAGCTCCATTGATTGATCTTTGTCTGCTATTTGAATATATTCATTGATAAGCAAAGGTTATCAATGAAGTACCATGAAAGGGTATCTCTAGGTGATAAACTTCTTCAAAAGCTGATTTCATGATTACTTTTAGGATAGTTGATGCTCATGACGGCATTTGGAAAGAGTTCGAGTCCCGCGCCGGCAAAGGACAAGGGAAGAGCTATACAGGCAAGAGTAAGGATCATTAATCGGTGGCTGCGTGAGATGAACCTATCGAGCCCAGAGTTAGCAGCTGCATGAAATTCACGATTTTTTATATTTCGGCTGGATTACTCATTTAGTTTGACCGTCAGAATACACTACAAACCTCTGAGAGCATGATGTTCTTGAAATTGCGGGGTAAAATGGAGTGATGCGGGGAACCCACTGTGAAGAAGACCTGAGACTCGTTACCGGCCACAAAAATACACCTTTGATTGTCTCTATGCTACACTGACAGCTTGTCACATTGCTACTATGCGCTGCTCAATTGTTTCATCAATTATTTCCATAACTCTTTACTATGAGAGCGATAAATTGGCCATATCCGTTGGCCGCCAGGGTTTCACGCTTTTGTACACTTCACTCGACTCATTCAATCCATCACGGCCCTACGTCTGTAGTGTATTCTTTTCACATGCGTTTACGTATCAGAACGATGATGTCTTCTAGTCTTGTTCGCGTCTTTCCCATTGATCCCTTTGAGCGACTCCCGGTAGATCAAAAAATCGAAGAGGAAGGGATGATAGGTTACAAGCCGGAAAAATTCTATCCAGTCCGGCTGGGCGAGGTATTCAAACATCGGTACCAAGTACTCGCAAAGCTCGGCTTTGGCACATCATCCACTGTTTGGCTTTGCCGCGATCTAGAGTACGTGCGCACAATAGCATCTCTACACTTTTCATATGTGAAATGATCTCATGCTAATAGCAATACCATAATCAGAAATGGTGCTTTGATGTGTCTCAAGGTCTGCACAGCCGATCAAGAGGTTGACCATATCGCCAACGAACTCAAGGTTTCACGCCATCTTAGCTCTATCGATGGAGCCGAGCATCCCGGGAAAGGCTTCCTGCGTTTAGTGCAAGATGAATTCTGCATCACCGGCCCCAGAGAAACCAACCACCAGTGCCTACTTTTTACTCCTTTGGGCGTTACTTACACCGACTTCCGAAATCAGCTTCCAGGCAGTATATTAAGTGAATCATTGTTGCAGCGAACTCTGCTGTTACTTTTCTTTGCATTAGACTTCGTGCACCAGGCAGGAGTAGTACATACAGGTTTGTCTCCATACTCTATGTATCTATGACTCTTGCTGGGCTAAGGCAAAAGCTCAGATATTTCACCTAACAACATTCTGTTGAGCGTCCCGAATTCATCAGTATTCGAAAAGATTGAACAATTGGAGCTAGAGCAACCGTCAGCCCGCAAGATCCTTCCAGATCGTGTTATCTACCTGCACTACGACATGCCCATATTAAGTGGCACACCGATTCTCTGTGATTTCGGCGCTGCTAGAATAGGCGAGAGGCACTCTGGAAATGTAATGCCCGTCCTGTATCGAGCCCCTGAAGTCATCTTGAATATGCAATGGGGCTCCAAGATAGACATATGGTCTGTTGGAGTGATGGTCTGTACCCTCGAGATATTTACTGTTACTCTATTTTGTGCTAACATGAGAAGACAGATCTGGGATCTTTTTGAAGGCCATAATTTATTCCGCCCCATCAAGAACGGCGAGCTCGACGATGAACTGCACCTCGCCCAGATGGTGTCTCTTTTAGGACCCCCACCACGGAGCTTTAGAGAGCGAAGCGAGATGTGCCGTCAATACTGGGATGCAGAAGGTGAGTCAAAAGTGACTATCAAAGCTTGCTTGTTTCGCTTACGTGTAAAGGCAATTGGATCGCCGCAACACCGATCCCGAAACAGACCCTAGAAATGATGGTAACGCGCCTGCAGGGAAGGGAAAAAGACATGTTCCTTCTCCTCGTCCGCAAAATGCTGCATTGGGTTCCTGAAGAACGCTCAACGGCAGAAGAGCTCATTGCAGACGAATTTCTAATGCTGCACGCGCGTAGGAATGAGCGAATTGCCACCGAACAGACCGAGCAAATGATTTGAACTTTTCGGAGCACCTGGGAGGTCTCCGATTATTAGAGTAGATAGTTTACAACAAATCTATATGGAATAAAATATATAAAGCTGTAATATTATTTCCTCTCTAATAAAATAATATAATAAAATAATAAAATAATAATTTGAATTTATTTTTAATTTTTTTTCATTTTTTTTTTCATAATTTTTTTTTATTAATAATAATATAATTTTTCTTAAGATTATAAATTAAATCAAAAATAAATTTGTAATATAATAATAAAGCCTTTGATTTAAATTTAAAAAAAATTATTTTTGAAATGAAATGAATTAAAATAATAAATTAATAAAATGAAATAAAATAATAAATAATAAAAAAAAATAATAATAATAATAATACGTTGATTTTTTCAATTTCAGAATAATTAAAATAATAAAGACAAAATAATTGATTTATAATTATAAATATAAATAAAATAAAAAAGATAACACTTGATTATTATCAATAATAAAGTTTTAAATATTTTACAAATATAAAAATCGCTATTTTTGAAATAAAAGAGTGGCCCAAAAGGGGGGTGGCCCAAAAGTAGAGTACTAGACTTAGCAGCTATAACGTCATGACTATTACCATCATTAATATTGTTACTAACATAATCATCCTCCTCCCTGACCACTCTAAATAACAACAACGCTCAAGAAAAAGGGATAAGAGGACTAATCATGAAGAAAAGTGCAAGGCCGGGCATAACATGGCACCAATTTATAGCTCGTCGAGACTTAGAAAAGTGGTCGACGCCGGCTTAAGTGACTGTTTCTAACGACAGCCAATACTGAGTTTTCGAATCTACGGAGCCGGCTGCAATAGTAGTTAGCTAAAGCGACATAAGCAGTGTAACCTAGAAAGTGACTGACTGTTTGCTCGGATTGGTCGGTCTGGGCAAGTCCGGTTATGACTTTGCCACCATCCTAACTTCGACCCTCTACCGTGACGTGAGGCTTATTGTCTAGGTTGCTGCTGTGTTCGAAAGTTCTAGTTGTTTTTATCACTAAGTTGTTTAAAATAATGATATTGAAAGACGAATGAAGTCACGTAATAACGACCTCATCGATTTTGTCCAAGTCTTCCTTCTTGAATAGCTTTCCGGACTCAGTGGCTAAGGCAGCCCACTTTATCGCCTCATTTTTCGCCTCCTTATGTATAGAATCAAGCGGACGGAAATAACTTTGATCTCCACCGCTAATTTTTATGTCCAAGTAAGTATTCTTGATCGGGCACCTCACACACTTGCCTCGGATAATGTCTTATCTGAGTAAAAAAGCCCTGCATATCTCCCCGGGCGGTGCCTTGTATAGTACCTTCTTGATTAGAAGTATTTATATTGCGTTGGAAATTTGAAGGAGAAGTATATATTATTGGGAGGTGTGGTACCTTCTGCTTGCCTTTTCAAGCAATTTGCCAAGGATTCGTATTACAGCTCGGTCTACCGCTCCTAATAGTGACTTACATTGGTCGAGAGATGACTGAGGGACCATCAAAGGTTAATGGCACTGTGTGTATAGAGGACAAACATGATAACGATGCCCACGCGAGATAGCTGTAGCTAGGATTAGCTTGGTAATTCCTACAAGCAATGCGGCAAAGTGTAGTTAGATGCAAAATTTGTATCACTAGGTATGATTTTCATCGGGATGTATGTTAGTTTCGCCCGCAATCGTGAACGCCTAACCATCATACCCTTCAAATAATATAAGTCTAGTACCCCCTTTCTGGGCCACCTCCAATCTCGGCCACTTTCCGATATAAAAAGATATTTAACAGAGATTAAAGATGACCGAGAAAGAAGTTACTAGACTTAAAATTAGACTGCGTATAAAAAGTCTATCGAATAAAAATATTTATAAATAATTTACTCTTTAGGTTATTTATTAGAATTATTATTTATTTATTAAAATTTTGAAATACTTTATTTTATATAAATTATGAATACAATTTAATAATAAATTCTCCCAAAAAGTATACATTTAATAATTTATAAGTAAAAGAATATTTAAAGTTATTTAAACATTCATTTTGAAGATTATTGATATTAAAATGAAATTATAATTATATTGTCGGTATATCATATATTTACTGTATTGGAAAGGGGAACTATATTCATTAGCGAGTGCTAGCGTCTACCTCTTCTATTATAAATAGGGCCTTCTTTTTATAGATAATAATGATAAGCAAGATTATAAGAACAATCAAATATCACGAATTACGTTCATTATAATACAATAAAAGCAAGTATAGCGGTTTGGGCCATTGTTTTCGGAAGGATCCTTATCGATAAGGAATCCTAGGATAAGTATCCTAAGATTCAATTAGTTCTAGGATTATATATATCCTAAGATCAATCAATTAGATAATTATAATAGTTTAAAATAAATTATTTTAGGATCTTAATAATTCTAAAATAGACAATCTTAGGATAAAATTGATCTCAAAATTATTATCTTAGGAAGTATAATATCCTAGAAAACAAGTTATCTTAAGATTAGTATCCTAAGGTTATTGGAAGAATTATATAATGAATAGATTGAACAATCTAATCTATTCAATCTAAGGAATAATTTGGATAAATCAGTTTATCTAGATTATTCAATAATATTCGGAAGTATATAATTAGAATAGTTTTATAGTTTAGGAACTTTATATTTAATTTAATTATCAATTAGTTTACTTATATTTTATTTGATTTAATAATAATTTTATTTCCAAGTGAATTTTAATAATAAAGCCTTAATTTACAATTATCAATTAAACGAATCTTAGACAGCCGCTGTCTCTAATACAGAATTATTACACTTTGAGTATTGTTACAGTTAAGCTATATCAGTTACAATAAACTTTAATCAATAATCTATCGAATTAGTTTCCTTCTTTTCTATTGAGGTCTTAGGGTAAATTGTTGTTATTATAAAGTCAAGATAAATAATCCAAGTATCTACCCCTAATCTATTTTATAAAGGTTATAATAAATATTAAATTTTTGTTATATAAATTAATCTTTACTATATTTTTAATGGATATCTTTTTTTGATATAGATATAGAGGATTTTATGGTTGATATCGTTCTTTCGAGGAACAATATTCAATTAGATCGAATCTTTCTTTAATAATTTAATGATTAAAATTATTGATGATCAGCTCAATAAGAACATAAAATCTGAGATATATTATCTTTTTGGCACTTACAAATCATTCCGATAAGGTTTCGATAGGGCTTTCAGAGAAGTTGACCTTGATTATATAATTAAAAAAGTATTATAATAATTTAAGCAAACAAAATCAATTATAGCTTATATTGCTAAATTCTAATAATATATTAAATATATTATATAGGATAATAATTATCTTAAATCCTAGTTTTATAAAGGATTTAAAAATATTATCAAGGATAAGCTAATTAGAGCTTTTAAACCACCAAATCTTTCTGAATTGATTGAGATCTTCATTTTAATTGACAATTATTTTTATAAAAGATAAATAAAGAAAAAAGGAATCATTCAGGAAAATAGAAAGTTTGCTAAATCTCAACATCAAAGTAGATATTATGATACCAACGGCCCAATGGAATTGAATAAAGCTGAATATTGACATAAATCAAACAGACTCAATATTAAAAAAAAGAAAAGATATAGAAAGAATAATCTATATTTCATTTATAGAAAAAATAGATATATATTTAAGGATTGTAATTAGAAAAAGCTATTTGTTATGAAAGGCAAGAAATAAGTAAAATTTGGAAATAAGAAATAGGGATCCTGGAAAGTAGATGTTTTAGAAGGCAATCTTTCTAAAATAAAACTATTAGAAAAAGAGTTATTATAATCATACCCAGAACAACTTATAGAGTTGGATATAAATACTTCAAGTATAAGAATAAAATTATCTGAAAATACCGACAAGGAAGTTGAATCTATAAAAAACCTCGAATCAATTGAATTATTTGAAGAGGAAGGATTTATTGAAGGATTCGATGGCAATCAGCAAATCAATGAAGTTCACCTAAAATCTTAAGAAAACAAGTTATAATATATGATCAGTTACCTTGATAGAAAATATATATAATGTCATTATAAAGAACAAAAACCTGATTTTGTGGAGAAATATCAAACCTATAATCATTCAATCTTATTGATCCTTTACACTATTATTTATAGCGATCCTTTGTCACGAATCACGCTCATTATTATAAAATAAAACTAAGTACAAGGGTTTGAGCTGCTGTTTCTGTAGGGATCCTTATCAATAAGGAATCCTAAAATAAATAGGATCCTAGAATTATTAATATCCTAGAAAAGAAAGGCTAGGCAATTATTTAGTCCTAAAACAAATATTCTAGGATATAATTTGTTCTAAAATAAAACATCCCAGGATAATATTCATTTCAGAATTATTATCCTAGGAACTCTACAATCCCAGGATTGGAATCATCCTAGGATTAATATCCTAAGGCTTATATGGATCATATAATAGAGCCTTTAGGAGCATAGGCTCCTCAAGGCTCCTAGGAGCCTCTAGGAGTGCAGGCTCCTCAGGACTCCAAAAAGGAACCAATATATAGTTAGAGTAATTTCATAGTTTAGGAACTTCATATTCAACTTAATTATCAATTAGTTTATCTATATTCTACTTGATCTAATAATAATTTCATTTCTAAGTGAACTTTATTAATAAAGTCTTAATCTACAATTATTAATCAATGAAACCTTAGGTAACTATTGCCTCCAATATAGTATCGTTATATTTTGAATATCATTTCGGTTAAGCTATATCAGTTACAATGGATTCTATTCAATAATCTATCGAATCAGTTTCCTTTTCCTTTATTGGAGTCTTAGGGCAGGCTGTTGTTAATATAGAGCCAAAACAAACAATCTAAGTATCCACCCTTGATTTATTTTATGAAGATCACAGTAAACATTGAGCTTTTGTTGCACAAGCTAATCTTTACTATACCTTTAATGAACACCTCTTTTTGACACAAATGTAGAGGATCTTGTAGTTAATTTTGTTCTTCTGAGGAACCATATTCAATTAAATCAAACCTTTCTTTAATAATCTAATAACCAAAATTATCAATGATCAATTCAATAAAAATATGAAATCTGAGATATATTATCTTTTTGATATTTACAAGTCATTTCGATAAAGTTTCGATAAGGCTTTCAGGGAAGTTGACCCCGATTATATAATTGAGAGAGTATTACAACAATTTAAATAGATAAGATTAATTATAATTTATATTACTAAATTCCAATAATATATTAGATATATTATATAAAATAATAATTACCTTAGATCCTAATTCTATAAGGGACTCAAAGATATCATCAAGGATAAGCTAGCGAGAGCTCCAAAACCACCAAATCTTTCTGAATTAATCGAAACCTCTATTCTAATTGACAATCGTTTCTATAAAAGACGAATAGAGAAAAAGGGAATCATTCAAGAAAATAGAAAGTTTGCTAAACCTCAATATCAGAATAGATATTATAATACCAGCGACCCAATGGAATTGGATGGAGTCGAACACCAATATAAATTTAACGGACTTAACATCAAAGAAAAGAAAAGATGCAAAAAGAATAATCTATGTTTTATTTATAAAAAGGATAGGTATATATCTCGAGATTATAACCAAAAAAAGTTATTCACCGCGAAAGATAAGAAACAAATAAGATTTGGAAATAAGAGATAGAGACCCCAAGAAATAGATATATTAAAAGGTAATTCTCACAAAATTAGATTGCTAGAAAAAGAGTTACCTCAATCATATCTGGAACAATTCGGGGAATTGGATTTGGTCACTCTATATACAAAAATAGAACCATCTGGAAATGTCAATAAGGAAATCGGGCCTACAAGGAACCACGAGTCAGTCGAGTTGCTCGAAAAGGAAGGATCCATTGAAAGATCCGAAAACGATCAGTAAATCAATAAAGTTCATTTAAAACCTCAAGAAAACGAACTATAATATATAACCAATTACCTCAATGGAAAATGCATATAGCGTCACTATGAAGAATAGAAATCTGATTTTGTAGAAAAACATCAGATTTATAATCATCCAACCCTATTAATCCTTTACACTATCATTTATAACAACCTTTACCGAATAATATTCAAAGAGAATATAAGGGAAAGCAATGTTAGGAGATATATCGCAGATTTAGGCTTTCCTCATACTAATGAAGAATAGGAACATAATGATTATAACCTAAAGATTGAAGATATATAGGAGATCTTGATACAAATTGGATATCACAGGATCTGGTGTAGGATTAATTGTTACCACGAACATTGATAAACCGAAGATTACTATCAAGATTTTCAAATAAGATTAATAAAGTTATTAGTAGCTATTCCTTATAAATTATTAAATAAAAACGAGTATTAACATAAATAATTAAACCTCTTTATTAAAAAACAGATCACCAAATCATTATCATTAGAACTCAATAATACAATTAAGATTGAATAATTAATTATAGAAATCAATCTTGGAAAATAGGAAGTTAAAACTTTGATCGATTCAGAAATTATAGGAATATTTATGGATCCTAACTTCACTAAAGAAAATAGAATCTTTATTAAATCAAAAGAATATCTATATCAACTAATATTATTAAAAGGAAAGAAGGTGTCACGAATCACATTCATTTTTATAAAATAAATCTAGTTACTGGTGTTTGAGCCGCTTTCTTCAGGGGGATCCTTATCGATAAGGAATTCTAGGACAAATATTGTCCTAGGACAAATAATATCTCAAAAAGAATAGGTTAGACAATTATTAGGTTTTAGGACAAGTATCTTAGGATATGATTCGTCCCAGGATTATTATCCCAGGATAATATTTGTCCCAGGACTATTGTCCTAGGATAATATCTGTCCCAGGATTATTATCCTAGGATCTCTACAATCCCAGGATTGAAATCGTCTCAGGATTAATATCCTGAGGCTAATAATAGATTATGTGATGGATAGATTGGATAGACCAATTTATCCTATCTATCCAGTTGGATGGATAGATTGGATAGATCAGTCTATCCAAGCTATCCAAATTATATTCATTAGTATATAATCAGAATAATTTTGTAGTTTAGGAACTTTGTGCTCAACTTAATTATCAATTAGTTTACCTATATTCTACTTGATTTAATAACGACTTCACTTCCAAATAAATCCAATTGATAAAGCCTTAACCTATAACTACTAACCAATAAAATCTTAAGCAATTGTTGCCTTCAATATAATATTGTTATACTTTGAGTATTGTTTCGGTTAAGCTATATCAGTTACAATGGATTCTATTCAACAATTCAACAAACCAATTTCCTTCTCCTCCATTGGAGCCTTAGAACAGGCTGCCACTAACATAGAGTCTAGACGAGCAATCCAAATATCTACCCCTAACCTGTTTTATAGAGATTATAACAAACATTGAGCTTTTGTTATACAAGCTGATCTTTACTATACCTTTAATAGACACCTCTTTATGACATTAATGTAGAGGATCTTGTGGCTAATCTTGTTCTTCCGAGGAACTATATTCAATTGGATCGAACCCTTTGTTAATGATCTAATGACCAAAGCTACCAATGATCAGCTCAATGAAAATATGAAATCTGAGACACATCGTCTTTTTAGCATTTACAAATCATTTCGACAAGGTTTCGACAAAGCATTTGGGGAAGTTGATCCTGATTATATAGTTGAGAGAGTATTACGACAACTTAAGCAGACAGGATCAATTACAGTTTATATTGCTAAGTTCCAATAATATATCAGATATATTATATAGAATAATGATTATTTTAGATCCTAATTCTATAAGGGATTCAAGGATATTATCAAGGATGAACTAACAAGAGCTCCAAAACCACCAAATCTTTCTAAATTAATCGAAACCTTTATTCTAATCGACAACTGTTTCTACAAAAGATAGATGGAGAAAAAGGGAACCATTCAGGAAAATAGAAAATTTTCTAAACCTCAATATCAGAACAGATATTACAATACCGGCAACCTAATAAAGTTGGATAAAGTTGAATATTGATATAAATCAAACAAACTTAACACCAAAGAAAAGAAAAGATACAAAGAGAATAATTTATATTTCATTTATAGAAAAGATGGGCACATATCTAGAGACTATAATCAAAAGAAGTTATTTGTTGCGAAAGACAAGAAACAAGGAAGATTTGGAAACAAAAGATAAGGACCCCAAAAAGTGGATGTATTAAAGGGTAATTCTTACAAGATTGGATTGTTAGAAAAAGAGTTACCCTAATTATATCCGGAATAATTCAGGGAATTGGATATGGTCATTCTATTTATAAAGATGGAACCAATTGGAAATATTGATGAGGAAGTCGAGTTTATAGATAATCATGAATTAATCGAGTTATTTGAAGAGGAAGGATCTGAAGATAATCTACAAATCAACAAAGTTTATCTAAGACCTTAAGAAAACGAGTTATAGTACCTGATCAGTTACTTTAATAGAAAATATATATAGCATTATTATAAAGAACAGAAACCTGATTTTGTAGAAAAACATCAGACTCATAATCATCCAATCCTATTGATCTTATATATCATTATATATAACAACCTTTATCGAATAATATTCAAGGAGAATACAAGGGAAAGCAACATTAGAAGATTTATCGTGGACTTAAACTCTCTTTAAACTAATGAAGGATAAGAGTATAATAATTATAACTTAGAAATCAGAGATGTATAAGAAATCCTGTTATAAGCTGAATATCGCAGAATCTGGCGTAGGATTAATTATTACTATGAATGCTATTGGGCTGAGGATTATTACCAAGACTTTCAGATAGGATCAATAGAACTATCAATAATTATACCCTACAGATTATTGAATATAAGCAAATATTATTATGAATAGTTAAATCTCTTCATTAAAGAACAGATTATTGAACCACTATCGTTAGAACTTAATGATACAATTGGGATTAGGTAATTAATTGTAAAAATCAGTCTCGGAAAACAGGAAATTAGAGCTTTGATCGATTCAGAAGTTATAGGAATATTTATGAATCCCAACTTTATAAAAGAAAACAGAATCCCTATTGAACCTAAAGAACATTTATATTAACTGATATTATTGGAAGGAAAGAAGGTTGGAGTAGATGGATAGGTACGAAGACAAATTAATACTTTAAAAATGATTATATTAGAAGGGTATACTGAACAAGTCAAATTGGACTTAATATTATTAAGCAGATATATAGTAATCTTAGGAACCTCTTGGATTAGAAAATATAATCCAAATATTGATTGGGTAAAGGATACCCTCATATTCAATCATTGTAGATACAAGAACGAATAACTATATGATCCAAAGGAACAAACTTTCGGGGAGATCAGATACTATGCTATAATAGCCACAGATCCTCCACTGATTGGCAAGACTGATACAAAAGAAATTCCAGTGCAGTACAGAAAATTCGCCAAATTATTCGAAGACCTACAGGATTTGAGAGCCCTATCAGAATATAAGCCTTAGGATTATAAGATCAATTTCAAAGAAGGATTCATATCTCCAATTGAGAGATTGAGACTATATAATCCTAGTACTTTAAGAATATAGAAAGAATATTAATCTAAAACTGAAAAAAAGGGATGGATTAGGAAATCCAAGTCCCTTTGTATATCTAATATATTATTAGCGTTTAAAAAAGGAGATCCGAATGGTCGACCCTGCGAAGACTATTATCAAGTGAATGATAGGACCATCAGGGATGTGTACCCTATACCCAAAGCCCAGGAGTTAAGGGATAAATTGAGCAAGGCAATGATCTATATTAAACTAGATCAAAAGAATACCTTCAATCTCATACGAATCAAGGAAGGATACGAATGGAAGATCGCTTTCATATTACCTTCCGGATTATAGGAATATATTGTTATACCATTTGGATTAACTAATACACCCATTATATACCAATAATAGAACAATGAAATACTCAAGGAGTTTAGCTTATTTATAATCTGTTATTTGGATAACATCCTGGTCTTCTCCTAGAAAAAAGAAGAATATAAGGAATATATCCTCAAGATATTCGAAGTATTTAGGAAGATCGATTTACAACTCAAGTTATCAAAATACAAGTTTGGAATAAAGAAGGTAACCTTTCTGGGATATATAATCAAACCAGGTTAGATGAGTATTAACCCAGAGAAAACTGAGAAAGTAAAAAATTGGGAACGATCTAGAAATATCAAAGATGTATAGATTATATTAGGATTCGCCAATTTTTATCAGGTATTCATCAAAGACTTTTCCAAAATGGTAGAATCACTTACAGAAATGACGAAAAAGGGTATGGGATTCATATAGAGCGAAAAAGCAAAGCAAGCCTTCTAGGAAATCAAGGATAGATTTATCAGGGAACCTATACTCTACAATTATCATGACGATCGAGAAAGCATTATTGAAACAGACGCTTCCGATATCTGTATAGCAGAAGTTCATCTTCAAAGAGATGATAATGGGAAACTACACCCAATTGCTTATTATTCCAATAAGATGAATAAAACAAAACAAAATTATAATATCTATAAGAAAGAATTTATAGTTATAGTCAAATTGTTGAAACATTGGAGAATTTATCTTCAAAAAGCTAAATTCCCAGTAATCATTTATATTAATTATATAAATCTATAAATCTTTATTATAATTAAGGTTCTGGATAATCAAAGATTAGCTTGATGAGCTGAAGAATTAGCCGGTTTCGATTTGATAATTAAGTATATCAAAGGCAAAGATAATATAAGGGCAAACATATTAAATAAGCTATTAAGGTATAAGAATGATAAAACCTATCAGAAGATAATGATTTTGAAATCTCTTTTTAACAAAGATCTTATTCCAAACCTAATAGAAATTGTTGTTTTAAAAAATAAATCAATGGAAGTCTGGAAAAACAAACTTATAGATATACAATTGAATAAGGAAAATATCAAATAATCTAAGCCGCCAGTAATTATAAATGGATTGATACAGATCGCAAGGAAAATTTGGTTATCAAGTAGCATTACCACCAAATTCATCAAAGAACAATATGTATTACCAGCTTATAATTATCAGGGAATACAAAGAACATATTTAAGAATTAAAAGACAATACTGAAGTCCCGAACTCTGAATTATAATCAAAAAAGTGATCACCAAATATAATACCTATATCAGGAATAAGACTTCTTGTCATACTCCTTATGGACAGATGTACACAATTGAAATACCACCAATATTATAGAAATCGATATTATAGGATTTCATAAGGCTGTTATCTAAATCCAAAGATCCAACAATAAAAGTAGAATACAATTATCTCCTAATCATTATAGATCGATTAATCAAGTACATAATATTAGTATTATACAAGACTACCTTGACTGCAGAAACCCTGATAGCCATATTCCTAAAAGAAGTCATTGCAGTATATGGATTATCAGAAAAGATATTGTCTGATAGAGATAAACTCTTCACATCAAAATTCTGGATCATTTTAGTAGTATTACTAAATGTAAAAAGGAAAATATCTATAGTATTCTATCCATAAACGAATGAAGAGAACAAATAATAAATCAAATTGTTAAAGTATATCTCCATTGTTATATAAATTATCAACAAAATGATTGGGTAGGACTATTACCCTTAGCACATTCGTATATAATAGCTCTGCTTCAGAAACTACCTAAGTCTCCCCGAATTATATCAACTTTGGATACGAATTAATTGTATACCAGGAACCAGGCATTCCAGAAATAAAGAACCAATCTGCTATTATATAAATAAAGAAACTTAAGGAAATTTATAAGGAAATAGCAATAGAACTCAAGTTTATTATTGAAAGAAATATTTATTACTATAACAAAAAGTATAGTTAAAAATCAATATTAAAGGAGAGGGATAAAGTCTATCTACTCCGAAAAAACATCGAGATAAAGAGATCAAGTGCAAAATTGGATCATAAAAAATTGGGACCATTCAAAATCAAGAAGATTAAAGGACCCTTGAATTATAAATTGGTGTTACCAAGAAATATAAATATCCATCCAGTATTTTATATATCCTTATTTAAACTAATATCATCAGGAGTATTTAAAGTTCCTGAAACCGAAATTATATTTATTGATCAAAACATCGAATATAAGATGGAGAAAATATTAGATTACAAATATATTAGAAACAAAATCAAATATTTGGTGAAATAGGAAAATTATCTGGACTCCGAGAATATATAGGAATTAGAGAAAGACCTTAAACACCTTAAGAAATTTAAGGATTTTCGTTGATAGAATCCAGATTTGTCTAGAAGGAAGGAGAATCTAATATGGTTTGCATAGACGGCGAATTTATCGAATACAAAAAAGAGGGATCGAAGAAACTGGAACCAATCGTAGAAAGTTCAGAATCAAATTGACCAAATTGACCAAAAGGATCGGGAGGAATAACGGGCGTTGAAATTGCAGCAATTTCTTTTTCTTTTTCTTTTTCGAATCTTTCCTTCTCCTTTAGAACATCAAGCTCATCCAGAGAATTTAAACCAATCACTATCAATTTCTGCTCCTATTCATCCAGTAAACATTGTTATTTACAAAGGCAAGAAATCTTGGCTATAGCTTCTTGTGATACCGCAAAAGCCTTTTCCTCCTTTTTACAAAGTTTTTGTCTTTGATAATCGATAGAGAACCAATCGGAAAGGGATGGCATTTTGTTCTTCGATCTTATATCACAAGTTTTTTTATAATAATAGTATTCAATACATCTGCCATTATTAGAGCCCGACTCCAAAGCGATACAACAACAATTGGCCTTTTCATATCGAATACAAACAATCATTTCGCTTCCTATTTGTTTAATTCGATTTCCAAGTTCCAATTACTCTGTTCATTTTCGAGTATATTAAGGTGATATATTGTAAGAAGAAAGGAAGGAATGTAAAGAATGGATATTGTAGATCTTATACTAATTATAAGCGATCGAGGATGATGCTTAGTTAGAAAGGGGATAGTGTCATGAATCACATTTATTTTTATAAAATAAATCTAATTACCAGTATTTGAGCCGCTTTTTTTAGGGGGATCCTTATTAATAAGGAATCCTAGGATAAATATTGTCTTAGGACAAATAATGTCCTAGAAAGAATGGGTTAGGCAATTATTGGGTTTTAGGATAAATGTTCTAGGATATGATTCGTCCCAGGACTATTATCCCAGGATAATATTTGTCCCAGGATTATTGTCCCAGGATAATATCTGTCCCAGGATTATTATCCTAGGACCTCTACAATCTCAGGATTGGAATCGTTCCAGGATTAGTGTTTTGAGACTAATGATGGATTATATGATGGATAGACTGGATAGACTAGTCTATCCTATTTATCTAATTGAATGGATAGATTGGATAGACCAGTCTATCCAAGCTATCCAAATTACATTTATTAATATATAATCAGAATAATTTCGTAGTTTAGGAACTTCGTATTCAACTTAATTATCAATTAGTTTACCTATATTCTACTTAATCTAATAACAACTTCACTTCCAAATGAACCCAATTGATAAAGTCTTAACCTACAACTACCAACCGACGAAACCTCAGGCAGCCGCTGCCTCCAGTACAGTATCGTTACAGAAGGCTAAAATAGATGAATAAGTACAAAGACAAATTAATACTCTAAAAATGATTATGTCAAAAGGGCATATGAAGTAAGTCAAACTGAACTTAGTATTATTAGACAGATATACAATAATCTTGGGAATCCCTTAAATTAAAAAATATAATCCAAATATTGATTAGGTAGAGGATACTCTCATATTTGATCATTGCAAATATAAAAACAAATGATTATATAATCCAAAGAAACAGATTTCCGGGAAGGTTGGATACTATACTATAACAATCACAGATCCTTTATTAATCAGCGAAATCGATGTAAAAAAGATTTCAATATAGTACAGAAAATTCGCCAAATTGTTCGAAGACCCACAGAATTTGAGAGCCCTGTCAGAACATAAACCTTAAGATTATGAGATCAATTTCAAAGAGGGATTCATACCCCCAATTGAGAAATTGAGATTATATAATCTTAATACTTTAAGAATATGAGAAGAGTATTAATGTAAAACTGAAAAGAAAGAATAGATTAGGAAATCTAAGTTTCTTTATATAATTAATATACTATTAACATTCAAAAAAAAAGATCCGAATAATCGATCTTACAAAGATTATTATTAAATAAACAATAGGATCATCAGGGATATATACCCTATACCCAAGACCCAAAAGTTAAGGGATAAATTGAGTAAAGTAATAATCTATATTAAGCTGGACCAAAGAAATATCTTTAATCTTATACAAATCAAAAAAGGATATAAATAGAAGACCACTTTCATATTACCTTCCGGATTATGAGAATATACTGTTATACTATTTGGATTAACAAATGTGTTACGAAGGTAACAGCTGACTTGTTTGTATAAGCTAAGGCCATGTGCAAATAAGATACGATTTGACCATATTAGTATGTGATTATGGTCACCTGAGGATCGTAGGTGCACATACCATCAGAATACACAAACAAGAAAGCTTCAGGCATATATAGTATCAAATCACATGATATATCGAAGATCGAAGTCGATAATCGACGGGATCGATCGTCGAAATCGATATTCGACGAGATCGAATATCGAAGTCGATATTCGACCAAGAAACGAAGATCTATATAAGGAATGGGATTTCATTAAATGTAGAGCTTCGTGCTCAAGATCAATCATTTAGTATACCATACTATTAGTTACGAATTGCATCATCTTATTATCATTACTTTAAAGTCCCTGCTTGATGCCTAGTTATAAACCTACTTCGAGAGCCTAGAGCACTTCCACGTGATCTAGACGGCAAACCTCGTAACAAAATGCATCTATTATTTGTCAATAACAAAACAACAAAATACTCAAAAAGTTTAGCTTATTCATAATCTGTTATTTAGATAATATTCTTATCTTCTTCCAAAAGAAGGAAAAGTATAAAGAATATATCCTTAAAGTATTCGAAATATTTAAAAAGATCGACTCATAATTCAAACTATTGAAATACAAGTTTGGAATCAAAAAGGTAACCTTTCTGAGATATATAATCAAATTAGGACAAATAAGCATTAATCCAAAAAAAAATCAAAAAAGTAAAGAATTAAAAACGATCTAGAAACATTAAGGATATATAAATTATATTAGAATTCGCCAACTTTTATCAAGTATTCATTAAAGACTTTTCCAAGATAATAGAACCATTTACAAAGATAACGAAAAAGGGTACAGGATTCATATAAAACGAAAAGACAAAGCAAGTCTTTCAGGAAATCAAAGACAGATTCATCAGGGAACCTATATTATACAATTATTATAACAATCAAGAAAGTATTATCGAAACAAACATTTCCGATATCTATATAATAGGAATTCATCTTTAAAAAAATAACAACGAGAAACTACATCTAATTGTTTATTATTCCAGCAAAATAGATAAAATAAAGCAAAATTATAATATTTATAAGAAGGAACTTATAACTATAATCAAATCATTGAAATATTAAAGAATCTATCTCTAAAAAGCTAAATTCCCAATAATCATCTATATTGATCATATAAATCTACAAACCTTTATTACAATTAAGATCCTGAATAATCAAAGATTGGCTCGATAGATTGAAGAATTAACTGATTTCGACTTGATAATCAAATATATCAAAAACAAAGATAATGCAAGGGCAGATGCATTAAATAAGCCATCAGGGTATAAGAATAATAAGACCTATCAAGAGACAGCAATCTTGAAGTCTTTACCAAATGAAGACCTTATTCCGAATCTAACAGAAATTGCTGTTTTAAAGAATAAACCAATAAAAGTCTGAAAAAACAAATTCACAAACATATAATTGAATAAGGAAAATATCAAATAATCTAAGCCACCAATAACTATAGATAGATTGATATAGATCACAAAGAAAATTTGGTTATCAAATAGTATTGCCATCAAATTCATTAAAGAACAATATATATTACCAGTTTATAATCATTAAGAAATACAAAGAATATATTTAAAAATCAAGAAACAATATTGAAATCCAGGATTCCAAATCATAATCAAAAAAGTGGTTATCAAATATGATATCTGTATCAGGAATAAGGCTTCTCACCATACCCCTTATAGACAAATGCATACAATTGAAATATTACCAACATTATAGAAATCGATATCATAGGACTTTATAGGACTACTACCTAAATCCAAAAATCTAATAATAAGAATAGAGTACGATTATCTCTTGATTATTATAAATCGATTAACCAAGTATATAATACTAATATTATATAAAACCATCTTAATTATAGAAACCCTAATAACTATATTTCTAAAAAAAGTTATTGTAATATATAGATTATCAAAGGAGATATTGTCTGATAGAAATAAATTCTTTACATCAAAATTCTGGATTGCCTTAATAATATTATTAGATATAAAAAGAAAAATGTCTATAACATTTTATCCATAAATAAATGAAAGGAATAAACAAATAAACCAGATTGTCGAAACATATTTTCGCTATTATATGAATTACCAATAGAATAATTAAATAGGATTATTACTTTTAGCATAATTTGTATATAATAACTCTATTTCAGAAACTATCCAAATCTCCCTGAACTATACCAATTTTGGATATGAATTAATTGTATACCAAAAACCAGGTATTCCAGAAATAAAGAATCAATCTGTTATAGTATAAACAAAGAAACTCAAGGAAATTTATAAGGAATTAGTAATGGAATTCAAGTTTGTTGTTGAAAAGAACGCTTATTACTATAATAAGAAGTGTAGTTAGGAGTCAATATTAAAGAAAAAGGATAAAGTTTATTTACTCCGAAAAAATATTGAGATAAAGAAATCAAGTGCGAAACTGGATTATAAGAAATTAGGATTATTCAAAATCAAGAAAATTAAGGGACTCTTGAATTATGAATTGATGTTATCAAAAAGTATGAATATCCATTCAGTATTTCATATATCCTTATTCGAATTAATACCTCTAAAAGTATCTAAAACCTCTGAAACCGAAATCATATCTATTGATCAAAACGTTGAGTACAAGGTGGAAAAAATATTAGATTGTAGATATATTAGAAACAAAATCAAATATTTGGTAAAATAGGAAAATTATTTGGACTCCGAAAATATATAGGAATTGAAGAAAGATCTTAAGTATTTTGAGAAGTTTAAGAAGTTTCGCTGATAGAATCTGGATTTATTTAAAAGGAAAAAGAATTCAATATAACTTATACAGATAATAAATCTATTGAATATAAAAAGAAAGATTCAAGGAAATTGGAACTAATTGTAGAAAGTTCAGAATCAAATTAATCAAAAGGATCGGAAAGAACAACAAACATTGAAATTGCAGTAATTTCTCTTTCTTTTTCTTTTTTTTATCTTTCCTTCTTCTCTAAAGCATCAAGCTCATCGATGTACTTAAGGCCTCGCTCAGTCATCTTTTTACAATATTCGCACAAATAGTCCTACTATTTTCGGAGATATAGGATTTTGGCCATAACTTCTTTCTCCTTTTTTCGAAGTTTTTCTTCTTGCTTATCCAAAGATTCCCAATCATTTATTTTTAGGATCTCTTTATCCCATATATCTTCTAGATAATGTTCGGTATTGTAAAAAATACAAGAATATATATATTCGGAACAATAAGTTTTTCATATATTATTCAGAATCTTAATACAACAAAGATCTTTTATACGATAATATGTACAAAAAATCATTTCTATATCAGAATTCTGAATTTCAGTAATAAGGCGAGATTTCTCTTTGTTCTTTCGATAAACCTTATAGAAATATGAATTGTTTATAATAAGGAAAGAAGATCAGAGGATATAAAGATAGAATAGATAGGACACCTACTAATTATAAGTGATCGAGGACAACGTTTGGCCAAAAAGGGGATAGTATTATAAATCACACTTATTATTATAAAATAAAACTAAGTATAAGGGTTTGAGCTATTATTTCTGTAAAGATCCTTATCGATAAGGAATCCTAGGATAAATGGGATCCTAGAATTGTTAGTATCCTAAGAAAAAAGGATTAGGCAATCATTTAATCTTAGGATAAATATTTTAGAATATAATTTATCCTAAAGTAAAGCATTTTAGGATAATATTCATCTCAGAACTATTATCTTAAGAACTTTACAATCTCAGGATTGGAATCATTTTAGGATTAGTATCCTGAGGCTTATATGGATTACATGATGGAGCCTTCAGGAGCATAGGCTCCTCAAGGCTCCAGAAAAGAATTAATATATAATTAGAATAGTTTTATAATTTAGAAACTTCATATTCAATTTAATTATCAATTAGTTTATCTATATTTTACTTGATCTAGTAACAATTTCATTTTTAAGTGAACCTTATTGATAAAGCCTTAACCTACAATTACCAACCAATGAAACCTTAGGCAGCTGTTGCCTCCAGTACAGTATCATTACATCCTTATCGAATAGTATTCAAAAAGAATATAGATAAAAACAATGCTAGAAGATTTGTTATAGATCTAGACTTTCCTTATATTAATAAAGGATAGAAGCATAGCGATTATGATCTAGAGATTGAAGATATATAGAAAATCCTGATACAAGATAGATATTATAAAATCTGATACAAAATTAATTTTTACTATAAATATTAATAAGTCAAAGATTATTGCCGAGATTTTCAAATAGAATTAATAAAATTATTACCAATTATATTCTACAAGTTATTAGGTATAAACAAATATTAATATAAATAATTGAATTTTTTTATTAAAGAACAAATCACTGAATTATTATTGTTAAAACTCAATGGTATAATTGGAATTGGATAATTAATTATCAAAATCAATCTAGAAAGATAGAAAGTCAAAGCTCTAATTGATTCAAAAGTTATAAGGATATTTATAGATCCTGATTTTATTAAAGAAAATGAAATTTCTATTGAATTTAAAGAATATCCTTATCAACTAACATTATTGAAAGGAAAGAAGGCTGGAGTAGATGGATAAGTATGAAAACAGATTAATGCTCTCAAAATAATTATATCAGAAGGGTATATAGAGCAAGTCAAAATGAACTTAGTACCATTAGGCGGATATACAATAATCTTGGGAACCCTTTGGATTAAAAAGTATAATCCAAATATTGATTAGATAGAAGATATCCTTATATTTGATTATTATAGATACAAAAACGAATGATTATATAGCCCAAAAGAACAGACTTTTAGGGAGGCCGGATATTATATTATGGTAACTACAAATCCTTTATTGATCGGTATGATCGATACAAAAGAGATTCCAGTGCAGTACAGAAAATTCGCTAAGCTGTTCAAAAACCCATAGGATTTGAAAGCTTTATCCGAATATAAACCTTGGGATTATAAGATCAATTTCAAAAAGGGATTCATATTCCCTATTGAAAAGTTGAGATTATATAATCTTAATATTCTAAAAATATAAAAAAAATATAAATCTAAAGTTAAAAAGAAAGGATAGATTAAGAAATCCAAGTTCTTTTGTATAATCAATATACTATTAATATTCAAAAAAGAAGATCTGAATAATCAACCTTGTAGAGATTACTGTTAAATGAACAATAGGATTATTAGGGATATATACTTTACACCTAAAATCTAGAAGTTAAAAGATAAATTAAATAAGGCAATAATTTATACTAAATTAGACCAAAAAAATGCCTTCAATCTAATACGAATCAAGGAAGGATATAAATAAAAAACCATTTTCATATTATCTTCTAAATTATAAAAATACATAATCATATCTTTTGGATTAATAAATGTATTTATTATTTGTTAATAATAAAACAATGAAATATTTAGAGAATTTAATTTGTTTATGATTTGTTATTTAAACAATATTCTTATCTTTTCTCAAAAAGTAAAAGAATATAAGGGATATATTCTGAAAGTATTTGAAGTATTTAGGAAGATCGATTTATAACTCAAATTATCGAAATATAAGTTTGAAATCAAAAAAGTAACCTTTCTAGGATATATTATCGAATTAGGGCAAATAAATATTAATTTAGAGAAAATTGAGAAAATAAAAAATTAGGAATAATCTAAAAACATTAAGAATATATAAATTATATTAAAATTCATCAATTTTTGTTAAATATTTATCAAAGACTTTTCCAAGATAATAGAACCATTTATAGAAATAACAAAAAAGAGTATAAAATTCATCTAAAACAAAAAGGCAAAAAAAGCCTTCCAAGAAATCAAGGATAGATTCACAAAGGAATCTATATTATACAATTATTACAACGATCAGGAAAGCATTATAGAAACAAACGTTTTCGATATTTGTGTAGTAGGAGTTTATCTTCAAAAAGATGATAACAGGAAATTACACCCAATTGCCTATTATTCCAATAAGATAAATAAAACAAAGCAAAATTATAATATTTATAAGAAAGAATTTATGATTATAATTAAATCATTAAAACATTAGAGAATCTATCTTTAAGAGACTAAATTCCTAATAATCATTTATATTGATTATATAAATCTATAAATCTTTATTACAATTAAGATCTTAGATAATTAAAGATTGGCTTAATGGATTGAGGAATTAGTTGGTTTCAATTTGATAATTAAATATGTTAAAGGTAAAGATAATATAAGGGCAAATATATTAAATAGATTATTAGGATATAAGATTGATAAAATCTATTAGGAAATAGTAATCCTGAAAGCTTTATCAAATAAAGATTTTATTCCAAATTTAATAGAAATTGTTATTTTAAAGAATAAATCAATAAAGATCTGGAAAAACAAATTTATAGATATATAACAAAATAAGGAAAATATCAAATGATCTAAGTTATTAATAATTGTTAATAGATTAATATAGGTTATAAGGAAAATATGGTTATCAAATAATATTGCCTCTGAATTTATTAAGGAGCAGTATATATTACTAATTTATAATCATTAAAGAGTATAAAGGATATATTTAAGAATTAAGAGACAATATTAGAGTTTAGGACTCCAAATTATAATCAATAAAGTGATCATTGAATATAATATTTGTATTAGGAACAAGGTTTCCCATTATGCTCTTTATAGACAAATATATATAATCAAAATACCACCAATATTATAGAAATCGATATTATAGGATTTTATAAGCCTATTATCTAAATCCAAGAATCCAACAATAAAAATAGAATATAATTACCTTTTAATCATTATAGATTGATTAATTAAGTATATAATATTAGTATTATACAAGATTATTTTAATTACAAAAACCCTAATAGCTATATTCTTGAAAAAGGTTATTGTAGTATATAGATTATCAAAAAAGATATTGTTAGATAGGGATAAATTCTTTATATCAAAATTCTGAATAGTCCTAATAATATTATTAGATATAAAAAGGAAAATATCTATAATATTCTATCTATAAACGAATGAAAAGAATAAATAAGTAAACTAGATTATAGAAATATATTTTTATTGTTATATAAATTATCAATAAAATAATTGAGTAGGATTATTATCTTTAGTATAATTTGTATATAACAGCTCCATTTCGGAAATCATATAAATCTCCCTGAACTATATCAACTTTGAATACAAATTAGTTATATACTGGGAATCGGATATACCAAAAATAAAGAACCAATCTACTATAATATAAATAAAAAGACTCAAAAAAGTTCATAAAGAATTAGCAGTCGAATTCAAGTATATTATTGAAAGAAATATTTATTACTATAACCAAAAATGTAATTAAGAGCTAATATTAAAGAAGGGGGATAAAGTTTATTTTCTCCAAAAAAATATCGAGATAAAAAGATCAAGTACAAAATTGAATCATAAGAAATTAGGATTATTCAAAATCAAGAAAATTAAGGGACCTTTGAATTATGAATTAATATTATCAAAAAGTATAAATATCCATTCAATATTTTATATATCCTTATTCAAATTGGTATTATCAAGAGTATCTAAAACTTCTGAAACAGAAATCATATTTATTAATCAAAATACCAAATACAAAATAAAGAAAATATTAGATTATAAATATATTAAAAACAAAATCAAATATTTGGTAAAATAAGAAAATTATCTAGACTTCGAGAATATATAGGAATTGGAGAAAGATCTCAAATACCTTAAAAAATTTGAGAAATTCTGTTAATAAAATCCAGATTTATTTAAAAGGAAAGAGAATTCAATATAACTTGTATAAACGGAGAATCTATCGAATATAAGAAGAAAGAATCGAGAGAATTGGAACTAATTGTGGGAAATTCGGAACCAAATTGATCAAATTGATCAAATTAACCAAATTGATTAAAGAGGTCGGAAGAAGCAATAGGCTTTGAAGTTTATTGGAGGGTGGTCGATTGGATAATAATAAATAATAATAATAATATTATTATTATCTATTATGATAGTGGAAGACTTAGTTATATTTAGCTTTGAGGTAAATCGAATATAGAGGTGGAAAAATTTGAAGTCAGAACAATATATATAATAAATATTGAATTTTATCTGCTTGCTTTTTCGAAGAATTCTTTGAAGAAAATCTTCGTATTTATAATCTACAATCTAATTCTAGTATATTCTATGCTTATAAATAAGATCGATTTAAATCGAATCTTATAGAATCATTTCATATAATAGAAATGAGTAATAACCAATAATATTTGATTTGAGAAATAAGAAAATTCCATATGATTCTATATGTTTCCATCATATTCTATTTCGTTACAAATCATTCTAATATGATATATGATCGAAATTTTATATAATAATAAAATTACGTAATATATAATGATATTACTAATATATCACGTGATCAGATAATCATTGGTTCGGTTATTATTATTAAGTGATTTAATAACTTATTAGGAATTCTGACAAAGTTGCAGCAATTTCTTTCTCTTTTTCTTATCTTTCCTTCTCCTCTAAAGCATCAAGTTTATCCAGAGAATTCAAATCAGCCACTATCAATTTCCGCTTTCGTTTATTCAATAAACATTGTTGTTTATAAAGACAAGAAATCTTAGCTATAATCTTTTGTAATATTACAAAAGCCTTTTCCTTCTTTTCACAAAGTTTTTGTTTTTGATAATCAATAGAAGATCAATTAAAAAGAGATGGCATTTTGTTTTTCGATTTCATATCATAAGTCTTCCCTTAACAATAACATTCAACATATCTACCATTATTGGAACCCAACTTCAAAGCAACACAATGACGATTAACCCTTTTATATCGAGTACAAGCAATTATCTCGCTTCCTATTCGTTTAATACAATTTCCAAGTTCTAATTGCTTTGTCTGTTTTTTGGTATATTGAGATAATATATTGAAGAAAAAGAAATAGAGAATGAGAATAATTAGGCATTATAGATATCGGATAATTATAGGTGATCAAAAATGACACTTAATCAGGAAGGGGATAATATTATGAATTATATTTATTATAATATAATAAAAGCAAGTATAGTAATTTAGATCATTGTTTTTGGAAGGGTCTTTATCGATAAGGAATCCTAAAATAAGTGTTCTAAGATTCAATTAATCCTAAAATTGTATGTATTCTAGAATCAATCAATTAGACAACCATGATAGTTTAAAATAAATTATTCTAGGATCTTAATAATCCTAAAATAGAAATTTTTTGAATAAAATTGATCCCAAGATTATTATCTTAGGAAATATAGTATCCTAAGAAACAAATTATTCTAAAATTAATATTTTGAGGTTATTAGAAGAATTATATAATAGATAAACTAAATAATCTAATTTATTCAGTTTAGGAGATAGTTTGAATAGATCAGTCTATTCAGACTATCTAATAATATTCGGAAATATATAATTAGGATAATTTTATAGTTTAGGAGCTTTATGTTCAATTTAGTTATCAATTAATTTACCTATATTCTATTTGATCTAATAACGACTTTATTTCCAAATGAATTTTAATGATAAAGCCTTAACCTACAATTACCAATCAGACGAATTTTAGGCAGCCGCTGCCTTCAGTACAGAATCGTTACACCAAACTACACGATACCTAGCAGGCCTCGTATCACCGGAGTGATACCAACAATAACCAAAAGAATCTTAATTATTTTAGATAATTCAAAAAAAGGATTTATTATCGAAGATGGATTCATCCATTTTTATAGTAAGTTTTATATACCTTTTAATTTAGTTAAGGATTATGTTATAGAACAATATAAACTATTAATTTATGGATATCAAGGTATTACTAGAATCTTTGTTAGAATAAGGAAAAAAGTTTACTTTCTAAAAATAAGAATAATAATTGAAAATATAATTAGGAATTGTGATATCTGTATAAGGAATAAGATTATTCAGTATACTCTTTATAATCAATTCAAGACCCCTAAATTATTAACTCAATTATAAAAGTTTATTACTTAGGATTTTGTAATAAAACTATTATTATCCAAAGATTCAGTTATCTAAAAAGAATATAATTCTATTTTGGTATTAATAGATAGATTAATCAAATTTATTTATATATTATTATTCTATAAAACTTGAAAGGTAGATAATCTTGTTTATATATTTATAAGGAATATAATCAGTATATATAATATATTAAATGAGATTATCTTAAATAAAGACAAACTATTTATATCAAAGTTTTAATCTATTTTTATAGTATTGCTTGAAATCAAAAGAAAACTCTTAACAGTTTTTCATTTATAAATAGGTGGCCAAATAAAACGATTAAAGCAAATAATAGAAGTCTATCTTTATTTTTATATTAATTACAAATAAGATAATTAGATTAAATTATTATTCTTGATATAATTTATATATAATACATTAAAGATAGAAATTACAAAGGTGATACTAATATATGCTAATTTTGGATTCAATCCATTAGTATAAAAATCATTATTGCTATAAAATATAAATACAAACAAAGTCATAAAAGATATTATAGAAATCAAGGAGCTTCAAGAACAATTTTTTTGGGATTTATGATTCATCATTTTAAGAAAAGTGTTGTATTACAATGAATTAAGAAAAATAGGATTTACTCTTAAAGAAAAAGATAAAGTTTATCTCATTTAAAGGAATATATAAATAAAACGACCAAATGATAAATTAGACCACAAGAAACTAGGATCGTTCAAAATCGATAAGATAATTGGATTAATCAATTATAAATTAAAGCTATTTTTTACTATAAATATTCATTTGGTATTTTATATCTCTCTCCTCAAGAAAGCATCACTAAAAACATCTGATATATCTATAACAAAAATCGAATTAATCAATCTAAACGTTATATATAATATTGAAATAATACTAGATTATAAATATATCAAAAATAAGATCAAATATTTAATCAAATAGTTAGATTATCTATATTTAGAGAATATTTGAGAATTAAAGAAGAACCTTAACTGTTCTAAGAAGTTAAAGGCATTTTATCAACATTATCTAAATCTCCCCAAAAAGAATCTGAAGGATTCAAGAAAGAAGAAGGATCGAAATCGTCCAATGTATTCGAATCGATATTATAAATGAATTATAATAAAATTGAAATTGATTCAATAATATATTATTTAAAAACAATGATATGTTATAAATATTGAAGATAATTCAATTATAATTTTAGAACTAAATTAAATTTGAAATCTTTTATGAAAATTTCATTTCTCAAATAAAATAATTTATTTTTTAATAAAAATATTCAAAATAAAATATAATTCTTTTGATTAAGATCTAAGTTTAAATTATTGTTGGTATCACTCCGGTGATATAAGGCCTGCTAGGTATCGTGTAGTTTGGTTATTCTTATAATCTTGTTTGTCATTATTATCTATAAGAAAAGGGCCTTATTTATAATAGAAGAGGTAGATATTAGCATTTGTTAATAAATACAATTCCCCTTTCTAGGATAGTAAATATAATATATTGATATTGGCAATTCTTTTTTAAGGAGGTAAACTGAGCTCTTTCTTAATTCTTTTCTATTTATTTTATTATTTTGATATCGATTTTATTTATATCAATTAGGTTTATAAATACTTGATAAGATTTATCCTTAATTGTAATATCTGTTGGATTGGATTTATTATCAATTTATCTAACCTCTATTATTCCTTTTCTTTTGTATGATTGTTGTAAAGTTATAATATCGATCATAAATCTTTTTTCAACAATAGACCTTAATTTAGTTAGTAGATCGTAAAGCAACTTGAAGTCGATACAAACAACCAATAATATTGATGCCTTGGATTTAAGAATCGTATTGATTATGTTCCTTATAATTGAGGCTATATCAAAGCTATATACTAATCTATATAGCTTTAAAGCTAATACGCTTTGTATAACTCTCTTGCATTTGATTGATGATCAGTGAAGAATATTCGCATTATTGCTTTTGTCTGCTAGGACGATTATAAAGCCTATTTGTGATGAATAGTCTTTATTATTAGCGAATAATGTATTGCTGAATATAATGATCTTTAATGATTCTATATCAAAAGAGATGAATTTGAATTCCTTTTTTAGATTCTTCATTTATTATTTAATTTATTTGTTGAATCCTTTTGTATCTTCTTTAATGGGATTAATTATCTGGGCAGTAATAGAGAGGTCGAATGATATCTCTGATTGATATATTGTTGTGATATATACTCCTTTAGCTCTTTGAGTAATATATTGGTCCTTAAGGGTTGCTAATTTTCGTATTTTACTATATGTTCCTTGTAGATTTGTGGATGTGGTTTTGATCAATTTGAGGTTGTTATATTGCTTTTCTTGATTAAGATAAATATTATTATTAATAAGTATAAGAATTCCTCTATTAAATCGAATAAAAATAATAATAATAAGTTGCTCTCTTTCCTTCGTTAAGAACTTTGCTTTTTGGAGTTACTCCTATTTTGTTGTTGCAAATTTTGGATCTGTTATAATTAGGGTATTATTTATTTATAACCCTATAATATCAAAATCAATACTTTTATCGTTTATATATAACAAATAAGGATTATATATTAATTATATTATATTAAGCTTTTTAATATAATAATTATAATAGGTTTCGAATTAATGGTTTCCTGCTTCAGGAATACCATATAATAATTTGATAACTTGTAGAATTGTATCTTTATTGATCTCCATTTCGATTAATGATCGAATATAAAATAAGCATTGTAGGTTTAAAGTTGCTTGGATATAAGCTTGTATAATATCCCTTAAAAATATTTCAGTTCTTATCTTTCTTAAATAGATACCTAAAATGATTAATATATATTGATTAACTTGTTGAATAATAAATGATTGGGTTAATACTATTATCTTTTCTTGATTCTTGAATATTTGAACTACAAATCTTGATTTAAGGTATACTTTATTAATTCCTTTATTCTTTATTTCGTTTATAAATCTTGAATTGAAGATTCTTGTTTCTTATAGTATTGTCTTTAAAGTTATTATTTTAAAAACTTTATTTTCAAATAATTCATTGATCTTTGATTGTTTAGATTCTTTGTATATTGAATCTATATATATATAATCTATAAATAGATTATTAATATAATTATTTGTATCTCTAATTTCTTGATAATAGATTATGATATTTGGGTTATTTGAAGTATTATTGATAAAGAATATTTTGTTATATAGATTGTTTTTTTGTTGATATTATAATTGTATATGTTACGAGGTTTGCCGTCTAGATCACGTGGAAGTGCTCTAGGCTCTCGAAGTAGGTTTATAACTAGGCATCAAGCAGGGACTTTTAAAGTAATGATAATAAGATGATGCAATTCGTAACTAATAGTATGGTATACTAAATGATTGATCTTGAGCACGAAGCTCTATATTTAATGATATCTCATTCCCTTATATAGACCTTCGTCTCCTTCGGACAGCTGGGACAGCCGAGCGCTCCTGGAGCGCTGTCGTTCTAGAGCTGTCCATCACGTGATGCTCAATCTCGTGATTAATGCTGTATACGCCTGAAGCTTTCCTGTTTGTATATTCTGATGGTATGTGCACATATGATCCTCGGGTGACCATAATCACATACTAATATGGTCGAATCGTATCTTGCTCGCACATGGCCCAAGCTCATACAAACAAGTCAGCTGTTACCTTCGTAACAGTATATAAGGTTTAGGATCTGATAGTAGTATTGTTGGTTGTAATATAATAATCTATGGTGTAACAATTTGTGGTATATATTGAAATGTATATTGATTATTCTAATTGTCTTGATTAAATTCTTTTTCTTCCTTAGATTCTTGTTGATAATATAATCGAATTATAATAAAACGAAATTTGATTGATCCTTTTTCTATTTCGATTTCGTATATCTCTTCTTTCATTGCAATTATTCTATATAAGCCTTTCCATTTTCTAGATATTGTTCCTTTCTCTTTTTTATAATGATTTTTGAATTGAGGGGTAAGTTATGGATTGTTATGATTGATAGATCATTTTATATATTGAATATATTTTTAACTTGTCTTTCTATTTGTAGTTTACAAATTTCTTTTATTATCTTTTTGATTGCTTTTGCTCTTTATACAATTATAATTGTTGAAGGGTCTGTTTTAATTATTTTTGAATAAATTCTAAATATCAATAATATAAATATTAAACTATTAGATCCTGTTATATTATTGATAGTTTTCATTGTTATTTGTAATACAGATTCCTTATTGATATTAAAAATGATTAACTTGCTTGAAATGATTTTATAAGCCTAACTTAAAAAGTAATGGAAGCATTCAACAATATTTATCGAATTATATACTTTAATTAATATACTTTTGGTAATAATTATTAATGAATTTGTATATTGTTTGAACTTTTTGTTGATAAAGTTCTTTTCTATATTGTATATAATATAATTAGATAATCTTATATATATATCGATCCAGTATTTCTATAGTATATTCTATATATATTTTGTAGAGATATTATTAAGTTATTTAATTGTTTAGAATTGGATTGCTTTATCAATAATATAAAATATAAATTGATTATTAGTATATATTATATCTATTAAAATAATATAATTGAATTCGATATCTTCAGGGAAAATGAACTTGAATCTTTTTAAGGATTTTCTATATAATTAGTAATGTTTGTAATATTTAATTAATAAATCGATTATCTTCTTATTCTTTTTGTATCTTATTTGTTATAAAACTTGATATAATTTATAAGTTAAAAAATATCCAAAACATCAATATAATTATCAAAAGTTTGTTTCAGTAAGGAAGCAATCGTTGATTTCGATTGAATTCTGAATTATATATTGTAAATAGACTTTCCATAGTAAAAATATATAGTTGAATCTTTTGAAAATAGCGAAACTATAAGTAAATGTTATAAATCTATCGATAACATTATTATAATAGCATTTGAATCGATCTATATCTACTAAAAAGAATAAAAATGATATATCTATATATACAATATTGAATTCAACAATCCTGAAAAATAATTAGATATGAATTGAGTCAATAAAGATAATGATCCCAATATCGAACTGGATAATTGTTTATCCTGTAATTGTTATATTGATTAATATTTCCTAATCTTATTCTATACTTGATATTAATTATACCTTATTATAAAGTATTTGATTATTTCTAAATCAATTATAATACTATAAAATTCTTTGTTATCATATTGTATATTAATAATAAAGATCTCAATATTTCTAATAAATATATATAAAAATGATTTATTAATTAATAATTACAAAATCTCTTATTTATTAATTGGATTAGGAATTATAAAATAGTTTCTAGTTTCATCTTTGTCATTTTGCAAATCGAGGTTAGCAAAATAGCTTTCATTAATTTCATCTCCTAAATTATATTTGTTTAATTCTTCTTTATATTTAATAAAGAATTGATGATAATTCTTTTCAAAAATTTTATTACTTCTATTCCTGAATTATTCTCGATATTTTTGTTTTGATTCTTTTTGCTTCTTTTTGCTATATTTATATAATTTATAATCTGGTTTCCTATAATCTTCAATCCAATATTTCTAATTTCCTTTATCTAATTAATTCTTTGAACCTTTTAGTTTATTGAATCTTCTATTGTTAAATCTATTTGGGGATTGATTATAATATCTTTGAAAATTGTTGAAATATTTTCATTTTATAAAGAATATATTATTTCGAAAATCTATTAAATATATTTTCTCTTATATATCAATTGATTGTTTTAATTGATTAATTAGCCTTACCATAATATTTTTAGGATTACATATTGCAGCTAAACAAATTGATACTATATTATATATTGAAATAACTTTATTAAGTAGGATTTCTAATTTTCTCATTTCGTTTATCAAACTATATTACAAAAGGCAAAGCTTTATCAATAATATTTGTAAACAATCTTGTAGATTCTTTTCAGAATATTTGGTTTAAATTATAAGAAATATAAAATTATTTTATTTGGTTATAATATTTCGTTTATACTCTGTTTTTTTGAAGTTATTGATTATTATAATATATAATCTGTTGAATGAAAATAGTAGCTAAATAATATTAGCATTATAGAAATCAAATACATTTCCTTTGAATATAATAGAAAATACTTATATATAAAGTTTCTTTAAGATATTGGTTTATTTATATTATTCTTTGAATATTGAGAATTTATAATCAAAACTATTATTATACTTTTTGTAAAGTTCATTATCCTTGTAAAATTTAATGAGATTAAGAATATATTGAGTAGATATAATATTATACTATCAATTATCTATTTTGAATAATTCGTTTATAATATCTTTCAAGGTTTATATATTAGATTCTTATATAAATGTTTTATATTCTTCTTTTTTTTCATTTTGTTTAAAGTCTATTTCAATCTTATAAAGGAAATATAATAATCTGAAATGTAGCTTTGATATAAATACATTATAATTGTAGACCTTGATTTCTTGCTTTATCTATTCTCTGAATTTGCTTAATTAAACTATATCGACAAAGGCTTTTGAGATATCAATAATACCTTTCTGAATATTGATTCCTGAGATTTATAAAATTCGTTATAAAAGATAAAGATTAGCTTTTTCAGTTATTTTGAAATAATTAAAATCGAATCTTCCAAAATCCTTGTAGAATATATCGATTAATTCTTTATTATAGAGATGTTCTTTGTTATATTGAATAGATTTGAGAATGATATAATTATTTATATCTTCCTTGATATTATTATTGGTTAGTTACTCCTTAATTTATCTTTTGAATTTGTTCTTCATTGTAAGGTAATTAAAGCCTTCAAAGATTATATTGACTATATCTATTGTAATAGCTATATTGATAATATATTGAATCTACTTTTTGGTTTTTAAGCCTGATTTAAAAACTTGAAAGTAGATTTGGAAATATATCGATATATAAAATAATGATTTATATAATTATATAAAGAAATAAATATTGTTTTGAAAAAGTATTTATATAAAATACTTTTGGATAGGATCTTATAAAGATCCTTTGTATTATAGATATACTATAATACAATAGAAAAATCTTTTGTATAATATATTCCAGTTTTTCCAATTAAATAAAGTTGTTATTGTTGTTTAGTATAAACAACTACATAATAAATATAAACTTCAATCTTATACAAAAATCTTAAAATCCTTGAAATCTTTCAGATCTAAAACCTGAATATAATTCCTTTAGTATATAGATCCTGTTTAATACTGAATGTTATATCTCTTCAAATTGATCTCAATTTGAATCAGAATAAATCAGGATTGCAATAACCAAACTGATTTTTCCGAAGCTTTTAATTTGTAATATTACTAATTAATATTAGTATCACTCCGGTGATATAAGGTTTGCTAGGTATTGTATAGTTTGATTGTTCTTATAATCTTGTTTATCATTATTATCTATAAGAAAAGGGCCCTATTTATAATAGAAAAGATAAATGCTAACACTCGCTAATGAATACAGTTCCCCTTTCCAATACAGTAAATATGATATACCAACAATTATATTCTTGATGTAATTTTTTCCAAACTAATATTGTTTTATTAATATTAAAGATAATTTGAATTTGATTTTAGATTTGAATTCTTCTTAAAATCCTTTATCAATTATTATATTTCAAAATTAAATTATCTTTAATATTTAAAATTTTCGAGAATAGTAATTAGAATTTTTTTTATATATAATCAACATCTTTTTATCAAAAATAATTAATATTGATATTGATTAACAAAAAAACCTCTATGATAATAATTAGATTTTATTTATTCAATAGATAAGTATTTTTAATCATTCATCTTTTTTAAATATAAAATAATGATATTAATAATTAAAGTTGCCTATATATTTGATAAGCCCAGTTGAAATATATAAGAAGTAAAAACCCTAGTGAGAATTTTTGAAAGTTCAAACATTGGGTCAAACTGAATTCTCATTTCCCAAGCTCACCAGGGACAACTCATCTTTTTGAACCCATGAATCTGGCGCAGTAATTATGCTTTGATGCTTATATGCTTCTATTTAATTATTTGGGTCAAATTGCCTGCATAATTTTGAGGAAGCAACTAAGAAAACTTACTGTTGAGTATATCAAGTAAATCTAAACATATCAGAGCGAGTAACCCAAGCGGTAGAATTTGCCCGAACCCCCATGTTGACTCATCTCCAATTACTAAACTTTGGTTAGATAACTTCGTGTCGATGACATCAAAAGTATTCCATGCTGCCAATCCAATGTATCCAATAACTATTAGTATTGATCCGTTGTCGCCCCATGCCCACAGTGCGAGAATTTGCCAAAATACATGCCAGACCATGTGAAATATAGTTCTCAAAGCATGTAATATAACCTTCAAGGCAATTGGCCAATGGTTGGTATGAAGTTCCACCACTGCCCAGAATTTCAATGAGCACTGCTGACTTTCATTGGAAAAGTTATTCGAGCTGCTCGCGATGAAATCCAAAAAACCCTTCAACCATTGCCATCTGTTAGATAGGGACTGCGCAATCTGTTGCATAGAATAAAATAACATATACACAACTTCGAAAGAAATACCCACGATCCAAAAGTACTGCGAATTAGTTGGTGATGGTTCGTGTGAGAGATAACAATGTCCACTTTCTTCGGAATCCCAATGGTTTGCGGCTTCGAGAGTAGTGATGATTTGATAATAAATGGACAATATATCACTGATCAGAATAAAGACCCAACGTGTCCAAAAATAAAAGCTCCTCTCGCGCCCGTAATGTTCCGAATTAAGATACCCCGCCCGAGCAGCCCAAAATGCGTTGAGTGTAAGAAGCCAGTAACTGGTAATGAGAGAATGGTGATAGAATGACATATGATGAAACTCAGCTATTCCTGCAATGATTATAGCGGTTCCTGTAACAAGCTGGAGGTCGCACAATCGATCCAATGCCATCTGAGAGAATAATTGAAGCCGTGGTTGGGCATCGCGAAAGAGACTTAGAAACATAGCCAGCAAACATCGGACGGCATAAAGGCTGATATGAATTCCCCTAATGAATCTTGGAAATCTCCGTTCAACAGATGATGATATATAGACTCTTGTGAGCTTGACCGTATATTTGCCAACGTGCTCGGCGGTGGTTCCAGATCCAGAAGAAAGAAGTTTAAGACGGAATCTTGATGACATAACGCAATATAATTGGATACATGCCACAAAACAAGTGACCCAGGCTGTGACTAGAAAACTTGTCATAACCTTCAAGATCTGTCAGAAAAGGCGTGGTAGAATATCACGGAGTGACTTACTCCAGGTCCCGCAATATCTGGATCCGCATCAAAAGGCGCGAAACACTCCCACTGATCATGAGTATTTTCCGCCATCAGTATTATAATGATACGACGCAGAGGAAGAAATTCTGGTGTTTGTTTGAATAGAGCATTGAAGCTTGTAACTTTTCCCTGGAATGTATCAAGCCACACGACTGATTAAAGATGAAAGCAAAGCAAATGATGAAAGAAGTATACTGTGCATCATCAAATTATCCTTTCAACTCTATTAAAAATTGACAAATGGTAATGTAATTGTATCACAATGCGTTGATGCTATGTGTAAGTTGAAAGTATGTCCTGAAAATGCTGTGGAATAAGTACTTCGTCCTATAAAAAATCTGGATGAAAGAATTCTACACTCTAATGACTTTTGGACATCCGCTAAATATTAAATTCTACCTTAAGGATGGATAAATCTATCACTTTGACGATCTAAATACTTATATGCTGACTGGGAGAAAACAGTATGATTGAAGAAGTTTGAGTAAATATATTAAGAAGTCTTTAACGGTACCTCATTAAATGTCAAACCACATTCTATATATTCTACCCATATCTGACCCAGATGTTCATAGCCGACATACATGTGCATCAAGATTAATCATTAAACCAGTTTCACATCGAACGACACCGTTCAATATATTCCCCCTATGGACCTAGACTTCCTCGGTGGCCCTAACAGATCGACCGATTCCTGTCGCCAATTTCTCCTTCTCCAAGTTCTCTAATTCTTTGATCTTTCGTTCTTTGAGCTCCTGACAAAATACACTTCCCTCCCTAATACGATCACCCTTCCACATAAATAACAACGGTATCCCGCACATAAGCAGACTCAGAAAAGCAAGCAGACTACTTGCCCATGGCACTCCCAGCCTGGAGTACATAGGCTTGGCCGCAAACGGCAATACCGCACCAGCTAAGCTCCTACAGCAGCTCGATGCAGCCATAGCACTCGCAGCGAAAACTTCATACGCATCTGTCAAATAGTTGATTAATGCGACGAAGATCAAAATAAACCCCATTCCGAATGGAATACCGGCCAACATTGGAACATAGAAGGGAATTGAGACATGAGATGTCCAGCCTAACCAGAAAAGCGAAATCACATAAAGAGGTCCACCGAAAAGGGCTAGTGGAAGGCGTCGAGATTCTTCCTTTTTAGTCCAAGGTTTATTGGCTGCTTGAGCTTTGCGGAGATATGTATCCCACCAGAGAAACACAATGGTAGCTAGAACGGCACCACCGGCAATGGGAAGGAACATAAGGCCAGACACACCAGATGATTGACCATAAATTCCTTCAAAGATAATTGGAAAAGCCTCAAAGTACATGTAGAATATCCCATACGCCAAGGCGAGGTAGGAGCAAGCGGCCAAAACAATAAGTTCGAAAAATAGCATGCGAATAGGTCGCGTGAAAGTCACGGTCATCATTTGTTTCAAGTCTTGCTTTTCCAGCTCGATGGGCGCGAATATTTCTGGGTTACCTGTTTCTTTGCGCAATTTCTTCGCGCGTTTAAGGAGTAGAACAGGACCATAGGTTTCCGGAAGAAATACGAGAGGAATCCAAGATGCACCAGCGACAATCAAACCGATCCAGAAAGTCCAACGCCAGCCCAGCGCAGGAGATATATATCCCGATATGATTGGGGCCGCTACAGGACCTACGCAAGTACCTCCAGTGAAGACTGCCATGGCCCGCCCTCTTGTGACAGGATCCTTGTATATATCTGCATAGATACCTCCACTGACAGAAATAGGACTACTTGCGTTGATACCGGCAAGAATACGAAATGCTAATAGACCTCCCCACGTTGGTGTTAAGGCGCAACCTAGCGTGAAGGCGGTGTAGCCGAGGAAAGTTGCCAACATGATATTCCTTCGTCCATACTGTTCTGATAATGGGCAAAATACCAAAGGTCCAAGGACATACCCAAGGAGGTACATTGATATTGGTAAAATTTGCGCAGACTCCGATGTTATGTGAAAGTGTGGAGCAATATATGGGATTGCATTTGAAGGCAACGAAGAACCCATGGTACTATTGATTACCACAAGCATTCCTACGAGAACGATGTAACACTTTCGTGCCTATGCATCATAATCAGTCGATGTCTTCAATTTCATTTTCCTGAACGTCCCACAGAATGTTCTCTTGAATATTTTCCAAAACAAGATATTAACGCACCGAAGACCAATTGTATGGATTTTCCGGGTCATCCTCCTCCCAATGTATTACTTTCTTGCGGGAGCCCAAGATGCTGGATGCGGATGAATTCGGTAGAGATATTTGGTTGTCTTTACCCTCAATATCGTATCGTATCTCCGCATCGTCATGGTCAATTCGGGAGACTATTCGAGAAAGTCTACTCTCATGTCGTTCTATATTGAGATTAGTAAATGTCTGCAGTTCTGAGTATTGAAGGACACAGTTACCAATTGGTGCATGGTTTGTTTTTGAATCATTTGCAGGCACCTCATTCTTACCAAACCCCGTTGCGCCAATTGTATTTCCCCGGTCTGCGCTGGACATTGTTGGTTTCTCGGCTGCCCTCGTCAAGCCAGACAGTTGAACCTTGTATAACTCTCTTTAGTATTTCCTAGGTAGCCTTGACGAAGTTTGAAGTCACGAATAGGGTCAAGTTTTATATTGTGTAGAGGAAAGAAAGAGTAAAATCATTTGATGTAAAATGTAAAAGAGAGCCACCTAGCTTGTGATATACTAAACTGAAAAAGTAGGTCCTTCACTGGACCCTAAAATCAATGTGCCCATAATTACACTGGATCTGATAAAAGAAGGATCATTGCTAGCGTGTAAACCCTGAATTCTAACTTTTCAAAAGTGCAGCTCTCTCCACTGTCGAATGTCTGCTGCGGGTCCACTGCATGTCTTCAATGTTGTGTTGAATGAAAAGATGGTGCCGTCACAACCGCAAGGATTGCTGTCAATCATATTTCATGGGCGGCAGATATCCAAGGGAAATCTTCAAGCTGGTGTATGTGACAACGATCCTTCAAGCTTATGTAAAGTCCCGATGCTTCAAAGACGAGTGAAACCGAGCTCAGTATTCTATCAGATGAATTCGGATTAGTTCTATGCGGTGCATTAAAAATGGGTCGCGGTAAGGGAAGAAAATGTGGGAAGCAGCTTCTGATCGGTAAATGTTTCGGGTACGCAAGAACATGCTTTGACCCTATACAGAGGATGACACTCGAGTATATGCCGCTCAACTGTCCCGGGCTATTCGTTGTTGTGATTGGGTCACCTCGTGGCTATGTTGTGGAGCTTCTTTGATGGATCCTTGGGAGTTTTCGTATGAAAATTATTTCGACAATCTATGTTTCCAGATTGATACTTCGACCAAATCTAGCATATAATTCCACCTTCAATTGTGTCATCTCCTCCCTGATTGTACTGAGCTTTTCTTCGACCAGTGTCACATCCTCCTCGATGTTCTCTGTCGATTTCGTGAGCAATTCCTGAACTTCTGGTAGTGGTAGGGAAATAAATGAATCTCCGATTTTGTAACTTCAAAATGTCAGTCTAATTCGACGCATGGTATCTAGACAAATGATGGAGGACAGCGGCTTATCGTACGGTATCAATTCATCCTCGTCTGCCAACTCAAGTTCACCCGAAACATCATCGAGGTCTTCCTTTTCTTTCTATACAAGAATATGATCAGCAACACGATCTGCAGCATCTTTTGCGGACTATGAGGCTGAATGATTGATGGCGGATATCTTAATAGTACTGACATGTTTTGACTTTAACTCCTCCTCCAGACCGATTTCCCTTTGGTGTAGACGACTGAATCGATTGATTTTGTCTTGATCCTCTCTTCGTACCTCGACCTCATCTGCGCCGACTGCGGCCTCATCTTCTTTTGATAACTGGATAGATTGTTAGGATATGATATGTGGTATCTGGGAGAGCAAATATATTAGGTGGTTATATTACCATACGACGCTGCATGTTTGCGGTTGTAATGGTTGTAGAAGTGGTTGTGGGAGCGGGAGTGGAAGTGGAAGTGGAAATATTCTAGAGATGGATGATTTATGAACTGCAATGAATGAATGATAGGTACAGAAGTAAATAGATAAATAGATGCCTAGGTACGGTGGTACGGTGGTACCTATGATTTACCTAGTAGGCGTGGGGAAAGTTTTAATGTTTTATCAATATTTACCCCACCAACCCTTTACTCAGTAGATCTTACCTGTACATCTCTACAGCCTACGATTTTCTTATTTAGATGTCTGTACCGATTGTCTTGTCTACTCTGTTGTACCGCTTTCATTGTATAGTCTACTCTGCAGATTTCATTTAACTACATAGTAGATTGTGTATTGAATTCATTATCCAAGATATCAACAGTCATTCTTTTGAAGTAAGAGTTCTGGTCCTTACTTACCACACCTCCTTCAAATTTCATTCATATATTTTAAAATTTGATATTAAATCAATGCCATAATATTTTTTATTGAAATCTAATAATAAATTAATAATAATAGTTAATTCTTTTACTTCAATTACATTCTTTGATTTATAAATTAATCTTTTAATAAATAATTTAAAATCTAAAAGATCAAATATCTTTTATAATCTTTTGAATTCTCATTTCAATTCCTTAGTAGAAATAAATATTTTATATTTAATTTTATATGAAAAAATATGATTTTTGCAGAGATTTTGTTACAGAACATCACGGTGTGCGGTGAGTAAATTCCAGAACTCCTACAAAGAAAATTTTAATTAATATAAAATATTTAAAAACTTTATAACTTTTGATTTATTTTTAAAATTAAAATTAAAAATTAAACCAATTTTATAAAGAATTATATATATAAATTATTTAATAAAATTTGAATTAATACAATTTTCACAATTTATTTATAATAATATAATAAATCTATAATCTAAATTTTCTTAAATTATATTTATTTACTATTAAGTTACAAATAAGCAAAAATTATGATTTTTGGTATAAAAGATGGTCCAAAAGGGGGGGTGGTCCAAAAATAGAGTATTAGACTTACTGAGTTTTTATATTTTTCACTCTCTTTCTCCGACTTACTTTAATGATTTATATCATATTAGATTAATCACAAACGCCAATTTTCCAGGTCGAATAAAGTATTATACATCAAGGATATCACTTTCACACAGTCTGATTCTTCTGTCTCTAACAAATACCTGGGGAAGTTTCAGACGAAAGGAGAAAACCAGGATGATATACGTGCCGGTGATAAATGAGATAAATTTTATTTCCCAAAATATCAAAGTTAAGTACACACACCAACTTTTGTACTCCCATGGTAAATATTCACATCCAACATCCTGTAGAAATCTGCCAAGACTGAACTTAGACTTTGGATGGATCGTAAAAGCCATGGTAGTTTCGATCATTTGGCTGCATTAGGTAGTTGGAATGAAAGATAGAACAATGAGTGCTATAGGTCGATGTTTTTCACTGTCAAACGGTACACCAAGGGGAAACTGAAAGGTAGAACTAAGCAAATTTTCAAGATCCTCTCCCGCAAAAAGGTCCACACTCGGATCTTAGATTCAATACCATAATCATCAAGCAGTATTGATAGATAATGGGAATAACTCTTTCAAGTCTCTCTTCGCCTCAAACGGCTTACCGCCTAAGCTTCCTCCAAGATTACCTGCCTTTACCGACGAGAGTTTATGCCACTCCCAATCTCTAGCATTCATGTCATTTCCAGGGTCTTCCTCGTCCTCGATCGGTGGTATGAGGGAAGAGGGGTATTCAGGCGGCGCGAGACGTTTCATGAGGGAATCACCGGCGGGGCGGGCAAAATAACCAACTACATATCGAGTCGTGAACGCCTGGTCACCTGGAGCAGAGATAACACGATGCATAGCGGAGCGAAGAATTGCACCAGTCCACTCGACCATTGCATCGCCCAAGTTGACTATACAAGTGGATGGCCTCGGTTTAATATGAGTCCAGGACGACTCAAGATGAGGGTCTGAATGATGTAGTTTTAATTAGTTATTATTCGGTTACATGATTGGACAGAACTGAAGATGTTGTGAGCTGTTATTCATACCTGCATCGTCTTTAAGAATTTGAAGGCCTCCGGTTGTACTGAAAAGAAGGGTAAGTGCGGTGATGTCGGTGTGTCCCATCATGGCAGTACGACGATCATCCGGCGGCTGGTTGATTGTCAGCACAGTTTGAGGTACAGATATTTAGCATAGGATAAACTTCGCAATGAAGCAGATAGGCCATAGCTTTGGCTACTCTTTACTAGAAGAAGTGAATTATGATTCTATCCCTGAAAGCTTATCGAACAATGGCCATAGGAAAGCAGTATAAATAAACGTTTAACTTACTTGTGGCTCATACTTCAACATCCTCAAAACACTTCCACTTGGTTTTGTCATTTGTTGCAGCTTTGAAAATGTTCCCAATGGCAATTTCAAATGCTGTTCCAAATGCCCAAGAATTATGCACACGACTGCATTGGCCTGTTCGATGTAATTTCTCAATTGCGGACGAGAACGTTCAATGCAGATGGGGTTAAGAAGGGGCTCGGAAAGTCCAGTTATATCATCACAACTAATCCCGTACAGCTCAACTCTGTCTCCTGTTTTGTCAATTTTGTGGTAGCCTAAGGGTTTATAGCTAGATATTTAACAACGATATTGGTCAATCAAAGCTCTTTGTAGGCAGCATAAAACTTCGAAGATATAAAGAGATTAATCATGAAAAGGTTCAGTACCGAAATAGTGAGATGGGAGGGTTGTAAGCGTATTCTGTGAGCTCCTCCTTAGGGAGTGCATGTAATTCTGCATTTAAATCAAGCATTTCTTCCGTGCCCTTGAGAAATTCATCGCCGAAAAGGCATTTGGTAAAGTCAAGGTGAAAGCTAAAGTTTTGACAGTCAGTAAATTTCTGTAAATGAATGTTCAGAAGCAAAATCTGTGATTTTGCTTGAATGGGAGGAATGTGGTGAAAGATAAATAACCAGCATCGCGATAGCTGAGAGTGCAATATGATGTTGAATCATGTGGCAAACTGATTGATAGACTTTGTACGCTAAGCGAGTATCAAACATTGCATCGCTCTGAAGTATTCACAAACGGAGACGAGATTGGCAAAGTTGTAGAACGAAAGGGTTGTGGCTGCTCACAAGCCTATGTGACGACTCGCTTCGAAAAGAGCGTGAGACTCATATTGATCGTTAGATGCAAGCTTAGCGAAGGAGAAAACAGGAACGCTTGCGACAGGAATATCGGAGGGAAAAGGTGGGCATTTAGAAAAGTAGGCAGGAGTAGGCATTTTAGGATGATTGACGCTACAATCGGGTTCAACACAGGCTGGAAAATGTGATACGGAGACACAAAACCCACATTATATGTGAATATGGCATTCTTTGAAATTTGTATTTCTTACTTAGATTTTCCGGGTAAGGGGGATGGGGAGCCGACTCACATGATACAGCTCAAGTTATAGAGGGGTCTGATTTTATTGAGTCTTCCTCAGATAACAAATGGGATGCAGTTTCTTTCAGCGGTACTGTGAGGGTGAATTGCACAACACTTATATCTGCTTGCAACATCATGGCTATCCAAAGACATAACTCTTGGATATTCAGCCATGAATCTCAGTTTTACGAAATCAGCCTTTGGTGCCGTAGCGCCTGCTTGACAGGCTTTCTGATCTAGGTGATTTTCAGTCCAGAATCCCTTTCATAACCGAGTCTTCCTAAAACTCGACCAACCCAAGCCCCTTTCATGGTGAATCTTTCCTGAGACAGTTCTCCTTAAGCCTCTCTCACAGCGACATAAAGCATCATAAAAGGGCATAACTCAGGCCACAGAACACACTTTCTTGAATTTCTGAGTAGGTTCAGTGACGTAAAAAAACATCAGGTACGATCTCTTTATTCATTCTACCCATTTTCTACTGAAGAACATTCTTGATCGTTTTAATTCTTTAATTTCCTAATTTCTTTCACATTCAAAAAACTTTTCAATAATAATGGCCGAATCGGATCGATTCCCAAGGAATTACAGTTGCTTTTTGCACTTGTGACATGATGGCTAGTCACAAAAACACAAGATGGCTTCTAACCATGTAAGCAAGCCGAAACAAAGCTTATACAACTCGTCGAGTTTACAAAAGCGACTAAGCTTTACAAATTTCTTGAGATGTTAATTGAGAGCATCATTCAACTGTTATCAAGAACAGAGACGCAAACTCAGGAATAATAAAAGGATTTTCTGAGCTTTGTTTTTTAAAGACACCTTATAGACAGGGGAATTTACACGCCAAGGTAGAACTAGGTGTCGATGACCGCCGTGGCTTTGAAGCTGTTCGTGCACAAGGATGTGACCACTGCAATGATTATTGATAGATGATGGCACGCATTGGAAGTTACTAAAGCCCGAGACAAACCCCGAGAAAGTGCTCATCATAATCAAGGAATGGGAATGTATCTTCTTGCTTTTCCTGCTAAATGTTGCGGAACCACGATAATCAATTGGGCGTCTATACCATCGATGTTTGTTATGTAACGCAACTTTAGTGGCACTGTATTGATGGGTGATGGAAAGACTGGAATGTGCTTGGGTACGTGTGCTGCAGCGAGATGGATGAGGAGTCAAAAACGATGTGAGTAAGCCCGAGCGATGACATATCAACTTGTTGATGGGAAAGATATAGTAAATAGTTGTTCTCCATAAGCAGGTACATAGTTGGATGGAGTCTCACTCAAAAGCCACAATTAACTATCAGAGAAAATGTGTATACACTTTTGAAAGAATATGTTGCGGCCCTGTTGTAGAGATCCTTTGCCATTGATCAACTTCAAGCCCCTCAAACTTTCGAAGGATGTTCATCAAATAGAGCACGATGCTCTAGAGTCGGGAAAGTTGCTCTTCTTATCATAAAGTCATTATTCAGTACCGTTATATAAACCCAGGGTATCTTAAGAACTCCCTACAACCCCCAAAATATCACTAGGTGATCGCAACTTATTTACCTCAACTCTGCCTCGGACATGAATCCAGGTTCACTCAAACCACTTAGGTCTGGCATTTTGAGTCCACCCATTCTAGAATGTGTAAAATCCTTCCAGAAATGATCATCATCACCACTTGCATCTCCGCGCTTAAGATCATCGTCGGGTCCTCTGAAGTCGTTAGGATCGATTGAAGAGCAAGAATCACCACCCTCTTCATCAAAATACGATGGAGGGGGAGATTCATGTCGTTCATCGCGAGAATAAATTTTCAGTCCACGAACATGTGTATCCTTTCCATTTTGATGGTTCTCCAACACCTTGACTTGTATGATGAATGCGCGAAGTGTCTTGCCATCTGAGCCTCCTCCCACATGGTCAAGATTAACATCAATCCAGCCCTTGGGCTGAACAAACGAGAGTTCAGAGAATGGAATTAGGTCATGGTAGCCTGTGCCTCCAAGCAATTGTATACGCGTCGGGGTATAGGACTCATCGGCTTCGAAATCTAGAAAGATGCGAATGGCACGGATCTTTGCGAATTTGGCAAAGTGAATATTCAGATAGTGGGGTTGAGGTCCATCGGATCTGCAGCAGAGCATGTTAGTGAATGTCCCATAACTTTGTGCGCATTAGAGAATAGATGGTGAAGTTAAGAAGATCACAAAGTCCTTACTGCCAAAACAAATTGGTGTCGTCGTCTCTGAGTGCAAGAACCCCGCAACCAGGTTTACTACTAGAAACAGTCCAGCTGGCTAAGTTTCCAATCTCCTTCAACCCAAGTGCGGCAGGGTCAAATGGCAGCGTATTGTCCATGGCGACTAGATAAGAAGAAAGTTAGATGATATAAAGTGGATGATGAAGAACGTTTATTTTAAAACTGGAAATCAAGTACAATCAAGCTGCGGCGCTATAACGTGTACTGGTAGTTCACCAGGCACGAGTTGATGACCGATTGGAGTGAAAGAAGTTCGAGCAGACATTTTTGAGGGGAAAATGAAGGTTGTGACGGTGACATTGCTTGTGGTTCTGGTTGTGATTGTGGTCATGATTATGATTGCTCTTTCCTTTACGTACTTGCAGTCTTGCGTTCTTGTTGTAGAAAGATTGAGAGTAAGAGCGATAGATAAATATTGAGACAAACCTTCAGCTGCCTCATCCGCATTTTCCATTTCCCCAAGTACATCATCAGCTTCAGATTCATCTTCGCCTTCCCCTTCCTCTTCATCCTCCTCTTCCTCTTCTGCTTCTGCCTCACTTAAAACTTCTGTGCCGGTCGAATCGAATTCATCTTGTGCATCTCCGCCTAATGAAAGAGATCCTGGGACTGGAGTGACATGATTATGATCAATTGGACGAATACCCCTCCGTCTGCCAGTATTATCGATTCCAAAGTGATCTTGATAGTTGACAGTAGGAGTATATGATGGGGGCATTATTATCAGTTGTGTGAAGTCAGCTATCAATATTGATTTATGGTTGTGTTTACTGAGGTTTTGAGCCTTCCCTTTGCTCAATATATTTTGCATATTTTATTTCTATACCGCCTACTACTTTTGGATATTTTGGACACCGCCTTTACTATCCTGAGTTGAGCTTGTCACGTGCGTATTCTCCCTCACTGTGGAAGTCTTACCGCGGTGCTCTCTCTCCATCAAACCATCCAATTCAAACATCAGCAACAGCTCCTGAGTTCACTTCAGTCCAGTCGAGTACAAATTGCATCACACACTCTCTCCATCTAGCCATTCATCCACCTCTCCCTTCACCGGTTAGTTCAGTTCAATAGTTCTTGTTGGCTTTGGCCGTCTAAGAACATTGAAAACTTGCTCTTGCAAAATGTCAACATGCACAAGTGACAATCCTAACCAGGAAATTCATATTGGACTCTCTCAGTACGGCAACAATATCTAACTCTGCATTCACACGACTTTTGTGGCATACGTTGAGTAGGATGATTCAGCGGTAGATATCTCTTGTGTCACTAACATTAGTTAATGATGATACTTTTTCTTATCCCAACTTACCTTGATCTGACATCTCGATAAGCACTTTGAACTGCCGTCATAATAAGGCGACTCGAGACAGCATTGCTTCTTCAAAGCTCATGGTTCGGTACGAGTATTTAGTATTTACACAACCTGTGTGCATCCGGAGATATATACACCTCCACTCAAGTGCCGGAGCCAAGAACGCTGAGTTGCCACCACCGATTCCAGTCAACAACGTTGTTAATATCTTGATATCTTTGATCAGGTCCTTCATCAGTATCGAAAGAACTTACATATTAGACTTCGACTGGAGATCTGACCAGGTTTTAATCACAGATAGACCGAAGAGGCAGCGATCAGAGTATCCGAGCAAACCCCGCTAGGTCCCTCCCCTTTCACCGATTGTTAATTGGTTAGACAAGTTGGAAATATACCAAGTAAACTTTTCAACTACCGTGAAGTCGGGGATATTGCATCGGATCTTTTGAAATGACGTTAAACTTCAGATGAAGAAAAAAAGTTTAAAAATTTGATGTTTGTTAATGCGTTTGAGTAATGTCATATAGTAGTTACTAGGTATGTATATGTACCGGTGAGTACTTCTCCTACGTGCTATTTGCAAGAAATCTTTTCATTTACTTGAACGTTCTCCTCTCATCAAATATTACCCCTCATCCCCAATATCCACAAAACCCCACACCGTTGTAGGGACTTCATTTTGTATTCTTAATATACAGAAAAACATTATCTTCTGAGGAATTACAGCAAGACTTAATTTGTGATATGTATAACGTAGTACCGGCTGTTAAAAAGTAAGTAGTCACAACCAAACTTCTTTCATCACATCCTTCCTCTCTTTCATATTTTTACCCCTTACAATGGCCTCACGTTCTCTGTCCATTTCCAATACTAACACCACCCTCAGGCTCAAAGCCCGCCGAGCCCATGTCAAAGAACTCCGCAAGCGAGAAGATGAATTAAAAACATCCTATCAAAAAATGAAAGCCATAGATGATCTGTATAACAAACCCCAAAGTCAGACACGGCGCACCCACACAGAACAAAATACATATGCAGACAAGACGCGAGAGCTCGGAGCTTCAACATCACAGGCCGTTGAAATTGATCGGCCGGGTGATTCTTAATATACGTCGTTGAGAAATTAGGGTTGTAATATGGTCATGGCCCTCCGTGGTGGATGTGTTGAATATGGGATTGACTAGAAAAGGAAGGAGGAGGGCGACCATTCAGTTTCATATATTGGAAACGAAGAATTGAATCACACCGCGTGTTGATTCTATCGCCAATAGTTCTGAGAGTTAGTCCTTGTGGGTGGGAGTCAAGTCAGATTTTGGGTTATGTTCTGTTAAATGTGATGCAATGGAGATTTAGACAGCATTGTACTCTTTCAGCATTAGGTTTGGAGTTTGTTTATTATCGTTACAGCGATAGGTTTCTGGAGTATATCTTGGAGGATAGCATGCAATTGCTGCATCGATGTATTGATAATGAGTTAATATCACTACTTTTTTTCGGGAGTTATCTTTTCGAATGTGACGGAGTGAAGAGGATACCAGGCCGTGTCAATGGTTCGGACCACAGTTCGATTGTTATCTTTCAAGCTTTGAATTCTTGAAAATGGTTCGATTGTTTCAAGTGATTGTATAATTATCGGAACAATTTCAATATCCCAAAGTCTTTTATTTTGGGCTGCAATCTGGACTATTGGAAACAATGCGTCCTAAATGAATAGAGGGGCCAACCTTGCAATTTATATGAGATAAGCAATCACTTTCCTGGTCCACAAGTATCATAAACAAGGGTGTAGAGTAGTCGTATTTATATTCCATATCATATTTATCGCTGAGTAGCCTGATAGACAAAAGTAAGCTGCCAGCAGCTTTGTCTATGTCTTTTCTTTGCTTCTAATGATGCCCTTGGTATCCGGCGAGTACTTGATATTTCCTCAAGCCATCGGCATTGTGCAAAGACTTTCATCCGATATATAACGCCATACAACGCATTTTAATCATTGGTCTCCAAATAAGGACCCTTCCCCCTCCATAGCATTACTGATCACACCCAAATCGACCTTCCAATGTTACAAGTGCAGCACTTCAAACAGCACACATCCAAGGATGATTCTCACTCATCACACCCCTCATCTCCGCTTTCTCCGCCATCCCCAACATCACCCCATCCAGCGGTTGCTGTTGCCTCACTCTTTCCATATCTCTACTCTTGATCTCCATCAATAACTCGCTTTGATATTGCCATCTCAAAACATTCCACTGTGCTGGTACATCCTTGGGTATTTTATTGTCTTTCAAAATTGAGGGCTTGCTGCATAAAAGCTTGATTAGTCTAGTCCTGTTCTTTACTCTCATTCCAAATTCCTGTGTCCCTTTTCACGCTCCAATCGAACCAATCTAGAAGCAAGTGGGAAGGAGAGGGGCATTGGAAAGTGTGAAACTAACTTTAGTTCTTCCTCGTTCGCCCAGCGATTTGTGAACCTTCCAAGTGAGAACCTGGCGAGCTTTGCGATATGGGGAGTGAAAGTGTTCACAACCATGATTACTTTGCGTGGTATGGATAACCGAGAAGGCAGTGAATTCGATGTGTGCCGAGAAGATGGATAGATCGGGATAGGCAAAGCAAGACGGTGCAGCGCTCTGAATGAGTGAGTGGCTTTGGCCAACAATAGAATTGGGAAAGGAGTTATGAAAGTTGAGGATACAAAAGAAAGAAACGAAAGATTTAGTGGTGTAAGAAGACACGATACATAAGTACTACCCCCATAGGTCACTATCGGCCACGAACTCCATAGATTCAATCTGCCCTACCGAGATTCATCGTAAACGTAATTTCACCAACACAGCAATTGTGCAGTGGAGAAAGGAGAAGAATTTGACCACGGTCCAGGAAGTCCAAAACATAGTGGAGAAAAAGGGCTGACACTAGTAACAGCACATCCGGTAGGTCCAACCTAGAAAACCAACATTGTTCTTTGGCTCCACTCTAACTCTGGGCGGTTTTTCTGGGCGGTTTTCGTGGGCGGTTCTCAGCGGATCAGGTTTGAAAACATATGATCCATAAATCGACCGAAGTCGCAGCTTGATTCTCGCAGATAGGCAGACTTGCGTCTCTTCATCTCCCATCAACCATAAAATTATGGCAGAGGTCTGGACAATGGATTGTCGTGATCTTCAATTGATAATCCGCTTCTTGTCGGCTTAGAATAATTTGCCTTATCAAGCAACCTAGTAAAGTAGTCATGTAAAGAGGCTAAGTAATATTTTGAACTTTAACTTGCCCGGGTAGATACTTCTTTGATAGACGATTGATTTACCACATACTTTTACACACCTGGGAATGGCTCGGGTACAAGAGGCCTTTCATCATATATAACAGACGCGAGGGACTTCGAAAAGTCGTGCTGGCGTTTCGGTTTTTTACCAACCATCTTTCCACTCGACTGTAAGCAGGAACTTATGGAGCATCGAATCCAGTATAACGTGGCCAGCTTGGTCCGCATTGTATGAATATTTGACTTGGTCCATGGAAGAAAACTACCAACATCGCCACATTTGGCCCTCCCAACCCCAACTGAATACTGTAACTCGCTATTCTGCCCAAAGAGAGCCTGGAGTTGAAGGATCAATGCCGTTTGATAGTCGACAATCTCATCGCCCGCATAACAAACACATGGTCCGAATCTTTGTAAATGAGATATTTTGACAACAAGACGTGCAAGATACTTTGGCTAGAACAATGCCCTTCATCATCATAGAGTAGAGAGTCGAATAATAATAGCTAAGTAAATGACGATGCACTAGTTTTGCGAAGGTCACTGTCGTGGAGGCAGATGATTGAAAAGGAAATACATCTTCAATGCAAATACGAGGTACCAGGAGTTAAGGTAATCTATAACTATCGGTAATGTAATCTAGAACAAATGAAATGTAATCTCAAGATGATGAGCTTTGAGGTTGAAGTTCCCCAGAATAGAAATGAGGTTAAATGTATGAATGCAATAATGAATCAATTAATAGATGAAATATATAAAATATATAAAAGAAGTTACGTTGAAAGATAATTATTGTGTCACAAAGTATCAACAATGTAATCTTGTCAGATTGTTGCCGCAAACATCATCATGTCACATGATTGATGACATTAGTAACGCTTAATGCTGTGGTGGCTTAAGTAATCACCGTCATTTTACAGCTCCCACGGTAAATGAGTCGCATCCATCAAGAAGTTGCATCCATCATAAAGTCTTAAACACAATACAATCTATTAAAGTTTAAGTTACAAACCATCATTCTCCCTCTTTTCCTCATTCAAGAGTATAAGCTTTGCTCGTCGACCTCTTCTCTCCTCATCTCTCTGGAATATCCCACCATAAAGAGCAGCTTCATATAATTCGGTTCCGGCGCGTTTGACAAGCTCTTGGAACCACCATTGTCCGCCTATCTGGACTTCGGACTCAACATCAATCATGCGTCTTCATTACCTTCCAGCCGAAGCTGCAGTTCTTTCAACCCTCCTGTTTCCACTTCTCTCTTCCGCTCTTGGAAATCTAGACTGCAAAAATATAGTTGTCGACGGAAAGCACTTTGATTTCGGGGCATTGGGCGGACCACGGTCGGCATTACATAGCGTTGAAGATTATGTTGGTGAAGCAAAAGGATGGACAAATACAACATACACAATCGACATTTGTCAAGCTATAGTCAAGAAGGGGTTTAATGAGTGTCCAGGTGGGACAAGAGGTAATGTCTCTCCTTATTCATGTCTCATTGAACATTAGCCACGAGTCTCCCATGTACCACCTAGAAAGTCTTGATTTATTAACATCTATGATGGGATAGTTTGCGGAATAACACATGTTATCAACGAAGAAGAAGGATCGGATGCAACACAACAAATCGTTCCCTTTGCTGGCGAATTAGAAAATTATGGCGGAGGTCCTCTCGACGCTAAATTGGAACGACTCAGTAACTCGAAATCACATTCAGATGCAGACAAGGATGGATTGCGTGTAGAGCTAGGTGGTGGATTCATCGGACGAGGGAAGAATAAGAGACCTCAAAAGGCTATTGTGGAATTTATTTGCGATGCGAACCGGACTGGATTGGAAAATTTGTGGGTGCCGCCAGAGCCAAAAAACAAGCCGAAGGAGAATCTCAACGAAAGAGAAGAAAATGGTAGTGATGAAGTGATTGGAGCGCCAAGTAACGATTCGAGTCTGCAATTCTTTAGGTTAGATAAGGATAAGGGCGATGCAGATATCCTAAGGTTGACCTGGCGCACAAAGTATGCTTGTGAAAATGGACCGAAGGATAGTGATGATGGTGATGACAAGAAAAGCTCACATTGGGGTTTCTTCACTTGGTTTATTATTGTGTATGTTTCCACTCCTTTCTCTTCAGTTTTTCAGGTCCGGTTCAAAGCTAGTGATTGGGGACTAATGTTATTCTACAGCGCGTTCCTTTCCATCGCCGCCTATTTAATCTTTGGTTCTTGGCTCAATTACAACAGATACGGCGCACGAGGCTGGGATCTTCTTCCTCACGGTGATACAATCCGCGACGTTCCATACTTATTAAAGGACTGGTCTAGAAGGGTTTTGAGTACTGTGCAAGGGGATGGAAGTAGAGGTGGTTATGCGGCAGTATAACACGAGAGCTTCGGTCATGATATAACGGGTTCTGCAGGGCAAAGAGAGAAGCTCATATTTATAGGGACGGCGATGTCTGATACCAAATGGCAAATACAATTGAGACAGCGACAGGAGTTGGGCATTTTTGGTGGAGGGCATTTTGTATATCGATTATCGTCATAATATTCTACTTGGTATCAATTGTAATTTTCCATTCTTCCTCCCGGAGCTTATTTCTCTTACCGTAGTTGTACTACTAATGCATAGTTTTATTACCAGACATCGGCGTGGCCTTGACTGTCGAGGCGGTTTTTGGGTAAGATCGAGTTATGTCAACACTCGAGGTTTGAAAGACTCTTTGCTCTTTCATGCCTTTGAATTGTTCAAAATACTTCGGACATCAAAGATAGTCACATAGCAAGTGCGGTCATACTTCATTCCGGCATAAAAGCCGCTTGTGTTCCATACAGTCAGTCTGCAATGCCACTTTCTGCTTTTAAGAATCGCATGGCTTACGGTAATGCAGCGAGAATGAGATGTTCATCAGGACGTTGGGGCCAAATGCAAGGCCTACCACCGTCTATCAAGCTCAGCATTAGAGATCTCGTGGCTTTCTGATTCCTATTCATCGATGTTGGTGGCTAAAACACATAGATCGCCAGCTTGATCGCCGGCGCCCAGTATTTTTTCTTTCTTTCTTTACCTGCATTGCGACCCTACGTCTTAGTATCTAGACCAAATTGCATCAAAGATTTAAAGGACCGTATTTGTTTGAACCAGAATGCATTTTTACACTTGAGGGAATACTATTCTTACGATTTGGAGGTGGCAAGGTTTCTTTTGCACATGATTATTTATAACGTTCAGCATATGCTCCATGTGGCTATCATCTCTGAATTTATCATAGTTTTCGATCGTCATGGTCTTTTCTCTGCTCGACATACTTTTATTTTCACGTATCATTTCTTCCGACCCTCTCATCAAGCTTCTGAATGGGGCTTTTCCATTGTCGACTACCATTCAAGACTGTGTTTTGTTTAAATGTTTCGAATGTTTCGGATGTGATTCAATGATCCAATGATTCAGATTATTTCAGTATTCTGATTGGATTCAGGAATCCAAAAAGTTTCTCAATGTTGGATTGCAGTCCTGATATGGCATACCAATATGCAAGCGCTCGGAGACCATGGATTGCGTTTAGCAACTTGAACTGCAACCATATTTACTCATTTAATTCTCCTATCAATCACACATATGTGAGCAGCAAATTAATGTGTATAGACTTTCTTTGCTTTACAGAAGTCTAGGCTACATATATGCATAGTAATACCGTGATTATTCATATTATAGGATACTGTGGTTGTCGTACTCGGGCAGGAATACCCTGTATGCAAAAGACAAACCTACAGGTCACATATGGCCGGAATTCTCTTTTTGCTCGACTGAAATCCGCATTGAAAAGCAAACAGGGCGACTGCAAATAAGCAAGTTAGCCGTGAAATCTTTTCCCGTTTTCTTCCACATATGCTGTAAGCCCAGCCATCAGTTATCATGACCGAATCAAAACAATCACGGGATGATTGTCTGCAGCCTTGTTTAATTTTTCATACACATAACCTTTCAGAATAAGTCCCCAAGTAAGCAGGCTTTAATGTGGGTGTCCGCCGATTACAGATGGCCCAAAAGCCCCATTCCTCATTCCAGATTTTGAAATAATTTCATCTTGCTGTCAAGAAATTTACGTATAAGTAGGTCGTTGAATCGGACATCGTAAAGACTTCAAATCTAGAAATATCTGTGTGACGAGTTTTAGAGGCAATCCATGATGCCAAAGTCACAACAATCATCCTCGCCTCCACCTGCCTACATTAATCACGCTGATGTTGCTGCGACACACGTTGAAATGCTCCAGATAGACCCCGAAAGAAGCTCAACGTGTAAATGAAGGACATTACGATATTGTGAATCCTGCTGGAGAAATCAATCTCCTTCGACTCTGGGAAGACTATGTGCAGCCTGGATGGGAAATTTCCATGGCAATTTGGCCAGCGCTGGGGCACCCCAGAGCATGGTATTCACCACCATCGATGCCACCAAATGGACCACCCAATGCACCAGTACATGTCATTGATAGATTACCTGGCCCGCCAGATCCACCGCCTGTGTGTTTCCGTCCGCATTAATCACCCGCCTATTCCAGTAATCCCATTGTCCCAGAGAAACGAATTCGTGGACTATGGCAAAAGGTGAAAGGGATATTTACCAAGAAGCAGTAAGTCCGGGAGAATTATTTTAGCCAAAAGTGTCGGCGAACGGTACATGAGGACAAATTATGACTCTGAGAGTAGTGGGTTGCTCCCCGGTGAATGATTCCAAACAAGTTTCTTTTTCCTTGAGTTTAAGGTTAGAGCAAGAAAGTGATGTGATTTTGAAATTACGGTGTGAGGGGTCACAATTTACAGTTTTTCGGTTATCTTGTGAAAAGTACAGATTGCTAGTAATTCAATCATTTTTTCTAGTGGTTCAAGGTGAAGTTCTCTTGATAATACCCTCAATCTCGGGTCAATGAAGGAAATCCGAAGGAAGGAAGGCTTCTTTGTGATGGAAGGAAGTGTGGGTGAAATTTCCAACCACCTCGCAAATTTTATTAAGTAATGTTGCTATAATTCAAAATGTCTTTTATTGGTTTTCTGTCTTTTGCACTTTAATTCAGAGCAAGTGTTCATAATGTCAAAGTAAGAATCAAGAACACCTCTTTTTGCAACACAAATCGTGTACCAACGAACAGCCTCGAAATCAATGCAGGAATATCATCGCTTCCCTTTTATTTGGGTTAAGATATACCAATTTTAAGATTCAAAACGTATTCCCGAAGAGTATTCATTTATATTCATAATCATGGATATTTCTAAATATCTTCAGTTACTCTGTTATCGTAATGAACTTGATGTAGCAAGTGTTACTACCTACCAGCTTTTAAGCGCTTTAAAGCTACTGAATCAGCAACTGTTAAAAATCATTCAAAAACGAAATGACAAAAGTTGAATACTCCGGGTGGGACTTGAACCCACAGCTTTCGACGGTCATAATGTTCTGAGGTATCAGAACAATATAAGATCGACACGCTAACCATTCTACAAGTTATCATTAGTATGAAATTTTCTGGGAAGGGTTGGGGAGGCAACTTACGCGTCACCGGGGTTTTATTTTTGGCATGTTGACATGTTTGATGGGGATTTTGCCGTCATTTGAATATTTAATTATAAAAGAAGAATCGGAAGAGGAAAGTGAATTGAAGTGGGCTGTTATGGAGAATGCCTGAGTCGGTTGAACGTGTTGCAACTTTTGGAAGGAGCGATTCCACCGACTATCAACTTGGAAAAGACAACACATTCCGAAAATATGAGACAAAAACTTCCAAATCTATTCCTTCTATATTACCTCGAAAGGTATCTCAGTACAAGAATCTAAATCCATTATCAACAACGACTTCCTCGCCCTCGCCGTCTTCGACACTTCTTCCTGGAGGGCCTCGGTCATTGACTCCCTCTACGATTTCTCCTCTATCCAACTTCTTATTTAATTGCATCAAATGGAATCGCAGTACCGTGGCAAATATAATTGAGATCACCGACATCGCAAGGTTAACATACATTGCTTTGGCGTAACGAGGTGCATCGGTACCTGTGGGAAAAAGTTAGGACTTGATAAATTTGCCAGCTTTCAGCCGCGTCAATGAATGGTAAATGACTTACTGGGATAAAGGTATGGTGAATAAATCTGGGCAATATTGCTCAGCGCGTTGATACCTGCCAGAGCAGCTGCACGTTTGGCTGGAGGTCGAGGAAGTACTAAGTATCGTTAGTTCTCGAAGCTTTTGTCTAGGATTGCTGATTTGACCTACCGTTTGAAATCCAACTAAGCGCAACTACATATCCTGAGTAGATCGATCCAACCATAAGACACATTGCAAGATATCTTGGTGCAAACTTTGTCGTTCCTGCTGCAATTGCAAAAGCGATGAATGCCACGACCGGAGGTACAGCGATATGTAAATATCTTTCGCCTGTTGCATCTGCATGCCATGCATTACAGAGGATGGCAATAACTGCAATAAGATACGGCGGTGTTGTCAAGAGAAGTGTCTCGATGTTACTCTTACCCAAGCCTTGCACAACTGATGGGAAGAGAGTTGTAACGGCGCCTGCGGATGTAAACCCGTAGATTGTGGCGAGTAAAAGCCATGCCTTGGGATCTTTCACGGCAAGCTTAGCGCCATGTAAGAATGTTTGTTGCTTAGTATCAACCCAGTCATCTTGTCCGATGTCTTCCTCCAGCCTCCAAGCTGCGAGCTCTTTTTCCTCTTCTGATAGCCAACCTGTTGTTCGTGGAAGATCGGGGAGGATAAAAAAGGCAGAAAAAGCTATGACGACCTGGTTTTTGTTAGTGACTTGAGCTTGAAAGGTCTTTGAAGAAAAATATCATCCAGCGAGAAAGAAAATAATACGTACTGTAATTGCACCCTCGATGATGAAAAGCCACCTCCAAGCACGGAGCCCTTTGGCACCATCCAAACCATGGGTAATACCCGCGGTGATCAATCCTGAGAATGCACCTGAGAGCAGAGATCCCGAGTATAAGAAAGCTGTTCGTTTAACTAGTTCCTTGCGCGTATACCAAGCTGAAAGATAGTACAGACATCCCGGCTAAATTCATGATTAAAATAATGAAATGGTAGTAGGCAAGGAGCAACCGTGACAGGATAATGACTTACGAAATAAGCCGCCTCGACGAATCCGAGAATAAATCTACAGGCGAGTAGGCCACCATATGTTTGACACGCAGCTGTTGCTCCTGAGAGAATTCCCCAAACTATCATGCATCCAGGAAGATATAGTGACGGTTTTCCAAGTTTGTTCAGAAGGAGATTAGATGGTACTGGTTATATTCGAGTTAGAAACACTCAATGTTTTGCTTGCGGCCACAGAAGAGGAATTACCTTGCATCAGCAAATATCCCACGAACAAAATACTAACGGCAGTCTGAAATTGATTTCCTTTCAAGTTCAGATCAGTCTCCAATCCAGCTAATTTTGCAGCAGCAATATTGTTGCGATCCAGATAATTCATGATGTAAATGAGAACCACCATAGGGAGTAATCTCGTATCGACTTTTCGTCTCAACGTAGTTTCGATCCTCTGGCGATCTTCCGGAGCAAGATTGCGAACGTATTCTGGAATACGACTGGATTTAGCGGGTGAGGAGACATCTTCTACGAGCTCTACTTCGTTGGAGTTGATTTTGGTATCGTCTGTGGAAGGGAGAGCGTTGGAAGTAGCCATAGCTCGTAAAATTTAATTCGTATGGTATCGACTGCTCTTGAGATGAAGTGATATCGTCGCTCTAGGAAATTCACCTCAGCTTTTATGGTCATAATAGGGGCTCATGAGCACCCACCTTTTATCAAATATGCCCACGTCAGCGCTAGACGCAATTCAGTTTCAGACCTTCTCAAAATCGAAGCTGTTGTAGCTGTAAAGCGGGAATATATGGGGACATACAGCTCGGTGTGCGGGGCCCCGCACTCCCTCTTCGTTACCCCACGGCACACGGAAAAGCACATGGTAGCTTACCATACATGACAAACACTTGGGAGCTGAATATATTGGAACAAGTGTCATTCTAAGGGTCCACATCCGGTCGTCCAGAGACTTTTACCATGGAACTCGCATATCCGAGCGGCTATTGCCATGATAGTGTCACGGATTCAGCCATTTAGACGGACGAAGCTGGGGTTGGGAATTTGGTGTGGCCCGGAAATGTTAAATGATTCAGTGCGGGAGGAGGGGTCTACCATGGGTTAGAACTTCCGGGGTCTAACTGTTGGTAATCCAACAAGACGGCAAGCAAGAATTTGAAATAGTAACATGAACAACGCAAGCCTACCCTGAGACACACTCTGGTCAATTCATCCATTGACCCGGTACAACTCCGGAAAATGGAGCAGATCGTCGACCCCATCGATAACTGCCAAGTTTTTCAGTGGTTTTGGTTCAGCCAGAGCACGGGAACAGAAGGTGCCAAGTTTTTCAATAGTTAAGTCAGAAGAGGGGTTGTGTGAAAGATAACAGCGTTGCATGAAAATGTGTGATGACGAATACACGAGAAGCTTTGTGCCACATTTCAATGTCCTTTAACAATTCGTGGATTGATAATCATAAACTAAACCTAAATATCTAGAAAAATGACGAATACAACAACGGTACATCTGAGGAATTACCATTCCTTCCTCCAACTATCAACAATTTTCTTGACTATACCACTACCCACAAAATCATATCCATTTTTAATAGCCACAGATTTCTCGCCCGTTTTTTCTGTTTGAAATACAAGTCCTTGTCGGCCAGGTCTATCATTATCATACTTCTCCGTGAAAAAATCCAAAAGCTTTATCGTTGGGTTCTTATCCGGATCTTGCTCGCCTTCCCTTAGTAGCTTAACCCATTCTCTTTGGCCGACAACACTAAACTCCAACCCTGCAGCCTTTAATGCAGGTAGTAAGTCATTGGTCCAGGAGAATGTGTGGGAGTTTTGCACGTGGTAGACGATGTCTTCTGGATCCGAGTCTTGCGTGGACTCCTTTGAAGAAGACTCCTGCAAACCAGCAAGTTCCAGAACCGCTTGTGCAACAATATCTACGGGTAACCAAGAAGGCGTCTATGCGCTGTTAGTATTGGTATCAAAGCGTGTAAGAAATGGAAAGTTTCACCTCTTGTAGAGCCGGTAAAGCACCCAGCGTCGTTGCACTTCTTATCATCAGAGAGATAGCCTCTGTGCTATTCCATATTCCCTCAGTCGTATCCCCAACAATTTGGCCTACTCTCAATACCTTGGCTTGCATTCCAGTCTGTTTCACAGCTTCTCCTATTAAAGTTTCTGTAACCAATTTTGATCGGGCATATCCCATATTTTGGGCATGATTCAAATTTGTGATATACGTTTCTTTGATTATAGCCGGCAAAGGAGTGCCCGCAGCCGCTGATATTGAAGAACAAAAGAACAACTTAGCCGGAGAGGCAGTGCGAACAGTAAGGCACAAATTTAGCAGGTTCACAGTTCCTCTGATGTGATGAGATTCGAAACTTTGGACACCCAGATTGAAATTTACAGCCCACGCACAATGAATGACCGTGGTTAAATCATCTCGCAATGTTTGAATTACGGAAGAGTCGAGACCAAGATTTGGGCCACTAAGATCTGATGGAAGACAATGCACTTTCGAGAATGTCGAGAGTGACAACTTCTTGCTTGAAAGACTCTTTCGAACTCTTTCTTCTGCTTGTTCATTGTCGCTGGCTCGAACAAGGCAGTAGACCGCTTTGACTGATTCTTTCTGGGTAAGCTGGGAGAGAACATGCGCGCCAAGGGAGCCGGTAGCACCAGTCAAAATCTTCCACATTGGTTAGCAAACAACAGATATATCATTCAATGAAAAAACTCACAATTGTCTCCCCATCTACGACTCTGGAGCCAGGAACATTTTTGTCGAAATGGGAGTATTTTTTAATCAATTCCTCCATGACCTTTATCTCATCCTTCTGCTCCGATGCCTTGCCCCCTCGAAGAGCATCCAAATGTTCGGCTAATGCTTGCACATTCGGATATTCAAAAACTACATTCTGACTTGGTACCCTTGAAGCTAGATCAAGTTCTCGCAGTATGGTGGCACGAACTGCGATTGCTTGTAAGCTATCAACTCCTGCCTCGAAAAAATCGGTGTCTTTCTCGAGATTCTGGATCCCAATCCGTTCTTTGAAAACAGCCAGCAAAAACACTTCTAATTCTTCTCGATTCAACTGGAGGGCACCGCTCGAAACATCTAGTGGTTTCTCGAAACTTTGATACATAGAATCTATCAATTCTTCAAATTTCTTGTAGAAAGCAGGTCGGATCATGGTTCCTTTGTCCGTGCAGGGATAGTCAACACCGACATCCAAAATATGTACCATCTCTTTAGAAATCTGGCTGAACCCTTCAACTCTCGAATTTGCTGCAACTACTACTGGCCAGAGCGTTTCCAGCAAGGTTTCTTTGCTTAAACCAGTCGCCTTCTCACTTGGAACAATGATCAGGCCAGGAAATGCTCGACCAACACCAAACACACATGCCTCTTTTATGAGTTCGTGCTCTCTGACCTGATGTTCGTATGTAATTGGAAGAACCTTTTCTCCGTTCACTAGGGTAACACGATCATCTAGTCGCCCAAGATATTTCCAAGCATTTGGAATTGAAGGATGAGGGGTGAATAAATCACTTGTTTTGAAAGAATTAGGTGGATCTTGAGAATTTGAGGTGACTTTCGACGGTAAACCATCCAATACCACACATTCGAATGTATTGGCTGCTTGTGGCACCATTTGAATGTATGGAACACATGATGGTAAAGGTCGAACATAGTTCCATGCTGTATCTTCTCGTGGGCGGAAAGAGGTCATGAGCTGGCCTATCTCAGTACTACATACTCAGTCAGATTTTTGCTTGATGTTAATATTGCCTTTGACGGCAGCATGGACAAAAACTTACGCGCCATAATGACCAACCAAGTAAACACCAGCTTGTGTTAGGCGATCTCCAAGATCGTCGGGACAGCTACTGCCTCCAAATAAGACTAACTTGCATTTTCGCAAAGCTTCGATTCCACTGTCAGATTCCGCGAGTAGCTTCAGCGCATAAGGCACGCCATGGAAACTTTCCGGGTTCACTGCATTCATTCCTTCAATTAAATTATTCCCCGTCAACGGCAAATTGGCATTAAACATGGAGATTTCTTTCCCCGAATAAATCGCTCTGAAAAATGATGAAAGTCCATGGTTGTGATACAAAGGCAATGTCAAAAATGCCCGATAGCCAAAGCTACTTGAGTAGTTGGAAAGACACGCCGCGTGCGTTTGGAAAATGGGCTTTGGAAGTCCCGTTGAGCCGGATGAATGGATAATAAATGAATTGCGCGTTGAATCTGCAACAGTTCCCAATGATCGAGAAAATCGGGGAGTTAATGGAGCTTTGATGTCGTATTGGGATTGCTTCAACAAGGGATATTGAGACACTTCAAGCTCAGCTTGGATTGATTTGATGACTTCGTTGTGATTATCCGAAGCGACAATGCGTTGACATTTTGTCTTCTTGAGAAGAGAAATGTATGCTTCCAGTGCTAGTCTATTAGAAAGCAACAAAACTGCAAATCCCACACGCGTCAAGGCGAAGATAGTAGCGACATAATCCAGATTTGACGGCGCTAAAAGGGCAACAACTTCTGCTTCACCATCCTTATTTGACTATATAACCATTAGCATGATTTCTAATGTTTAACGCCCATACTTACATTTGGAATGAGTCCTATAGATGAGTACGTATTTGCACCGTGGTCAGCAAATCGGTCCAGATCCCTTGCTGTGTAATGAACATAATCTGATCTTCCTCTCAAGCTACCGGGATATGCAAGTAGAGGAACATCTGGAATTGTCTGACTTCGATTGTAGATTAAGTCGTCGACAGTATATAGAGGACGGTTTGGCATAATCTTTGTTGTCTGAGACGAATTCTCCAAAAGTTCATGTGGTGCTGCAAATGTTCTAGTCTCGATTATTGCCGACATGGTTTTGAACTGTAGAGAGATAATGGGTACGAAAGGCAAATTGATTGTTGGTTTAATGAGGCTTGCTGACCAAATGGATCACATTCAATGTGCTATATATGACTGGCGGAAACATTTCTTCTTGGATTGTATTGACCTGCACAAGCATCCGTGCCCCCCTTGCATATCCGATATCCGGAACTAGGAAAATGACGAGTTACGGATTTGGAGTAGCAAACGACCCAGGAGGGGTGGTAATGAGCTAATATCCGGAGTTGTTGGCCATTTCCATTTCCCATTGTCCATTTTGTTCTCCTGTAAAGAGAAAATCGAAGCCACTCACTCCACCAGTCACCTGTATAACATGAGTATATTTCCCATTGAAACTCCTTACGATGACGTACCAAAGAATCAAATTCACCCCAGCTAGTGAGAGGATCCATAGTTACAGAAGGACTTGACTCGACATAATCGCCATCAGCACCGTCGATTGACCGAGCAGTGGCAACACCATTGTTCACGAAACCGGAGACCGCGCTGGATAAAGCAACGCGATCTTCCCGATTTGGATGAGAGCTGCCTGATGTCTGGATGGTCTGGGATCCGTAAGTCTTCCGCTGCTCCTGGCGGTCTGTAATAGCCTCGAGTCTCAGTTCCTCGAGAACTACGCTGTATCTTTGCGCCAAGGATTCATTTTTGGCTCTAGAGGAAATCTGTAAATGACAGCGAGCAGCAGCTTCGAAATACCTGACATATTCTTCACGAGGGAGATATCGGTGTTGTATTGTGTACACATAGAGCACCACCACTGCACAGAATGCGAAGTAGTGAGTGAACTAACCAAATCAGCAATTTTTCCGTTAAGTCATCGGCAGGGAACTTACCCAAAATGCCTGATACATTTGTCCGGTCTCCATTAAATGATGAACGATGTTAGTAATTTCCATTGCAGCCTGTAAACAACTTGTGACATTTTTGCTTATGTCATTGCCGGTTGAAGGATGTGAATTTCTTTTGTAAAGACTGGCAAAATCTCGCAACAAGAAGGGTCGGTGAATCAAGATCAGTGCATGCCAATATGAGAGGTTTAAAACATTCCTTTGGCGTTGAAACAGGGGTATCAATAGAGACGTATCTACACCCTTAGCATCTAGAAAGCCGCTAAATTTTGTACGCCACTCATCGAGATCTTCGCAAAATTTGTCTGCTAAAGAAAGACGAATATTGGACGACGGTGGGCGAATAGAGTAGAGATCCCGAAGAATATGGCTGATTATCCGAGCCAACCTAAGGAGGAATTAGTATAGTAGCATGTAATCGATCCTTGGAAACTTACATCCCATGAGCGATAGGTGCCATCATAATTGACTGGGCCTTTGACTTGTCAACATGGATATGTCTTGAAGTCAAATCCGAGTCGTTGACACAGCTCGGAAGTTCCTAGAATCGTGGTCTTAGATTCATACCGATGATCCAGTATAAGATAACTCACTTGGTCTATGTCATCCTCGTGAAAAGTCCGAGGCCTTCCCAGGGCTGCACTTAAGTAATTGTCGAGGGTGTATGCACACCAAAAGACTCGTTTTCTGCATTCTAGCTCAATCATGTCCACATTGATTTGAGACTCTACGCGTCTCCTACGATGAATACCAAGAGCAAGGATCAAATGAGCTGTGGTTCCAAACAAGCTCCAACAATGATTGACCCTCGATTGTGACAATAGATAGAAGCATTGACAAAGGCGAGCTTGGACACTGGTTAAAAGCACTCCTCCAGTTTCTGATGTCAGTTGACGATCCGCAGCGTGAAAATATCTGGAGCTACAGCATTGTTAGCTTAAGCTACATAAAATAATCATACGTTCATTCAAGATATGCAATAGCCCAGATCAGCAGACTAGACGTGCAAAATTCCAATGCTTGATTGCCACTTAACATTCAATCTTCCAAAATGAATGGAGTAAAGAGCCGAGAAACTTTCATTATCAGACTACGGTTCAGATCACTGGAGGGCCCACAATAATTACCTCGTATCAACATCATTCGATCTATCAGTGCCAGGCATGTAATCTTTCGCTTGAGCAAAAACCATGAATAGGAGAGCAGTCCGACCTTTGGCACCACCTTTCCGCTGAAAGGCTCCCAAGTTATCGTAAAACTCATGCACCCAGGCCTCGATAGTTGGGCGATGCAAAAAGCGATGTGTCGGTACGGCAAAGTCGAAATACCTTGCAACAAGTTTCTCGGCATCCGATTTTGGAGGAAGAACAAAAAAGGAAGGGTCATATTCAGGCAGAGGAGCATCCCCAAATGTGAATATTGATGAATTCTGAGAGAGAGTAATTTCGCGGTGCAACTTTTTCTGCACTCGTAGAAGAAACGAGGCACCGGAAGAAGGCCCCACGTAGTGTCCTTGGAGGTCTGTTTGGGGAGGTTCTGGTGAGTTTCGAGAGGATTGCATTCTGGAATTTGCATCAAAGTTTTCAACAATGGTAGGCTGAAGCCGGGTCAGCGTTGATGCAGCTGCAGCTACATCGTGTGGTATAGTGGCAAACTCTGCAGCCAATGGGCTATGAAATCCATTGTGGTAATTTTGGTAGGGTCCTCTTTTGGGTACTTCAATCACGTGTTCATGTTCAATGTTGGTAGAACTTTGGGCATTGTCAGGAACATCCCCAGGCTGGCCGGCATGTTCCTTCTCTGTCGCAATAGGAGGTACCTTCCCGCGTCGGTAGGCTGCCGTGAACTCACAGATCAATCCAGCAGAGGTACAGAGATTGCAAGGTTGATTTCCGCTGCACCTTGTCTTTTTCCTACAAGGCATTCATCAGATGGTTTTCGGGAAAATCGAGCTGTTCTCCTACCTTTTGCAACGATCACACGCTCGACTTACGCGTATTCTTTCACTCTCGTCTCTTTTCCGTCTTTTAGCTGTGGGTACCGGCTGAGACTCTGCGCTCTCATCCCTTTGATGAGTGTTTTCAATAGTTGGCGGAGAATTCACCAAAATGTGTGGTTGTCGAGCTTCCGCCATTACGATCCGCGCAGTATAGGTTTCTCAGATCCGAAAGAAAAAAGAATACTTCCGAAGACATGCACAGAAAAATAGTTCATGTATGATGCAACTGTTGGTGGTTCGGATATGTGGAGGATGTGGAGGAAGGATGTGCGGAGGATGAATAGTGCGGGGAAGTTACGTACCTACCAACCTTGAGCCGGCTAATACAGCGAATGAGGCAGGGGTCTTCGGATCTCCCACTTATTGACCCCAGACTCCACAACTGCATATCCGAAAACAAGATCCGGAACAACCCCCATGATTCATTCTACTTTGTATACGTAAACCATGCTGACTCGGTTGAATACTACTCCGTAGGCATTTGCTTTTGCTTTTGCTTTTGCACTAATAGAGACTAGAGTGGCTCTCATGATCTTTCGTTCTTAGTTCTAATCGGTTTGACAAATCGAAATTGTTATTTTCTTTTTTTTTGGCAATGACAAATTCTACTCTAAAATACATACATGATTCTACCATTCTCGAATCTCACCACCTGGACCAATGAATCCAGGGCTTACCCAAGGCACTGCTCCCTGCGAAAGTTCGCGTATTTGCTTCTCATCAATCTCTATGCCAAGTCCTGGACCCGTCATCAGATTGATATAGCCTTCGGTTACCTTCCAAACCTCCGGATTAGTTGTATAGCTCGTAAGATCTTGCCCACCAACATTGTAGTGAATACCCAAGCTCATTTCCTGAATAACGTGATTTGGGGAAGCAGCGGCGATCTGAATATTTGCTGCTAATGCAATAGGTCCTAGAGGGCAATGTGGTGCAAGAGCAACATCATAGGCCTCAGCCATAGCAGCAATCCGTCTCATCTCACTGATGCCACCACAATGACTAATATCTGGCTGCAAGATATCTATAGCACCAGCCTCGAGAAATGGTCGAATATCCCATCGACTATGAAGGCGTTCACCCAGTGCGATTGGCGTGCTTGTCTGTTGTGACAAGTCCTTGATGCCATTGATATGTTCTGAGAGTAACGGTTCTTCCAAGAACATCGGTCGATGTGGTTCCAAAGCCTTTGCTAGCTGCTTTGCCATTGGTTTGTGAACTCTACCATGAAAATCAACCCCTACGTCCATGCCAAGTTCCTTAACAGCTTTGACTCGTTCTATACAACTATCCAAGGCAGATGGCGAATCAAACCATCCGAGATCCTCTGTACCATTCATTTTGACTGCTGTGAACCCTTGGTCTTTTCTGGCTTGACTGCTCTAATTAGTCACTGTCGGAAAGAGTTCAAGATAAACTTACGCTTGGCTGGCAATATCAGAAGGTCTATCCCCACCAATCCACGCGTATACCTTTATCTTGTCCCTAACCTTTCCACCGAGCAACTGGTAAATGGGGACATTTAATCTTCTGGCTGGCAGTAAAATCAGTGCAAGTACTTGACGGGAATAGACGAGGCATACCTTTTAGATCCCATAAAGCAATATCAATTCCAGACAGTGCGCTCATAAGAACTGGACCTCCACGATAAAACCCGCTCCTCCAAGACATTTGCCATATATGTTCAATATCACTACAATAGTCAGTCCCTGAAATTGCCACTTCTAATCCACCATTGAATGTGTTCATACTCAGCTTCCATGCCAGTGTACCTGGCGATATAAGCATCCAAACAGCCTTCAACAGCTTGTGTATGTCCCTCAAGGGAGGCTTCGCCCCAGCCTACGTTGCCAGCATCGTCGGTGATTTTGACAAAGAGCCAGCGAGGTGGTACACGAAAGTATTCAATGGATGATATCTTCGGCATAATGAATTTCGTGATGATTGTGTGACTGTGGATGAGCAGTCAAGGACTATATGCGAACTTAAATGGAAGCTATCATTGCCGGAGTCCGGATGTATGGTGGGGTAGAAACGTAATAGAGCTGGTGATGTCCGGGTAAGTGTTGCATCCACAAATTTGAGATCCGGTCATGATCAGGGAATTTTTTTCAATGAATTGGCCAATAATGAGCTTCTATTTTGCTATTTAACAAGAACTAGTATTCTATTCATGCGGCACGCAACTTTCTCTGGGCTTCTTTCCAATCTTCGACACTCTTCCTCAAACTCTCCGGGCTAACCTCACCGAAGATATCCACTCCGAGCCGCGCAGGGAAGTTGTATCGATGATTCCGGTCCAGAGAGCATATTTTCTGAAATGCATCTTCTGGCAGTTCAAAGTCTGAAAACAATTAGCTTAACCCCCCTGAAGTCTGAACGTCTGGGGATAACCAACCTTGGAAGTTGTCCTTTATACGCTCCGGTGTAACGGATTTCGGGAGAACTATGGTACCTCTCTGAACAGCCCAGCTAACAAGAAGCTGAGCAGGCTGTTTTCCAAGACTTTTCGCCACAGAAAGCACGGTAGGATCATCTACGCCCTTTGGCAAGTTGTAGATATTGTTGCCAAGTGGACTGTAAGCCGCTACTGCAATATTTTGAGATTTATGCCACTCCAACAGTTCTGGTTGTTGCAAATAAGGGTGTGCTTCAATTTGGTTGACAGCTGGTGGAATGTTTGCAGTTTTTAACAGAGTCTCGACTTTTTCTCTGGTGAAATTGCTAACTCCAATACTCCTGATCTTTCCCTTCTTCACGAGACTCTCCATTGCTGCCCATGTGTCTTTGACTGGAACATCGATTACAATGATTTCCTCGGTTTTGGGATCAACGGGAAAGCTCTCTTTAGACTTCGGGAATGCAACCGGCCAGTGGATGAGATAAAGGTCAAGATAATCCGTCTGGAGATCTCGTAATGTTGTATCGAGCGCTTCCTCCACATCTTCGGGCTTGTGGTCTGTATTCCACAATTTACCAGTGATCTATACATCTAAATCAGCACCTGATAAGCGAAGCGTTAGGATGTAAGTGCTCACAAATATGTCTTTCCTGTCTATCCCTGATGCTTTGATCCCTTCTCCGACTTCCGTTTCATTTCCGTAGACTGCCGCTGCATCAATATGGCGATATCCTGATTTCAACGCAAATGCGACAGCTTCCTTGACTTCGTTTGGTTTTGACTGCCATGTTCCTAAGCCAACAGCCGGGATACTGTATCCCGAGTTCAACTTAAAGGAGCGATTGAGGGCCATGATGGGATGAAACTGATAGACTGTTTATTTGTCTTGCTCGAGGGTTTGACATGGTGGCAGATACTCGAGAATTTAAGGACGAAATCAGAACTACTGTGGGTACAATAATAACGCCCCAATGATGACTTTTTGATTTATCCGTAGCTGGCAGACCGGGTATGCTTTATGCTTTTCCGTTTGCATTGGTGGTGCAGAGGGGATATACGCAGTTCCGTGATCGCAGGTGGTCAAATGATCCGAATGATGAAATGAATGCATGGTGATGTTGTTGATGTCAAAATCTAATAAGAATAAGAAGTATCTCTCATCTGTTCCCATTTCATTTGTATTATTGAGTATATTGAAGTGAAGTTTTGGAGTAGGAATCCTCAAGACAAGCAATTAACCAAGATGACTAAGCAACGTCAAGTTCCTCCCGAGGGAGTTTTTGTTCCTGTTCCAACCTTCTTCAAACCTTCGACAACACCACTCTCCACAGACCAAGCAGCAGTAGATGTTCCAGCTCAAGTTGAACACAGCATTCATCTTGCCAAAAATGGAATCCGTGGACTTGTACTTCTTGGTAGCACAGGAGAAGCTATCCATCTTTCACGCACTGAACGATCCGAATTGATATCTGGTGTTCGAAATGGGCTTACTTCCGCAGGCTTCTCGGACTACCCAATCATGGCAGGTGTGTTGACAAACTCTCTGAACGAGGCGTTGGAATGGTTGGCAGACGCGAAAGAAGCCGGTGCACAATGGGGGCTTGTTCTTGCGCCTGGATATTTTGGACCTGCTGCGAACCAAGAGAACATACAAGAATGGTACAAGATCGTGGCAGATGCTAGTCCTATTCCAATTTTAATGTAATGTCTATCCCACTCTTATAAAATCATCCAAAGCTAATTCGCTACCTCTCCAGCTATCATTATCCTGGAGTTACAAACAATATCACAATAAGTCTCGATACATACACGAAGCTCGCTGCACATCCCAAAATTGTGGGATGCAAGATGTCCCATGGGAATGTTTCCCACCATCTGCAAGTCTCGTTGACGCCAGATATTGATCACGAAAACTTCCGTGTATTCAGTGGTTTCGGTCAACAACTTGGCCCTATTGTGCATTTTGGTGCGGCTGGTGTGATTGATGGGCTCGCCGCAATTTATCCTCGGACAGTTGCACGTTTGTTCGAACTTGCTAAAAAGCGCCCCATTGAGCCTGCAGAATTACAGGAGTTGCTATCGCTTCAATTTTCCGTCAGCCGTGCAGAAGAGTTCGTTGTGAAATGGGGAATAGTAGGGATCAAAGAAGGAGTTTATCGAACATTAGGTATAGGAAATTTGGAAGGTGGAAGATTACCTCTAAGGGGTAAACTACCTGAAGGAGAATGGCAGACTTGGGACTTTGCCACCAATCCCATGAAAGCCCTCGAAAGTTCATGATTCTCTAATCTTTTGAATGGCTTGAAGGGTTATGAATCTTTCAGACAAGTTGAAATATTCTGAAAAGATAGTTTTTAAAAATGCAATCCAACTTGTTTGAAAGAAAAGAAGTTTTGCCCTAGATTGTCATTGAATCTCCCTATATGCATTTTGTGTCTTCCTCGGCGTATCTTTGCCAATAATTCCCTTACTTCGCAAATTTTTCACTTCAATATGGCCTAGACTGTGTCTCATGCATTGCATGGCTATTTTTAACTCCTAGCTCTTGCCTACTTCCCAGATGAATACTATTGTTCCTACCGTCATTATGTCGTTGCTCCGAGGAGTGCCTCTCAATCTAATCGTTCTTTTATCATTTGTCCTTTTCATCTACTTCCACCAGCGAGCTGCAACAAATAGACTGCCCATCCGAGTTAGCTGAGTATGTGAGGAACGAATTCCCAAATGCAAATGATTCCACACAGCTCTTTCAAAGGCTGGTAGGATCATTATGCCGAAAACAAAAGCCAATGGCCTATCGAAACGCTGACTCACTAAAGCTTGAATGTCCAGATCCTACTGTGAAAGATATTCCTCTTATTAGCGACCTTGACTCCTCGGAGCAAAAGCCGCGAACAAAGAATAATAGTGTCACTAAGGAATGGCACGCAAGAAGCCCAGCAGTTAGCCACACATTTAGGAACCATGCTACGATATTTCCAAGAAAGGGATATATTGTTCTTTTACGACTCGCAAGGTACCATCGGACAATATACAATTTATGACACATGAAAATCGGTTGATTAGAAGATCTCTGAGGCTCACATATACTTCAGAATGTATTGCGATATTTATCGCTACCAAATTACCGGACAAGATAGTACGGAGCTAAAAGAGGAGGAAAATAAAGGGGAGGGAAGATGGGGATGGAGTTTAGACAAGTATAAGTTCATTCATATGGGGAAGAGGCGTAATTCAGTAAACCACGTGCAGATTGGCATATTTTTAACGAGGCAGATAATTATGTCATTTGGCCGAATTTAATCACTGTCAGTTACTGAAGTCTTGTCCCTCCACCTATCATTTCAATACGTGGCCTGACAGATACTACTACAGTGGTTGAAGAAAATTGACTTCACAAAACCTCTTTACCTTGGTGCAGGATGAATCTATGAGGAAACTTATTTTGCCCATGGGGTCAGTGGATATATTCTTTCAAATTCCGCCGTGAATGTGTTGCTAGTACCAGAACAGTCAAAAGGGCTAGCAGCAAGCTGGGATGTTAAGATGGATGGTGAATGTGAGATTCTTCCTCTTTCTCCGCTCAAATAGGGACCCTCTTCGTTTCTATTAACAAGTTCGAGACTGGAATATATATATATATCAACAAAACTGACACAATCTAGGCTGCGGGGATGTTGCGTTGGCGAAGACGTTATATGAACGAGGCATCAGTCTGACCGTATCTCACCCCTTTATTAACGGCGACAAACCCTCTACATTACCTTATGGTCCAAAGCAAAATTGGTGTCAGCAAGCTAATTGAATGTTTATTCATATAAAATTTAATAAAACAATAATTACAAATTATTTTCTTAAATAAATTGATCTTTTTGATTAATTATTATTCAAATATTTCAAAAAGATTTATAATTTATTTTTAGTATTTTTTGTTGAAAAGCTATTCAAGATTTTTAAGATTTTCAAATTTGTATATAAATCCTGTACAAATTGAAAATCGTGATTTCAACTATTCATATTTCAACCAATAAAATTAAAGAATTCTGAAACTTTTAGAATCTATTATTATCTATATAATAAATCTATAATTCAAATTTCATAGAATACCATTGATTAATTGTAAAGTTATTAATAGATGAAAATCACGATTTTTGGTGTAAAAAAATGGTCCGAATTAGGGGTGGTCCGAAAAGGGGGTACTAGACTTAACCACTTACAACGTTTTCGGCTATTTGTTTTCCTACCGGACCCTGCAGACATTCCTAGACTCCACAATACTAAAAATACTAAAATACTCGTTCAAAGATAGATTTAAAAAGGATGAAACAAGTTATTTATAAGATTACCAATATGTATGTTGATTTAATATTGAAACCTCCGAAATATTCTAAATGATGAATTTTGTTGGGATATTTATGAATGTTGAAATTTTTTAGAATAAATCACACTCAAATACTTAAAACTTTTCAAATACGAAAGCTTATATCGATTATTGTAGTTGGAATTGTAGACACCCTGTTTATGGAGTTCTCACGAAAGACGCGAACGACTGAGCAATAGGAGGTAGTTGCCCGCAAAAAACTAGAATTGAATATTTACAAATAATCCAAAAAATATATACATCTTGAAAAAACCAAGCCCGAGAGATTATTCTTCAAAACTCAACGGGTGACCTCGCCCGCTTCTATCATATCCCTTGCCCGTTGCGTACTGGCAATAAATCTCGTATTAAATAATTTAAATCTTTCCGGAACCAGCATTGGCTGTAACGCTGGAGACGACAGTAGAGTAGGCAGCTGCAGAAGCAATGTTCTTTCCAGAGAAATCGGAGAAGAAACCGGTGGTAGAAGAGCTGAAAGTACCTGAAGAACCGAAACCGTTGACCTCGCAGTTGTGTCCGAGGTAGGTTTTGCAGGCGGCGTTGGCGCTGGTGGAGGGGGCAGTGAAGAGTTGACCAGAGATTGGTGACTCGGCAACAGTTGGGATGTTCTGGAAGACATTACCCTCAGCAATAACATAAGCACCGGTACCGATCTCGAACGCGTGTCCAGAGTTGTCGTACCAGTAATTGTTGACGGCGTGGAGGATGGTGTTTCCTTGAACCTTGGGAGCACGTCCAGAGGTATGGTAAATGTAGTTACCCTTCATGGTGACCATATCGTTAGAACCATCAAGGTAGATACCCCAGTAATGGTATCCATTACAGGTGGCAGAGTAATCGGAGACACCGTTGATGTAGTTGTTGGAGAGAGTAACACGGTTGGAAGCGAGCGTACCAAGAACGATGTGTTGACGACCGATGTGGTAAGTGGTGACGCGGTCAATCCAGACCATATCAGCATCGTTAATGGTGATTGCGTCACCTCCCCAGACGTACTTAGGGTTGATCTCTTCGATCTTGATGTTTCTAAAAGCCCAAGGTTAGTACAAATCTATCGAGACTTTGTGGTAGGGTACTCACTGAATGATGATGTTGCTAGCTCCAGAAACCATACGAAGACCCTTTCCTTGGATAACACCAGCAGAGCCCTCACCGATCAAAGTCTTGTGGGAAGTGACTGTGATACCGAGAACACCAGCGTTGTCATAACTGACACCAACCTTTGGAGCATTTGGCTGATAATTCGTACACCACTTAGCCGATCCTTCAAGGGCAAGTTGGCAGTTTGCTGCAGTTCCCCACGGGGCACATCCAGTTCCACTTGTGGTACCCTCAGTTCCTCTGAAGTTGAAGGTCTTGTTGAGGACGATGACACGAGGGGCGGAATCTTTTAGGTAGTTGACGAGTTCAGCAGTGGTCTTTGGGTAGACTGGAGTAGCTGAGCCACCACCGGTAACACCCTTTGCGAATCCCTCGGCAGCTCCATGAACTGAAATGGCGGCGGAGATTTGTGCGCATGCTGCAAGCGCAGCGCTGAAAAGAGTGAACGACTTCATAGTGAAGTCAAAGAATTTGAAGTATGTATTGAGAAGTGAGGAGAGACGGTTGAGATGAAGAAAAATAAACTTAATACAGGAATTGCATGTTGGTTATATAACTTTTGGCAACTTACCAGTCAATATACTGACAATGGTAATTTGGCTCCCTTAATTAGAAAATATAGTAGGCCAAGAAGTTACGGTGGGAATTTGATGGAACTGAAAGGACTCGATTGTACCGGCACGGCATTGCAGAGCGACCTCGAATTCCTTCACCAACTAAACCACGTTAAAAAATATCCTAAGTATCCACCAGTTCTTGGAAAGTTGGGATGAAAGGACTACTTTCTTGGCTACTTCTTTGAAGGGTGGGCTTGTAACACAATCCATTATCCATGCATGGGCAAGACCGGGTTCTCATGCGATGAACCACCTTGTAAACATCCATTTAAAATTCGAATACACCAAGTGACTTTAATTCTCCAAACGAGTTCAAACAAGGTATGGATGCAGCTTAGAATCTTCAGATTAACTTTTGAAAATAGCTGTTGCCGCCTCTTGCTTGAGAGCTCAACAAACATTACTCGCGCGGCCAGAAAATATGACACACTTCATTTTTAAGTGTAATGCATCGGACCAGGTTTAGCCTTGGGGTACAATAATCTTAGTATTGAGAAAAAGAAAGCAACCTTGGTGGGCGTTTTGTAGCTCACCTAATCTTATGCAGATGTTCAACGAGAGATAGGCACACGACTAGTCAAACCAATCTATAGAAGAGCTAAGACAAGGGACGAATCTACCTCTGTACTTCCCATTTCTAAGATCTCCGCTTCTACAATGGTTCTGTAAATGACAGAGGCGGGGAAACTATATCTACCGTTGCATTAGCACATGCTTCCTGCAACCGCAAGTACGGTCCGCAAGCTTTTGGCAAATAAAGTGGTACGGAAAGATCCAAAGGACACCCTTCAAAATTGGAAATATATGGCAAGTGATTGCAATTATGAGGTAATGTGGCACCTGTGGGGGGTGACATCGCGTAAATATAGATGAATTAGGATGCAATCTCCATTTTCTATCCCTAATTCCACATGGTATCAGTCTTCTTAATCGAGGTGGGTTCTCTTAGTCGGAAAATGCGATCTGAAATAGGAGTTTTGTGCTCAATTACCGACCATTCCTCGGGGACACAATCCTCTCGATAGGACTGTGGATTTTCTCATATCGCGAATATCTTCGATGGCATGATTCCAGAAGTCGAATCCTTGCGTGTCTCATCTCACGAATTGTCCAAGCCATATGGAATTATATAATAGAGTACCTGGAGAACTCCGCGAATAGCCTACGGATAATTGCCGGCAATATTAGGCACAGTCTTTAGAAGTAATCCGTCTTGGTAGTAAGAAAGTTAGCAACGCGTTTACCCGTGTCGTCTGCATTGCTAAAGTTCTGGGCAGCGGGAAAGGAAAATAACAATAGCCAAAATATTCTCCTTGTTCTTGTCGTACGCACTCTGGAGTCTGTAGGTTCTGGTAAATTCAGGGGATGTACGAGCTTGGACGCTTGGCACCCGTTTCAAATTACGATCACATAAAGTTTTGCGGATAGTTAACCAGTTTCTAAGAAGTGGTTAACCTATGAAATCCTCGACTCTTTATCCACCACTCCCCCCCGACAATCCATGAACTAACTAATTCTCACCGGGGCTTTAATTTTGTTGAATATATGGAGTGAGTTAACTAACAGTCCTGTGAACACACTGAGTACCAAAATGTTTTTCTCCTATGATTGATTACATTATCAGATACATAAGATCTTACGTTTGCATATATGTATTGTTGAAATCTCGTTGTTTAGGAGTTGGATCTGTCAGGTTGGGGCAGTGCAGTAGAAGTCTTGTGTAGAGTGGGTTGATGCCATAGCCAAGAAGACGGCCCGGTTGGTGGCTAAAGTGGCTCAAATGGATTGCTTTGCCTGTGAGCTAATTGTGTGGCTAGAAAGTATACAACTCTACACATTACATCGTCAAATACAGGAGGAATAACCTTGTTGTTGCTTTAACGTTGGAGTTTTATAATTTCCGGCAACACGGGTAGGACGGATTACAGTTAGCTATAACTAATCTCGCAGGTGGATGGTTACGTGAACTATGTAAGACTTCCTCCTTCATTTATGGTACAGGATAAAAAACACAAACCCTTTTCGAGAGAGTGTTTGGGTCAATGTGTAAGGACTATGGAAATTCCTCTTTGATAAGAGATCAGATTAGAATATACAAACAACGTAAGCACCTCCCTCAGTACTCAGTCGTAGATGATGTCTGCTTAAGGGTATTCAAACACACTTGGTAGAAAGCACTGGAAATGACGTCGGCCTCGAAACAAACCATTTTGTATCTTCATTTCAGCCTTTATGTGGTTTCACTTGATATGGATCCATCGTGTGGAGTAAACAGACGCATAGGCCAAGATAGGTGGTGGACTGGAAAACGGGTCAGGTGAGGAGGGGGCTCAAAATCTCCCCACAGACGAGTAGGTTAATGTATACGTCGCGACCAGCAAGTGCTGCAAAAAGTGCCTGTAGCTAAAAATTCAAGGTGTTAAAGAAGCTGAGTTATTATAATTTGAGTAGATTCTAGAGCGATTATTTTTGTTATTTGGTCTCCTTGCTGAAGTTCAACTGACAAATTGATAGTGTTCAATCACCTGCAATTTGTAGTTGACATAAAAATTCATCACCCGTAGCCATGCCGGCAAAGATGGGGATTGGAGATTGATATTTCAGTTGTTCTTCTGCCGCCAAGGTGATACCAATGGGCCGTACACGGCTCAAAGTCGGCAACTCAGTAAATCTGGGGATCGCGAGAGATCTATCAGCTCTTAGCCGAAGACTCAAAAGCTGCTATACTACGTCCCGAAAGTGTATTGACGAAAATAGCTTAAATTTGCGAATAAGGTTTTGCTATGTTGGTTCTTCGCAGATTACGAACAAACAAGACTTTGGATATTTCCTAGTATGACTTAATATATGAAACTATTGAAACTTTTAATGAATACAGAATATCCGAATTTTTTCAACATGAAATATACATTCAAATTATCGAGAGCCCCATTTATGAAGCTACGAGCCATTCACAGGAGCCTCGAGGGTACTGAAGGGCAGGGTCACCGTGTGCAAGTCAGGATTCCCCAAACGTTTCCCGTGCACCAATGAAGAATGGGTGGGATATCGAGACGCCTCAAGTCACACCATTTAAACTTTTGGTAGTTTGGAAGATGTCAAGCTGGGTTGACTTATCAGTGTGTCATGACTCATCAGTCCCGCCGTCTGAGGTCCGGATTGCGTTCTCTGTTTCTAGACCCAATTTGGTGGACCACAAAGACTATTAGAGTGACTATGGAGTGAATTAAAATTAAAAAAAATCTGGTATCACCCAGAAGTTTTTAACTCAACTTGGACTCGAGTTGAGGAAGTGAGGATGTGTTCATTTTGAAAAGGAAAGTGTGGATCATCTGATCCGGAATTTCTCATTGCAGTTTAGACTAGCTACTACCCAGGATTTCCAACTCAGTGAATCTGCTTTTCTGGGAACTTAAATTTGAACGTTTAGCTCAAAAGACGTCCAGTAAATCCTGCAGTCAGGACTGTTCGGCGCACCGCGATTGCACATCATACTTACCAGAAATCGGTCCTTTTGCTGGATTGGACGAGCTTAGTGAAGACTCAAAGCTCGAATTCCGCAAGATTTGTCTAATATAAGTGTTCTGAATGTCTACGGTGGAATTTGTTCAAAGCTGCTTCTTGATAACAAATGGTGATATATTGAGACTATGTACAATGCAATACGGCCGGACCCTGTAACATAATTTGGTCGGAGTTGAATATCAATTACTCCGTAGAGCAAAAGGTCATCAAGAAACATGACAAATTGAATGGTTATATCAACAGCTTCATATACAAAAGCTACTTCCGTTTCGCTGAATCTTGCCGTGATGTAATTAGCAGAAGCTCAAAACCTATGGTTTATCTTGGCTCGAACATAGTTTGTGGCAATGAATTATATTCGGGCTTTTCTAATGTAGCAAAATTGATTGATAAACTGTACGGAGAACTCTAATAACTACAAGATTTGTTAAAAATTATTTCCCGTAAGCGCACGACTGGCAAGTGGAAGGCATCAGCCAGCCACATTTGTTTCCCACATGCTGTATCGTTCGACAAGATTCACAATTAAGTTTTAACAAATGGTATATGGTAGGGTACATGGGAGCAATAGCATTGTTCCGTCAACCTGTACGTAATCAGATGATAATAGAGAAATATTGATGAACATGGGCATAAATTGTCACTCATGAAAGTATCGTTTATAGTGGTTCCCTGTCATTCCTGGTTGTCAGTATATACCTTTGCAATCACTTCTTTCAAATTGACTAGGTTAGAATATTTTCTATGAGCCGGCATTGTACCTTATGCACCTCGAAACTTTTTTCGATCTCAAATTAAATAGTGTCAACTCCAGGGAAGTAATCATGTTCAGTAGAAATCTCTCCTTTAAAACAAACTACTCCACGTAAGCGAGAAATGAAGGGGTTGGCAAGAGCTAGAATCGGCACAACAATGTTTTTCTTTGATTTGAATAAGTCATCATTTTTAAGTTAGAATTGAACAAATGCAATAACAATACTCTAGACCACTACACCAAGTCATCAATATTTCATTCAATTTTCAGCAATTGACCTTGAATGTCTTAATTCAATGTGGACGTTGCATCATGCATCATAGATACTTTTTTCGGCATGGGGTTTTTTAAAAAGAAAAATGACGTGCTAACACCGCTTGGGACACAGTCTTTACACATCAGCTGAAAAAGTCAAATTTCTTAGAGGTGCGTATTCTCATGAATAGATTGGAGCTAGAATAGAGATGATTCCAAATGCCTCAAGACTTCTGATTAAATGAGGCGTAAAACATACTATTGGAGGAGAATGAAGTGAGGTTGAAGATGAAAGATAAGAAAAGGGCAGGAAAAGCTTTTTATAAGTAAATCAAACGGAAATTGACCATGATGCTCACAATGACGTTTGAATATCGTGGGGACCATATATCATCCCGTATTTTATAAGCCCTGGCAGGTATCGTGAGCTATCTCATCATGTAGATTATGCTGCGATGCATTTGAGGACATCAATATGAAGAAGTTGCATCAAAAACACGCAAGTGATGCCACAAAAATCTAATACATCGTGGATAGAACTTCTGGCGCTTAGCGATGGCCATTGCTAGTAGTTGAGCCTCGGAATGCCGGTTGTCTCAGAAAAGAAACTTGGTTCTCATGTGCGATGCTTGTACACGCTATCGGCAAGTGAAGTAGAGATTCACTTCATGATTGCCGTCAAGGACTGGATAGTGTGGCCAATAAGAGGCTCTAGGTGCCACCACATCGATTGAAGATGGCGGATTTCTTGGTCGCTCATATTCAACAAGTTATCCGAATGCATCTGTCACTCAAGAGAGTGTCTAAGTTTATGTGAAAACTCAAATACCCAAAGCGCATTTGAAGCAAGAAAGCCTACTTGGCGAGTGGTACAATAGGCAGTCCGGTCTTTCTCAGGAAGCTCCAGAACAATGCGATGCTACTGGAGCTAGAGAAGCAGCCATTTAAAGCAATTTAAATCTCTATAGTGGACCGACAACATCAACCCGTGTATGTGTATTATTCCAAATACCATACTGATATGGCCATGCCCGGATTTTTGTATCACTATGACCGTGGTGATGTAACGCAGATCATAATGGACATTGCTGAACAACATGTAAATTGGTTCTTGTCGACGGAGTATAGATTGAGAAAATTTGAAGGTGATTCGAAGCTACAGAGATGGACCTACTGTTCCTTCACGACTAAAAGTGCATGACTATCAGTGAAGTCCTGCACAATAACTTCAGACATTGGAAGGACTCATGTTTTTGATGAGACGAGAAGGATGAAAAAAGATGGAATAGCATTTTGCACTAAGAAGCTCCTAGCCGCCTTTTAGTACACAATTCTGTGAAATATTTTCCGCGCCTAAATTTACCATAAACTCATCGACCTCACGAATACAAGTCTTATCTTCTAATTTTTGCCGCCGAAACTGTGCTCTGGTGGATCGGCTGGCTGTTGCGGAGTTGGATAAGACTTTCGAGATGGCACGCACACCACTCATATTAACACACGTGTATTGTAACCAGCTATTTTCGAAATAGAGGTATTTAGTAAAAAAGTAAGTTAACTATCTCTTTGATCCACCCGAAAGTATTTACCTTAAGAAATTTGAAATCGATTAATTCTAACGGAAAATGATTAGTTTTAGTTACATAAGAAACAGATTTGATAATAAAACAATTCTACTTTTATATTCATCTATAAATAATTTTTAATATAGGTATAAATAAAATATATTAAAACTCACTTTTATTTTGTAAAATCAACAAATCCACCAATTAAACCAAAAAAATCCGATTATTCAAAAAGCTATACTAAAATCATAATAGAAAAGCTTATCAAGGCCCTAAAACTGTTTAGGAAAAGATGTTAAGATATAACTAGTTTTTTGACAAACTAAATGCCTCTAAGAGAAGTGATAAAGTAATAGATTAGTATTAGAATTTAAAGTCTCTCCCCCCGCGTTCGGTGCTTTCATCTTCTATAAGAGGCTGCCGTAGAATCGAACCTAGCAACGGTAACCTATGCGGAAACTGTCATTGTCAAAAAATATCTTGCAATGTTCATAGCAGCTCTTAAAATCAATTCAACTGTGTCAATGCACACTCTTGATAGAGGAAATGTAAGTCAATTCATGAAGGTCTTTTTTTTTATCAACATGTTGGATTGCAGAGGTCTACGTCCACTGGTGGTCCTATCCTTAATCTATCCGATAGGACGTCGTGGCAAGATTCTGCATGTAGGTTAACCTCCCCGACTACCAATCGTTAGCCCACGTTTACTCCGCACCGTTAGATACCGGTACCGGTAGATCTTACTACTTAATCTCCTGCATTTTTCTCTTCTCGATTTGTGCGTGCATTTCTCAAAGTTCATATTGCGTGGCTGGCAGCTTCGGTGGTTGGTTGTTATCTATATAAAAGTCCTCCAATTCTTCTACTCCCCAAGTGAGGAAGTCGGTACTCTGTCGAGTTCTCACCACTTCGATTTGTTTGACCATTTTGCCAAACATTTTTTATATGGTGGATTCGCAGATCATTCATATTCTTCAATCTGTCATCTGGGAGAGATGGCCAAAAATATTCTTGCAGTCTTGATATCGGCTGGCTTCCTCTTTGATTCAACCCAAGCTCACGCAAGAGTTCAATTGCCAGGTGCACCATCTTTTGTTGTTCCATCTGCCTTCCCTACTTCAGTATTCTCGAGTTATTACCTCAAGCCCGCTGCTACTTCTGAGCCCCAGCCTGCTCTTTACGATCCGATATTGAACATCACTTATCCTCTGAATCTCACCGATCCTACGACCATACCAAGTGCAGTCGACGATCCAGTCTACTTTCCAGAAGCTGTCGGCAATCTGAATAATACACCTCCCGAAACCCTGGTTCAGAATGCGTTAAACGAGATTAAGGACATCATCTTCAATGATACTGGGTTCTCTAGCAATTGCACGAAATGCATTGCTGCTTTGAAAGTTGGAAAAGTACTCGCACAACAAGCACCATTGTATGTACCCGATGCTTTAGTTTCGTTGTGTCAAGCCACGGGCTTTGCAAAAAACACGACCTGCAAGAACAATTATGCGCCTGGGAGCTGGGGTGCAATATGGACTCAAGTTTTATCATTCGCCAACGTTACTGGCTCAGACGGACAATATATTTGTAGCTCTCTAAGCAGTTCTTATTGTCCAACTCCCACTGCGATAACGCTGAATACTACTGGCTTGTGGAAACCAAAGCCAATCAAGGCAAAAGCCCCAAAACCAAGTGGAAAGCGAAAGAAGGTCCTCCATCTTTCAGATTTCCACCTTGATCCCAGATACCAAGTTGCTTCAGAGGCCAGTTGTTCTTCCGGTATGTGTTGTAGATACACAAATGCGCCCACCTCTCCAGCAGTCTTTCCTGCCCCATTATACGGGTCTTACAAGTAAGTTTCGTTGCCATGCTTCATTGGAACAACCAAATGACGAATTCGCAGATGCGATACTCCATATTTCCTTGCCCTCGCAGCTCTGCAATCCATTGGAGCTTTGACTGGTACTGGTGTCCCTGGCTCTGAACCTGCATTCACAATATATACAGGTATTTCCACCAAACCTATTCCTAGGATTCTCATTAACCGTTTGCAAGGTGATCTCGTTTCCCACGATCCTCAAAACCAGATGTCACGTGCTTATGTCGAATATACGGAGACCAGTATCTTCTCAATCCTGAAATCATACATAAAGAATCCAATCTTCCCCGTGCTGGGGAATCATGATTCAACCCCCGAGAACATTGATAGTCCCCACAGCTTACCTGGCCCTCTGGGCAAGCAATTTAGCTGGAATTATGACCACGTCTCCTCATTGTGGCAACATGAGGGGTGGTTGAGTAAAGCAGATGCGGAGGAAGCTGCTATCCACTACGCTGCCTATTCAGTGAAAACACATCTCGGACTTCGAATAATCACAATGAATACCGATTTTTGGTACCGATCTAATTACCTCAATTTCATTAATACAACAGATCCTGACGTTTCGGGCACATTTAAGTTTATGATTGATGAGCTTCAAGCGGCGGAAGACACAGGGGAGAGGGTATGGATTATCGGCCACGTATTGTCCGGATGGGATGGAACTAATCCACTGCCTAATCCAACAAATCTCTTCTATCAGATAATCGACCGCTTTTCGCCACACGTTATTGCCAATGTCTTCTTTGGACACACACATGAGGATCAAGTCATGATCTACTATACAAACAACGCAACAGTCCAAAACTCCTCAACCGCTTTAATGTCCGGCTGGATCGGTCCCAGCGTAACCCCATTAACCAATCTCAATTCAGGATTCCGAATGTACGAGATCGACACCGGAACCTTCGACGTCATGGATGCATACACCTTTTACTCAGACGTAAATTCCTATTCTAATCTCAACGGGACTGGTCCTACCTACCAATTTGAATACTCTACCCGAGCTACGTACGGGCCTTCTATTTCTTGGCCTGAAGATGCACCACTCAACGCAACGTTTTGGCACCAGGTTACAGAAGCTATGGAGGTTAATAAGACGTTGGTGGAGGTCTTCAATACGTATCAAGGGAAGAGTTCGGTTAAAAGTCCTAATTGTACCAGTGATGCGTGTGCGCAGGCTAAGGTATGTTATATAAGGAGTGGTAGTGCGCCGATTGGACGGGCATGCCCGCAAGGGTTCGCTAGTGTGCAAAGTCCGTATACTGGGAAGAATTTTTGAATATGATGAGGAGAAGGGCAGATGAATGGTTATTGGTAGATGGTATAAATACTGAAATGAAGGGCTGGCCAATTATACAAAGACTATGAGAATTTTAGATTTCTTTAATTATGATAGAAGAAGTCTGAAGCATGGCAACATGTTATCATTCTCTTCTGCAATAATATAATACATCGTTGAAAAGTTGTAGCAATGTGCCAGAGGAGTTTCGTGTCATTTAAACCCTTAACCGGAACCAGATGTTTTCTTCGATAATGGATAACTTTGAAGCATGATTCAGATATATCACAACATTTGGAATTGCGAGGGGAATCACGGATACTCTAAAATAAAATTCCAATAACTTTGGTGATTCGTTGCTTGCAACTTCATTCATATTTAAATTCACACTCTAGACCTACTTCTTACTCCTGATAGCCATGGCTTCCTGACCTAACTCTTCCAAAGCCTCCTCGTAAGTTTCCTTCTTATACTCTCCAAATTTCCTTGCATCAACGACTATCCTCTTGACCTTTGCACCCTCTCTCCTCCTAATTTCTTGACTCTTCGCAACCTCGTTAAAGAACCATCTCGCTTCACTATTCCCCACTAATGTCCAGGCATGACCTTGTCTTCCCGCTCTCGCCGTTCTACCTACTCTATGCACATAATTTGTAATACTCGTGGGGACATCGTAATTGATGACATGTGCAAGATCAGGAAGATCAAGGCCACGAGATACGAGATCGGACGCGACGAGAATTTGGAGTTTGCCACGGGAGAAAGAGACGAGGGAGGCTTTGCGTTCGGAAGAACGGGTGGTGGAGGTAAGAGTGCCAATTATATTGGTGTAGGATGGGTGAATTAAAGAAATTAGGCGTCCGAGACGGATGGCGGATTCATTAGATTTGGTAAAAATAAGGACACCGTGAGGTTCGTGATTGATAGGTAGTGGATTTGTCTTGAGTTTTGGTTTCGACTTTGGCGATACTTTATCTGGTTTTGACTCTGAATCAGACCCTGATATTGAGCTGTCATCCGAGGAAGAACTGTCTTCTGAAGAGTCTTCGTCTGAACTAGAATCGGAAGATGAATCATCAGAGTCAGAATCAGAATCTGTGTCGGATTCTGTGTCGGAGTCCGATTTAATCTTGCTATCATCTATCATATCATTTCCTTTCAGTATTTCCATCAAGTACAAAGGCTTCAAATTTTCATCATCCACCTTTACAGCAAATTCAACAAGTCCAGGCGGTAGAATATGTGCGTGTGAAGATTTTCCATCATCGCCGGCAGATGAACCTGCTAAAACTACCAACTTTGGTCGATAAAGTTTCAGGCTGGTCAATTGACCAATATCTCTGGTCATTGTGGCACTGAGAACGATTTTTCTCACTCTATCCCTGTTAGTCGGAGAGGAGCTCTGCTCTGTCGCCGAGGAGCTCATCACAATATTCAACCATTGCTGGAAACTTTGATCAAGTAGCTTATCTGCTTCATCTATAACAAGCCATTTGACATATTCTAAAGTGAATCCAGGAGTAGATTTCAAGTGCTCGACCAATCTTCCCGGTGTGCAGATCAAAATATCAACTTTTGATACCGGTTCGATGATGTGATCAGGCAATGGGGAAACGACCTCATCGTCTAAGAAAGGTTCGCCTTCATCATCTGTTCCAGCATCAGAGCTCTCCCATCTCAAATTCTTTCGCCTTTCTTGCTCATGGTATCGTGCTGGGTCGTATTTATATATGTTTTCCATAAGGTTTGCTTGTTCGACTTTGAAAGCTTCGTTCCCTACGGCCGTGCCTATCTTTACACGTTTTCTGCTACCGGCAGAGAACGCACTAGAACAAACTTCACACACCTCACGCGCTTGAGATACAAGTTCTCTAGTTGGCATAACAATCAATCCTCGTAGACGAGTGACAATGTTGCGGCTAATATCTTGAGTCATGGGCAGAACGTATGAAAGGGTCTTTCCGGACCCGGTAGCCGCTGACACTAACACATCACCAGGTTTTTGTCGGTTGCCATGGAGGAGGAGAGGAAGGACTGCAGCTTGGACGGCGAATGCTTCGTTAAAGCCTTTGGACCGAAGAACAGTAGCTGCTTCTGCTTCGACCCCTACTTCGGAAAATTGCGCAGTAGTCGTTGGTGAGACCAGAATAGGGGAAGCGAGCCATGATGGGAGAGTAGATTCGAGCGATGGAGGTGGAAGCTCGGGAATGGGTTCTGGTTGTGGCAATGGAACTAAATCATGGATTTCCACCGGTTCTTCTAGTTCTTGGGCATCCTCAACATCTCGACCCTCTTCGGCAGCTTTGCGCGCCCGCCTCTCCGCCTTCTTGATGGACTTCTCGCGCTTTTCTAACACATTTTTATGCCTTTTGTCATCTATGTCCTCCGGATTTTCGGTAGCCTCTTCAGATAATATATTGTCATCGTTCGACTTCTTTTTCTTTTGTTTCTTGTCCTTCTTTGTCACTTCTTGCGCTTCTTCCGATGGAGCATTATCTGCATGCGGTTCGTCAAGAGTGGCCGACGCATGCGCTTTCGCAGATTTCTCCTTCTTATCTTTCTTGGCCTTCTTTAGTACAGGTTCCGGACCGAGCTCTAGAGCATCTTCGCGTTTTCGTTTCGAGGCAGGAGAAGGTGATTCGAGGCCCAGTATGGGGGCATCCGATTGCACATCAGGTTTTGCATTAGATTTAGAAGGTGGTATATACCGCGCATAGGATGAGGAAGCATCGGATCGGATCGCAGATGCGGGTGGTGGAGGAGGAGAGGATGGTTTGAGAGGGGATGGAGGAGCTTGATTTGGTTGATCCCCTACGGTTACCTTCTTTTTAGAAGAAGGAACATATCTTGAGTACATCTGAAAACCTATGAACAATAATATCAATAAGGAGAATGCCAATTGGCGATTTACAAAACTTCTCTCAGCTCAGTTAACTGAGAAGAATTGGGAAACCGAAAATAAAAATTTTACGGAGACCTGTAGAGATCAAAATGGCATTTTACGGCAGATTGACAAGGCTGACCTTAAGCCCACCAGCCCAAAGCTGCTCCTGGAGCTGGAGCTTTCTGACTTCACTGGGCGATTTTCATCATTTTTAATATGAATTGGCGATGACAACTACAAATGGTTCTGGTTCTTCCTTGAACTTCAAAAGATCTCCTTTCTCAGAACGATTGTTCCCACCAGTATTCTCCTATTTACTTGCAAAATGCCGTATAATATTGCTATGGTCAGTGACTTCTTCTTCCCACAACCAGGAGGAGTCGAAAGTCACATCTACCAACTCTCTACTAAGCTCATCGACCGCGGACACAAAGTTATCATAATTACACACGCCTATGAGGACAGAACTGGTGTCAGATATCTTACAAATGGCCTCAAAGTTTATCATGTCCCATTTTTTGTTATGTTTCGCTCCTGTACCTTTCCCACGGTCTTCTCATTCTTCCCAATCTTCCGCAATATCGTTATACGGGAACAAATTGAGATCGTTCATGGTCATGCAAGCATGAGTAGCATGTGCCATGAAGCTATTTTACATGCGAGGACGATGGGACTGAGGACTGTGTTTACAGATCATTCATTGTTTGGGTTCGCAGATGCAGGCAATATATTGATCAATAAGCTACTTAAGTTCACACTGAGCGACGTTGATCATGTAGTTTGTGTTAGCCATACTTGGTAGAGTTGCCCGATTGCTATTAATGAATCAAGAATTCTCTGACCAATTCTAGCAAAGAAAACACGGTTTTACGCGCTTCTCTTGACCCCCTCATGGTCTCTGTCATTCCAAATGCAGTCGTGGCGGAGAATTTTCGACCTCTATCACACCCCTCATATCCGTCCGATCCTCCAGGAAAACACCCTCCTCCTGCTCCATATCCACTGGGTCCACATGATGTAATAACAATTGTTGTCGTTTCGAGACTTTTCTATAATAAAGGAACCGACCTATTAATTGCAGCCATTCCTCGAATTCTTGCAAGCCATCCCAATGTACATTTTATAATTGCAGGATCGGGCCCTAAAGCCATTGATCTGGAACAGATGCTGGAGAAGAATGTGTTACAAGACAAAGTTGAGATGCTGGGGCCGGTCAGACATGAGGAAGTCCGAGATGTTATGGTTAGAGGGCACATATATTTACATCCAAGTTTGACTGAAGCTTTTGGAACTGTCATAGTTGAGGCTGCTAGTTGTGGATTATATGTCGTGTGCACACAAGTGGGAGGGATACCAGAAGTGCTTCCAGCACACATGACAGTTTTCGCTAAGCCTGATGAAGATGATCTAGTCGCTGCCACGGGTCGAGCAATTGCGTCTCTGAGGGCCAACAAAGTTCGAACCGAAAAGTTTCATGATCAAGTCAAAATGATGTATTCCTGGACAGACGTGGCAGAGAGAACAGAAAGGATATATGATGGCATATTTGGCGTTCTAAGCGAGGCAGAGTTCTATGGATATGATGCAGCCGACGCAGCTAGCTGGAGCGCTACTAGAGGAAGAGCCGGTGTACAGAGCTTCGCTTTGATTGATCGCCTCAAGAGATACTATGGTTGCGGAATATGGGCAGGCAAACTTTTTTGCCTTTGTGTAATCATCGATTACCTGTTATTTCTGCTACTCGAAGTTCTGGCACCGAGAGATCGAATCGACATTTCTAGAAGCTGGCCAAAGAAGATTCCTCAAGATTCTTCAAGGAGAGATCGTGAAACTAGGAGGGATTTTGAATAGTATTGGTTTGTCCATTGTGGAACCTGGCGTGCACTTTCTACGGACCGGGAAAAGACTATTGCTTTCGATAAATCCAGAAAAGCGAGCGCGGGTGTATGAGAAAACACCCGACATTAATCGCTTCCATTCAAGCGTCGCCACGGATTTTAAAGCAGGAACGACCATCTATCTCTGCTACTCTACCCTACTATGAATGTAGGCGCCAAATCGTTCTGATCAACTTGTTCATGAACGCAAAATCCGTTACCACAACAGCATTTACTCTAGCGCTGAGAATATCTGTTGTCGACCTGGGGGGTCGTGTGCAAAGAATATGGCATCAGATATAAAAGCGGTATTGGAAACCCATGTCCAAGGTGAATCCAATCATTGGCCGCTAGTTTCCAAGATCAGTATAGACATCAAAGCTATACAATGCTTTCTGATTCGATACAAATATCAAAAAATTAATTAGGAGGCTTAAGTGTGAGTTGGTAAGGTTTTTTTTACAGCAGCCCAGGCGAAGCAGCGAGCTGAAGTTGTTTTTGATGTTTGGGCCAAGCAAGTACAGGCTCACTGGTGCGCAAAGACAAATAATTTCGGCGGGGTGTGTGTATCCAACAACCGAAATTCATTCATCCTACCAACTTCTTGTATACTGTCTTGGCCCGATGCGCGATGTGATTGCTGATAGCAGCTCTTTGTCACACATCACTTGAGATGCCAATGAGACCAGCTGCTAGGACTTTTGAAGTGCCGGTGGCACGACGTTGGTGTATACGATCGACTGATGGTAATAGATGTCCAGGATGCCTCAACATGGATGGCGTTCAAATTAACAATATGGAATGCAAGTAGTGAGTATGCACGAGACGCACTCACAATGCTTAGAAGATAGAGGTGAGCATCGTGCGGGGTGTGTGGACATGTACTGCAGGGTTGGAGGCGTTGTTTCCTGCTCAGTCAGGGTTCTCAACGTCATTGTGCAATATATGTGAAATCTGCATTGATTCTACATTTTATCAAAGAATATGACATGCAGCTTCTAGGATATGGTCTACAATAGTTATTTTCCCCGGCTGTGCAATTTTCTCTCCAACCCCAGGAATATTTGAAAAGTGGGAGGGTTTCTCTCGCTCACATCATTGGTTTGTATTTTATGTCACCCCAATGAGATCGCAATTGATATCCCAACCATGTTCCTTAAATCCTCAGATTAAGGAGTTTTCCTTTTTTAACTTCGCATCTGCTTCATACAACAGTATTTTATGAATGCTTCTGGCATCAGGAAAGTCGAGGCACATATCGAAAACTCTGTTCCCACCCTTCAACGGGTTACTACTCTCCTTGCCATAGATCTACCGGAGATCTACACGGCTAGCAATATCCACCATCAAAATGGAACAATGCCACCTCGTACCAAGGTGGTGCTCCACGTTCCGATCATGCGCAAGAGCGACTGGGAACATGTAAATACCATCCCATGAAATCCTCCCATCACTGTCTACATCGATCGGACTCAGTTCTCGAAGGTTTTGGCAGGTTGTTTCATTGAAGTAACTACCGGTACATGTCAATGACGCTAGTGGCATACCGACAGTGGTAATACGCCACAGATTCCAAATCTTTCTACAAGAAAGTATAAAATTTCGAAGCCAAGTAACCAGGTTACCCATTCCTCTTGTTGCTTACTAGTCTGCGGTATGTACATAGAGTTTGGAGTTTTATACTTTCTGGCGTTACGAATATCTGAATCGGTGCCGCTAAGGTTATAGACTAGGTTAAAGCTATGCTTAGATCCCGAGTTCAAGGCGCTATCCCCCACATCGTCCAGATACTCTTCGCGCCGCTCTTCTTGGACGGCGTACAGCGCCACTAACATGACCAGCTAATATCTTAGATCTTGATTTTGAACCAAACGGCAGTCTGATGATTGGACAACTAAATAAATCATTATCTCATCATATGTAGCTTTGACATGACCATAACCTGGCGTGATTTGAGTATTGCGGTGATTCCGCACTGTGGTCGAGCTCAATTTGGGAAATCTCCGTTTAGCACAATCTGTTGTAGTCGATGATATACCCTGGATTACCATACCACAGATTTTGAATATTCAGGTCAACATAAATACAGTCCATCCCACTATTTGTTACTCTCACCACCTTCTAATTCTATACTTCTTTCTCTTCCTTCGTCAATATTCTCAAAATGAGGTACAATTTTGCCATAACGGTTCTCGCCGTCTGCTTCACCGGCGCCTTCGCGTTTCCTTCTCGCATGTTTGATACTGTTCATTCAATGAGTGAAGAAGAAAAACGTTCTCTTGCAAGTATCACTGCCCAGATTGAAGCTGGAATCGAGAAGCGTGTATCAACTCCTCGCTCCTTTGGGTTTTCTGCATCCGATCAATACGTGTCTAACTCTGGTGAACATGCGTTTGTTGCACCAGGGCCTAATGACTTGCGTGGTCCCTGTCCTGGTTTAAATGCCATGGCTAATCATAACTACATCCCTCATAATGGAGTAGCGACTATTTCACAATTCGTTCAAGGAACCTATGATGGTAAGTTGCTATGTCGCCATGACAAATGATATCTTATACTAACAAAGTAACAGTCTTCGGTATGGGACTTGATCTCGGAGCCTTCCTTTCTATATATGGCGCGGTCTTTGACGGCGATTTGACGAGTTGGTCTATTGGAGGACCTCCATCTGCAAGCCTGCTGAGCTCGGTTGGAATTCTCGGTAAACCACAGGGACTCTCTGGTTCACATAATAAATATGAGTGTGATGTCTCACCTGCGCGCGGAGACCTTTATCAATAGTAAGTTGCGCTATATCATAAATTTGAAGGGGGAGTGATTAACATTTACTAGTGGCAATGATTACAAACTAGTCATGTCTCAATTCGAAGAAATGTACGCTTTACCGTTGGGTCCGAACGGTTACGATTTATCAGTCCTAACCCCTTTTCGCGCAACCCGTTTTCAACAATCCATTGACAACAATCCATATTTCTTCAACGGGCCATTCTCTGGAATCGCTGTACAACCTGCAGCGTATACATTTGTCTATCGATACATGGCCAACAAATCCTCCGAATATCCCGAGGGCTACCTCAATGGTGATGTCTTGAAGTCATTCTATTCCGTTACCGGAGAACCGGGTAGCTTTGTATGGACAGAAGGGCACGAGAAGATCCCTGATAATTGGTACAAACGAGCTATTGGCGACGAGTATGGCCTTGTGCCTTTCGTAGCCGATGTAGTTGCCGCAGGTTTACAACACTTCGAGTTTGTCTCCATTGGAGGAAACACCGGCACAGTCAATTCTTTTACTGGTGTTGACATCAAGAATCTGACAGGTGGTGTATATGACGTTACCACTTTGACACAAGGAAACAATGCTATTTGTTTTGCATTCCAATTTGCTCAACAGGCTGCACCGGATCTTCTTAAGGGTTTATTCCAAAACACTTCTTCTGCTTTAAGTAAGCTAAATTCGGCGGTTACTAAAGCCTTGGCTCCTTTGGGCTGCCCTCAATTGACGTCAGTTGATACTTCTCAGTTTTCACAGTTTCCTGGTGCGAAAGGGTCTTTCTAGATGAGATTTGTGGTAGTGTAACAACGAAGTTCGGTGGCATCGGCGCGAAAATGATATCACAGCTTGTTTTGAGATTCCCCTGTACATATATTTGTATATTTCATTTCATTAGCATGATTAATACAAATCAAGTTTGTTATAAATTCATCGCTGTGCTAGGTGATCTTTATATATCCCATTTGTATCACAAATAATCACAGCCTAGCAATTGTCTCAAGTTAGGTCAGATTTTCTCAATTTATACTCGGAAACTTCAAAATCCTAGATTCACCACGATACTAAGCCTATCGCGTAGTAATACTTAGAACCATTTTATTTTCAATGCTTTACAAATCCAAACTTCATTATGAATGTAACAAAACATCTCCGATGTTTCTGTTTGGACTCGCCTAGCTATAGAGTGCCTGATATCCACAAGATCAAAGAATATCCATCTTACAAACTATCACGACTCACGACATCGTATTTAAACCCCATGGTTTTAACACTAGTATTTTGTTGATCATGAGCGGAGTCTAGATCTCCTGATATCCTTTTTCCGTATGGGATGTATACTCGTATATATAGGGAACGATAACCTTAACCTATTGGTGCTGCGCACTTTAAATTTCTGAATGGGAGATCGTGGATACTGCGATTATGGAGAGATATACATTTATATACAGATCCATCTATCTTCACAATTCTACTCACAGCTTATAATTTTATACAACCAGATGCGCTACGTTGAAAATATATAATATTGTAAGATTATTTTCACACTCGGTTAAACAGGATATCTTCACTGAATGTTATAATTTGTTTGTGATTCAGTTCCCAGGGAGATAATATCGCTGGTGTGTTGATACTAATTATACTATCGTTGTAAGAATACTTGCAGCATATCGAGGGGAAGGAATTGGGAGGTTGTTGATGGAGTTTAGTTTGGAGAGAACAACGAGGGAGGGAGGGAGTTCTTGTGGGCCGTTGAGTGTTAGTCGATCTGAAGGAGAGAGATTGTGTAGAAGGTGAGGTTTGAGTGGTTGGGTGAGTTTTATGTATGTGAGGATTGGTGGTGAGGAATTCCAATATAGATCTAGCGGAGATAGGAGCACCATAATGTAACTTTCAAGTGGATTAAGAAAATATCTCACTGAGAAACATTCGGAAAACAGTTGGAGATTGAAAAACTCGGAGTGAAATTCTATATTTGTTTCGATTCAATCGTTAATGCAAGACTACGAAGTATTTGTGATTCTCAATAACAGATTTCTATAAGATATAATGCACAAATTTACATACAGCTCATCTCCTCAAATCCAAGAGTAAAACAATAAACATTACAACATCCTACCAATCTCAAACAACCTCCTCATAGCTAATACCATATCTCCTGCTTCTCTCCAATTCCGGCTTCGAAATAACCCTTTCCCACTTCATACTCAGTCCGGAAACGTAATAAACGCGTAGATAACTCCCGCTTCAACGTTATCAACCGATTAACTTTCCCCATTGTCGCCATCATAGCATCCAATACAATTCCCATCATATTTCACCTATGGCTCTAGACTCCCAATTTTCAAACCCCGTTTCTTTCAACCCGCCAAAGCATCTCTGGTAATATCTAGCGAAACATCCATCATCTCCAAAGACTTCTTGAAGTTTACGGACTCCCAGATTTAGATATATGCAACCAGCGATACTAAGTACAATACCTGCACCGCCAACTTGCTAGGTTATACACAATCATTTTTTGTTCTTTTCCCAACGATATGTCCAATCGTGACATTAATAGGTATGTCATTGGATTTTGTGCTTTTATCGATGATACTTTATTCATAAATCTTAATCTTACAACATCCACCTCGTAGACTAATACTAATTATCCGAAATCTCACCCATAAATCAGCCACTTGAAGATTTTGTATAGAGTAGACGAGGGAATTTCGTAGCCATGGTTCAAACAAATATATAATATTGAAGCGGGATATCACGAGAACGCCCCCCAAAGACCCCACCCATCAACAGATATAAATACACCATGAAGTGACGAGAGTCCAGATGAGTTACTCATAGATCAGGGAGCTCATTGATCACAATTTGGATTTTGGTGTTTCGTGTTGCGTGTTGCGTGGTTAGAAAAGTTGTGACGTAGTGGTAGTGTAAGGTTATAATGCTGAAAAAGGAAGGTAAGGTAAGATTAGATTCTGAGCTCGAGATATGGGCAACACTGCCGTTAGATATCATTCTAAGAAAGGCTCTTCCGGGTATCTTGCACATGCAGAGGAATTTCTCTGTAAGTCCAGAAGAAGAAGAAGAAGAAGAAATATAGCTAGGAGTAAACACATTGAGAAATCGGTCCATATTATCTATCCATCTGCTCAGTTGGATATTAATGAACTAGAAATGGGGAATCAACGGTGAAAGGCAAAAAGACTGGGACGAAGGGATGATTTAATGGAGGCTGAGAATTGAACAGTGATGAGTATGAGTTCAGAAAGAAAGTACGTTATATTTGGAGGTCAAATACTTGATATTGAGATTTATGTTTGTAGTTTAGACGTGTGAGGAAGTTTCAAACGAAGCAACTCCTGCAGATTGCTCACGCAGCATGTGACAGTATTTGCACCTGTTATTATATACTGAGATCAGAAGCTTGATCGTCCAAAACTTCAGTTAGTACCCAATATCTATTCCAAGCTTGATTTCAGCGCCCTAAAACTTCAATATATGTAATCTTAGAACAACACACAATAATAATTGAACTAACCTCAAATATTACGATCCCTAGCATTTTCCACCACAGACCTCAACTCCTTCAAATCATACTCCAATGCTTGAATTTCTTCAGTCAAATCAAAAGTTTTTCCCAATTGCTTCATTAATTCCAATTTCTCTCTTGCTGTTTCCATTTCATTCCATAATCCGTTGAGATTTTCCCATTCTCCTTCATCAAGACACATTCCCCAAGCTTGACACAAGGATTCGGAGGGAGCAACTTCTTTCGTATCATTGTGAAGAAAGAGATACTTCCACATGGTGTTCCACTCTTTCCCCGCGTCGGAAGTCGCACAGGTTCGTTTTAGTAGATTAGCATGATGTAGATACTGTTCTCTTGGTACCGAACGAATTGCGTCTCTTGAAACTGCGAATCTACCACAAGGAGCTGTGAATTTATCTGGGATTTCATCGTTTGGAAAGTGTTGATGAAATAATGATATTATAGAATCGTTTACTCCTGCGGTTGATACATCCTGGAAGCAAAAGGGAAGGTAGCCGCGGGATTGAACGGTAGCGAGTTTGAGACGATTGATTAGGTCTGTTTCGGATAATGGAAAGACATAGTCTGTCGATTCCCATTTGTCGATGAATATGGAGATAGGCGAGAGGTTATCGTACGCTGCATATATATAATTTAGGTATATAAGGGCTCCTAAACCTTCACTTGAGAAGGCCGGGGGATTGTATTCGATGATTGCCAAGTTATCTTTCTTTAGCTCTTTTGTCCATGAATTTGAATCACGATCTGGTTTGGAGGAGGAAATTATGAGGTTGATCGTTGGAGAAGAGGTATTTGTAATGGTAGATGAAGCAGATGAGGAAGATGGAGCATTGAGGTATGAACGAAGCGCAGCAGGCCCTGCCCAAAGAAAAGATGTGATAAATGCGATGCCTGTTAGTGAATAGATGATGAGTCGAATGTATTGAAAGATATTTGATGAATGTGATATCTTTCTAGATACCGGTAGTTTGGCATCGTCTTGCTCTTGTTGTGGTAACCGTGAATACCGTGGTAGGCTTCCGCTTAACTTCTCCGACAATATTTCATATCCCATCTTGGATTCGAAATAAGTATTAACTATAGGAAAGTCTTGAGTTAAAAGTGTCAGAGGAAAGATGTTCGATAAAAATATATAAATAAAGTGTCTCCCCACCTTTCCACCTTTGTTTATATTACAATATGTAGATCTCAACCACGATCAGTTACGGTCCAAGTAGGATCCTCCCATTAAATGAAGCCACCCTATCGAAAGTACAATAGCCTGGTAAGTTCAATAGAACTAGATTGTTAGGGGCGCTTGTCGTTTATTCTCATAGACGGCCAGGTCACAGTCAGCCGTACCAAGTACAACAGTAAAGATCTAGACCACTGTCATCTTAGAATTTAGGCGCCGTCCAAGAAATTGTCGTGGTACGTGAAGAAGTATCATGAGAGAGGCCAGAACCTTGACTCAACTGTCATGAGACTAGATTCCTGAGTGTTGTATCCTTTGCCATCCTTCCGATCCGGATCCAGGTAAGATCTATCACCACCTGGAGCGAAAATGATAGTTGTGCTTCCTCCATGTTCGTTTTTGATATTCAAAGAGGAGTAAGTTTGTGGGTGTAACCCATTGTACCGGTACCCCAGGTTCTTTATGCTTAACCCCTTGATCCGCCAAGTTTGCTTCCTAGAATAGCATAGCAGAGCCAATACCAATCGAATCTGCATATTACTGCTGTTGCTGCAGCCAAAATACCGGAGGGCATCCCCATTCACATCATGTGCTCTGTAGGTAAACGAAGGTGAATGAATAAGATCAATTTAGATGATCATATGATGATAAATTGTGGTCATTTACATCAGCCATCATTGGCCATGACACCTTGGTTTGTTTGTACTATGCAGATACAGGAGAAGCTACTCCTATGCCATTAGCTCTGCTATACCATCTCTGGTTATAGGCGTCAATGGTCTACATTTTAGTGATTTCTCCACTATACACTCCACTACTATTTGTTTTAAGGTTTAATATTATTTATTGTTGGTCTATGCAGCCCTGGATTTTTTTATTTGGCCTCCTTTTTCACTCTTTTATAATGATTATTAGACGTCGAATCTTTTTTTAATTCTCTTTAATCCAACAATGGCGACGACATTGATATTTTCTTCTCACAGAAAGATCAACTAACCAGTAAGTAAATTATTATTTTCTTCTTGCATTTCCAGATTGATTTTTATCTTTTTATCTTTTTATCTCGAAAATAGGCTCAAGCTTAAAAACTACACATCTGCACATCTTACCCCTCTCTCCAATTCTGGGAACATATCTGCAGCCTCTTTGTGTTACAGTCCCATTCGGCTGCAGGTTTAGGTCGATATGTTACATCGAGCCTGTATATGAGGTCGCATTCGAATCCCTTCAACATCAGCTTTATGGCCATGTAAAGTTGTGTGGCTATGTAGTTATGAGACACCGAGTAAAGCTGGAAGGATCATCAGCTGGTCGTTCTTGCTTGGTTCATGCAACTGCAACTGCATCACAAACCGTTGGGAGGACAAATAACACCTAAATAATCTTCGTCCCATTCAAGATCTCAATCATCAATGTTTGCATGTCAATTGTATGAAATTCATCATATATTGCCGTTAGATTCCAAAGCCTAAAGTTTAAGGTACTGGAAGGCTTATTAGGTGTACTTTTTTCTTTGAATTTGAAGTGCGTCATTGTCAAATTTATGCCTTTGACAGAAATATTAATTAATGACATTTCAATCTGTCTAATTTTTACATATTCATCTCTATTTTTTTTATATTTGTCGGTAATATAATAGATATAATACTTCTTTTACTAAATGGAGTTCCCTAGACCACAAAATACAGTGCTGTCAATCAGTTCCTGTCCCACTTTTGCCAACGCGCGATATTAGCAATAAAGTCGGTCAGACTTTCGAATTTACTGCTGCCACAGCCATAGGGGATTTAAAAGCTTGAAATATCGAAATATCGGTCTGTGGCTGAAACTCCTTGTATGACTACCTATATAAGTATTTCTTGTACACATTATACGTGAATTTGTTGTTGTCAGTTCAACGTGATACTCGCCCAACGATTCACGAACTCGGAGAGATTGGACACCAGAGCGCAACCATCTTTCAGCTCTATCTCATCATACACAGATATACATACATACGTCAGAGAGCTCCTCGATTCATCCCAAATCCTCGTTCTACAACCATTGAAAATACATCAAGATGTCATCATTCTCACAATTCGGTAAACTTCCCATCGAACTTCAACTCAGAGTCTGGTCTTTCTCCCTGGATCCACATCGCATTATTCCACGCATTATCGAAGCTGACTACGATTCGAACAACTTCCCACACAAATATAAATCTCAGCCTCCGCCACTTACCCGAACATGTCGAGCCTCTCGTGAAGTTGCTCTTAAGAATTATTCAGTCCTCAATCCCTCTGTGGCAAAGGAACTGGGCGCTATATACTTCCATCCCGCCGTCGACATTTTATACTATTATCCCTCTTGTCAGCTATCTGCTCACCAAAACTTTTGCTCGCTTGCTACAACATCATTCCTGGACCCGAAACTTCCAACACATCTCATCCAGCACATAATGTTCACACAATCATACCTCACACATCGAGCACGTGATTCGTTCCTCTGCCCAATTCCAGAGTTGAGACATTTCGGAAATATCAAGACGTTATACATCGCATTGCCGAGTCATGCGGAGTTGGAAGTAGAAGCTAGGATTTGGTATAAACAACTCATGAGATTCTCGCCAGATTTTGAGCCTCCACTGCATCCTCACATCACAGCATCTTATGCACGCGAAAAACTTGAAGAGGCGACTGGACGCCGAGATGTTGTACCTGGTTACACGTTGCTAGCAGAAGATAAAGGAAGTTTGCGCAAACATCAGGTTACGAGTTGTTTTGGGTGGCAGGAAGGTGGTGTCAAGGGAGCGTGGGTTTGCGGTGACGGGCCTGGAAGGAATGGCGGTGAAATTAGAAAGGGAGAGGATTGGTTAGGTAGAGAGTTACCGGCAGTGAGATATTTAAGAGCTGTGCCAAAGGAATAGTTGGATGACTTGAGGTGGAAATAATGTTGTATACGGCTGGCTGCATATAAAAGTCGCGTCGAGACAGCTCAAACCCAGGCGAAAATAATCTAAGAGGGGATACTAATGTCTAATACCGAGTTTGATAATGATTTATCAATATTCGAGGAAATCTCAAGGAGCAAAAATTTGTGTAGATATGGCAGGGCGTCGACGCAAAGAGTCGAGATTAAATGGACCACGAATATTCAAAAACTTCACGTCAATGTTAACCTTACATCAAAGGAGAAAACAACCATTCACAGTCACCGAACATAATCTTACAATCTACAAATTCTCCATCTTGCAATCAATCCCAAGAGATTATATCAACCTGACTACCTTCAAAGGCACTCGAAAACCCAACCCTCGTACGGAGTAATCTTCAATCCGTCCACCCACCAACGGGGACGAATAACCATATCCTTTCCAAAACAAAACTCCCATCAAATTCAATCCACCGGTGGATCTATCTCATCAGATAAGCTAAGCTAAGCTAATCTAATCACCAGCAAGGTACACTTGTACAGCCAGCTAGCTGGGTTTAGTTTGCACAGATCAGTGCTTGCTCCGGGCTGTTGGGTGTGAAACATATTCAGGGGTGTTGGGATGTTTTTATTGGGTGGGAATTTGGAAGAAGAAGAATGAGAATTGAGGGAAAGGGGTAAGGTTACGGAGGAAAGGGACTGGATACCGGTATCGTATCCTTGTGAGTGTCGATGATATGTCTGTAGGGTATTTATTGAGCAGGGGTGGTGGGTGTGTTGGAAAGGGAAAATGGATCCATACATACATACATACATACATACATAACAGAGTATAAAAAGGGTGTCCCGAACTATGAATTCATTATTGTGCGAGAGATATATATATACGTATATGACCTCATTGGTATAAAAAAACTGTGCTTTCATAAATTATTATCCTGTCAGGTTTGCTTTTGTGTCTGCTTGCTCTGCTTGCTCTTTTCTTCCGCGCTTTGCGTAAGCCATATTAAAACATTTTTGTATCGTGATCTCGTGGATACTTTTTGTTCTCTTTCTGCCATTACAACCTCCTTCATATATTCAATACAATCCTCCGATTCCTACTTATCTTGTGTGTTCGGCAAGTCGGATTACTCCCCTCCTCCACCTCCAAACTATTCCCTTCTCCTTCTCCTTCCACACCCCCAACCAAATCCCCAATCCATCAATCACGCCCCAAAAACCATCTGAATAACCTCCCCATCTCCCAAAACACTCCTCGTCCCCGTCACAAAAGTAAACACCTCCTGCCCAGGCACCGTATAACTAATCACCGAACTATCCTTCCCCACGACCGTCGTAGCAACATACTTCTTATTACTACACGGTATAGCGATTGCAATTGGGCTACTGAGATAACCATCCGAATCGGGGATGAGCAGAGAAGAAACATCTTTGTAGGTAACAGTGCAGGAGACGTTGTTGGGGGTGTCGATGAGATTTGCGTCCCAGCGGGCGGAGGCGAGGTTGTAGGTGCTTGTGTAGTCGAGGGCGAGGATGGGTGTGAGGAGGGTTAGGATGGTGAGGGTGAGGGGGGTAGAGATGTGCATTATGTATGGATGGATGGCGTCTCTTTTTTATTAAAAAGAGGATTGAGGGAGTGATTGTTAAAGTTGGAAATGTGAAGACAACTAGCTATAGCTATATCAAGAAGAATTGTCTAATAGTGAGGAATGAATGAATCGGGATATCAAGAAGCGAATAGTGCCGACTGCAAAAACATAGGGCGCGCGGACAAGATATATATCTCGTCATATATCTCGACTCTTAACTTTCCCATCACATTACTAACCAAAAACCTCCATACAAAAGCAACTTCATAAGCGCGGCAACAAAAAGCCCCGCAAAAGCATGGCAAGCCGCCCAATCTTTCTCTATCCGTCTAGTCTTTCCTAAAATAAGAACATATATCCTTTATGTAGTAAAACTCATCGAAACAAAATTTATTCTTTGAGCATAAAAAGTATAAAAGGTATAAATATAGATCCAAAAGATCTCAATATTCAAATTAGCTGTTAGCCCGTCGAAGTAGGAGATGAAGGGGTGCGCACGGATGTTTGATGTTGGGGGTTTCCAGGATGAGTTTGGTGATGTTCTTGAAGTTGATATATATTTGTTTTTGTTTGAGTGTTCATCTGGACTTGGTGTTTCGAGTGAGGTCTTGGGACTTGGCGTTGATGTTGATGTTGATGTTTTTGTGCGTGGTGGGTTTGCGAGGAAAATTTATGTTGGTCTTCGTTTATCTCTTACACGCCGTTGTGTTCCTTCCCCGTGGAAGATTTCTCTGTTCATGGCTTCATATATAAACTCTTGGGGTTTCAGTGGGGGCTTGGATCTTGGTTGGTATGTATTCCGATGACGATAGCAGGAACAAAATTCATTTGGTCCACTAGAGCTCGACATCAATTAAGGTTTCTTCGGTTTGAATGTTTCACCTGATCTTGGAGTTTTGAACCTGTGCTTGGAACTTGGCATTGATGTTTTTTGCAGAATGTGATCTGGTACTAGGAGAACATTCTCATCTCATCTTTTGGGCCCCATCTTTGTGGTCTGTAATGGCATTGGCCTTGGCGTTCAGATGAACACTTGCCTATTGGCCGTTAGGCCTGATTCATGAAGACAAGAATGCCGAACTTCTGCTCACAAATTTGAAGATCTTGGAGTAAATGAAAAGAGACGGCGTAGAAGAATCATATTCTATAGAGTCAATAATCGTTGTTAGATGAGAGTGATAATGCAACTTTGATTTCCTGCCTCATTGACCCCTGGTACTTGCTCGTACAATGACAACTCATCCTCTTGGAAAGACTCAGCTTTACTTCTGGCGTCCTCAAAAGCTTCCAAAGTACCACCATATCCTGGAATTTGATATATTCCTATACGTTTGAAGATCCCCTTTCTACCGACAACAGGAGCTATTATAAGTCCCTCTTCACAGTCGTGTGTTCCATTGGCATGATTTGAAGGAGGTGATGGTCTCCGTTGAATTTGTGGAGTCTTTTGAAAAGAAGCCGCCGAGCGTCTTTGTACAATCCTTGTGAAAATTTTCAGCAGAAATATTCTAGAATGGTCCCTCCTGTCGTCAAAATAATAGTTGATACTGAAAGACTCGTCTCCGATATGAAGGGTTTTGCTAGTTCTTCCTGGGTACACCCCATCAGAAACATTAGTACCGTCGACCAGTTTGACACATTCGATACGCATCGCACCACCTAGGCAGTGTCCGTATGAATTAGGTGTAGTTGTCTGAACCTGAACGTCAAGAATTTTGAAATCGCTCGCAGTCCATGGGCTCGGACGGTCATCATATGGCGTTGTAACAAAGGAGTAGATCCTATCATATCTTATGGATCCGTTCCTACTCGCCCATGACCAGCTTGGTCCCCGCAGTGGAAGTGGTTCAGTTCCATGCTCATCATCTGCAGACCATACCAGGGCATGGGGTAAATGTTCCTTCCATATTCCTGCAAGATATTCAGAGTAGTATCTGTTGGCAAAATGCTTAGCAATACCTGACAATGCCACCGGCTTGTCACTGCTTATTGTTAACTGACTTTTTGAGTAATTTTCGATAACAATTGACCAGGCACGACGAAAGTCATGTTTTCGAGACTGTACGGTGTTCCAATCCTCAAAATTGGCTGGTCTGGTTTCCTGGAATGTCTCATAGCGCACGCAAGTACGACATTCAAATATGATCTGGGGTCTTCCGAAGTGTATTGTTCTAGGACTTAAGAAACGTTCTTGAAAAGTCCATGCTCTTTGGTACAATGGCGAGTCTTTACAGGCTCGCCTATACATTGATCCATCGACACAAACCCAGGCAAGCCTTGAATTATCTCTCTTGCAATCATTGACTCCAAAGCCATCCTCTTCCTCTCCTGATATCATTAAATTGACCGTCCGGATGAGATCCGGGTCTCTATCAAAGAACAACCCATCGTTACCATCCCGTGCCCCAGTAGCGGCTATGTTGAGGCTAGAACCGCCATAGACATCAGCCAATCATTAGCATCGTCTTGAATGATGCACAGAGAGTCTATCCAAAGATAATGAAATCCGAATTTTAAAGCCACCTTCACTGCATCCTGGAATGTTCTGGTCAGACTGGACAATGGTATATCTTTTTGGAAGCATGAGAGGTTGCTATTGAGTAGTTTGGCAAAATTGACGCTTCCCCATACATGACTGAGCGTTGCATATTTGGCATGAGGAGGTACGGTCGAAGTACAAAGGCGAACACGGTAACGATGTTTAGTTTTGGAAAACCTGATTTGGAGCAATCGTGATGGCAATCTTGAATTTGACTCTAATGTTGATCTACACCTTTCATGGTTATCGATGCAATTTTGAAGCCATTTCTTTGCCAGAGTAGTACTGGTAGTAGATCCAGACGATTTGTTAACATTATGACTTTGAACCGGTATATCAAACCCATGTATACTAGCTTCTTCATTATCAGTGAAACGATAACCAATACTCTTCCGTGAATGATGAAAGTCGGACTAGTCCTTGAGGCCCACTCGAGTACCTCCCTCCGCACTGTTTACCTCATATAGCAAAGAGGATTTAGCGCACCTAATTCGGGTCTGAGAACGACAATTTCTGCAGGCTTGTAATTTTCTGACCAAGGTAATGTCTGCTGTGTGCTTGATATCACAACGCGTCCTGGATTGACATAATTAGGTGGCAAATAGCTCGGGCTTTGAAATATGGCAAGTACGAGTCTACATACTGCACAGCCTTGCCTAGCAAAGTATTCTGTGGCGCTGTAAGACTCCGAACTCTTTAGCCGCATAAATGCGGGGAAATTCAGAGATTTTGGTATCGAGATATTTATGGTGTTCTCGCAATCTGCGCAAATCGGAAACTTTAAGATTTCTCCAACCGAGTTCTTCTCCAGCACAAAATATGGCATTTTGAGATATATTAAAAGTTGTTGAAGGGAGAAATAAATGGGACGAGAAGCGACAAAATTCAAAATAATGGCTATTATAACCTAGCACTGCCATCATGTAGGATCCATGCAATGGGGTTATGCATGTAAGACTAATAATTGATTAGGATCACTTGCAAAACCATTAGCTTTGCAGAAAAGGGAGATCCCTCGACTGCACCGGGAATAGTTGCATATTGGTGTTCCTTCTGTTTCGCCCATTTAAATGGTATATACTAAAAGTATGAATGACAGTCGTTGCGAGAGGAAGAAGCACAAACAAAAAGAAGAGGAATAGCACATCAAAAGACTTTTTGAAAGCATACCTCTCTGAATTGTTATTGTTGTTGAAGTCAAACAAACGCCCATTGTGGTCGAACTCTATACTGTTCGATGTACATGTGTACGATAGAGCTCTGAACTTCCGGTATGACTATGGGCACCGAGATTATCCTGAAAAGTTTCGAGGGTGGATAATGCTTTTTAGCATGTTGGCAGTGAACCTATTATACCTTATGAAGGGTATCGTCGTGATTTTCGAAAGTCTTGTGTAACATAGACACGTACGTGGTTTGATATCTCAAAACCAAATTCTTCCTCAAAACACAACTTCTTCACTTTTATTTTCCCAACAACTCCAATATTGATTTTTATTCAATCTTCAATAATTCCTTGGAATCTAGTTTCTGTCCGTACTCTTCTAATCCATCATCTGAGAACTTGTTTCCCTCCGATTTTAACTTTACTATTTCAAAAGCAATCCCTGATACCACCTTCATCTCCAACTCATCCAGCTAGATTCTCTGTTCTGAGGAACTTCTAAATCTTTCGTTGACTGACGACTCGAACGGGTTCTCACTGATAACAGAAGGACTTAAGATGGCCTGGCATTACGATTGTGAGGATTGGGGCATGGAATCTCCTTTGCTAACTACTCACGATTGTAGTGGCATTGCAGAAGCTATCTTTTGTAGTACTTACTAACATGCAGAAGGATTTTCATGAGGTATCTAAATTTCATTCATTAATCTTGCCAATTTAAGCTGTGGGGGTGTACCTTATCGCACGAGTCTTCTGGCCAAGTAGATCCGGAACCACCCTAATACAGTACTCTCTGCAATGGACGAGCAAGTTAAGATTTCAACATACGCAAGGTATCACTCCATAAAACCTACCAAGCTGTCAAGAACCAGGAGATATCCACTTACAATCCAACCCTAACATTGATCTTTTAGTCCTGGAAACAACCAAAGGTTAAATCTATTCCCAAATCCAAAAGTTTCTGAACAATAGCTATCGCGAGTTATCGAGTCTTGAAGAATATTCCAAAGCTAGCATTTTGATCTTCAATCCACTCGGTGCTTAAGCTGGGGAGGCTTTTGACATAGCGTTGATATTTATCCAAGGCTCACCACATGCACGAAAGCAAGCCTGTGAATCATCGACTGCATCACACTTAAACCTGAATCTTAAATTCCCACGACTAGGTAGTTCGACGGGTACGAAGAAGAATGGCCATCAGAATGCGAAGTGAGGACCATTTGTTGCCGAGGAGGGCTTCTATTTCACGGAATCACTCGCTTGTTTAAGAGGGTGAGTTGTTTTTTCCATTTCGACATTCTTGCTGTGACGAGGCGAGACTTTTAGAAACAACCTGTGAGTATGAGTATGGAATGTTTTCTCCCAGGAACTTACTTCGCAACATTGAGACGATATATCGGGAGAAGAAAGGGTCTTGGGGATGAGTCTGAGATTTCGATTATTTGTATAGGTTTCCTCATCACCCATCAAATGAGATTAAAGAAAGGAAATAAATCCCATACTTCGGTCCCGCCAAATCAGTGGGGAATTCTCATGGGGACGGGGGGCGGGTGGGAGAGGTTGGATATAAGGGCTTTGATGGAGGTTGTTTTGCCATTTCCTGGGGGTGGGTGGGGGGTGAGCGAGGAGTCATGATGGGGGAGAAGTTTGGAGGAAGTATTGGAATGAAAAGAAATATTATGATCAACAGAGTAGAGATTAAGTACTCCCTTGGACATGCATAATGATAAAATAATCCCACATTTCCAAAACACCCACCACCATCTTATAAGATTATAAGTCTGACTTCATCCCACGAGAAATCCTTGAGCCATTCATAAAGATCCTTTCTTTCCCCATCTTTGATTGTCGAAGATGTAAGATCTTATATCTATCTCATCATGGAGTTCGAATTCACTGGTCCAGGTACCGGTAGGGAAGATCAAAGAATTTATTTCTTCGAGAGGAAAGGATCTTCCTCCAAAGTACGTCTTACGTCTATTCAAAGGTGCAAGAATAAACTGCAACGCTACCGTTCTGCCCAATGGAAGATCGTGCTGCGCTTGATAAACAAAATCATCCTTCTCTTCTCATGTATAAATCTACTTGCCGAAGAAAACACCATCCAAAGCCGCCTCCCGTTTGTTGGAAGACGAGAACCTGGTGTTTTGTGTGCTTGCAGGGTCCAATGAGCATCTTTATCGTCACGAATAGCTACTGCGAATCCAGCATTCGCATCACCGATGAGATCACATGCGTCGTGACTACTTTGAACGAGATAGTATTCCGGATAAAATTCTTGCGATAATCGGAAAAGATGAATAGGAAAAATGTAGCCAGGGTATTATGTTGGTCTTTCGAGTCCTTGAATGCTACTCCATGATCACTGATCTTGCTCCTACCTATATTAAAACATCCTCTCTTGTTCCTCGCGAAAGGCATTTTCAAAGATTGTTTGGTTTGAATAGTACTAAATGACTTGCAATAGTCCAAATACAGATCGGTGAACAACAGAAGAGAAGGAACATGCGACTTCATACATCCTTCTTCCTCTCAATTATTCGCACAAGGCAGAAAGCCACCGTTTAAATCAAGTTTGCCTCACTTAGGGCAGCACCTAGCAACAGATTTGAAGTGAATATGGATGGGGGTTATATCAAAGTTTGAATTGAGTGATGTGATGAGAAAGTAATTAACCTTTATTTCTCGCATGTGTCGACGTCTCAGGTATCTAATCTTACATCAATTTCATTTTTGGCTTCCCGCCAATCCATCTGCACGAGTATCCTAATCGATATCTTCGTATGTGATTTCAAAAACCCCGTGTGAGTAAACTTCATCCCAGTAAGGGTCCGTCATAATATCCTCCATAGATGCCCTTTTGGCAGGGTCCAAATTTGTCATCCTCGATACCAACCTCTTAGCCTCGTTATCCAGGTAAAGATAATTTTTCTCACTCCATTCTTCAAAAGGTTCATAACCTTCCCTTCTTTCCTCCGCTACAACCATTTCCCATAGATCCTTCAAGAGTGCTCCTCCTTTCTCATCGTGAATATGCTCTACAAGCGCATCTGGTAATGGACCAAAATTCGAAAGAAGCTTGAACAGAATTACTGGTTCGGGATCCACCTCTAGATTTTCGAAGTCGGGTTGAAAGCATGTCACACCTGTAATGACATATAAACACTAGACACTATGATTAACAAATCATAAATCGAAAGAAAAGACTAAGTTACTAAAAGTCCAAATGAAAATACCTCCGAAGATTTCCCAATACCCTTTCCTACTTGTCCTTCTGGACTTTGCCACATAACGTTCCCTATCTTATAATTGAGAAGCTTTTGCCCTTCTAATTTTAAAGCACAATCTATATCACCAAGCTGTACCTTATCCATATGGAACTTGTCATCGTTGTCTAGATACCAGTTGAGAAAGACGTTGTCAGGTTTTATGTCTACAGGAACAAAAGTTCAGCAAGGTTCCTTTTGGGTTTGACAGTGATCCATATGATTCAAAGAGTCGAACATAATGATATCATACCTAAATGTATCCAATGTTTGCCATGCATATCTTTCAATGCTAATTCAACCTCTTTAAGAATGGTCTTTCTTGCTAATAAAGGAAGAGGCGTATAAACATCTACCAGTTCAAGCAGATTGAATTTGAAGTACTTGTAAACGAGTACCTTTTGAGTATCATTATCATCTAAATGATGACTTAGGCGGTGATTGCTCTTGAATTCTTCTTTGAAGATTTGAAGGAAGTCGAAAATCGAAGGGGAAACAGGCTTCAAAACGTATGGTTTGCCATCGTAGCTATTACATCTTCAGTCTTGATCATCATGAAAATTTGAAAGAGAACACTTGTTAAAATTACCGAGCAAGGTGAATGTTTAGCTCCGGTTTCTTCGATGGGTGTTCGTAGATGACCTATTGACGCACGTTTTCACGACCAGAGCGACCAACGACGGTTGAAAACATCCTCGCAGCTTTGAAGACGCGAACGTGTTGTAAATTCATGTGGATTCACAATCAAAATTCAAGGTGATCGAGGTAGAAGATGAAAGGGAGCTGGTTGATGCCACTGATATGGTGAGATCTCAAGTCCCTTAAAGTGCCAATCCACACAGGTGAGTCCACGCGATCAACAAACACATTGATAGATAGACTGGTAGTACAGTAACGGAATATAACAGCAGCCCAGCATCTCAAACGCATTATCGTACTGAAGTAATTTGACAATGCATGGAGTATTCGAAGCATCATCATAGAAATAGTTGATGCTAGTTTTAGGCATATATTCCTTGTAGTAGTAGGTAGGTTAAGATGACGACGGTAGCTTCATAAGGGATATCGGTCTTTTCTACAGCGTCGACAAAATCTTTCTGGACACCTGGGTCGAGGGAGGCACGAATCCATGCGTCAGTTCTGGAGGCATATTCATACTTGGTATGCTTGCTGCCTTTGGAAACACTCGCGATGAAAATACTTGAATGGACCCTGTTGGCAGCCATTCCGTTGATGAAAAGGATTTATGCGAAGGAGATAAAGATGGCGTGATTTGTTGTTTATTATTCTTGTCCTTATTCTCTGTCGAAAAAGATGATGCCTGACGGTGGTTCGATCGAATCCATCAGTTGGAGTGGAGGAGGCTCCTCTTATAACTCCAACTGTGAAGGGAGCCAAAACGATAAATGGTTTTGGCTATGCAAGTGTTCAAGAAAGCCATTGTTACAACAGTTGGTGATTGCGGATCTTCATTGGAAGCAAAGTTGTCACTTTGTGGGCGGCGGGATGAAATGTTCCATCGCACATATATGGTAGCCAGTGAATCGATGCAAAAGAGAATCTCCGAAATAGCAGCTCCAGGTCAGATGCTAAAGCCAAGCTCCAATAGCCGGCTCTACCACTTTCTCAAATATCATGAACCAGTCAATGAGGAGAGCCTGCAAAGCAGAGCAAAAGGTTACGTTATGGGAAAGCTCAATTAGGGCCAAATCTTGAATTGAGCCAATTACCGCTTGGTAACAATGCCTCGCCTACAAAGAAAGCACTTTCTCGTATTCAGCAACCAACTAAACTGCATTTAAAGGAATCAAATTGTGATTTCGTTGTCTTTTGCGTCCCGCGTCTGATCAAGACCTTGCATTGCGAATAGCGCGTAAACTTATGCCACATGCGAACAATCAAACTGACTTCTCTCTGAACCCAAAATTGTCAACCATTTCTATATCTCATGACTCTACCGGTCTGGATTGGCATAGAAGTGAGAGCATACTGTGCAGCAACATGAACAAAAGTAGTAGAAAATAAACCACCAGTCTAAACATTCAAATGAAAACCGAGTCATTATGTAGTTAAAAATACACCATGCTGTAAGTTATCATCTCCATATATCATCAAGGTCATTCATCTCATTGCTTCTCAAAATGTCAATTGGGTATCTCTTGTGTATCAAATTTTCCTTTCAAATCGTCGCAGGTGCATTATCATTCACCATTTTCACCCTTTGAAACATTCCCACATGTTTGATTCCTTCCTCATTCCACGATCCCATTCCCTCATCGATCTTGAAACCCCATTTAGCCCAAAGAGGTGCAACTTGTTCTTGTGCATGAACACACATCAAACCTCTCCACACCGGTATTTCTTCTGTACTGGAAGCTCCTACATTTTCCATCCCAACTGTGGTAATAGAGGGGTTGAAATATGAGGGGTTTTGTTGAGCCCATGACATCGCTGCACCTGCCAATAGCCTGGAGATCCCAGCACCTCTGCATTCTTTGATAACTGCTAGTCTACCCAACTTTATATATGGCTCGATGCCGTCATGATATGTAGTTGCTCGATCGACGATATAAGGTGGTGGATTTGTACTGTCGGATGTTGAAGCGGTTTCAAGCGCATCGGCTTGGTAACTTGATCCAGGTTCGGGATGTGGTGGATGAGGAAATGGTACAAGACGAATTGTACCAATCGGCTGAGATGTAGTTGTGCTTCTCTTTCTCCGTAGTATATTTCCATCATCATCTTTAACCTCTGATTCAGTCATTTCGTTCACTGAAGCATAAATGACCCAGTGGCAAGCTCGAGTATCATCAGAATCGAATTCATTTTCGAGGGGAACACCTTGCTCTTTGACGAAGACAGCCTCTCGAACTTCCATAGCATCTAGGAATGTTTTGGGGATATTATTGGGTTGCTCTGATGCGGGAAGTTTGCGATCATATCCTTCAAGGTTTGTTGGACCTAGAAATTGAATGAATGGAGTGGCAGACATTGTGATGTAAAGTATTTGACGTCTCTGTTAGATGTAGATGTGAATGTAGAAGTTGAAGTAGAAGTAGGAATGAATTGCGACTGATATAAATACCGATAGACAATAAGTAGTTGTCGATCAAATTCGATTCTGTGGCTGCAATACGCAATTCGAATAATAGCCTAAGGATATGCACAATGATGACTGGTGGCTTTATATGATTGTCATAAAGCTTGAGAATTGAAATAAGCCATATGGATGATCGACTAGTGGATTGGCGGAGATTCAAAGAAGGGGCGGAGAGGCGAAGGGAGGGCAGGCACAGACAGGAATAACTTTGTCAGAATGTCAGTGAGTCGCCAGTCAAATTAAAAGGAGTCGTTGCTGCTGTTGTTGTTCCCAAATGGAGGGGTAGTTTTGGTACTTGAAAGCTGGAGAAAGGCAGGCTGTAGGAAGGCTGTAGGAAGGCTGTAGAAAAGCTGTAGGGTGTAAACCGGTAAAAAACCTAGAGTTCAAAATGAGTAGTAACCATTCTTCTTCTCCTTCTTCTTCTTATTGTGATGGCAATAAGTTGTGGAGTAATCCAAATATAGTTTGTTTGCCACAGGAGGTGATGTACGGAATGGAGGGGTAGAGGGGAAAGTTGGAATCTGGTGTTTCTATGAATAACTCAAATGTCGGAGAGTCGGAGATTCCACTTATCTCTTATCTTATCTTCAATCAATCAGATAACACATCTTATCGTTCACAACACACAACCGTAAATAATTGTAAAGCTGTCCTCTTTTGGTATTTGCAAGGATTAACAGCAGAAAAGAATACCTTACCTGTTAATAAGAAAGAAAGAAACAAAGTTAATTAATTAAGGAGAAATAGATAAAGCTTTATTGTCTTGTTGTCTTATTTCTTCTTCTTGGAATTAAATTGTTGTTTCTAAACTTTGATTTGGAATCTGTTGTGGACAGATTTTACTGCATGTCATTCTGTTAAGGTATACTGTATATATCTTGGTCATTATCCTTCATCTTCCCCTCCTCCATTACACTTCTCCGCTTTATTCATTTCACTTCCTCGTAGCAATTAAGTCTGCTACACCACAACATATCATGGCTCTCTCGAGGAGCTCTTCTGGAAGGATATTATCTTCTCCAATCTTTGCCTTATTATGTTTATTTTATCTTTTCACTTCCACAGCATTGGCTGCATCGGCAGTTTTGGGCGTTGATCTTGGGACAGAATACATCAAGGCAGCCCTCGTAAAACCTGGTATTCCACTCGAAATTGTTCTTACGAAAGACTCTCGACGAAAGGAAACTTCCGCTGTAGCCTTCAAGCCTTCGAAAAACCCAACTACCGGATCATACCCAGAAAGAGTTTACGGCTCAGATGCCGTCGCTTTGGCTGCACGATTTCCTGGTGATGTTTATCCTAACCTCAAACCTCTCTTGGGATTGGGGGCCGAAAATGATCTTGTAAAAGAGTATGGAATCCGCCATCCAGCTTTACAATTGGAGGCGGACAAGATACGAGGTACAGCTGCTTTCCGAAGTGGTGCCTTTGCTACAGATGAGCTGCCATGGACCGTCGAGGAAATATTAGCTATGGAATTGCAGAGCATTCAAAAGAACGCAGAGGCTCTAGCAGGTAGCAAAGTGAAGGATTTGGTTCTTACCATTCCAACATTTTATACCACCGAAGAGAAAAGAGCAGTTCTTTTGGCAGCAGATTTAGCAGGCCTTCGAGTTTTGGAATTGATTAGTGATGGATTGGCCGTTGGTCTTAATTACGCTACATCTCGAACATTCCCAAGCATTAGCGAAGGAGGAAAGCCGGAATACCACATGGTATTTGATATGGGTGCTGGATCTACAAAAGCTACAGTTTTGAGGTTTCAAGGACGAACCGTGAAGGATGTTGGGAAATTCAACAAAACTATCCAAGAAGTAAAGGTCCTTGGCAGCTCATGGGATAGAACACTTGGAGGTGATGCTCTCAACGCCGTCATCGTCGATGATATGATTGCCAAATTTGTTGGATCTCCAAAAGCACAAGAGGTATCAGCAACTGCCGAGAAGGTCCAAGCACATGGAAGAGCTGCTGCGAAATTGTGGAAGGAAGCCGAACGTCTGCGACAAATTTTGAGTGCCAATGCCAATACCCAAGCTGGCTTTGAAGGACTTTACGAAGATGTTGACTTCAAATACAAGATCAGCCGAGCAGAGTTCGAAAAACTCGCTGAAGCTCATGCGACTCGAGTTGGTGAAGTGATTGAGAAAGCTTTGGATCTTGTCAACCTTGAGGTTAATGATCTTGATTCTATTATCCTTCACGGAGGTGCCATCAGGACTCCTTTTGTTCAGAAAGAGCTTGAGAAGATTGTTGGAGGTTCCGATAAGATCCGCACCAATGTCAATGCTGATGAAGCCGCTGTTTTTGGTGCTGGATTCAGAGGTGCCGGACTCAGCCCTTCATTCAGAGTCAAGGAAATTCGATGCTATGATGGTGCTTCTTTTGCGGCCGGTATTAAGTATATCGATATCCACAAGAAGAATAGGCATCAAAGATTGTATGAACCAACCACTAATCTTAATGCCGAGAAGCAATTTACTTTCGACAATCATGAGGATTTTACCATTGATTTTTATCAACATGTTGCATCATCAGAAAGAGTATCAGGAGGATCCGCAGAGAAACAATTGAAAGCCATCACTACACAAAACTTGAATGAGTCTGTGGCTCTTTTGAAGGAGAAACACAAGTGCGAAAACAAAGATATCAGGGTCAAGTTAAGCACTCGTGTCAGTCCTGTTAATGGTGAAATGGATATCATGAAGTTTGTCGTTGATTGTGAGGCCGAGGAGGTAGAGAAAGAGAGTATGGTCGATAGCGTCAAGGGACTTTTTGGATTCGGGAAGAAAGACCAAGCACCATTATCAGAGGATAGTACAGAGTCCGTTGACAGCTCTAGCGCTACTGAAAGTTCTACTACATCTACCAGTACCACTTCATCCGGCAGTTCGTCCAAATCCGCCTCCGCATCAGCCAAAGACAAGGAGGCTCCTAAGAGCAAGAAGAATTTGATCGTCATTCCATTGAAATATGAAACAGAACTCAAAGGTATTCCAGAAGTTTCAGCTTCTGAAATCACTAGAATGAAAGATCGTATCGCCGCGTTCGATGACTCCGACAGATCTCGTCGTTTACGTGAGGAAGCTTTGAACCAATTGGAAGGATTCACATATAAAGTAAGGGACTTCCTTGACAACGAAGAATTCATCGCTGCATCTACCGAAACCGAACGTTCAGAACTGGAGAGCAAATCCAAGGCAGCAAGTGAATGGATCTATTCTGGTGGTGCCGATGCTTCTCGTGATGAGCTCAAAGCCAAACTCAAGGAAATGAAGGACATCGTCACACCAATTCAAAAGCGAGGAGAAGAAACCGCTGGCCGACCTGAACATTTGAAAGCTCTCAAGGAAGCTCTCGAACAAACCAAATCCTTCATTGCGGGTGTTAAAGAGCAGATCAAAAATGAAACAGAGGCCCATTCTTCTTTCAGTGCATCCAAATCTAGCGCCTCGGCAAGCCCAAAAACTACATCTACAGTCACCGTTGATGATTTCATCGATCTCGAAGACGATGAAATTGCCGGGTCTGCTTCATCCACAGTAACTGCCCCTCCTGAAGAAGAAACCATGAACCCACCCATCTATACCGAGGCCGATACCGTTGCTCCTCAAGAACTCTACGACAGCATTTCAAAATGGCTCGCCGAGCTCGTGGAACAACAAGACAAACTTGCACCTACAGCTGACCCCGTTCTTCTCATCAAAGATCTCACAGAAAAGACAAAACAATTGCAAGATGCTGGTGTAGAACTTATCATGAAGAGCATGAAACAACCCTATAAATCTAGTCGCAAACCAACTTCCAAATTCGATAAACCAAAGAAGGCTACGAAATCAAAGTCAAAGACTAAGAAATCAAAGAAGACAGGTACCGCGACTGCAGAAGAAGCAGATGCAACTATTGACCTTGGTTTTGGAGGCGCAGATGGTAAGGCAGAAAAGGGAGAAGGAGCTACTAGATTTAAAGTGGGTGAAAATGATGAAATGCCTAGTGAAGAACAGATTTTGGAGGCAATCAAAAAGTCGAAGGAGAATTCGGAGAAGGGAAAGAAGGAAGATATTAAACATGGTGAATTGTAGATTAGGTTTATTAGGATTAGATGAGTATGAATGTAGGTTATTTAGGATTTGCATCTGAACTTGCTTTTGTATGATGGGTTAGAAAAAAAAATAAGTATATGAAATTTTAAATATTATATTACATACTATAAGGTTACTTTGGTTCTTGATTATACACACTTGTGATTGATCTAGAGTTAATGAGAAGGTGAACGATGAATTGATCAAGTCTAGTATCTCACTTTCGGGCCACTCTTATATCAAAAACCATAATTTTTATTTACCAGGACCTTTTTTATTTATAAATATATTTTTGAAACTTTGAATGTAAATTGATTATTCATATGATAATAAATTCTGAAAATTTTAGATTTTTTATAACTTTATTGATTGAGATATTAATGATTATATTTTTATATTTTTATATTTTTATTTTATAGATTTTTCTTGCCTACTGTTGATCTTACCTTAACTTCGTTTACTTTTCCTAACGTATTTAAATTTCTCTTCCACCACTCCGACACGGCTCTCGTCCTTTCTACCGCTCCCACCCTTCCAACCCTTCCAACCTTTCCCCAACTCCTTCTATCTCCTATTTCCCATCTCCTGCTTCCCGCCAACCCACTCACCACTCCCTCACCACCCATTACCAATACCTCACCCTCACACCCCCTCTCCCCTGCTCCGGAAACGGCAAAAACAAATCCCTCTTCACATCCACATCCCTCCTATCCGTCTCCACAAGTCCCTGCACCTCATACCTTCTAAAAATCGTAGCTATCGTCAGTAAAATCTCTGCTTTTGCTAGATTTATACCCGCGCAACTACGCGAGCCTTTGCTGAAAGCTACGAGGTATTTTTCGTGGGTTGTGTCGAGTTTGAGGGTGGGAGGTTGGGCGGGTGTGGAGGAGGAAGAAGATGTAAGCCAGCGGTACGGATTGAATGTTAGTGGATCGGGGAAGATGGTGGGGTTTTGATGCATGTGGACTGAGGTCATGGAGACGGGTGTCTGTTTTATTGCATAGGGATTAGTTTTTTTTTAATTCATTTATTGGATTCTTGACTCAACCAAGACCGTCTCCTTTACCAAAAGAATTCTCGCTTAAAAAAGGTAAGATTGAGATGACTTACACCAGCAGGAATCTCCCAATCTTTGTACATCATAACTTCATATGGCGAAATACGGGGGAGCCGAGTTGAAATTCCGTATGAAAGTCTGCCATTTCATTTCGCTTTATCAGTATTCCATCTACGCAAATGATACGCAAAAGTGATACGAAAAGAATGAGAAAAGAAGAGATAATATACCTTAAGCCTTCATTAACAACAGCATTTAAGAACGGTAAACCCTCTAGATCTTTCAAACAAGCTCGTGCATATTGATCTGGCATAACTGTTTTTAATTCCTCTCTTAAAGTTTTCAAATGCTGTGGATTATCAAGGAGATGAAAATGTGTGTTCTAATTCGCAAGTGTTAGCAACTCTTCCTTCTTTCTGTTCCTTCATGTACCCTTCCTCCTCTCCTCTTACCATCACTAAATCTTCCCCTTCCCCCATACCCAACAAGACCAATAAGAAGAAATGACACAATTAAAACAAAATAACAAAACCTACAGTCAACATATTCGCCACAGTATCCGAACCAGCCCCAATAAGCACAAAAGCCTCTTCAAATAATCTTTTAAATTCCTTTTCTGAAGGAGGTATTTCATCCGATTCAAGGATTGCATGGACGATTGTTTGGTCAATTCCATTACCCTTGTCGGGATTGAATTTATAGTTTCCTTCGAGGATGTTTTTAGTGTCTATTTCTATTGCCTGGGTTTGTGTTAGTCTCTTGTGTTCGGTTAGGTGTTTGGATTCTCTTATTCTCTGGCCGAGGCGCGGGGGGAAGGAGGAAATGTGAAGTGGAATAGGGGAAGAGGGAGAAAGGAAAGTAAAAAGCTACTAACTCTACGAAAATCCATAAGTAGAGCAAATCCCGGTTTTGTGAGTTTTAAAAACCATCTCGGGAGATTTAAAGCGATTGGTAAGAGGATAGGAAATTGAGTGAGAAGATGTCCTAATTTGACGGTTTCGGCTATTGTTTCTACCCATAGGGGTGAGAAATTTGGGGAATCGAGATGGTTCCAGGAACGATTGAGTGCGTACTGTTGATATTTGATGGTTAGTGTTTAAGTGGATGATTATTTTAGTTAAAGTAGTTGGGTGGTGTATAGAAGGAAATATACCGGAGAGATAGAAATAACAAGATATAGTAAGAAAAACAAACCAAAGTAATAACATCCGTAATAAAACACTGATAAACAATCCTCATATCAAGCACTTCCCTCTTCTCCCTAAATTCCTCAATCCTCCCACACAATTTATCCAACATATCCAATAACATAGGTTCCAATTTAGCAATAGTTTGTTTGGATAAATATTTATTAAGAGCAGCTCGACGCTCTCGATGGAGTCTGTGATCTACGGTTCCGAATGCGGAACCGGGGAGTTGAAATCGGTCGAGGAAGTAGGTGTATTTGTGACGGATTTTGTGTTGGGAGTAGAGTTCTTCGTAGAAGGTGGGGTCGAAGACGTGGAGTTGGTAGGGCGAGATGCGGATTATGGGGCCTAGGGGTGAGGAGGTTAGTATGGAATTTGAAGAGAGGGTGGTGGGGGAGAAAGGGACTGGTAGGACTATAAAGATAAAATATTTTGGAGACAAATATAGGGAAAGGGAAGAGCAAAAAGAAGAGATGAATAAAGGCGGAATCAAAATATCATGATATCAAAGGCCCAAGTGATACAAAACAAGAGAGAACCTCTAATACAAAGCTTTGAGGCAAAGGAGAGTAGCAATCTCCCCCCATCTGACATAAACAAGATCCCGGGGAATGGGGACCGTTTAGTATGAAAACAGGAACTTCAAATAAAAATAATCCAGGAGAAAAGAGAATGCAGTAGTCTCTCCTCTCCAACTAACACAACCGAAATCCCAACGAATCCGCATAAAATGAGAAAAATAAAAGGGAACGCGTACCATAAATCTCATGCAACTCTCTAATCTTAAAAGTATACTGTCCCTCCAACCAAACGTCATAATAAAATTCATACCTGCATGCAGTATCCATCAATAATCAGTATATGAATTAGTGACATAGAAATGAACCTTGGGTATGCTTCTCCGCTTCCCCTTCTCTATCTCGCTTCCTATCTTCCCAGCCCAACCCAACATCTACCGCATCTCCTCTCCACACTGCCTTACTGCCCACCCCTAATCCCCAAAAGAAAGCATAGAAGAAATCAAACATACCAAAGACTCGCCGCCGCAAACCTCGGACCCGGGAACCTCGCTAACGGATTAATCCAAAGACGATAAACCAGCAAAGCAATCTGATATACCAGGAAAATCGTCACCAGACATGCGATCCAATGATTTATAAATAGTTCTAGGAGCTTCATGATTTGTGGGTATGAGGTGGATACGTATTGACTTGGGTTTGTGTATGTGTTTGGGTTGTGGGAAGTTAGTGGAGATGAGGAGGATGATAAAAGAGGAGAAGATGATGAAGAATAAACCGAGTAAATTATGCAACTCAACCCCTCCATCAGAGTAAAGCAGAAATCAATAGAGCGCCAGAAGAAAATTAAAGTAATATTAAAGTAATATAGCCACGCCATACTCATCATCAGGGAATCCAACCCATAAAAGACGAGTAGGAGACCGAGGCTCTCGTTGAGAGGTAATCAATCTCAGATTATAGATTTTCTTTTACTTTTAGAAAGTTTTCTAAACAGTGAATGAATGAGTGGGAGTAACAAATGATAAATGAACTACATTTATTATTCATCAACTGACCAATTTAATTCACAAGAGGAAGATCGAGATGGATTTGTAAAGTACGTGACCCAATCAATCAGTATAGAATCATTGTTCACATATATCGTATGTGAATCATTACAGCCAGCCTTTTGCAAAAATTAGTAATCTCAATAGATTTTGAGAATAAATGAAAATAAAATAATCCAAAATACAAAATCAATATAAACATCGAGATCTCAACAATACAAATAAGCAAATAGAATATAGGAAAACAGAAACGAACACAACATCCCAAATCCTAATTCTCAATCAATAGACAGATAATTCTGTAGATGAAACGCAAACATATTGAATATCGAATATCGAATATCGAATATCGAATATCGAATATCGAATATCGAATATCAAATATCAAATACCAATTCCGATACTCCAATATAGAAGAAAGACCGAGACTTGTCCAAATTCCAATATATCTAAAACATAATCTTACACCTACCATCAATCCACCTGATAGCCAAAAAACCTAATTAAGGAATGGCGCTTCACCAGCTCAATACTTCGTATCGATATCGAATTTGTAGAACCCTATACCTACACATTCATCCCAATCAATATTCAGCACAGAATAGGGAATGGATGTGCGTACAACGATGAAACTTTCCATTTGCGCTTGTCCCCTGTTCTTTTGCCGAGTGTTCTATCCACGGTTTATATGTTCTAAGCCCTATCACTAGCTAGACTAAGACCAATTTACCAAATGAAGTAAGTAACACAACACAAACCAACCCAATACAATACAACACGTAATCCCAGCCGCATGGCACGATATTGAAACCGAAACCAATACCGATACCAAGATATAACCTATAATCGCATATTCGGACAACCGGACAATTAGACAATGGAGTAATTAAGACGGGAACCATAGCAAATATCCAATCAAACCTCCAATCTCCAACCCGCATACCCAGTAAGGTTAAACAGAATCTACTAATTATAATAAAGAAATCTTTCATCGGAACAAAAAAGCTATAGCATACCAGGATCAATTTTCAAGCAGGATACCTAATAGATGGGCACAGGTGCGCCACAGCAAGCCACGAAAAGCCCAGTGATACCATAGCAAGCAATGAATGAATGAATGGGATGGAAAAATATTTTGATTGGATTTCAAACATTGAAGATGATGAACTTACGAAAATGATTTGAATTATTATTCTCATCTCAATCTAGTTTTCCCAATCTAGTTTTTATATCAATTTACTTTTAGAATGTTTATACTCTTTTGATGAAAATATATTGATAAAATAATCTTTTTAATATTGATAAGTATAATTAAATTTATAACTTGATAAAATTATAATTATAATTTTTCTTACTATTTCTTTTTAATAAAATTTTCTTAAACAAATAAATTTCTTATTCTTCTTTATCAAAAATCACTTATAAAATCTTTTTAAAATTTAATATTTAATATTTAAAAAAAATTACAATTTAAATTAATGAATTAATTAATTATATAATCAAAATTATATTTAAAATTTTTTTTATAAAAATCAAATTTTATAATTGTAAATTAATAAAATTAAAACAATTAAATTAAATAACGTAACGTATAGGGAACTTGGACATATAGGGAACTCGGACACTTTTTGCCTATCGTCAATTTGAAACCCTAATAACTTTTATTATGTATACTCAATTACCTTTTACATCTGCTTAGATTGAAGAGAAGCTTTAATAAACTATAGTTGTACTTCAATTAAAAGAATTTAAATCAATTAAAAAGGTTGCAAAACATTTTGAAATCCCTAAATCCATTTTAGCCGATAGGTTAATTGGGAAGAAAATATATTCCCAAATCTATGAAATGGCTCAAATTCTTTCAAACACAGAAGAAAATACTCTTGTATAATAGATTTCATGATTTATAATCATTGGATTCCCTATTACATTTATATTGGTGAAGGAAATGGCCAACGAAATTCGTCTTCGATATATTCAGGTTGTATTATCTCAAATTCCTACCTCGACAAAAATTCCATTTATAAATTATAAATAGATCTATAGATTCCAAAAACGATATCCAAAACTTAAAATATGCTATTCATATTAATTAGAGTTTAATTAGGCTAAAGAGGCAAATCCGAAGAATATTCAGGTTTGGTTTGATATGTTTTGTATATATCTCATTGAACGAAAGTATGAATTAGATAATATATATAATATAAACGAAATTGAATTTGAAGTTGAAAGTACTCAAAGTATATATATTATAATCGATTTTATTTAGAAATTGAATTAGAAAGTTACAGTTAATAAGCAAGAATAAATAACTATATTTGAATATATCAATGCAACTAAAAAGGCTCTATTATCTATAATCATTTTCAAGGTTCAGAATACGAATTCTATATAGATTCTAAAGGATATATCTCAAAACTAATAGTTCTCTACTAATACAAATAAATAAACCTCAAATAATCATGGATTAAAATGGTTAAAAAGGATTTTCAAACCAGAATCTAAAAAAGTGTCAAATGATCGACCTTGACTTTTGATTATGGATGGCTATTCAAATCATATTACAAGCAGCTTTATTACTTTCTATATAAAGAAAGATATCGATTTATTTATATTACCTTCTTATTGCTCTCATTTGCTTTAGTTATTTGATATTGTAGTGTATAGGCCAATGAAACAATATTATGCTTTGGAGGTCGATCGATATTCTTGAATTGGTGTAAAGCGAATTCAAAGAGTTGAATAAGTAGAACTCTTTCAAAATATTAGAAAAAAAGCATTGAATTCTTCTAATATTAAAGCTGGCTGGAAAGGAGCTGGTTTAGTACCTTTTGCCCCACGAAAAGTATTTGATACATTATTATTTAATTTCTTCTAATAACCTTCTATTTTACAAATAAGAACCCTTAATTAAGACCTAAACTTATTTATACTCAGAAGTTCTTCTTCAAATAGGACAGAATTAATGCAAGCAAATCAGATCTTTAATACAACTTTAGCAAATAGTGGTTCTCCTGTATCATCAATTTGTTGATATACCAAAAGAATGATTAGGCTTATAGAATCTCAAAATGCTAAGATAGTCTTACTTCAGAAATAATTCGCTAATATTTAGAAAATAATTAAGATTCAAAAAAAGAGAATTAAAAACAAAAGAATCAAATTATAAGATCAATTTATTTTTAATACTAAAGAAATATTGAAAATAATATATGAGGCAAAGGAAAAGCCTAAGGAGAAAAAGTTATGAAAATGATTACATAAGTATTCAATTGAAGAATCAGAAGAAGAGATTGAAGAAGAAAAGTTAGAGAATAGTTCAAATGATTCAGAATTGGAATTGAAGGATTGTGTAGCTTGTAGAACAAAATTGCATATAGAATAATTAAAAAAGTGTCCGAGTTCCCTATATGTCCAAGTTCCCCATATATTATATTATATAAAAATTTTATGTTGAAATTGAGGCTATCCAATACCGAAATAAGAAGACGGTGAGCGAAGGCAGTATAGATAAAAAAAAACCAGCCTTTTCCTATCAAGTGTAACGATACTGTACTGGAGGCAGCGGCTGTCTGAGGTTTCGTCTGGTTGGTAGTTATAGGTTAAGGCTTTATTATTAAGGTTCATTTGAAAATAAAGTTGTTATTAGATCAAGTAGAATATAAATAAACTAATTAATAACTAAATTGAGCACGAAGCTTCTAAATTATGAAATTATTCTGACTATATACTTATAAATTTCTTTGGACAATTTGGATAAACTGGTTTATTGTTACGAGGTTTGCCGTCTAGATCACGTGGAAGTGCTCTAGGCTCTCGAAGTAGGTTTATAACTAAGCATCAAGCAGGGACTTTTAAAGTAATGATAATAAGATGATGCAATTCGTAACTAATAGTATGATATACTAAATGATTAATTTTGAGTACAAAGCTCTATATTTAATAATATCCTATTCCCTTATATAGACCTTTATTTCCTTTGGACAACTGGGACAGCCGAGCATTTCTGGAATATTGTTGTTTTAGAGCTGTCCATTATATGATGCTCAATCTCGTGATTGATGCTGTATATACCTGAAACTTTCCTGTTTGTATATTCTGATAATATATATATATATGATCTTTGGGTGATCATAATCATATACTAATATAATCGAATCATATCTTGCTTATATATGGCCCAAGTTTATACAAACAAGTCAGCTGTTACCTTTGTAACATTATCCCTTTCTTAGATTAACATTGATCCTGAGCATTTATATTAGTATATCTTTCTTCTTTTTTAAATGATTGTATACTTTCTTTCTTTTTTCATTATACCTTCTTTAATTATTAATAAAAGAAAAGAACAAATTCATCTTGTTTATCTCATTGAATAGAAAGATTTCGAAATGTCTTTATACTCGTTGTACAAATGTATAGGTTACAAATATATTGTTTCACCTTTTGATTCTTTGTGGTGCAGCGAATGCATTTGTAGTAGCAAGAAATGTAATGTTCAAGGTCTATCTGAAAGTGACTGGGAAAGTCTGTCCCAATAAAAGAAACAATTAGATCAAGAGGAGGAGGAGGCTATAACTAAAATTCTATGTTTGCGAAAACAAAAGTGTTTCCTATTGAAGCGTGAATCCAAAATGCTTTATCATGGTTTGCAGACTTTTAATAAGTTAATAAAGATGAAAGAAAAGGAAAAGTTGGAAAAAGAATATATGGATAAGGAGATTATCAATGTTATTGTTTTTGTCCCTAATAATTCCCCTTCTTTTGATTTCCTTAATCCTTCATTATCTTTATTGTCTGATACCGAGTTTGAGGCTTTATTGACAGATATAGGTACTTCAGGTGAAATGCCTATAACTTCTCAGAACAATTAAGATCTTTCTTGAGTTCTCATATATTTTCCGAATATAGATAGTCTAACTATTTGATCAAATACTTGACCTTGTTTCTGATATATTTGCAGTCTAATATTATTTCAATATCATATATAGCGTTAGGGTTGATTAATTCGATTTCTATGAATAACATATTTAATGCTCCTGGTAATGTTGGTTCAATGTTACAACGGATAACATAAACCCCGGGTCACATGACCACTCAGGTGACCGGCTCTAATAAATCTAGCTAGAGCCTCTAGAGCCACGGCTCTAGAGAATCTAATTAGAGCCAGCAGAGCCAGAACACGAAGGGTCTATATAATCAAGATGGATTTTCTTTGTATAGAGCTTCGTGCTCAAGATCAATCATTTAGTATACTCTACTATTAGTTATGAATAGCATATTCATTATTATCATTACTTAAGTCCCTGCTTGACGCCTAATTATAAACCCACTTCGAGAGCCTAGAACACTTCCACGTGATCTAGACGGCTACCCTCGTAACACTTTGAGCACTATTACTGCTTCAAGTACCGACTCGATTAGTAACGACAATATGTCTTCCAAGACATCACAGCCTAGCAACCCTGCTACAGCCGATCAAGGCACTCTCGGAAATACCGATAAGGACGGAGACATCGCTATAGGAGGTATCGAAGACCCCAAGGAAATCACTGTCACTGAAACTCTTAAAGTCGCCTTACTAGACCGATTCACAGGCAACCGACAAGAGCTAGAAACCTTCTTGCTCCAGCTTGAGATCTATTTTCAATTTAATCAGGACAAGTTCAACCACGACGCTGATAAAAGCGTCTGGGCCGCCTCCTATCTCAAAGGAGAAGCCGCTAAATGGATCCAACCATATCTCAAAGACTACTTCACCAATTTGAGTGAGCCAAAAAAGCAATTGTACCCAACTCAAACCATCTTTGGGAAATTCGAAGGATTTAAGAAAGAAATACGACAAGTATTCGGGAACGTCAATGAATTACATGATACTGAGTCCAAGATCTATGGCCTCAAGCAAACGGGGTTAGCAGTCAAGTACGCTGTGGAATTCAGAAGGTATATAGGTACCACTGGATGGGAAGAGAACGCAACGATGAGCCACTACCAGAAAGGGCTCAAGCCTGAAGTTAGGCTAGAACTAGATCGCAATTGCACTTGGGAGGATCTAAACGAGTTGATCGAGGAGTCTATTAAAGCGGATGAGATGCTTTACGAGTATCAGAAGGAACGCCGTTCTTCCAACTTCCACGGAAACCGAGATCGTGGTAAGTACCACAAGAATGAAGGAAGACCTCGAGAGAACAGACAACCCTATAGAGACCCAATGTAATTGGATGCAACCTTTAGAAACAAACTACCTAAAGAAGAGGTAGAACGAAGACGCAAGGACAAGCTTTGTTTCGAATGCGGCAAGCCAGGTCATAGAGCCAGAGATTGTCGAAGCAAAAAGCCATCAGGAGGAGGTTATCACAAAAAGTTCGGCAAAGGCCAACTTAATGCGACCTTCACACCTCAACTGTGTGCAACAACCTCTACAGAACCTGAAGAGATCCAGTGTGTAGGCTATAAGGAGTTCAAGAAATTGCTAGACGAACTACCAAAGAATAAAGAAGGCCTCAATACAATAGATCTATGGGAACAAGAGTATTTACGAACTCCCTCCCTACCCTTATCCAGAACGGAAACGAAGGAGGAACAGACAGTTGAGTATGCTGCTATGAGCTGGACCGCTTGTTATAATGAAACCTGTAGGATTCATCTATCGGATAAAGAAGCTACAGGATGGTTTCCACAAAGGAAGGCAAGGAGATCCCGTAAGAAGGGAAGGTCAGTTAAGACCTATAGAAAAGGCCAAGGCCAATTGAATATTGCAGGTCAGGCAGGGCAAATCTACTGTAATGCGAAAATAAATGGACGAGCAATCCGGGCTATGATTGATTCAGAAGCCACGGGAAATTTTATTGCACCAGGAACTGTGAAGTATTTGGGAGTATAACTTCAAGCGAAACAAGCACCATATCAATTGCAGCTAGTTGATGGACAATTAGCCGGATTGGACGGAAAGATTTCGCAGGAGACTCGCCCTTTACAGATGAGTATAACCCAGCATAAAGAGGTTATCCAGTTCGATGTTGCTCCATTAGGGAATCAACAGATCATTCTGGGAATGCTATGGTTGAAGGCACATAACCCCCAGATTGATTGGTTATCGGAAACCATATCATTTCCGAAGAAGAGCGATCAACGAGATATGCTAGAGCCAGCAAGGCTGAACACATGCGGTGGAGAACTGAAGGCGAACAGCATTATTGATGTAGGACACCAAGTTCAGGGTCCTCCATTAACAGCGAAGGAAGGTGAACCTCCTGTACAAATGAAGAATAAGCAAAAGAAGTTGCTTGAAAACACCCCTGTAGCGAAACAGGACGAAGCGCCAATACTGGTACAGTACCAGAAGTACAAGAAATTATTCGAAGAAAGAAAAGGCCATGACGCTTTACCAGAACATAAGCCATGGGATCACGAGATAGTATTGGAGGAGGGCAAGATACCCCTATTCGGCCCAATCTATCCAATGTCAGTCTCTGACCTAGGGACGCTTAGGGATTACATTGGCGACACATTAAAAAAGGGATGGATTAGAGAATCCACCTCACAGGCAGCTAGCCCTGTGTTATTTGTATCAAAGAAAGATGGTACAAGGAGACTTTGCGTAGACTATCGCAAACTCAACGATATGACAATCAAAGATCGGTACCCACTTCCATTAGCTATGGAATTAAGGGATCGATTGGGAAAAGCCAAGATTTTCTCCAAGTTTGATCTTCGAAATGGATTCCACCTAATCAGGATGAAGGAAGGTGAGGAATGGAAGATAGCATTTAGAACTCGCTACAGATTATACGAGTATCAAGTAATGCTATTCGGTTTGACAAACGCATCAGCAACATGTATACACTTGGTCAACAATATATTAAGGAAATACCTAGATATATGCTGTATATGCTATCTAGATGATATATTGGTATTTTCAGAAACAGAAGAACAACACATCCAGGATGTTCACAATGTTCTACAACTTTTGGAGGAAGCAGATCTCCAATGCAAACCCAGCAAATGCGAATTTCATGTCACAGAGACAGAATTCCTAGGCTACACCATATTCTCAGGAGGTCTCAAGATGAGCTCCGACAAGGTAAAAGCAGTTAAAGAATAGGAGCCACCAATTAGTGTAAAGGAAGTACAGTCCTTTTTAGGGTTCGCCAATTTTTACCGACGATTTATCAAAAACTACTCGAAGATAACCTCACCAATGACTGAAATCATTAAAAAGAATCAGGGAGAATTCCAATGGATGGAAACAGCACAAACAGCATTCGAATGTCTTAAAAAAGTATTCACAGGAGAGCCAGTTCTCAAGGCTTTTGATCCAGAACTACCAATAACTGTGGAGACAGACTCCTCAGACTATGCAATAGGCGCAGTACTCAGCCAGCCAGGCTTGAACAAGAAATAGCAACCAGTCGCTTATCATTCACACAAACTATCGCCAGCCGAATTAAACTACGAAATATACGACAAGGAATTACTAGCGATAGTAAATACTTTTAGGGAATGAAGAGTGTATTTGGAAGGATCGAAATATATGGTGCAGGTGTATACAGATCATAAGAACTTGGTTTACTTCACTACAACAAAGGAATTGAACAGACGACAGGTCCGATGGTCGGAAACCATGGCCGCATACAACTTCAGAATTTCATATGTCAAAGGAAACGAAAATGCTAGAGCGGATGCTCTAAGCCGAAAACCAGAATACTTACAAAATAAGACACACGAATCGCATGCGATATTAAAACAAGACGGCGATGCTTTAGTTCACAATAAACCACAACTCGCTGCCACTTTAGGAATAAATTACGATACTATCAAGGATATCATAAAAACGGAATACGCAACAGACGCTACAGCCAAAAGAATCCTAGCTAAACCAGACAATCTAGAAAGAGGATTCATTATGGAAGATGGGTTCATCCACTTTTATAATAAGCTTTATATACCCTTCAATCTAGTTAAGGATTATGTTATAGAACAATATAAGCTATCAGCTCACGGGCATCAAGGTATTGCAAGAACCTTTGCCAGAATAAGGAAAGAAGTGTACTTTCCAAAGATGAGGACTATAGTTGAGAACGTAATTGAGAACTGTGATATCTGCATAAGGAATAAAGCTGTTCGGCATGCCCCTTATGGTTAGCTCAAGACCTCCGAACTACCTACTCAACCTTGGAAGTCCATTGCTTGGGATTTTGTAGTAAAACTACCATTATCCAAGGACCCGGTTACCCAGAAGGAGTACGACTCCATATTAGTGGTAACAGACAGATTAACCAAGTTCGCTCACATGATACCATTCTGTGAAACTTGGACAGCAGATGACCTTGCTTATATATTCATACGGAATATAGTTAGCATTTATGGTGTACCAAATGAGATTATCTCAGATAGGGACAAATTATTCACATCGAAGTTTTGATCTACCCTTATAGCATTGCTTGGAATCAAAAGAAAGCTCTCGACAGCTTTCCACCCATAAACAGATGGCCAAATAGAACGACTAAACCAAACGATGGAGGCCTATCTCCGCTGCTACATCAATTACAGACAAGACAATTGGGTTAAATTATTACCTTTGGCGCAATTCGCATATAATACATCAGAGACAGAAACCACAAAAGTAACGCCAGTATATGCTAACTTTGGGTTCAACCCATTGGCTTACAAATCACCATTGCCGCAAGATGCGAATGCAGACGAAGCCATAAAAGATATCACAGAAATCAAGGAGCTTCAAAAACAACTCTCCTTGGATTTACAGTTCATCGCTTTAAGAACAGCATTGTACTACAACGAATCAAGAAGTATGGGACCTACTCTTAAAGAGGGGGATAAAGTTTATCTTATTCAAAGAAACATACAAACAAAACGACCAAGCGATAAACTAGACCACAAGAAACTGGGATCATTCAAAATCGACAAAGTGGTAGGACCAGTCAACTATAGACTGAAATTACCACACACAATGAATATCCACCCAGTATTTCATATCTCACTCTTCGAGAAAGCACCACCTGGAGCACCGAAAGCACCAGACCCAGAAATCGACCCAGTCAACCCAAAGGGAGAATATTATATTGAAGAAATACTAGATTGCAAATATGTTAATGGGAAGGTCAAATATTTAATCAAATAGTAAGACTACCCACATTCGGAAAACATTTGGGAATCTAAGAAGAACCTTGGTACCCCTGATCTGTTGAAGGAATTTCATCAACGCTATCCAGACCTTCCCAAAAAGGATCCGAAGGACTCAAAAAGGAGGAAGGGTCAAAGTTGTTCAATATGTTCGAACTAGCCTCAGCAGGCGCCAACGAACCAACACCTGCTTGCTCCTTCTCCTTCTCTACACGCTCATTTTCTAACCTTTCCTTCTCCTCTGCCTCGTCCAACTCGTCTAAAGTCTTCAAACTATGTCGCAACATCTCACCAGCCCTAGAACAAAGGGTTCGCTGCTGAGTCAATAAACGAAGCTGTTTCGATAACGCTTCACGAAGCTCTTGTTCTATCCTCCGCTCTTCCTTTTCCAAAGCTTCCCAATCAGAAGCGGAAGGACCAAAAACATCACATTTGCCACTACCATTTGCACGAATGCATTCACCACAACGCCGAGAATCCTCGGAAACCCGACACTCGAGACCGCGAGCAGCACAACGTGAACAGGGCGACATGATTAAACCACTCTCCTTAATCCGTTGATAAAGTAACTTACGATTATTCGTTGATTTGGAAGAACGAACTGGAGGCATTATGAAAATAAGGAAATTATGAAGTTCCATTAGTAACCTATGAGAAAGAACTATATAAACGCTCGGGACAAGCGCTAATCTAAGAAGGGGATAGTGTTACAACGGATAACATAAACCCCGGGTCACATGACCACTCAGGTGACCGGCTCTAATAAATCTAGCTAGAGCCTCTAGAGCCACGGCTCTAGAGAATCTAATTAGAGCCAGCAGAGCCAGAACACGAAGGGTCTATATAATCAAGATGGATTTTCTTTGTATAGAGCTTCGTGCTCAAGATCAATCATTTAGTATACTCTACTATTAGTTACGAATAGCATATTCATTATTGTCATTACTTAAGTCCCTGCTTGACGCCTAGTTATAAACCCACCTCGAGAGCCTAGAACACTTCCACGTGATCTAGACGGCTACCCTCGTAACATTCAAGTAAGGATATATAGAAAACTAAATGGATATTCATAATATATGATAATTTGAATTTGTAGTTAACTGGTCCTATTACCTTATCGATTTTGAATAATCCTAGTTTCTTGTAGTCTAGTTTATTATTGGATTGTTTTGTCTATATATTTCTTCGAATAAGATAAACTTTATCCCTCTCTTTAAAAGTAGGTCTTATACTTCTTGATTTGTTGTAGTATGATACTATTCTTAAAGCGATGAACTATAAATCCAAGGAGAGTTATTCCTGAAGCTCCTTGATTTCTGTGATATCTTTTATAACTTTATCTATATTTGTATCTTGTGGCAATGATGATTTATAAGCTAATGGATTAAATCCAAAGTTAGCATATGTTGGCATTACTTTTGTGGTTTCTATCTTTGATGTATTATATATGAATTGTGTCAAAGGCAATAATTTAACCTAATTGTCTTATTTATAATTGATGTAGCAGCGGAGATAGACTTTCATTGTTTGGTTTAGTCGTTCTGTTTGGCCATCTGTTTATAAATGGAAAGTTGTCAAGAGCTTTCTTTTGATTCCAAACAATGCCATAAGGATAGACCAAAACTTCGATATGAATAATTTATTCTTATCTAAGATAATCTTATCTGGTACATTATGAATACTAACTATATTCCTTATGAATATATAAGCAAGATCATCTACTATCCAAGTTTCACAGAATAATATTATATAAGCAAATTTAGTTAATCTGTCTGTTATCACTAATATAGAGTTATACTCCTTCTGAATAACCAGATCCTTGGATAATAATAGTTTCATTACAAAATCCTAAATAATGGACTTCCAAGATTGAGTAGATAGTTCGGAGGTTTTAAGCTGATTATAAAAGGTATACCAAACGACTTTATTCCTTATACAAATATTACAGTTCCCAATTATATTCTCAACTATAATCCTTATCTTTGGAAAATATATTTCTTTCTTTATTCTAGCAAAGGTTCTTGTAATACCTTGATGTCTGTGAGCTGGTAGCTTATGTTATTCTGTAACATAATCCTTGATTAGATTAGAGGATATATAAAGCTTATTATAAAAATGGATGAACCCATCTTTAATAATGAACCCTCTTTCTAGATTGTCTGATATAGCTAGGATTCTTTTGATTGTAGTGTTTGTTGTGTATTCTGTTTTTATGATATCCTTGATAATATCATAATTTATTCCTAAAGTAGCAGCGAATTGTGGTTTATTGTAAATTAAAGCATTGCCATCCTGTTTTAATATCGTATATGATTCGTATGTTTTATTTTGTAAGTATTCTGGTTTTCGACTAAGAACATCTGCCCTAACATTTTCGTTTCCTTTAATATATAAAATTCTAAAGTTATAAATGGCCATAGTTTCCGATTATCAAACCTATCATCGATTTAGTTCCTTTGTTGTAATGAAGTAAATCAAGTTCTTATAATCTGTATATACCTGCACCATATATTTCGATCCTTTCAAGTATACTCTTCATTCCCTAAAAGCATCTATTATCGCTAGCAATTCCTTGTCATATATTTCGTAGTTTAGTTCGGCTAATGATAGTTTATATAAATGATAAACGATTGATTGCTATTTCTTATTCAAGCCTAACTAGCTGAGTACTGCGCCTATTGTATAATCTGAGGAGTCTGTCTCCACAATTATTGGTAGTTCTGGATCAAAAGCCTTGAGAACTGGTTCTCCCACGAATACTTTCTTAAAACATTCGAATATTGTTTGTGCTGCTTTTGTCCATCGAAATTCCCCTTGATTCTTTTTAATGATTTCGGTTATTGAAACAGTTATTTTCAAATAATTCTTGATAAATCGTTGGTAAAAATTGGCGAACCCTAAAAAGAATTGTACTTCCTTTATATTAGTTAATGATTCCTATTCCTTAATTACTTTTACCTTGTTAGAGCTCATTTTGAGGCCTTCGGAGAATATAGTATACCCCAGAAACTTTGTTTCCGTGACATGAAATTCATATTTGTTAGGTTTGCATTGGAGATCGGCTTCTTCCAAATGTAATAGGATATTGTGGATATCCTTGATATACTGTTCCTTTGTTTCGGAGAACATCAGAATATCATCTAGATAACATATACAGCAGATATCTAGGTATTTTCTTAATATATTGTTGACCAAATGTATGTATATCGCAGGTGCATTTGTCAATCTGAATGGTATAACCTGATATTCGTATAATCTATATCGAGTTCTGAATACTGTTTTCCATTCTTTATTTTTCTTCATTCTAATAAGATGGAATCCGTTTCGTAAATCAAACTTGGAGAAAATCCTAGCTTTTCCTAATCGATCCCTCAATTCCATAACTAATAGAAGTGGGTATTGATCTTTGATCGTCATATCGTTAAACTTGCGATAATCTATGCAAAGCCTTTTTGTATCATCTTTCTTTGATACAAATAACATAGGGCTAATTGTCTGTAAGGTGGATTCTCTGATCCATCCCTTTTTTAATATATTGCCAATATAATCCTTAAGTATCTCTAGGTTAGAGGCTGACATTGAATAGATTGGGTTGAATAAAGGTATTTTGCCTTTCTCCAATACTATCTTGTGATCCTATAGTTTATACTCTGGTAAAGTATTATAACCTTTTCTTTCTTCGAATAATTTCTTGTACTTCTGATACTATATCAGTATTGGCACTTTGTCCTGTTTCGCTACAAGGATGTTTTCAAGCAACTTCTTTTGCTTATTCTTCATTTGTACAGGAGGTTCATCTTCCTTCGCTATTAATGGAGGATCCTGGACTTGGTGTCCTATGTCAATGGTGTTGTTCGCCTTCAATTCTCCACTGCATATGTTCAGCCTTGCTGGCTCTAGTGTATCTCGTCGATCGCTTTTCTTCGGAAATGATATAGTTTCCGATAACCAATCAATCTAGGGGTTGTATGCTTTCAACCATGGCATTCCCAGAATGACCTGTTGATTCCCTAATGGAACAATATCGAACTAGATAACCTCTTTGTACTAGGTTATACTCATTTGCAAAAAACAAGTCTCCTATAAAATCCTTCTGTTCAATCTAGTTAATTATCCATCAACTAATTGTAATTGATATAATGCTTGTTTTGCTTAAAGCTGTACTCCCAAATGCTTTATAGTTCCTGGTATAATAAAATTTCCTGTAGCTTCTGAATTGATCATAACCTGAATTATTTGTCCATTTATCTTCACAGCATAATATATCTGATCTGCTTGACCTACGATATTTAGTTGACCTTAACCCAAATCCTTATTGTGGTTGTTTTTGTCAATTTGGTCAATTTTGTGATCATGTGATAATCTTTTCGACCCTCCCTTCTTGCAGGGTTTTTTTGCTTTTTTTTGGGGAAACCAACCTATAGTTTCCTTACCTGATAAATAAATCTTACAGGAATCATTATAGTAAATTATCTAATTCTTCGTTGTATATTCTATTGATAGTATTTCTTTTAGTTCTCTTTCGATAATAAAGGGTGAAGGGGTTTGGAGATGCTCCAATTTGTATCGGTCTATAACATTCAACCCTTCCTGGTCTTATAGTATTATATTAATTCCTTTTTGACATTCTTTACATTTGTAATTATTGTCTTCTATTGGATTTGAAGTGTATAATTGGAATACGAAGATGGTATTAAGCTGTCCTTTGCCGAATTTCTTGTAGTGACTATCTTCTGATAATCTCTTACTTCGATAATCCCTGGCCTAATAATCTGGTTTGCTATATTCAAAATATAACTTGTCCTTTCGCCTTTGTTCTATCTCTCCCTTGGGTAGTTTATCTTTGAAGGTTGTATCCAATTGTATAAAATCTCTATAAGATTGTCTACTCTCTCAAGATCTTCCTTTATTCTTATAGTACTTGCCACAATCTCGATTTCCTTGAAAATTGAAGGATCGACGTTTCTTTTGATACTTGTATAGCATCTCATCTGCTTTAATGAATTCCTCAATTAATTCGTTTAGATCTTCCCAAATGCAATTACGATCCAATTCTAGCCTGACCTTAGGCTTGAGCCCTTTTCGGTAATAGCTCATCGTCGCGTTCTCTTCCCATTCAGTAGTACCTATATACCTCCTGAATTCTATAGTATACTTGATTGCTGACCCTGTTTGCTTAAGATTATAGATCTTGGACTTAGCATTACATAATTCATTGATGTTTTTGAATACTTGTTGTATTTCCTTTTTAAACCCTTCGAATTTCCCAAAGATAACTTGCATTAAATATATTTGCTTTTTAGGCTCGCTCAAATTGATAAAGTAATCCTTAAGGTATAATTGAATCCATTTGGCGGCTTCTCCTCTGAGGTAGGAGGCGGCCTAAATACTTTTATCAATATCGTAATTGAATTTGTCTTTGTTAAATTGGAAATAGATTTCTAATTGAAGCAAGAAGGTTTCTAGCTCTTATCGATTGCCTATAAATCGGTCTGGTAAGGTGATTTTAAAAGTTTCGGTGATAATGATCTCCTTAAAGTCTTCGATACCTTCTATAGAGATGTCTCCATCCTTATCGATGCTTTTAGGGGTGACCCGGCTACTTGTAGCTGGGTTACTAGGTTGTGGTGTCATAGAAGACATAGCTATCGTTACTTATATCGAGTCGGTACTTGAGGCAATAATGATGCTCAAAGTATTACGAGGTTTGCTGTCTAGATCACATGGAAGTGCTCTAGGCTCTCGAAGTAGGTTTATAACTAGGCATCAAGCAGGGACTTTAAAGTAATGATAATAAGATGATGCAATTCGTAACTAATAGTATGGTATACTAAATGATTGATCTTGAGCACGAAGCTCTACATTTAATGAAATCCCATTCCTTATATAGATCTTCGTTTCTTGGTCGAATATCGACTTCGATATTCGATCTCGTCGAATATCGATTTCGACGATCGATCCCGTCGATTATCGACTTCGATCTTCGATATATCATGTGATTTGATACTATATATGCCTGAAGCTTTCTTGTTTGTGTATTCTGATGGTATGTGCACCTACGATCCTCAGGTGACCATAATCACATACTAATATGGTCAAATCGTATCTTATTTGCACATGGCCTTAGCTTATACAAACAAGTCAGCTGTTACCTTCGTAACAGCAATTGGGTGTAGTTTCCCATTATTATCTTTTTGAAAATGAACTTCTGTTATATAAATATTGAAAATGTTTGTTTTTATAATACTTTCTTGATTATCATAATAATTGTATAATATAGGTTTTTTGATGAATCTATTCTTGATTTTCTAAAAGGCTTTTTTTGCTTTTTTTATTTTATACGAATCCTATACTCTTTTTTGTTATCTTTGTGAATGATTCTATTATCTTAGAAAAGTTTTTGATAAATATCTAATAAAAATTGGCGAATTCTAATATAATTTGTATATCTTTGATATTTCTAAATCGTTCCCAATTCTTTATTTTCTTGGTTTTCTTTGAATTAATACTTATTTATTTAGATTTTATAATATATTTTAGAAAAATTACTTTTTTGATTTTAAACTTATATTTTGATAATTTGAATTATAAATCAATCTTTCTAAATATTTCGAATACTTTCAGAATATATCCTTTATATTCTTTTTCCTTTTAAAAAAAGATAGAGATATTGTTTAAATAATAGATTATGAATAAGCTAAACTCCTTAAATATTTCGTTGTTTTATTATTAGCAAATGACAAATATATTTGTTAATCTAAAAGGTATAATTATATATTCCTATAATCTGGAAGGTAATATAAAAGCGATCTTTTATTTATGTCCCTCTTTAATTCGTATTAGATTGAAGATATTTCTTTGATTTAATTTAGTATAAATTATTACCTTGCTCAATTTATTCTTTAGTTTTTAAATTTTGGGTATAGGATATATATCCCTGATGATCCTATTATTTATTTGATGGTAGTCTTTGTAAAATTGATTATTCAGATCTCATTTTTTGAATACTAATAATATATTAATTATACAAGGGGACTTGGACTTCCTAATCCATCCCTTTTTTTCAGTTTTAAATCGATATTCTTTTTATATTCTTAAAGTATTGGGGTTATATAATCTTAACTTTTTGATAGGAGATATGAATCCTTTTTTGAAATTGATCTTATAATCCTAAGGCTTATGTTTTGGTAAGACTCTCAAGTTCTATAGATCTTCGAATAACTTGGCGAATTTTCTGTATTATATTGGAATCTTTTTTGTATTGATCTTATCGATCAATAGAGGATCCATCAATTTATCGATGTTTATAGTAGAGATTAATTTTGTATTAGATTCTATAATCTCTATTCTATATCAGGATTTCTTATATATCTCTAATCACCAGATTACAATTGTTGTGCTTCTATTTTTCATTAATGTAAGGAGAGCCTAAGTTTACAATAAATCTTCTAATGTTGTCTATACTTGTATTTTTCTTGAATATTATATAATATAGATCGTTATAAATGATAGTATATAGGATCAATAAGATTAGATAATTATAGATTAAATATTTTTCTATAAAATCAGGTTTTTGTTCTTTATAATAATATTATATATATTTTCTATCAAGATAATTGATCATATATTATAATTTGTTTATTTGAGATTTCAAAAACTCTTTGCTTATTTGCTGATTATTTATAGATCTTACAATGAATCCTTCTTCTAATATCTTGTTTGACTTAAGGTTTCTTTCTGATTTGATTTCTTTATTAATATTTTTGGATAAATTTTTATTTATATCTAATTCCTTAAATTGTTTTAAATAGGATTGAGATAATTCTTTTTCTAATAATCCTATTTTGTAGAAATTATCTTTTAGGGCACCTATTTTCTGGGGTCCCTATTTCTTGTTTCCAAATTTTGTTTATTTCTTGCTTTTTATAGCAAATAACTTCTTTTGATTATAATCCCTAGATATATATTTATTTTTCCTATATGTAAAGTATAGGTTATTCTTTTTGTATCTTTTCTTTTTTTTAGTACTTAATTTATTTAGTTTATAGTAGTGTTCAATTTCATCTAATTTTATTAGATTGTTAATATTGTAGTATTTATTCTAATATTAAGGTTCAGAAAACTTCTTATTTTTTTTAATGATTCGTTTCTTTTTTATTTGTCTTTTATAAAAACAATTATCAATTAGAATAAAGGTCTCGATTAACTTAGAAAGGTTTGATGGTTTTGGAGCTCTTGTTAGCTTGTTTTTGATGATATCTTTAAGTCTCTTATAGAATTGGGATCTAAGGTAATCATTATCTTATATAATATATCTAATATATTGTTGGAATTTAGTAGTGTAAGCTGTAATTGATCCTGTTTGCTTGAATTGTTATAATGCTCTCTCAATTATATAATCAGGATTAACTTCCTCAAAAGCCTTATTGAAATCTTATCGGAATGATTTGTAAATATTAAAAAGATAGTATATCTCAGATTTCATATTCTTATTGAGCTAATTATTGATAGTTTTGGTTATTAGATCATTAAAGAAAGATTCGATCTAATTGAATATAATTCCTCGGAAAAATAATATCAATTATAAAATCCTTTATATTTATATTAAAAAGAGATATTTATTAAAAATATAGTAAAGATTAGCTTATATAATAAAAGCTTGATGTTTGTTATGATCTCTATAAAATAGGTTAGGGGTAGATATTTAGATTGTTCGTCTTAGCTTTATGATAATAATGGTCTGCCCTAGGACCTTAATGAAAAAGAAGGAAATTGGTTTAGTGGATTGTTGATTAGAATCCATTGTAACTAATATAACTTAATTATAATAATGCTTAAAGTGTAATGATACTATATTGAAGGCAGCGATTGCCTGAGGTTTTGTTTGATTGATAATTATAGATTAAGACTTTATTATTAAGATTCACTTGGAAATGAAATCATTACTAAATCAAGTAAAATATAAGTAAACTAATTGATAATTAAATTAAGTATAAAGCTTCTAAATTATAAAACTATTTTGATTATATACTTATAAATTTTTTTGAATAATTTGAATAAACTAATCTATCCAGGTTATCCCCTAGACTAGATAAATTAGATTATTCAATCTATCTATTATATAATCTATTATTGGTTTTAGAATATTAATTCTAGGATGATTCTAATCCTGAGATTATCCGGTTTCTAGGATAATAATCCTGAAATGAATATTATCTTAGGATACTTTATTTTAGGACAAATCATATTCTAAAATATTTATTCTAAACCTATATAATTATCTAACCCTTATTTTCTAGAATACTAATTATTCTAGGATCTAGTTTATTCTAGGACTTTTATTCTAGGATTCCTTATTGATAAGGGTCTTCCTTGGAAATAGCAGTCCAAATCATCATACTTGCTTTTATTGTGTTATAATGAACGTGATTCGTGACACCAAGCTTCCTACAAGTTAGTTCGACCTACATAGTCAATATTTACTACTATTCCATATACCATACCAATAACTTTCTAATATTTTATATAACGTAATGTATGGGGAACTTGGACATATAGGGAACTCGGACACTTTTTCAATTATTCTATATGCGATCTTATTCTACAAGTTATACAATCCTTCAATTCCAATTCTGAATCATTTGAACTATTCTCTAGCTCTTCTTCTTCAATCTCTTCTTCTGATTCTTCAATTGGATACTTGTGTGATTATTCTCATAACTTTTTCTCCTTAGGTTTTTCCTTTGCCTCATATATTATTTTCAATATTTCTTTAATATTAAAAACAAATTGATTTTATAATTTGATTTTTTTGTTTTTAATTCTTTTTTTTCGAATCTCAATTACTTTCTGAATATTAGCGAGCTATTTCCGAAGTAAGGTTATCTCAGCATTTTGAGATTCTACAAGCTTAGTCATTCTCTTGGTATATTGATGAGTTAGTGATGTAAGAGAACTATTGTTTGCTAAAGTTGTATTAAAGATCTGATTTGCTTGTATTAGTTCTGTCCCATTTGGAGGAGAACTTCTGAGTACAGATAAGTCTAGGTTTTGATTAAAGATTCTCATTTATAAAGTAAAAGATTATTGGAAGGAATTAAATAGTAATATATCAAATACTTTTCGTAGGGCAAAAGATACTAAACCAGCTCCTTTTCAATCAGCTTTAATATTAAAAGAATTCAATGCTTTTTTTCTAATATTTTGAAAGAGTTCTATTTATTCAATTCTTTGAATTCGTTTTACACCAATTCGAGAATATCGATCGACCTCCAAAACATGATATCATTTCATTGGCCCATATATCACAATATCAAGTAACTGAAGCAAATAAAAGCAATAAAGAGGTAATATAAATAAATCAATATCCTTCTTTATATAGAAAGCAATAAAGCTATTTGTAATATGATTTGAATAGCTATCCATAATCAAAAGTCGAGGTCGATCACCTGATACTTTCTTGGATTCTGGTTCGAAAACCCTTTTTAATCATTCTAATCCATAATTATTTGAGATCCATTTATTTGTATTAGTAAAGAACTATTAGCTTTGAGGTATATCCTTTAGAATCTATACAGAATTCGTATTCTGAGCCTTGAAAATGACTATAGGTGATAGAGCCTTTCCAGCTGTATTAATATATTCAAATATAGTTATTCATTCTTGCTTGTCAACTGTAACTTTCCAATTCGATTTCTGAGTAGAATTGATTATAATATATATACTTTGAGTACTTCCAACTCCAAATCCAGTTTTGTCTATATTATATATATTATCTAATTTATACTTTCGTTCAATAAGATATATACGAAATATATCAAACCAAACCTAAATATTCTCTGGATTTGCCTTTTTAACCCGATTAGACTCTAATTGATATAAATAGCATATTTTAAGTTCTGAATATTGTTTTTAGAATCTATAAATTTATTTATAATTTATAAATGGAATTTTTGTTGAGATAAAAATTCGAGATGATATAACCTGAATATGTCGAAGACGAATTTCGTCGATCATTTCCTTTATCAATATAGATATAATAGGGAATCCAATAATTGTGAATTGTGAAATCTATTATATAAAAGTATTTTCTTCTACATTTGAAAGAATTTGAGCCATTTCGTAGATTTGGGAACATGTTTTCTTTTTAATCAGCCTATCAATTAGAATAGACTTAGAGACTTCAAAATACTTTGCAGCCTTTCTAATTGATTTAAATTCTTTTAATTGAAGTGCAATTATAGCTTGTTGAAGTTTCTCTTCAATCTAAGCAGATATAAAAGATGATTGAGTATATATAATAAAAGTTATTAGGGTTTCAAATTAATGATAGGCAAAAAATATCCGAATTCCTTATATGTCTGAGTTCCCCATACATTACGTTATTAAATATAAGAATTAATTAACTTTTTTAATAAATAAATTTTTTAATTTTCAACTTTGAATATTTCAATCTCCATTAAATTAATTAATAATTATTAGGAAAAGAAAGATTAAATCTTTAATTAATTTAATTTGATATAATAAATAAAATACTCTTAACAAGACTCAAGAACAGCTGATGAGTTGGAAAAAAAAAGGCTTTTCTTAATGAATAACCAATTATACTTTACGAAACAATCAACTCCGTATAATATATTATAGATTCATCTAATGTCCATATCCGTATATACCTACACCATCTACCTCTACCCTACCGAATCCTATCCTATCCTATCCTATCCTATCCTATTCAACCCTATCATCTAAAACTTCCCTCAAGGATTATAACTATTCATAACAGCCCAGAAACTATCTTGTCCCAAATCTCCTCCAAATTGCCAAGGTTCAGGTTGCGCATACAGATTTGCTTCCGGAAATCCTTGATATGGTAAGTCATAATTGGTGCCAAGGTTCGTGCTTAAGTCATTAAATATCAAATCATGCATTGGTTGTAAAGGTGCAATCGATGATAGATCGAAATTGTGAGGCATCAAATTATTGGCTCCAGTAAACTCCCAAGCAGCTGTAGGATTTGAATTTGGTGAAGTCAAGTTTTGTATTGTCGGAAGATTGTAATGACTTCCATTGATAGAGTTTGTAGAGGATATGGAAGGATCGGTGGATGATGCGGGGGAATTGTAAGATTGTGATGCGGATGTAGAAGTACCAGATCTTGCCATCTGTGAGCTACCAACCGTTGATGATGGGTTGGATCCAATATCTGATGGAGTTGATGGTTGAGGTTTAGTTGTTCCTAATGCTTTCTTCAAACGAATGTTTATTGCTTTGAGCACACCGGCCGCTGTGTTTGCAATCGCATTACGACCAATCATAGTATGAAACCTTTCCATAGCCCAATCGTAGTGCTGTAGGGTGTTGTCTAGCAGATCCCTATTTTCGAATGGGTGTAGGATATAAATGGCTGCTGAAAGGATGATGGCGTCAAAAGTATTGAGGACAAGGTTAAACATTTTGTAATGTTTTGTCTGCAATAAACTGAAATACTCACGTTGTACACGCAAAATTTCCAAGCCAGCTTCAAGAGCAGAACGTCGACTCGAAACCGAGATACAAATATATGGTCTATGAAGAGCCATTGTTGTGAATGCCCCGCCATTTTGAAAGATTAATCTACAAGGAGGAAGCCAATAACAATCAGGATGGGAATCCCAAGTTGTGTCGGGATTTTCGGCTCTGAAGTAAGGCGGGCATAGCTCATGAATTTGCTTGATATTAAGGTGCATCTTCTGAACCTTGAGTGCGTCACTGGCCTGTGGTCCATCCTTTTCAAGGTAATAGATATCCCAGAGAGGCGCCATAACTTCGACATACCATAAAAGCATCGTTAAAGGTGTTGGCATATCTGTAGGTGAACGCTCTTTAGGAGGAGTCTTGCGTCGATCTTCAAGGGTAGCAGGTATGGGAGCATCGATAGGAAAAGGTGGTCTTGGATCACGCATATCAATGGTTGTGGGTCGGCCGAGAACCAATGCCATATGTACATCCCAAAGAGCAAGGACAAGCCAAGTTCTCCTTCGAAGTTGTTGATGCCATAGATGCTCGTATCCATCTTCAGGCTTATTACGTTGGAGTTGGTAATTATCCTTATGTAATTCAATCTCTTGAGCATCTTTGATGGTTTGGGATAAAGAGTGCCAGCTTTCAGGAACCATGCCACTATACTTCAAATATGATGCTCTGACAAATCCAGCTTGAACAGTCACAAGAGTGGTATTGCGTTTCCCTAGTAATGTCAAGATGCTTACTCCTGAGTCGCTGTAATCGGCTGCGAGATCATCAAAGGACATTCCTGCTGCATATTTAAGTGATTCCAGACTTGAGTCGTGTTCTGGTGGTTGAAATAGCAAGGCCATAGCAAAACATTGGAATAGTAGAGCGGGAAAGAATTGTAAATCTGCGGGTAGCTCCTGTGGTCCTTTATTCAAAGTGGCAAAGGATAAATTGTTCCAATTTCTGAGGTGATCTCGGAACGTTCCCTCGTCTAAAGCATAGTACTGAAAATTGACCTCCCGGAAAAATGTCTCTAGAAGCATATCAATGTAGGTCCGAGACGGTAATTGTCGTATTAAGCTCTTGTATTTTTCCCGAAGACCAGTATTCTCTGCTGTTGCTACGCAATGAGTCGTCACAGCGGCTCCATCGTTAACCTCGGCCTCTATCTTCTTGAAAATCCCCAGTGTGGTGTTTGAATGGCTTCCATTTGACTTTGCATATCCTAACGCACTAACCTTTGCCACCGAATCCGATTCAGGCTGTGCGCCTTTTCCATATTCTCCATTGTCTGACGACCTTAGATCATCTAGTAGCTGTTGCTTCCTGGCGGATTCATTCTCATACTGACAAACATCTTGTTTATTGCGATTGACACAATTCGAACATGGAAATTGACGGTCGCACTAGAATTGATATCAGACTATTAATCTTTTGAAAGATAACGAGAGAAGAGAACCTTTTGTTTGCGCCTATGACACTCAGTACATGAGATGACTACTCTCTTTCTCTTCTTTGGGGCTTTCTGTGGAACTTCTGTCTTTGTAAATTCTTGCTCGGAAGTACTATTGTTCCTGACTGCAGCCGGTTGTAGATTGTGGGTTGGAGGTAAATTGTCGAGACTGAGGCTATTGTAAAAGTCGTCGCATGCGACTTGTTTGGAATCGGCCTTCATGTTGTCTGAAATCGCATTCGTTTGCATGGCGAATGTTTGAAAAATAGTCTTGAAGAATGTTTTTCACGCCACTGCAAGATCAATTGACATGCGATCAATATGCGATCGCGGCAGCGCACGTTGACTTTGACTTGAGGAGTGGTTGAATCCCCCCACTTAAATTCCTGGCGATTAGATATTTGAGATGGGACGAGTAGGTATTGAAGTGTGTTGCAAGAGGTCGGTACTTTCGGAGTACTGTAATGATGGTATTTGGCACTGGCTTTTGACTCTAGCAACAACTGATATTGACTTCTTCGTAATATCTGTGAGAGGCTTTGATCGCCGCACTCTACGTACGTAGTGCCCTTTCAGTCGATGATGCCAATCAAATCCTTGCAGATCTTATATGGAAGTAGTACGAAATGAAAGAATCTTTTCGGACTTAAGAAATCTATTCGCGTTGATGCAAACGCCGTAAAAATGTTATTTTTATAAAGACCTGCTGGATGGCGGGCAATGAAAGAGAATATGTAATGATTGCCTGAGGCCACAATTGATAAAAAAAAGATATCAGCGGGAACAGCGGGGTGAAATGGCTCCTGCATAATGGCAAGAATGACTAATAAGAATTTGATGACCTTGGAGAAATAATAATGTTGATATCGGTTTAGATATCCTTAGCAATGTATTGATTCATATATGTATATACACGTGTATATACATGTATACATGCCTTATACATATCTAGGTACATATGTACATACTAGGTATATCTAAATACTTCTAATCAAATTTATTAAATAACCTTAATTCTTTCCAAAGTATTCCAAGCAGATAAAGATCTATCTATCTAGGTGTATCTATCTAGATACCGTTCCTAATTACCTAGTCTTGGACCTTGGGAGTATCCGTTCCACGTGGATTTCCAACGTAAAAATGTCATAGAAGTCATTGAAACAGCCAAGTTTTGAGCCTTTAGTCTTGAATCTTGAGTCCCGAGTCATGTATATCATTATCATTAGTGTCACTAATATGATTAGTAGAATTGCGATGCGACGAGACGCATGGTAAATCGGACGTCTCCGGAGCCAAATACATACAAACCTAGAACTCCGTACTTGACGCATCATTCAAGCTTTTACCACATCGGACGATTCCTAGTTAGTTTAACATAATCGTTGTAGAACAATATTCGAGGAGTCCTCACATATCCAGCATCAGACCCTTTTAATCACAGCACCAAAGTCTAGTCAGTGTACAATAACAGCAAACGATGTTGGCGCCGTGGTGAAAGTAGTAACGTACCCGGTAGGTACCAAGTAGGATTTGTAAACTTGGCGAGCGTGGGGATGAAATAGGAATAGATGAATAGGACAAGGTCGTAATATGGTATATCGGTATGTAGCCACATGTTGTTTTTGGAAATCTCCGGCTCGATTGATTCAAAGAAAAAAAAAGTAGAAAAGTCACTCGCTGCTGGCTTCAGCAGTCCCGGTCTATATCGAAAGCTTAATGTGGCACTAACAAACGATCAGTGAAGACACATGCGAGACTAATAATAATATCACCAACGGTAATTGGTAAGATCCAGGGGGATGAGCGAGAAATTCCTCAAATCTATCATCGTGAGTCGTGCGTGACCTGCAAATTCTAGGATAGACCCTTATCTTTTTTCAACTTTTCCCCCTTCATTAGAATTAGTCTTCTTTTCATGCTGCAGAAAGGGTCTCATAGATTCATCAATGATTCATCTGTCAATGGGAGAACAGACTAAAGGGAAACTAAAACAAGGGTCCTGTTGGTTCTGTAGCCAGGTTGATGTTCTAGTTCTTACTTGGAGTCTTCTAGTCTGGATATCTTTCGTAGGGTTTGGATTAGAAGCATTTGAGATGTAGCAGGTGAGATGTAAGAGATGCAACAGATAAAAGAGGCGTAATGAGTATCAAGTAGATATAAGGACATGATATTTTGATGATATATACTCGTGTTAGAGTAAGAGAAGTAATGAGTGTATAAGGAGAAAGAGGTTTATGACTGACTACTCGGTGTATACATTAGCAAATTGACAATCAAAAATTGCAAGTGAAGAAAGCATTAGAATTTAATTCTTCCATCACTGGATTGACCCTGCTCATCTTTCTCCATTCACACCTCCTCCTCGCTTATGATACCCATAGCGGTAGAATCCAATGCATCATGACGCAAATGTCGATCTCTTTTTTTAATTCCAGACCTTGTGTCCAGTTAAGACAAAGGTTCTAAAGATTAATATATCCCACACTACTCCTACTCCATGCGCGACCGCCAGTAGCACAACTTTTACTCCAACTTTTATTTCTATCGATCATTTATAACAATTTGTACAACACAATACAGATTTAAGGCTAGCCTTAAGACTCAAGACTTGCCCCTTCTCAATTCTTATTTGTCTAATTTTATCTGCATTATCTGCATTATCTGCATTGTCTGCATTGTCTGCATTGTCTGCACTGTCTGCACTCTCTGCACTCTCTGCACTCTCTGTATTGTCTGCATTGTCTGCACTCTCTGCACTATCTGCTGTACCTACTAGGTATATACTTCTCACTCCATGCACAACCCTCAAGTATTTCCTCTATAATACTAGGTATTGCCAGCCACAAATTATTCCACTGCTCTGCCAAATAACACGCTCCTGCTTGTTAGCCAGCCCTTCCTCAATTAACGGTTTTAACTTTAATCCAAGCCATCAGGTTATATGCCATACCTGGTCAGAAATATTCTCGAATGGAGGGGGTTTGATTTGACCAATGCATGCAAACATTTAGAACCATGTTAGTAAACCTCTCCTCCTCCTTGTCTTTTCCATAAACTTTTCCATCCAATCTGTTATCACAGTCTTGTCAAAAGGTATCAAATGCTTGATGCTCGAATGCTTGTTTGCTTAATTTTTCAAAAACTAATCACATCACCGCACTTAGTGACCCGACATTCCTTTCTTCGACAACCTTTACCTGGAGACCAACCATCAACCTCCCCTCTCCCGATCCTGTCGGATTCTTAACATTTCCTCACCCTGGCCATTCATTCAAGTAAGAGGGAGGGCAGATGGCACCGGTAGAAGCACCAGTTGCGCTTTCGCATGTTGAGGGTATATCCGATGCTGCCAGAGCCAGAGAATTATACAAGTATGTTCATGATTACTACAGAACTGTGTTGCACAAACATAGGAAGAACTTGGAGAAGAAGACACAAAGATTCACAGGTCGCGTGGTAATTATCAAGCGGCACTTCCTTCTCTCTAGACCAGTCTGGAGGGAGGGGCTTATTACTGATTCATTTTGTACTACATATCCATATTCAAGAGGGTGTTGCTGATTGATGTTTCCTTTCAGGTACTACCAACCTACTTCTTCCATCAATACCGAATCATGTTTTCCAAACCCTCAAATACCGACAGAGGGTAGCAATCAAGAGCTAGGAGTTCAATCTGACATTACCTCAACCAAAATTTCCTCCCCAGATACATCATTAACGGCATTCTGCCAGCTTGTATCTTGGAGGTTAGGAGCGCAAAGAACAATGATTAGGTAAGTTTGAAGAGAATTTTATGCTCACTTCGCAGCTGACAGATGCCACCAGTCTCATCGATGATGGCACACAGTACTTCATTGCAGAAAGCACCAAATCCTTGGATCTTGTGGATGCCACCAAACACAAACCAGGTGATGAGCTCTGGCTAGGCTGTACTTCTGTGACAAAGGCTGGTAGATTGTGCGAGAGGTATGACAAATCAGAGTTTGAATTCGCGGTCAAGTCGTCAATTGTTTTTAATCTTTGCTACAGGACCATTGAGACTGCCCCGACAGTATTAGGAGAAGAGTATCCTTCATTCATTGTCAATGATTTAACATTAGATGAGCGATTCAATCAACTTTCTTTTGTTACCGAACCTCCATCTCTCAGATTTTATGCAGGAGTTCCGCTCATCACCAAGCGGGGCATACCGATCGGAAGTTTATTCATTGTTGATAGTCATGCTCGACCAGGATTGTCTAAGGATGAGATCTCTTTCATGGGCACAATGGCGACTACTGTCATGAAGCATTTAGAGTTAACTCGAGAGGTGGAAGAGCATCGACGTGGCATGAAAATGAGTCGAGGCCTCGCATCATTTGTGGAGGGCCGTGCGGAACTGGAAGAGGCAGACATGGAGGCAGAAGATGGAGAAGGTACAAAGATTGTTGGCCAGTTTGAGACTGACACTGGTATCAGACGGCAAAAGTCAAAATCATCATCGACGAAAGGCTCTGCAATGTCAAGTACTGCTTCACTTGCTCTTAGCAATGGTAAGGAAAAGGGGTACATGAGCTCAACTTCGCTTGGCCCCACGCAACCTGAGGACACCACCAGCTTGACCTCTATTCGCTTCGATTCATTGCGCGGTACACGACCAGAGATTGAGTCCATGACACAGCATTCATCCTTTGGAGAAACTACGACAACTGAGCAATCACCCTATGATGTGTGCAAAACCGATACCCCCGACGAGGAGTTTACCGAGGCATCGGCTTTAAAGCTGCTATTCTCTCGCGCTTCCAATCTCATCAGAGAGGCATTCGAGGTAGACGGTGGAGCAGTATTCTACGATGCACAAAAAGGATTCAGCAGTGATGCTGCGCAACCCACTAATCAAGAATTATCTGTTACTGATAGTCAGACGAGTGGTGACGATGACTTTCAAACCGGACTTAATTCTCGATCCTCGATTTCACGACACCCGGGTGCTGGAGAAAGGTCCTTCACTCGGTCCTCGACCATGTCCCCAACACGAGAAATAGAAATCTTGGGATTCTCCACCCCTGAGGCATCTTCAATTAATGGTGATGCATACCCTGGAACTCACTCTTTCCTATCGTTTGAGGAAAAATCATTACACCAGTTTTTGCGCCGGTACCCACGCGGAAAGCTGTGGACTTTTGACTCGGACGGATCCATGTCTTCAGCCTCAGATGATGAAATTCTTAAGGGCTATCGCGGTTCCGCAAAACAAAACAGGAACCCGACACGAGGAAAAAACAAAATTGCTAGAGCTGCAGCGGATGCAAGGTTTTTGTCAACGCATTTTCCTGGTGTTCGCCAATTGTTGTTTGTTCCACTTTGGGATGCTGGTCGCTCTCGCTGGCTTAGTGCATGCTGTGTTTGGTCAACAGAACCCACTCGTATTCTATCTAAGCAGAATGAATTATCGTTTCTCAGTGCGTTCGGCAATAGTGTCATGGCTGAATGTTCTCGCATAAGTACCGAAGTTGCTGATCAGAAAAAAAGTGACTTTATTGGAAGCATATCTCGTAAGCATCGCCTAATCCTAACCATAAAGTAGACTAACCCTAATCCCAACCCTAAGATGAATTGAGGAGTCCACTCCATGGAATACTTGCATCTGCTGAGATACTGGATGATCTTTCTTTACCAAATTTAGCACAAGAACTTGTTGAGACAATTGACAGTTGTGGCCGCACACTTTTAGATACCATTGTGAGTCCCAGCCCCCCCCCCCCCCCCCCTCTCTGCGCCTAAAACCCTCTCTCTATGCCCCAGTTGCCTCCACGGTTTCGACCTTTTCTTTTGACAGCAGCTGACAAATTCTCTCAGAATCATATTCTAGACTTTTCTAAAGTTAGTAGTCTTGAGAAAAATTGGCGCAGAAATCGTCGAGGTACGGCAAAACGAGTATCACAATCGAGTAATTCTGGTCCCCTGGCTTTGCAACAATCTGATTTGCCCATGATAAATTTGTTTGCGCCCGTGGATGTTGCAGTACTCTGCGAAGAGGTGGTTGAGAGTGTGTTTGCTGGTTACGTGTTTCAGAATGGGACGGCGAAAACTTTTGATATGGTTCATGACATACACGACAAAAGCTCCGATTCGAAAAGACATTCAAATTCATCTCTTGCCATACCACCTCCAGCAAGCCAGTCTCCACAGGTATCAGTCATTTTAGACATTGTCCGAGACGATTACAACTTTACCACACAACCTGGAGCATTTCGAAGAATCATCATGAACTTGCTCGGCAATGCGTTGAAGTATACCTCTCACGGTTATGTGCGTGTTAAGTTGGAGACAGCCCAATTAGAGGATCTAACCACTCCTGGGGGCGAGAAGGCCCCGAGATCTATGGTAGTCTTGACCGTAACGGACACTGGAAAGGGTATATCTAGTGAGTTTCTTAGATCGAAGCTCTTCACCCCCTTTGCACAGGAAAATACCCTTTCCAGTGGAACTGGTTTAGGACTGTCCATTGTGAGGAGTATTATCAATCTACTTGAAGGAGACATCACCATCGATAGTGAGGTTGGGCGTGGTACTGGTGAGTAATCCTGAAATTTCCAGCTGCACAAATATATGATGTTGATACAGTGCTAATTTATTTTTTTCTTCAGAGGTCAGAGTATCCTTGCCACTTCTTCGCGAAATACCCAAAGATACATCGCTACCCGTGACACCCAAAGCTGTAACCTCGTTGTTGCGTGAGGCAGATGAATCTGTATCACTATTGCGAAATCAAATAGGTGGCCATGAAATAGGACTCTTTAATTTCAATCCTCCCACGTTGGATCCTGTGATTGCGAAGAAGGGAAGGTTTCTCCAAGCCTCTGTCAGGAACTTTCTCACGAATTGGTATGGTTTGAAGATCGTGCCATTATCAGCAAACCCAGATATTATCCTTGCCAATGCTCCGAATTTATCTGTTCTCGTGGATCTTTGCAAGATACTTCCTCGTAAACATAAACCATCGATACTGGTATTATCGCCACACTCTTCACGATTCAACCACTCATTCTCGGAAGCTGGCATCAGAGGAAATGTCACTGTGGTAGCGAAGCCAGTAGGTCCGCGAAAACTCGCAAGAGCACTTCGATCTTGTCTTGATGGAGCGACAACTATGATTGGTCACGCTGTCACGCCTGATCTATCTACTACGGGACAAGCGAGCACTAATGACCTTAGTAATGTCTTTGAGGATTTACTTATTTCTCCTCATGGGGGTGAAGTACTGGACAATAGTCGAATGGCGGCTGATAGCGAGAATGCCCGGAAAGCCATTGAATCACCAACTCCAAACGCGCTCGTTGAAAAAGGAAAAGAATTTCCCTTTCCTCTACCTCCTGGGGGTAACATCTCTCCTCAGCGAAGAGAAAATTCCTCAGATGAGACCCTCGCTACTCCCACAGCTGCGACTTTTGGTTACACTTCTCAACCTAACGCAGCAGTTGGAACTGAGGTTAGCCAACCAGATGGTTCCTCCTGCGGAATAACAAACATGAGTCAATTCTCAATAGCTGCCGCAACTCCTGATCCATTTGCCCCTAACTTGCTCCTAGTAGACGACAATATGATAAATCTTAAACTCCTCCGCCATTTCATAACAAGGTTAGGCTATACGACAGTTCACGAGGCGGAAAATGGACTTGAAGCTGTTAGGAAATTTGAGGAACGGTCAGAAGGGTATGATATTATTTTCATGGACATCAGTATGCCGGTACTGGATGGATTTGATGCAACAAAGGAGATTAGAAAATTGGAGAAATCAAGACAAGAGCGAGCGACAGCAAATGGTGAAGTTGAGGTGGGAAAGAAAAAAAATGAAGCACTTGTGGTTGCGCTTACAGGATTAGCTGGTAAAGATGATGTGGAGAAGGCAAGGACTTGTGGTATTGATCTTTTTATGACGAAACCGGTGGCTATGAAGGAGGTAAGAAAGATGTTGGAGAATTGGAGGGCGAATCAAAAGGATTGAGGTGGAATGATCAATGATTGTAAGATGAAATGAAGCTTTTGGATGGAATTATGGGACTATGAAAAAAGGAGAACGAATTCTTACGAGGGAAAAAATTGCATTTGAGGGCGTTATGGAAGCATTGCATATAGGCATTTGCGATTCAGAGCTCGTGACATTAACAGCAATGGAGAACGAGGGATGGATGACGATTTTCGCGTGGCGTTTGTTCTGGAGCTTGAAGAAGAAGGGGCTCCTTATACCCTGATGGCATGGCATGCGAATTTTGCTTTAAATAAAAGGATGTGTTTGGGATGGGGATGGAGATGGAGATGGGGATGCTGGGACAATTCAAGTTGGATGAAATGAAATGGCATGAAAGGATGAAGGATAATATACCCAGGAATAAAGGAATGGAGAGTGAGAGGGATAGATCAATGGGCTGATGATTGATGAGATGGATTGGGATGACTTGATGAGATGGATGAATTCAAGTGTAATTGTATGAAATAATGAAATAAATAGATATCATCGTCACACAGTTTATATTGGGATATTCGTCGATGGGTATAGTACATGTGTCCATGTAATTAACAACATCCGATCGACAAAGATCTGATTCCTTAAAATATGTACAAGACAAAAGTCTACTCTTCTCTTCTCTACTCTCTCTACTCTGTGGTTCGGGCATCCTCCCTCTAAGGTTACTTACAAGAACACAACCACACACTCTAAACTCCCACCCCACACCTAAGAAACCGTCACACTCGCCGACCCACTACTTTGATAGCCCTCCACAGCCACAATCTGGTAATTATACGTACTTCCCAACTGCAGGCCCAACTTCTTCCAGGCGGCAAAATGATTCGCCGTCGTCACGGTCCCGCTGGTCCTCTTATTAACCCGTACACTCCAATACTGTTTGAAGGTCGCGGTGCCCTGCACCGATGGCTGATTCGTGCGGGTTGTTTCCAAAATCTTGTAGGTTGAGCCGTCGGTTGTTACGCTACCGATTTCGGTGGCGGCGGAGCTCGGGTCGTAGGTTCCGAAGTCTTCGACTATGTAGTATTCTATTAATGGGGAGGTGGTCCAGCCGTAGACGGAGAGGTAGCTGTTTCCGGAGGGTTTGTAGGTTGCGGTGTAGGTTATTGAGCTGAAGGGTGTTAGTGGTTTGGTTTTGGGTCTGGGGGAGGGAGTATATGAGGGTTTATATGGACGATTTATGTGATTGATGAATTATAGAAAAGGAAAAATATCATACCGTGCAGACCCAACAGCCCATCCCTTTCCTCCTACAAAATTTCCCTTATTCCCCGTCCAACTCACGGCATAATTTCCTCCGGCTCCATTGGCATATGTGACGCCGCCACTTCCGTCAGTCCAGAAGGAGTAATAGTATCCTCCGCTGGTACCGGTAGCGGAAGAAGTTAATCTTCGTTCGAGGACGTTGAGGTTTGGGCTCACGGGTGCCGGGGCCGAAAATACTGAAGCGATGGTTGAGGCTGCTAGGAGGAGGGTTTTGGTTGAGACCATTTTGACGGTTTGAGGTTTAGGTTTGGGTTGGGGATGTGAATGGAGGATGAGGATGGATGATGGGATTTGGTGCAGAGAGATGGGTTTTATATATCATGATATGTACTCTGTACATATGATCAACATGGGTTATTCACCATACCTTCCTTACCTTACGTACTCTGAATACCTTACCTTTCTTTACCTTGTATCCCCGTTCATCTCATCACCCGTTCATCTATCTCAAATTGGTAATATTCAGAGTACCAAGTTAAACTTAAAAATATATGCATCGATCTATTATTGAATCCACATACTCTATACGGAATTCGGAGTAGCTCTAACTCTTAACTCTTAGCTCTCGACGAACAGAAGATCCTTGATCTCTGTTCATTCATTTAGGGGTACTCTGTACTAAACACGCACCCGTTTCACCCGAGTTACTGTACATTCATTCTTCAGATATAATATCTCGAAGGAATATTCCCCGCAAATTTTTGAAAGGAAAAGAGGTGTACCTATCCGGTCCGATACCATGAACTCCGTATATTAATATTAAAACGAGTCGAGACTGCCGACTCCACAACTTCTCTATATATAAAACGTCTTTATTTTCCGTGTAGATGTATTTATTCCCTGAGTGTACAAACTTGTACTCTATATCCTTGATATTGTTAAGTGTGTATCCCTGAATATATCCACAATATATCTCCGTGCTAACTTCTAGGTTTATCCACTGTGTCTGGATACTAGGATACTTCCCCGCATCGTGGATTGAGAGGTCGGAAATAGATGTAATTTCGGGATGGTTGCTGGATTGGGATGGAAGGGATGGTTGATAGGGGATGAATGATGTAGGTTTATTCTGTAGATGTGTATAACTTAGTATAGAAGTAAAGATGTTACGCTGAGCAGAGTACAGAGCAAAACTTGAGAACTCCAAAGGTGGGATGTAAATTCAACAAATGAACTTTAACATGATGAAATAGACGAAATGAAATAAATAAGATTTCACATACTCCATAAAATCATCAAAAAAGGAAAAAAGTCCCACTTCGGTAAACTCATTCTTCATGTCAAAAAAGCTTAGCTTACTCAAGCGGTAAGTCCATGTCAATATCGATATCAATATCAATAGTCCAGACAGACAGATAGCAAGTTCCACAATGTCAAATGTCAGGATCTAGAAAGTGTAAATTATTGACGCAGGGATGCATCGCTCCACTGTTAACGACTGATTTGTTTCAATATGATCCGGGCACCATACATATGGGGGTGCTGGGTATTTATTAGCCGAGCGGGCGCCCTGACTACCGGCATGACGATGGAATTCCGGATAAAAACGGATGAGTTCCTCAGAAGTATTAGGTACTCGTAGAATATGTAATCTTGCCTACGTTGCGTCTCGATGATTCGGCATTTATTGCTAGAATTATTTTTATTGTTTGGAATTTATGTAGGAGATTTAGTTGGTAGATTATTCTTCGAGGAATGAATGCTCAGAGTGCAGAATTAACCTATCTACTGTATTCAGATTTGGATTCTAGGAACCTTATTGTGGGGAGGAGGGATGGATACTCAGTAGGTAGATAACCAAAAAGGGTCACCTGCTAACTAAACGGTCTAGGTCTAGTCTAATTAACCTTAGATCACCGCCTTCACATGTACATTTGGAAATACCCTCACTCACAATATAATCTAAAGTTTAAATCACCGCCTTCAAACATTCAGATCTCAATAGGTAATGAACCTATCCTAAAAATGTATTCTGCTGACAAATCGTCTGATTAGGTTAGATAGTTTAGTTGGCCAGTGTATGTGTTCAGGGACTCCAGGTGGACCTTTCTATAAGATTGTTTACTTTTGAGATTAATGATCATATGGGGTATGCTCCCATACTGAGTACGCTGGCCAACGTATAAAGCATGTGTGGTTTTGGATTTGGACATTGATTCGGTGAGAGAGTTTAATAGGCGGCGTGTATTCATGCAGATTGTAGGATTCAGAAAACAGATACACCTTGGTAGGGAAATCTTCTTAGTATATCACATATATGTGTGATATTTTTCCTGATACTCCAAGGGTTGAAAACTCGGGGGAGAGTGTAGATTTATAGGGCTTGTCATTGTTTTATAAATGAAGCACAGTAAGTATACTGTAGCGAAAGTTCTCATGAGTTGTATATTAGGATCAAGTCAACTCAATCTTCCATGGTCTGTATTTTCTGTTTGGTCTAATATTCGATCGCAAGGTTTGAGTTAGGGGTCTTGAGATCCGTTTTATATTTCAGTATTTCAGTGATTTCTGATAAGTTATTGAAATCGAGGAATAATTACATGCATGTCAGATGTCAAAGGAGACGAAAAGGCGGCGGGCGTCAGCGGTGTAGTACCGTCTACTGAGAGGATACCGGTGAAGATATGCCGGTAGTTCAGCATGAAATGCCGCAGCCAGACGGTTACCTCCTGGAAAGTTGTTGCGTGTGGAGGCTGTATTTTTCAGTGTCGAGCCTCTTATAGATTTATTCAGGAGGTATTGTTAGAGGTATTGTTAGCCTCTTTCTTACTCCTTTTTTCTTCCATACACAAGGAAGAGCGACTGAAAATTTTAATATCACATCCTCTATTCGCGGTTTTCAAAGAACTTTTCAACAGTAATATACTCCAAAGATAGTGAAACTTCACAAGTCAAAAGAATCTCCTTAAATCATTCACTGCAATTTATACCCTCTATCAATCAGATTTACCACATCATCATGTGTCAGAAGATTTGTAGAAAGTACACTGCATTCGTTGAAATTCCTGTGGTTATGTAGGTAATTATGAAGTCACTTATCGGTGTTAATATTGGGATTCAAGAGATGTGAATGTGGATATGGAGTTTCTTATGCTTGGAAATCATGAAAAGAGGAGTTGGACGAGTATTCTCGTTAAAGTTTAGGAAGTCGGTGACATGCGTAAGATAAAATGATTTTTGTTGATATTTTGGACATGCAATAGGAAGGCAAGTTGTGATGATCTATCTGTATTATTTGGGACAAGATTGAATATGTGCGGTTAAGTTGGAGAGATGGATAGATGAATGGACAGCTAGACGCGCAGTAAAACCGGCTGGATAATTCATGGCGTTGGATTCCAGTATAAAGTGTATGATGAATATTCAAGAAGCACGTCTAAGTCCTCATACTGGGTTTTTAATATCATGAAATCAGAAAGTAGAGGATAGTACCGCGTGTGTGTGCGGACCTGGTGACGATTCATTGATGTTTTTCTCGAGTTCTTAGTATGAATATCTGAGAAATGCTCACTTGGCAAAAGCCAAGTGGTTTGATTCGGCAGGAAAAATAGAGGATAAATTTATATCAGGGATTTTTTTAAACATTGTACAGTTATCAATGTTATTATTTCCATGTTCTTAGTATCTCAAGAATAAGAGAGCGACTTTAATGTAGTCGATAACCGGTTTAGAAAGCATATGGAGACCGGATAGAATAGTATAATAGGACAAGGAAGAATGAAATCATGTAGTGCTTTGCTTTGAAGTCAACTGCAGATAGGTAGATTTAAATTATGGTAGTTCTCGCTGTCTACTCTTTCCACCGGCTGTTCTCATCATCACATACCATGGCATGCATCATATATCATTAAAGAAATTCTCAAAAAAAGAATGGAGGGTGAATTTTCATTGATGAAATAAAACAAGATCTGGAGATTTTGGGATTTCGGATCTATTGTTCGTAATACTCATCATACTATCCATAACATCCTTCATTGTCTCGTTCCTTCCCACCAAATTCTTTTCTCACCAGATTCATCTCGGTCAGAAGAGACTCCACCCTTCTCTATTCAGAAATCAAATCATTAAAATCTTTATCAATACTGCTATCATGCATTTGCTGTGTGTATCATGGCAAAGCTTGTAATCTTACATTAAAATCAATCCTCCATCCTGAAAATACATCTCAGCTTATTTTCGCCATGAAAACATATCATGGAAACACCTAAAGGACATTCCACTACTGCACCATACATGAGCCCGTTGCTATTTTGCTGTCAACCTTGAAAGTTATCGATAATATCCAAATACCACTTCACTTTTTCAATTGAAACAGAAACTACAGAAACTACAGAAACTTTGGTATCCCCACTGCAATTGCAAGATATCACTAAAAAGACTCGTAGAGGAGCCAAAGAGTGAAGATGTTCATGAATTCTATTATAAAACCCCTTTTATTTTATCCGAAATATATATTCAGAACTTCGACATCCTGCGCGCGTTATCTAATTAGATCCTCGGTTATTGTATCAATCATTGGTACACCCACCGGTGGTTAAGCTGCTTGTGCTTATGTCTGCGAAGATTCCAAGGTAAAAAAACAAACGCCATTTTCAACACGGCCTGCTCCTTCATTCAACATTCAAAGAAAAGAGGGGGGGGTTGAACAAACTGTATATATACAATAGAATTTTCAGAGATAATAGGAAGGATTTCGATGAAACATTGGAGGACTACTTCCATGACGTGCTTGTATTGGGAAAATGTTGGTGGATGTGAGGGACTGGTCATATTGGCAAAGGTGTTAAGGATAATTTGAGTCGATTTCCTGGTAGCTTGTGATGCGAGTGCAGGAAATTGATAAGTTTAAGAAGCTCTGTTGGCTTAAGAGGAAGTAAAGGATCGATAATATTGGGAGGGTAGTATAATAAGCGTCTCGGTCTCTTGCAGGGCAGCTCTTCTTTGGGATGGTATTGAAATGAGAAGTAACTGCTCCGACATTTGCTAAAGGAAGAGTTGATAAAATACAAAGGATATTTTCAATATAAAATTGTAAGTTATCATTATCCAATCCAAAGGCTTAATTGAGTACATTATTTTTATTACTATTTATAAATAATCTTTAAATAATCCATTTTGCAGATTATCAATTCAAATTCTCAAATTATTTATTTTGTATACAAATTATCTCTAGATTATTCATTAAAACATTAAATCCACACCGCGGGAAGAACGATTCGAGGGACGGAATCACCCTTTATTTATTTACTTTTCCCTTATATTCATCCAGACTATATCAATATATTTGATTAACATACCCGTTGCGGTGATTGCTTGTCATTAGTGGATCCTGTTATTAATAAGAAAGCAGATCTTGCTTGTGCTATACACGCTTCGAGACTTATATACTTCTCAAGAATATTGGCGAGACAAGACTGAAAGATTGAACCAGAGAAGAATGTTTTTTGAGAGAGGTGCAGGGATAGCCCTCGAGTAGGAACTAATATTCGTAAAACAGCATGGGAGAGCACTGGCGCCTTTGGATACGTATCAATTCTGTGACGAGATCTGCTTTGATGCCCCCGAGGCAGGAAATAAGACACTTCATCTGGCGCTTGCTGGACTCAGAAGGTATAAACCAGACCTCACTCCAACAAAAGCAATAAGTAATTGAAAAAAAGGACCCACATTGCTCCAGATTTGCCTGCAAGTTGCCGGCAACAAGCTCACTCTAATTCGATATTCCTGGAGTCTAGTCCGTCATGAAAATAAAGCTTTACACGAACTTCAACCCGGACATCCGCCCCAATTTCGGTGAAACTTTTGCCCGGCGACCACCTCGTCGCAATGACCAGCTGAGAAGGCTTTGGACTCTGTTGCGGCGGCATTCAAAGTTTCGAGCTAGTACCTTACAGTCACTGCGTCTTTACGTTCAAGGTCGACTACTCCAGCTCTCAGTTATAGTTAATGCCAAAATTCCAACTATCTTGTATCCGTGTTTGTGGCAGCTAGAAAAGGGGGAAAAGAGCGGATGGTTTTGCCTTATCTGCTGGACTGGAAGCTCATTGAAGTACCAGCAAAATTACTCAGAAGCGTTGCCATCGCGAAGCTGAATGGACGCCACGTTGAAGTTGAGTTGTCTTCCCATGAGGAATTGGTAAAGCAGCTGCCTTGAAGAAAAAGAATGTTGATTTACACGGCCTTCAGCTAAAGCTCATTGCTCGTTATAAGAATAGCACGTAGAATTCTAGCTTCCAAGGTTTCATCCGTCGATTGCGATGAGGGAACATGGGTGTAGAAGCAAAAGTCAAGTGGTAGTCGAAAGAGCACCGATGGAGCTAATTTAAAAGGTCAAAAAGGAGATCTCTGGCAAAAGTATTGTCGATAAAACTGCCGATTAACCTGACCAAGAAAGAGAGTATATAGTCAATTGCGTACTTGATCTGGAATCAACAGAGAATGGTAAAGTATTCCACGGTACCGAAAATAAATTCGACGCATCTATGAGCATATGCAGGTTTTACTACGTGGATCCAGTAACGTTTCCGGACTCATTTATCGAAGGTATGGATTCAATTATCGGCCGAGGTCTCATCGCCTCGCACCTTAAGTACCACCTAGAATCATAACGGCGAACCCCAATTAGGCAGAAACAAAAGTGGGACAAGAATCATTCTCATAACGATTGTGAAAGCTTCGACGTTCCATTTCAATATATTGTGCTATCCCAAGTAGCAAACCGAGTTTCCATATTCTCATTTTCTGGGACAGAAGCTACTTCCTAGCGATTTTCCTCTCACTCGAAAAAGAACCTTCACCAAATAAGACCTGCTGGAGAGCAAATCATGGTGGACTTTCAGATTTTCATAGTTGGAAAATTACTTTTCGGTGAATAGCAGCCTTCTCCAATCGCGGCAGTTCTCATGTGTGATTCTAGGACCTGTAATCCGAGGCGGGAGAAAAGCCTGTGGGATTCATCAAAGACCATCGAGAACGGAGAAGATGAGACGGTGTAGAAAGACCGAAAATAACAGGAAAGGAAGCTTAGCAAATATGACGCTTGTCTTCCTCGTAGAAAAGAAATTTGATTGTTAAGGAACCATTTGAGACACGTTTCGATCGTTATGGACGCAGTAGGATAGCTTTTCCAGACTCAATTCCCTTTATGAAAGTTAACTAAGATCATGGCCAACTTAACCTGAGGCATATCTCACGGCTGTGCTATACGACTTCCTGTTTTCCTCTTCGCAATGGAGAGGGCTCTGAAGGGTGTTGAATTTGGGCAAACCTCTGGCAATAACGGTGGTTTTAGCCTACGCTTATTTCTGGACAATCATCCAGCACGACATTGAAAGTTAAAGTCCCTGTCCTGGAAGGCTCGATAGGGATATTCAATTCCACGAGCAAGTCGTCACTCATCTTGACAATCGCAGGCTTCCTATCTCTCAACCCACGTCTCGTCATGAGCTTAATCAACACGCATATCTTCATCCACTACACTTTCTGCTTAGGATGTCGTACATGAAACTCAGTCAAAAGAATTCGGAGAGTTTGGAGGGGATACCAAGAAGAGTTGATCCCAAGCATACTTTCATGGTTGATATAATCCGATTTCCTGCATACTAGAGATCCCTGTGAAATTATAGAATCAACATTTTATATATCCAAAGCCCTGGAATATCGTAAACTTGGAAGCAAGGAATTTTGTGCATATGTTGCAGACAGAACGTGTGGTTGGATTCGAATGATGGTTGTGTGCACTATTCATTGTCGCGCGGATGGATATTTCTTTCCTGTGTAGAGAATGTGAAGACTGTGAGATGAACTAAGAGAGATCCATCATCGATCTACTCAATAGCACCGAGATCAATTGAGGTGAATGAATTGAAAGTCATTGTTGGGAGACTGAATAAGTAATGTAATGCGGATATGATGGAATGAATTCCTCTTCTCATTCATTGTCCACCTGAATGGAACAATGACTTTCACTGCACACTTTGTTCCAAGGTCGAGTATTTCATCAATGTTTCAAGGACAATCCGGAATCCAACACTGGAGAGAAAGTTCAATAGCCTATTGTTGATGAATGAAATCCGTGCCGGCTAGAGAAAAAGTGCGGATCAATTGGTGGAGTAAGAGAAAGGAAAGGTTTGGATGAGAGAGAAAAATATAATGTTCAACTGGAAAGTGTGGATACAAAATACAAGCTATTTCGTGCGCATAACGACTCTACGTCAATTAGCATTGGATATCGTGAAGCATAGTAGATTTTGCGAATATTGGCCTGGAAGGAAGATTCAACCCGATGGTTGGAGGTTGATCTCCAAGTACTGGTCAGATATTGACTTGAATATGAATTAGATGTTGAGCGCAGATATCTTTCACTGCCATAGTGTTGTTGTTGATTGTCTATAGCGTTGCTGTTCATTGTCCATAGAGTTGTTGTTGATGTTGTCGTCGACATTCCATCTCACCAAAATTGCGGGGAAGGAAAAGATAACCGGTCAACTAACTAATGCCCAGCCACCAAAAGTAAACACGAGTGGCTTAAAGCCACTCGTGCCACTGTATATCCACTTAATCAGTTCATCACATCACCACTTTATCTGCCAACACACCACTCCTCACACAACCTACGGAGCATAATACAACAGTCGTTACTCGGCATCGCTAAAAGCGGAAACAAACGGTTTTCCGTGCGACGGGTATCGAAGGCAACTACGGAGTAAGCTTGGTGAGCATTGGCATAGCATAGCTGCATAAGCAGGAATCTACGGAGTGTGGAATGATCATTGGAATACGAGGAGATCGGCATTTGCTTTATCAGTGGGTGGTACTTGTGATCTATATTTAGATGGTGCTGCATTTGATGCATTTGATGCATTTGATGCATCTGACGTACGGAATCAAACGTCGCTGAACAACCAAACTCGTATACTTACATCCCGTACTGGTTTCTTAATTCTCGTACTCGTCCTAACAGCAAGTCAGACTTGACCTTACTTTATGTAAGCACGTCTATTGATTTGATGAGTTTGAGTTCATCATCATCACCGATTCACCGGTAGGCACGGAGTATCCATCGACGATAATCTGCTGCTCCCCTCATAGACGATGGAGTAAATACGAGAATAAAAGCGGTGTCTACCAAGCAAATGCGGGTACTTCGTATCTTGGCATCGTGCGCATTATCGACCATCTCGTACTCCGTACACGATTTCTGACGCCTCAACCTTATGCTTATTTCTCCGCATTTTTACTACGCATTGCATCAGATGATTTGGATGCGATGTGATGTTTTGAGATGCTTTCTCGTAATTGACGGCGCAGCTGCTGGTGTACTCCGCTATCACGAGTATTGAAAGACAATGATGTAGATAGATATGGGGCGGGAAGGAGGGGTAGAATGTATATAAGGGTTGATGTGCGCTGAGAAGGAATAACATCATCACTTCACAGTATCATCAGTTATCTACAAGACTTCCAGACTTCACAAGCAAACAAACAAACAAATCAACCAATCACCAAAAACTAAACCCAAACCCAAATCAAACAACAATCAAAATGCAATTCCCAACAGTCGCCACCCTCCTCACCATGGCCACCAGTGCCCTCGCCATCACCGTCTCCTACGACACTGGATACGATGACGCATCACGCTCCTTGGACGTTGTCTCCTGTTCCGACGGAAGCAACGGACTCATCAGAAAGGGTTACAGCACCCAAGGATCCTTGCCAAACTTCCCCAACATTGGTGGTGCATCCACTATCGGCGGATGGAACAGTGCCAGCTGTGGAAGCTGTTATCAATTGAGTTATGCAGGAAGAAGCATCAATGTGCTTGCGATCGATCATGCGGCGGCTGGATTCAACATTGGTCAGAGGGCTTTGGATACTTTGACTGGTGGTCAAGCCGTCGCTTTGGGAAGAATCGATGCTTCTTATGTCCAACTTGACCCAAGTGCTTGTGGATTGTAAATTGGATGAGATGAGATGAGGAGGTCAGGAGGGGAAGGACTATACTGGATGCAACACATGGAACGACGATGTGAGAATAGAACAACGAAGGATTGTATGGAGATGGTGAAGGCGGATAATGGAGGTGATGAATAACGAGAACTTAAGCAAATGAATAATGATAATGCATGTTTTGCTACCTAACTCTTCTCCTCTTTTGACCTACAACATGATTGATTCTCAACAACCCGAGTGTTTTCTGTGTAACCCTTGAATAACCCCAAGTTTTCTACAAATACTTACTAACAGGAAACTAGCTCGTGTAACACACACGCCATGAAAAATTCACACAAATACAATAACCAACAAGTCGATCTAAAGGATTGGATGTGCCAATGAAGTTAATGCTCATGAATATTTACTAGAGTTCTGTAAGAGAGAAGTATGTAAATTATACATGTATCTATCAGTACATCCAGTGATTACGCTACAGCAAATAAATAATATGATATATATATATATGTATTCCCCCAACCATGAGACCAAAACAAACCAAAACTAAACCAGAACGCCCAATTCTGGTACCAAATCCAGCTTTACTCCCAAAAATTATATCGTGTCCATGCTCCATCTTCCATCTTACACCGACGCCATTCACATTACACGCTTAACAGATGGGACGGTCCCACCCCAAACGTCCCGATGAAACCCCAAGAATTTCTTCAACTGCTCCTCAAAATTCCCCATATACTCCACATGCTTATATCTACACCTCACTTCGCGCAACCCTGCAAACCTAAGCAAGGCCCCATAATTCAGCTCCTCCCAACACTCCACTCCCCCTTGTCCCTCATATTCCTCCCCCATCTCCTTACATCTCAACTCCTCCTGATACTTGAGATGCACATACATGGTATTTTCCCAATCCAGTCCCATTAACTCTATCCCCCTCGTCCTCCTTAAAATTCTCCCATCAACCCCGTCCAAAAAACGCATCCACTCCATGAATCTCCTTCTCGCCTTTACATTTTCCGTCCCACATAAATCTCCGGCGGAAAACCCAACGATATCAATCGAGGGATTAATACAAATTGGTTGTCTCATCGCTTTACTGAGAAGAATTCCACAATTTCCACCTGTTTTCCCACGGGATCCAGAAAATTCGCATCGATATATTAGGGTGTAGAGGAGAAGGGTTTCGGCACGTGATTCGGAGCAGATACTAAGCGTTATGGGTGGTGGTGAAGAGAGAGCTTCCGAGGAGGTGATGTTGTAGGAGAGAGATATGGTGCGGGAAGGAGGAAATAAGGCACGCCAGATTTTACGCTGGAGTTCGAGAGGGAGGAGCGGGAATTGGTGAAATTGGAAAGGAGGGGCTGCTGAGACTGGAGGTGAGGATGAGGACTGAGTTTCTGGGTCGGCGATTGACATTTTGACTTTGATAGTTTTTTCTTTTTGGTTTTGTTGATATAATTCGATTTAAGAGACGTTCCTTGTATATACGCAACTTCCTATTCCTGCAAGTCGAAGGACGTCCAAAGTAGATTCAAAGTATGATTTCAAAAAGACTAACAACAACACAACACCAAAACGATGACATCCAAGAAAAAAAACCTTTTAAAAAAACTGTATAAACCCAAAAAAATTTCATCCGCAAAATTATCTCAAAAGTCGCGTGTCTAAACTCGAGTCATGAAGCTCTTTTCTCTGACGTCTTTTCGGAACGGGACACAAGGCCAAAGCTAGAAAATTCTAGAGATTCTAGGGATTCTAGCGTTTCCAGCCTTATGATGAAACCAAAGTTTAAATTTGAAAACTTTGAAGAATCGTATACATCAGTGACGTCGAATATAGAGATGAAGAAGTTATTGACGAAAAATGAAGTTGAAGATGGATAAATGATTGAGGCGAAGTATACATAAGATACCTAGATAGATTGTATCTTCACCGCTGTGCTTTGCGGCCGAGTATATAGAAAGGTTAAGGTTCGCCCCTCACCGCGCATTCGCATTTCTCACACTTTGATGAATAAAGTTCCGAGCGAAAAACATGCTGGTGTTTGGGGTTTTGATCTTTCCATGATGGATGACAACTAATCCATACCCCCATGGTTCTTTTGCGTCTTGCGCGACGGGCAACGAGGTGTTTCGACTACCGTTTACTTCGCGTTGATGATGGCCCGATATGTCCAGCGAATACTACCTAAGTAAGTAGTTCACCCGACTGAGACATGTCGACGTAAGTGTTCATAACGAAAGGGTTTCGTTTAGCCAAGAATCAGATATGCAACAGAAAACAGTGATCAAGGCCATGTGACCAATCATGTGCTGGTCATGTGCCGGTCATGTGCTGGGAATATCATGGTTTACCCAAAGATAGAAAAATCTTTACATGTTTCATCAATGACCACCAGACCCGACAAGAAGTTTTATTCGAGGTTTCGAGTGCCTGTCAATACTTTGAAGTCTGATGATCGGATCAAACGGATACTGCATTCCTCAAAGACCCACCACACCACGGCACAGAAATCAATTGCAAACAAACAAGGAAAACCCAGCGTGTTGGTTCTGGTGTTCTTGAGCGGCTCGGCACAACCGTTTGAACCATGACAGTTGCGGAACAGCCTACTTTTGGATTTTCTTTTGATCCTCACTTGTCAAGCTTTTAACCATGTGAAGTTATGAACTCAATTTGATATAAAAATCCTCAAAATCACATATGCAGCTGATGGTTGGTTCGTTGGGCAATTCGTCTTTAACGTCCTTTAGAATTAAAGGAGTTCCAACAGAATCGATTCCAGCTTATCGGATCTGTCTGAATAAGGCTAGTATTGCGAAGAACGATGGATCCCCTGGGATGGTATCCTCACTATGGGTTTTACGAGCCCTATGAAAGTAGTTCTTTGTTAGGTGATCATGGCAGCCATCCATCCATCAACTTATCAACTCATCAGAGGCTTCGCAATCCATGATCATAAATTGACATGGACCATTATTTGTCATTGGTATCTTTCCAGGCCCTAGGGCAATTACTGGGTGCGTTGGACGGCAAGGGATGGTTCATATTGACGAATAATTGGAATCCTACGGAGTAATTCAATTCCAGGTACGCCCCTTGTTTTCTCTCACATCGTCATTCATTTTGTTCAGCTGCAATCATAAACCCCTAAGTTAGACCGTGAAAGTTAGTTCTTCTATGATTATGATCTGTTCCCCCAAACTTTCATATGCTACCGCTCCTTGATTGGTCTTAATCAATGATCCAGGGCTTGAAATAGGATCCAATCATCCGTCTGATCATCAACGAAAGCCTACGCAAGGAGAATTGCCTCGGGCTTCGGACGATGACAAGTGGGGCGCCCATGATTTCATCTGAAGCTATTCCCATTTCATGGATAGATGTAAAAATCTAAGTGGACTTGAACAAATGACAGCTCTCCACAAATTATACCATGGATATGCGATATCTCAACAGCACGAGCCGCGATACATTCAAAACACACCCAGTGATATCTAAAAAACATTAACAAATCTTCTTTCAAACCCATTTCCAAATGTTCTAGAGGAAACAATGAGACGATATTCGCTTATGGCTTTTTGTAACGAATGGAAATGGTTTATGCGATCCATTCCCAGACTTGATCTGCGCAAAATCTATCGATCCGTGGAGACACAAGGTTAAGCAATTTTCAAATTAACCAGGAATGTCCATGTCAATATGTCAAATGGTGGCAATTATTAAGAAAGGGAATTGAAAAAAACCATGCTTCGTTAATCATCTACCTATAATATTGCTTTAATCAGGATGGGGATTTAACATCTTGATAAAATCTACCTTTCACTTCAGCGGCCCTGGAGCCTATTCTCCACTCGTTCTTGGTTATCCTCCACACTCTTTTAGCTTTTGACCACTGACAAGTTTCTTTCGTTACATATATTATTGCCTGATGCTTCGTCCACAGTAGGATTTGGCAGTGCCACCCTCAATGTATTGGTGTTACGAAGTTGAAGGCTTTCGAAAACCTGGTCATTGGATCTGAGATTGCCCAGATGATATGAGCAATTCAAAACTCGTCGTCGAGGCATGGACATGCTGGGCCATAGCCGTCATTTTTATCACAGTACGAATATCTGCAAGACTTACGAAATTAGGATGGAGAGAACTAAAGTTGGATGATGGTTTAATGTTCTGCGCTCTGGTTCGTCGCCCTTGAAGAATGTTGGGATACCAGTTCTGATTTCCATTGATAGTTCGTATACACAGCTGAAACAACTTCATCATATTATCTCGTAGCCCGCTGGTTAGGTTATTCAAATAGTGGAATGACCGACAAAGAACGCCAGACTCTGGACCCCAATTCTCTAGAATGGCTTTATCGAGTTAATGGAGCCAAAACTCACATCTGGGATTGGGTAACCTATGTGTCATTGATGTGGTTACTGAAGGCTTGTTGGATTGCCTATTACGCTCGTTTGATGTAAGACTAGTTCTCGATGTATGACTTGGATATTAACTGACACTAAACTGTAGTTCAGCTGCTGAGAAAAGATCATTGCGACGTATTACAGTAGGATACGTGGTTTTGGGACTTACGTATCTATCAGCTATTTTGGCAGTACTTTGTAAATGTCTGCCATTAAAAAAGCAATGGCAAATTTACCCAGACCCAGGAAGTGAGTAATTTAAGCCAAGTCGATTCGGAAACCATTCTAATGCAAGATCACAGATTTCTGTTATCCTGGAAATTCAAGCTTTCAGATGGCTTTCATTATGTCTATTAATACATTGACGCACATGTATATCATGGTCATACCTCTTCCTGTACGTCTAGACGACCAACTTTCCAATCATTCATCTAAACCATGACTAACATAATCCAGACAATTCTTAGCACAAAGGGTATGCTACCATTTCAGAAAGTCTTCCTTCTAGTACTTTATAGTGGAGGATTTCTTGTGACCATCTTTGGAATTTTACGCTGTGTTTCTATCTTGACTGTAAGTTTCGGTTTTACTGTATTGATGCCATTTCCACTTCCCATTTCCCATCTCGCAAATCCTGTTCACATTTCTTTTCAATTGTCCATCTTTCCTCCCCATGACATTGAACATCTAAAACAAGTCCAAAGAACTAACCCGCCCCGTCTAGGCCCTAGGCACCACAACCTCTGCAGGCGAATGGTCCCTTCGAGAGTCCTTCCTCGCAGTCCTCGTCACCAACCTACCGATTGTCGCGCCCATCATCAAACGCTATAGTCAACAAGTCCGTAGTCAATCTACTAAAATCTCTTCCTACAGAGGCACCTCATCGTTCAACGATAGCACGGATTTGGAATTAAATGATCTAAAGGCTCATCACGGCAGATCAAGATCACGAGGAAGAAGACAATCCCTCATTTCGCGGATCAAGGATGTGGGACCTAAGGAATGGGATGACGATGAAGTAATTATGGTTCCGAAACCTACACGAGGAAGATTTGGCTCAAGGACGAAAAGTCCCACGCCAAGTGATGATGTGAGGAATGAAGATATGCATACGCATATGCCCGTACAGAGAAGTTATAAAGAAAATAACCCAATGTCCGTATTACATCTAGAAGAATTAAACAGCTTGGATTTAGTACCCAAAAAAGAAAAAAGTAACATGAGGACGACGATTGAAGCGGGTTGGGGACCAGGAAATCATAATCGCTGGAATTGGCACAGGGAGGAGCCGGGCAATGAGGAAGAGGGAGATGTAGAAGAGGGCACTATTAGGGTCGTGAGGGAATTTAGGTTTACGAATACTGCTACTGCGGCTTTTGGGGGGCCTGTTGCTGGTCGATAGGTTGGTGTGGTATGGTGTTCGGTATGAAAGGAGGGTAAGGATGAGGATGAGGATATGTATACGCGAATGAGAGCATGAAGATACTCACTCTAGCAGGAATGACTTGTATAAATGTATGTATACATGTATATTCATGTATATCAAAGAAGACAAAAGAGATAGAAATATTATAAAAGATGATAAAAGATGACCGTTGGTAAGGAACCTGTATATATATATATGTATATCTGATACCCGACTTTAGCATTTTTGAGGGGGGGGATTTATCTCCTATTCAAAGTAAGATTTATATATTTTTAATTATATTTGTATGTATATATATAGATATTTATAATTAACAAGTTTATAAGTTTATTTATTTGTATTTTTTGGGGGATTTATTTATATAGGAGCAACCGAACTACTCAACATACAAACATACAAACAAGGATTTAAAGTTCTCACTTCCCTACTCAACAACACCCGATTTAGCAATCGCAACACGAGCTCTAGGCGTACCAGAACGAGTACCAAGACCCTCGATTTTCTTCACTAGATCCATACCCTTGACTACCTCGCCAAAAACTACATGTTTTCCATCTAACCAAGGAGTGGCAATTGTGGTGATGAAGAATTGAGAGCCATTGCTGTATATATATGAAAAAAAAGTCAATTATCAATTATCAATTATCAATCTCCGACCGATTCATAGACATAAAAAAAAGGGTGATTAAATTAAAAAACAAACTTACGTATTCCTCCCCGCATTCGCCATACTCAATTGTCCCGGCTTCGTATGTCTGAGTAAAAAATTCTCATCATGGAATTTACTACCATAGATAGATTTTCCACCTGTTCCCTAATTTTCGCATGGTATTAATTAGCAATTTTCTCACCAATTGTACATCCATCATCATATATATCATGGAAGAAGAGATATGGAAGTACATTTCCTCTCGTGAAATCTCCACCCTGTAACATAAATTGCGGAATAACACGATGGAAATGACTCCCCGCATATCCAAAACCATGTTGTCCGGTGCAGAGTTCGCGGAAATTACGGGCTGTGCGGGGAGTAATCTCATCGTGGAGTTTGAATGTGATACGGCCGGCGGGAGCTTGTGGTTATGTTGTTAGCATAGGTGGTAAAAAATAATGATATAAAGGTTTGGGAAAGAGGGAGTAAAAGAAAGTAAAATTACCAGAATCAATAGTAATATCAAAAAAGCAATTTTTGCTCGAGTTGTCTTGAGATTTATTTGTAGTTTCTGTGATTGAAGAAGATGCGGAACTTGGACTTGGACTCGAGGATTGAATGAATGGGAATGAAGAGGTAATGGAAAAGAATGAAGGTGTTAAGAGATTGAAGAGTGAAGAGTTGTTTCCTTCAGTTGATACGACGGGTGATGGGTATGCATATTTTTGGAAAGGCATGTGGAAGGGCGGTGCCATGTATTTTGGCCTCGTCTCATTATGAAGCCATTGAAAGGTGGAAGTGGTTGAAAACATGTTCGGTTTGGGGAATAATTTGATCAGACTAGATCTCGATATTATTGCTGGTCGTGATACCGGAGGCTCAACATATATAAAGGTTTATTGATATCCACACGTGACTTTGGCAGATTCCGCAGTTTAGCCATCACCTCACATTTGTGCACAATCTCATTCAAATATAAAAGGTATTATCGATGGCAATTGCTTGATATGTATACCATCTCAAATCTTTTCATCCCATCTCATCTCAACTCAGCTTAACTTATCCCACTCCATCTCACTAGTTCAAACATCAATAATAAATATCCAATCTAACCCCGCATTCATCATCCTCATCATCCTCATCATCCTCATCATCATCATCATCATCATCATCATCCAAAAAACAAGCATAAGAATCATATCCAAACAACATTCATTATCCATTATCCATTATCCAACTAGTCTAACAAAAATCAACATTACCTACTAAAATCTACATCAAACATCGCATTTATCGCTAAGTCGCTACATACTCCAGCAATGCATACATAGCGTAATCAACCCTAACATTTCATATTCTGTATTCCCTTTAAATACGAATTTTCATTCATCTCGCTGTGATGTGGTTGTATTACGTTTCCTGCTTTTTTCTGTAGTGTACCATACCGAAATTCCTCACAATTGAGTATCCAATTCTATGTCCGTGTTCAACTTTCCAGATTGAGATTCGCTTGCTCCCACTGGTAAATTTTCAGTGTTCCGACTTGGATTCGATGAAGTTTCAAATGATGTAACATCCTTCGAGGCAACATCAATGTCAGTTCCCGACATCGAAAGTGCCCCAGCCACTGTTTCAATGTTTTCTGACGTTTCAAAGGTAGCAATTTGAGGAATCCCCTCCATTTTTTCAATAACAGGATCCCCATCAGGTGCATCAATCTCCATAATTACCTGTTTCTGCCTCTCAACCGCAATCTCAGCCTGCATCACACCTGGAGCCTGAGTTTTCATTGAGCTCGTAATAACAACATCTTTTCCCTTCCATCCCATTGAACTTTCGATTTCCCTCATTCGTAACGTTCCATCAGCAGCAGCTTGTCTCAGCTGTTCATACCCTCTTTGGTCCACACTTTGACCAACTTCATACCTATGATTTTGGATAATAATATCTGATGCATAATTTGGCATTACCATCTCTTTTGGTTGATTTGGTTTAAGTGCCAAGAACAAAACTGCTACACTGAGGAGTATAATGAGTACATTTTTCCGATCGCGCATCAGCACCCTTGCAGCTTTGATCAAAAGTTCGCTGAGTGATTCATCGCCTGAAGGCGTACGAGATATCGAAGTGGAGGATAAGTCTTTGTTCCTGGTAGAAGCTTTATTAAAGATATTCTTTAGACGTTCTTCTGTCGAATTTTCTTGTTCTTCGAATTTTCGTTTGGATTCTTCTTCCTCCTTGGCCTTCCTCAAAACTTCCTCTTCCTTCAAAATCCTCCTCGCTTCTTCCTCAACTTCTTCTCGTTCGGCCAATTCCGCCTCGAAAATTCTTAGTGCTTCTTCTTCTAAAGCTTTCTGTTCGGCGACTTCTTCATGAATACGTTGAGCTTCTTCTTCCAATGCAGCCATATCTTCTTCATGAAGTTGTTGGGCTTCTGCTTCTAGTTCTTCGGCATTTTGGTCTTCATTAACATTCAATGACTCTGATTCGAGGTTGGCGAACTTTTCGGCCTCTTTCTCCTCTTCATGAAGTCGTAAGGCTTCCTCTTCAAGCTGTCTAACTTCTTCTTCTTCGACTCTAGCTGTCTCTTCTTCTTGTCGTAATGCTTCATCTTCCCGGGCAATTCTATCAGCCTCTTCTTCTGCAGCTTTAGAAGCAGCTACAAGCCATTCTTCACGAGCATTTCGGGATTCAACATCTCCCCTCTTCGGACGTAAAGTAACCTTGGCCAAGTCTTGCTCATGTAACCTTTGAGCCTCCGATCCTAGACTTTCACCACATGAATCATCATCAGAATACTGATCATAATCATCATCCCGACCCCTCTCCTCTGCTTCTCGTAATCTCTCAATAAGATCTTCCATATCCTCAACCATCCAAGGTTGAACAAATGGTTCAATTTCCACATCTACCCTTTCCATTTCCCTCCATGCCGCTGCCCAAGCACCTGCTCTCATTAATCCATTACTTGCAAAAATCTTGATATTAAACCTTTTGTCATCTTCATCTTGATCATCATCCTCATATCTCACATCCCGACGACATATGTCGCACCAAACTTTCTCCGGCCTATTTTTAAATCGACCTGTACTACCAAATCCACTATCTCTCTCATCTGCAGAATCATCATCCGAAGACGTAGTATTCGGTCCAATATAATGACCACACCGAAGGATTTTGGCCCGAGGACGGACGGGAAGTTCTAAAGCATCGAGGAATCGTTCTTCAAGACATTCATAACTATCCTGTGGATGAGGAAGTAAGATTCCACGTGTAAGAATTGTCTCACTGAGCTTTTCTTGTAAAAGATAATATGCCTCACGAATGTTGTAGAGATTTGCTGGTAATTCTGGAGCGACGATGGCCTTGGAATATTGCCATTGAAGTGGTAGGACGGTGACATGTAAGAGAACGAGAGGGGATTCTTCCCTATTCTTCTTGAAACGAGTTGGTGTACGACTTTTGGAGTATTGAGAACCAGCTGGGGTACCGAGACGAGAAACGGTAGGATTTTGTTGTCGTTTGGCTGAATGAGGTGTAGAGAAGAGTGAAGGTGCTGGTGAATACATTTTCATTGCACGAATATCGGATGGCGTACGAAAAGGGTGTCGTGGAACTTTTCGAGGACTGCATGATGATTCTCTTGCTTTCGGTGCAGATGCACGAGAGATACCACTAGGAATCCGGGAGATGACAGACTCTGTAGAAGCTTCTTCACCAACGATAGGTGAATTGAGTTCAATCAATTGTTGAGCTTCTTTACTCAAATCAAGCTGTCGGTTTGATTGCCATGAGCTTCTGTTACTCACACTTATTTTGTTAGGCGCTTCATCTGCAGAATTCATAGAGAAACGAGGACTTTCTTCAGAATCATTACTGAAAACATCATCGTCGACATCCCCATAATTCGAGCTGCTATGTCTACTTTTTATATCCTCACCTCGTAGATACCCACGTTTTGTTTCGGCATCGGTACTGGAAGGATCGTGGTGGAGAACACTGTCTTCATCCTCTGTTTCTCCATCATCCTCCAATGTAGCCTTTGTGGTATCCAATGTCAATCCTCTTCCATCTTGCCCATTGTATAAATTTCGCTCGTAGCTCTCATCTGTTTGCGCACTCAAAAGAGAATCATCATGGTCCGGTTCGTAGCTTCCATCTGTTTGTGTTCCCAGAATTAAATCGTCATGATCGTTCGCAGCCGTACTCCTCCCAGGATCGTCCTTTTCAATACTCTCGACAACCTTTCTTGCAGCGGCTTTGATCTCGTCTTCAATTTTTTGCATCTGCAATTCTCTCGCTGCCGCTCGTTTGCGCTTCTCCTCCCTCGCGTGTTTACAATCTTCACAATCATCGTGTTCGTTGTGTTTCGTTTTTGCATCCTCGAGTATTGAATCGTCTTCTTGTAATTCGGATAGCTCTTGATCCAATATAGAATCCCCTTCAACCTCAGACTCTTCCATCTCAATTCTCTCTTCTGCATGTCTTTGTGGATCCTTTGACTGAGACATGACTTCACCGATATCTTTCTCCTTACTTGACGCACTCTCCCCGCCTACTTTTTTGAGATCTATATCTTCATCCATATCGTTCACACAATTGAAATCTTCATGAATCTTAAAATCTGATTGTCGACGGAAATTTGATTGTGACATTTGACCTCGACTTTTGAAATAGTTTCGTCTCGACTTTATCCGCCCGTAACGAAGATCGGAGGTAAATATTGACGGAACGGTTCATGCAGCAACCCGTTTTAATCTTGATGATTGGTACGAGGATGGGATGGGATGGTGGAACAAAGTGCAACGAGAAGCATAGCAGGGGAGAATTTACAACAATATCATTAGGTCGTTAATATGCAAGTAAGATAGAAGAGGCAGTTGCTCAAAGATTGAAGTTACATTAGTTGAAATTCATTGGAAGATGTTTATGAAATGGAAAATGAAGTGGTTGAATTGAGTCTGTTGTCGTAGTAACCAAGTAAATATTGTAGGGGGGAATGAATGAAGATTCAATTTATCCTGGGAGAAATGCGATGGCAATGGGAAAAAGGTGGGAATGAGTTGAGGGAACACAATAACGAACAAATCAATTGTTGTGACAGCAGTAGGGATAAGTGAGCAGGGGATATGGGTGAGATATTGATTTGATGGTTGGTGGTTATTACCAAAGGATTTCGAATGTCGGTGAGGACTCTGGACCACACATAACAATAATCATCATACAATAAGCCAGTCAAGATCCGATCTGATGGAAACGGGCGAGTCACGTGCATCTTACAATCCCGGCCATGTTGTGAAGCTTCAAATCACGATATTATCACGATACTCATCATGATAAATTTAAAAAGCTTCACGTTCTAGACTTCTAGACTTCTAAAATTCTAGAACTCTAAAATCAATCCAAGTAATAACATTCTCAGCCAAGTACCTGTCATCCTGCCCATCGACGTCATGATACCTTTACTTCAGGGGTCAACTAGTCTTATCTACTCTTCATGCATTCCAAAAACCAAGGCTCGATGCTAGAAATTGAAAATTAGTCGACTTTTTCCAAGCTTAAGAGCATTTGACAACGAGGCGGGGTGAATTATTTACTTGGAATGATGGAGGGGTATGAGTTTCAGGATATGGAATTTCTTGTATTCTTATGGGAATTCTATCTTTCAAATCACTATTTATTCTCCTGCTTTCCCCAATTGTCGCCTCCCCCCTCATTCTACACTCCTATTCTACACTACTGTACACTCATTCTATAAAACCTACCATTTTGGTTATCACCATACTCCAGGAAAGTCTGTCCTAGAAATCCATCAAGATGGGGGATACCAAAGAAGAAAGTAAGCAAACGCCCAATCATCAAGATATCCAAGACCAAGAGCACAAGAAAATCAATCTAACTTCCATAGGAAAACCTACTCCAGAAAACATGACCATGCTCCAAGCATTCGAATGGTATGTTCCAGACGATCATAAACATTGGCAAAGACTTCACGATGCTATTCCCTCGCTCAAAGCCACGGGTATCGACAATATGTGGATTCCACCTGGATGCAAAGCTTCTTCTCAATCCGGAAATGGTTATGATATATACGATCTCTATGATCTTGGAGAATTCGACCAAAAGGGGGGAAAAGGTACAAAATGGGGTACCAAGGAAGAATTGGTGAAAATGGTAAAGAAAGCCAATGAAGCCGGAGTAGGAATTTATTGGGATGCTGGTATGTTTTCACCCAAAGATACTTCCGAGGTACAAATATACTAATATCCTCTCCTCCTCAAGTCCTCAATCACAAAGCAGCAGCAGATCATAAAGAAAAATGTGAAGCCCAAGAAGTCGACGAAGAAGATCGCACCCAAAATATCTCCGACCCCTACCAAATCGATGCTTGGCTTGGTTTCGATTTCCCTGGTCGTGGTGACAAATACTCGAAGCAGAAATACCACTGGTATCATTTCACCGGTACAGATTACAATGCCGAGAACGAAAAAACCGCAATCTATAAAATCCTCGGTGATAAAACAAAAGATTGGGCAGATGATGGTGATGTTGATGGAGAGAAGGGTAATTATGATTATCTCATGTTTGCAGATTTGGATTACAATCATCCCGAGGTAGAACAAGATGTTTTGAATTGGGGAGGATGGTTGGGTGATCAAATTACTTTGAAAGGCATCAGATTTGATGCGGTTAAACATTTCAGTGAAGATTTCTTGAGGAAATTCATTACGCTCATGAATGATAAATATGGACAAGGATGGTTTTTTGTGGGAGAATTTTGGAAGGATAGTTTGGATGATATGAATAAGTATTTGGATCGCATGGGGAGAAAGTTCAGTCTTTTTGATGCGCCGTTGGTTTATAACTTTAGCAAGTTGTCCAAAACAGAAGGGGGAGATTTGAGGACTGTTTTCGATAATACTTTGGTTCAAACCGCACCGGTTAATGCTGTTGTAAGTTCTTCTACTTCCCCTCCTACCGACCTTTCTTCCCTATCCTCATTCCTTTCCTTCAAATCAAAAAACCAAACTAACAACCCCAGACCCTAGTAATGAACCACGACACTCAACCCTACCAAGCCCTCGAAGCCCCCATAGAACCCTTCTTCAAACCCCTCGCCTACTCCCTCATCCTCCTCCGCGTAGACGGCTACCCCTGCATCTTCTACGGCGACCTCTACGGCATCAAAGGCGAACACGAGTTCCCCCCCTCCTGCGGCAACGCCCTCCCAAACCTAATTCTCGCCCGAAAACTCTACGCCTACGGCCACCAGGAAGATTACTTCGACTACGCTACCTGTGTCGGTTGGGTGCGCTACGGAACGTGGGATCGACCGGATGGTTGTGCGACAGTGATTAGTAATGCTGGGCCGGGGGAGAAGAGGATGTTTGTGGGTGAGATTCATGCGGGCGAGAAATGGACGGATGTTTTGGGTTGGGAACAGGGTGAGGTGGTTATTGGGGAGGACGGGTGGGCTACTTTTAAATGTCCGGGGACTAGTGTTAGTGTGTGGGTTAATGCGGAGGCCGAGGGAAGAGATAGGTTTGGGAAGTTTGATGATGATATTTATAAGGTGTAGAGGGGTTTGATGGTTGTGGTTGTGGTTGGTGGGTGGGAGAGGGTTTATGAATAGGATCGTTTAGGTTTGATATCAAAGGAAGGGATGAATTTTGGCATTGGCGCAGGGTCATCAGAGCAATGGATAAATGGATATAGTAAAGTTGAAAAATAAACTCGATAAAGATATAAAATAACTACTTGTGAATAATGAATGGTTTCTCAACCTCAACACCAGTACATAAATCTAACGAGATAATAAATCATCTACTCTTTGATCAGGTAAGTAACCATCTACACCATCCTCCCAGCCCACCTTTACCGTAAACTTTTCGTATCTACTTTCAACTCATCTCCTAAGAAGTTATCCGTACCTAGGTATATAAACTTATACTTTTCATCATCATCTTCTTCGTCTTCTTCTATCAAGATCAAGATCGAATACCAGACCGAATACCAGACCGAACACTCAAATTTTCAATAAATATAATATAATTCAACTGAGCTCTATGTAAGGGAGACTAGTCCCAGTTAGTACTAGTTGATTTCTTAATGCAGGTAGTTCAGAACTCTTCGTTCTGTGGAATTTTTCCTTACTCTTTGGTAAAATAACACATCATAGCTATACATGTCTTTAATTTCTATATATATACTTCTCACCATGCCCTATCAGGGAGGTGGTTTATTAGAGAAGTCGTTCCTTCAATAATGTGGAGGATTTTCAGTCATGTATATTTTTTCTGTGGAAATCTATTAGAAGTCTAAGTCTTCTAACCTATTCTCTCGATTAAAATTGTCTATTGTTGTAGGTAAATAACAAATTAATTGGATATCTCTCCTGCAAATTGTGGCTGCACACTTTACAGTGATGATATTGGAGGCGCCTGACGATGTTTCGCTCAGCCTAATGCATAGCCGACCTATTGAGAGACCCAGGGCTTTTTGATAGTGGCTATGGGTTTGGAAGGTATGGAATAATCACCAATACAATTTACCTTCCAGCATCTTTACATCCCGAGGTCTTCAATGGTGCGGACATGTATCGAGGCTTTCGATTGATATTATATTGTATGACGCGACAGTTTGCCTAATTGTAGTTCAATATGGCATGTCACTTATCTTCAGCGTTACATTCAGCTGTGTTTACTACTGAGCTGTCAGGCGTTTTTGAAATGTATAGCTATGGTTGCCTGTTTATATTGCTCGTCCTTGTGGGTTTGAGAATAGTATATCATGGTTCCTCCACCCGCGAGCTGAGATATACAGTCAGTATCACAGCTTTTATCTTTCATCCACTTTGCACTCAAAAAAGGACAATTAAAATTCTACTTTATATTCAGGAAAGGGCAAGTGAAGATGATGGCAAATTCACGATCCAGTGAGAATATTACCGAACCTACAACCACAGATGATACCGCTCCTGACTCAACAGTCACACGCACCCTAACACCATCAACCTCCCCGGCGCTTCTCCGTCGCGATCGCTATGATTTAATTTATACAGAGTCAGACGCCTCTCGCAATCGCAATTGCAAAAAATTTAATCGTCAACCCAAAAAAATCCGCGAACATTATCAAACACTCGAATTCTACCGAAAATGGACTTCACATTTCATTTCTCTGCTCTCCGGTATTCCTATTCGCAACGCCGTGTCCACTTCTGCGCCCATCCTCGACAATTCAAGCACTGTTACATCTAATGCTAATCCTACTCTTACTGATATCGAAGTTTCCCCGCGAGCAGATTATGCCAATAAACTCGCCGTTCTAACTCGCCGAGTAAGCCTTTTAAACCAATGGGAAATCGATGTTGCAAAAGCAGAGATGGAAGCTCTTGCCAGTATTTTACTCAATCGTCCATTGTATTCCTCTTCATCTGCAAAGCCCGACATTCTACTCTACCGCGTTCACAATTCGAGATCATCCAAATCGCCTTATTCTCGCGATATGGGAATCAGGTGTTCCGGTTGGCAAAAAAGTCTGATAATTGATCAACCGAGCGAAAGACACATTAATGGAAGAGCCTTCCAGGACCATTGTAATGATGAGCCGGTACCGAGCCCTTATATCTCTGTCCATACATCTGTTGCTCGTCTCATCAGATACATAACGAGTTATGAGTTGCACCAATTTTCGGAGAACGAATTTTGCACCATTTTCGTTATTTCACTTAACAAATTAAAACAACTAGGTATTAAAGCAACTTGTACGGATGATATCCTGGCTAGTTATGAAGGGAATTATAGAAAAAATCCCCCGAAACATCGATACTCAAATGGAGTTAGTTATGTGACGGATAGTCACTGGTTAGTTGAGGGGTGGATACCAGATCAGACCATAGTGAGCGAGATGGGGATGCAAAGATTTTTGGAGATAGCAAAGGATGGAGGGATAGATTGTGAGGTTATTGAAAAGATGGGGAAGTTGGATAAGTATTCGCCATTGGTGGCGAAGAAGATTGGATTGGAGAAGTGGCCGGCTAGGCGGAGTGAGGGGACGAATGGAGAGGGGAATGAGAAGATTTTGAGATCTGGATCTGAAACTGTTGTAGGGTTTGGGTCAGGAATTGAGGCACAAGGTGCTGGTTCTAGTATTTCCAGATCTGTATCTGATGCCTCAAGTGAGGATATAGAAAACAGATTATTGCGCTTGCGATTGTGATATAGGAGTCTGAATTTGATTTGAATGGAGAGTGTTAAAGTATATAGCTATAGATTTGTATATTGTGGTATGTTTGATGAGGCTAGAGGGTGTGGTTGAAGCATTATTCTATTGGAGGATAACTGTTTATTGTTGGTCATGACTATGATTATGGAATTCTGCGCTTCTTATTTTATCTCATTGGAGCATGAATCTTAAAGATTCAGAAAATGATATTTTGATTATATTTTTGTCTGTTGTGATGTGCGAAGCTTTGGGTGAAATAATTGGGTGCTCAAAAGTTACCGTTGGCTAAAATTTCGCTGTAAAAGTCTTCATTAATCAAAGAGTTGGTTTTCCTATGCCAGATTCCTGATTCGATTATATTAACAATCTATTCACATGTTTCTCTGTTGGAGATTTAAGTTTGAGAATAAAGCTGGAAAATTGTGTACCATTCCACAGAGAAGGCTTTGTAAGAGGTTCAATGTAAGCAGGAGCTCGAAAGCAAATCACTATGCCAAGATTGCATGCATAGTAAGGCTGATGAAATATAAAGTTGAAGTGGTGCTGCCATAATCTGGTCCTTCTCGGATGTTGATGGGGATACAGCATTAGGATTGCATTGAAACTCAGTACAATCTAGCTCGATTGGTCGCTCTTCAAGCCATTGGATTTCGCTGTAGATTAATGGTTCCGCAATAGAAGAGAGTGAAGTATGCTTTATATTTTGTCCTTATAAAGAATGGAGGTGCGGAAGAGTGAGAAGATGGAATCTTTCCTCAGATCTGACTGGCATCAAATGTTAAAAACAGTGTTTGGCAGAGGCTGAAAATCATGGTATATTACGTAAGACACTGAAATCTTTCTCTTAATTTATTCCTTCGACAACTAATGTAATTTCCCACATTTTATTGTTGAGCGTTCAGATCACATCTAACAGGCTCATTCAGGCAGTGGTTGGTTGATTATTTGCAGTCCATCTATCAATCAGGCCACAAACCCCATGAACGGAATCATAGCCAACCGAGTGGTCTTTGTCCATCATGCTTACTATTCGGTGACATCGACAGGAGCTGAAGAATCATGTGAAGCTGCTCCAGCTGCTTTCCTTTCCTTATCCTCCCTTCTTTTATTTATCCGATTCCTCCAATCCCTCAAATTTCCTCATTACTTTGCGCTTAGAGTCCTTGATGAATTGAGTATCCTCATACAATTTCTTGCTGTACCTCCTTTCTGAACTTTCGGTAACCAAACCACTAACCTGTTTCTTTTTAGCTGGATCTAAAGCCTGTTTCTGATCCCGTGTTTGAAGGCCACTAATCTCTTCCATAACATCTGTCTCTATCATGTTGAGTACAATATTCTGTACCTCAGCCTTTAGATCCGCATCGCTCAACTTCAACTCTTCTTTGACTTTTTCTTTGTATTGGCCGCATAACTCTTTGCTGCTATCTCGATTCCCTAGTCTGAACTCCGGACATTTTCGATCTAGCGTTTTACAAAGTGCCCCATACTTCTGCTGAAGTTCAAATTCTTTCATTACTGCCCTATGTCATAACTTTTTGTTCCTTCGAAGCGGGTTAACTCTCAACAGCCTATCCGTTCATTTTCATCTTTGATTCTCTTCTTATTGAAGATTGTTCAATTCAAAATGGATAGCAGAGATCATTTGTCAGATCAGAATGAGATGGTTTTCATGCTTAAAATCATATTTGAAGAGTTGGGAACAATTTTACATCGGCTTGATCAAAATGTACAGGTCCAAGAAAGACACATGGAGAGCTGCAAGATATTTAACAATTCTCAGCCATACTTTCGAGAAAGGAGCGAAAAGACGCTTGATCAAAAGCACTTACGATGTCAGTTGCAAGTGCCAATGAGCAATTCCAGTGACTATAGTGCTAACAAATTGACAGGTTCAGGGTCTGATGGACTGGGGACACTCATCGGTGTATAATTGGACCTTTCTCGAAATCAGACCATTTACATACCCGCCTTGTATTTCACAAACATTTGAATTTAAAGATAGTTGGAGCATGCATATGATAATGATGATCTGCGTTGATCAGTCTCTAGCTCATGTCACTGTTGCGTGGAATGAAATCCGCGATTATTTTGACAATTTAGTTAGCGAAAAGGTTGCCTTTCTAGACCCTCAATATCATGACACTCTCCTTGTTGACGACGAAGCATTTTCACGCTCGAAGAGATATTTTTGGGCCATTTCGAGCCTACAGGAGTTAGATATAAGTATCACTGACAACATAAAAGAAGTCGCCAATTTTGTCAAATCAGAAAGTCCGCGCCTTAAGCTCGAAATACCGCAATCCGACTGGGATACGTTTCAAAAATCAATCGTTGCGCATCTCACTACCCTAGAAATTACGGCTAGGAACTTTTGTGAGAAGAAAGCTGAGGTAATTTATCTTCGGGATGGTGTGAGTGCATATCGTGGACAAAGAAATGCTTTTTGGACTAAGACAATATAGTTATTCAACGCCAGCGGAGTGATGGAAAGTCGTACATCGACCAGATTAAATGAGAACGTTAGACTTCTCACTTTCTTCAGCATATTCTTTTTACCTCTCTCATTCTGCGTGGTGAGTAATTTGGCTTACTTATAATCTTCAATCTTTCTGATGCCCTGATAGTCAATCAGGAGCATTAATACGGATCTTTTTAAACTTTCAACTTCAGCCATCGTTGCTGCTTCTGTTGGGATTGCAACATATTTCACTGTATTCAACCTGGACAATTTAATGCAAAAATACCAAAGTTTCATAGTCAAATTCGTAAAGAATACTGTTCAAAGAATGAACCATGAAGACCATGGAATATGGAACGATAGAGCCACAAAATTCGAGAAGTTCATCAACGCGAAAGAAGCAGACCACCGCCCCTCCGATTGGCTAATCATTCAATATAGAGTGCGCAAGTCTCTCCCCTCGATCCAAAAAAGATACAATGCCTTCGCTGCCAGTAATATCGACACGATGAAAAATGATAGTAGCCAGAAATGGGCGGAGCGAGCAGTGAAATTTGAGAAGGCGCTATTACCGAGCTCAAATGCGGAGAAAATATCCAAGTGGAGGCTGCTACAATACCGGGTTATTACTCTTTGGCGTAGTGTGAAACTCGGTATTCTTTGCATCACCAGACAGCCGCGAAACTTATCTGAGGCCAATGAAGTATGCTGAGGCATAGGTTTCATTCAAAAACGTGGTGTGGCTAAAGATAGGAGATGCAAGCGATGAGTGTTTGCTTTAGTTCATATAGACTGGTATGACGCGAGGGGGTGATGGATGATCATTTTTAGGGGGGTATCAAGATTGACTATTTATTCTAGATAGATGATATGACAGTTAGTATCTATGCAAAGAACTTTATTTACCCGTCCAACTGTTTACTGAGACCTACTTAAGTAGTGATGATATCTTAAAATGGCCCATCGATAGCACCTGCATCATATATCTTATTTGGAGCGGCGGTCTCTCGTCGAGATTAGGCTCCCGTGGTGAAGGGCTGTGATAATTTTGCAGTTGACTATGATATTATATGATCGACCGTTATAGCTTTCACTCTTTAGACAGACAGATTACCAATGGGTTATCACCAAGACTTGACAAGAGATGTCGAGTACATACAGCTGCCTTGAGTTAGAGGGATATACCTCTATTTTTGTATTACCCGAGAACTTTGGTCTACCTGCCTCTAATGGAGGTTTCATAGCAAACACCTCCTGCTATGATTTGAACACCATTTCTATGAGCTATTTTGAGTTTTCTTGAGATGATGAATTCAAAGCTACCGTTAATGCCTATTTTTTCCACTCTTTCAGCCTTTTACTTAAAATGCTAAACGAAAGCGATGATAGATATAATTATTCCACAACAGGTCTAGTTTTTCCTCAAAAAGATGTGAAATACTGATTTGAGTTAATATATAACGAGGATATTGATGAAGATGAGGACAGTGAAGAAGACAGATAATACGGGGATAGAATAGAGGAAAAGCAGGACGAGGAAGGAGGACCTCATCACAAGAGGGCAGAAACTACTTCGAGTCGTCGTTAAAAGGATCTAGCAGGTGAATTGGGCAAGAGATTCATCAGAGAGCTCTATAAAACCTTGAAATAGACACTGAAAACGTTGATAGAAAACTACTCAAAAATAAAACCATTCAAGCAATTGGGGCCTAAGATAAAAAAAAGAAAATTAAAACCCGCAAACTTTACACCAATAAATTTATAACAAATCACTTGCTGACTATTACCTCCTGTATAAATACAGCCAACTAACTATTCCTCAACAAAAGCACTCAACTTCTTCTCATCATAACAATCTTCCTCAATCAATTTCTCCCATTTCTACAAGAAATAAGCCAATGAACTTAATAATAAGGACCAAAGCAGTTGAACTCACCTCCCCAGTAACTTTCACCACAGTAGGCAATCTATCAATGCCCCAGGGTTCCTCCCTCCAAGGACTTTTCTTTCCGGGCGACAAATCCCTCCATCTAAAAATCAATTTTCATCAGCCATCATCCTCACCATGATATAAGTTAAATAAAAGCCACAATCTCCCCATCTCTTTCCATGCCAAGTCTAGATCTAGATCGCCAGGTAATCAATCAATCAATCAATCAATCATAAACAACATACTCAGCCTGCAATCCTGCATAAACAAGCCTAACCCTCTCTTCCACGGCAGCTTTATCAAGCAACCGACTCAAAGGACCCTCAGCACTTCTACAATCCCCGCACCAAGATTCGTTGGTCTCGGGTTTGAGCGAGGCGAAGAAAATCACGTATTGTGGTTTGCTGGCTTCTTCAAGATGCTTTTGGAGGACTTGTGGAGAGTCGCTGAAGATGGGGAATGAAAGTGGCATTTTGGTGAAGATATATTTTATGCCCTTTTTCTAAGGTGGAAGGGATGTTATTGCAGAGGTGGAGTGTAGTGAAGATGGAAGAGGAGAGGGAAAAAATGGCTTGTGTGTGTTATCCTAATTTGGAAGGTGGGGTAGGTCAATTAGCCGGGGTAAACCCGATGTTTGACAGGATAGATAATCTTTCACGTGTATGAAGCTAATTACCGAAAACAATACTCACCAGAAATGATTGTATTTCTCAAATGGACTTAATTCATATGATTTTTATTCTCTTAACAATTCCCCATGAACTTAAAACACATATAACCCCCTTGTACACCCCGCTACCATGACCATACTTCTCATCCCCCTAACGCAGGCCAGGCTTCTCCTTCAATTAGATGGCTACATTCTTCCCTTACCACATATCCCCCCTCTTATCAAGATATATCAAATTAGATTATCATTTCATAGAAGTCATGAAGTAGGCTCGGTTCGCTCGCCTTGTTGATGATGGAGTACGTGTCACAGAGGATAAGCGAACGAGGAAAAGCGAGTGCTGAATTGAATAAAATATGAGGGATAAAATTGATTCGGGTACTGACTAGATCTAAACATGAACGATCTCTGGTAACCGAATTAGATCACTATGATCATAAAACGAACCCGGCCCCTCGTAATACTTCATAAATATGATATCAGCATCTTCGCGATATCCATGGTCCATAAGCATATAGTAGAGGTCGATGGCAAGGGCATGAGTTGCCCAACTCGAAACTCCCCATTTCACCGCAAATTTGCGGAAGACCTCATATTGTAATTTGGAAGCCTCTTCGATTTCTCCCCGACGCTCCATAAATTCCGCTAAGTTTGTCTGTGATATTAAGGCAAAGAAATCCGTATCACCAGATTCCCTCAAGCTATCTCTGTAAATTTCTTCCTCCATGGCCTTGGAAGCATCATAATGCCCCTGCTCCCGAAGCAATTTAGCCGACCTGAGTTTTTCCGCATTTGCCTCGTGATATTTATCGTGCTTAAACGGTGCGGTTTGCATCTTTTCTATTAGTAGATCTCTGAGCACGTTTGTCCGGTCAAAAGGAATTCTGCTACCCAAAAACCCCATTGATATTAAAACATAGAGGTGATTATCAGAAAGGGTTTTCCGACCTCTTTTTACTATCCCAATTGCCAAGGCTTCGTTCAGTAAACGAGTACCTTCTAAAATACTAAATCTTTCATTTGGCGTATTTCTGCCCATTTCGGGATAGGTGTATGAAAGTTCTAATAAGAGCTGGAATTCATACTCAGTTTCGTTCAGATCTTTCGTGAGAGATTTCAAAAGCCCTCTTATAATTTTTCCTGCTTCTTCAGATTTATGCAATCTCACCAACGCAAGTGCTAGATGACGACGGCTTAGGTGATAGAGATCTGAGTCATGTTTCTTGGAATAAAGTTCAACTTTTTCTCTTAGCTCTTTCGCCACACTGTATTTTCCACACTCTTCAAAAAATAAAGACATAAATAAAGTGAAATGAGGGATTTCACCGTTTCCCGAGAGGGGCTGACTTCCAAAATTACCCAGTTGAGGAAGCAAGCTTCTATGTCTTTCTCAATACCAGAATTAGAATTGCGTATAGAAACGCCCTTAGAAATCTTCAACGAATATCGAAGAATGCACAAAGCTTTTAATGCAAGATCCTGTCTCGTACGCGAATCTTGTCGATAAAGCGCCCATTCTCGGATCATAGGGTGAAAAGAATAGAGGCACTCGTCGTGTTTGGTCTTTTCTATGGTTTGGCACAAACTGAGATTGCTGAGCTCTTCCAAAACACCTTCAAATTGGCTCTGACTCCAACTATCTGTTTCTTTGTCCCTGAAAATATCCATCCACCGTGATCTTTGCTTAGCCATAGTGAAACAGGTTTGAAAAATCATTGAGTTCATTCGAGTCCCATTTAGTAGGAACGCACTGATACAAAGAAAGTGGTGCTTCCAGTTTGGCATCTTGCCGCTAATGCAATTGAAAGATTGCTCCCATATAGTAGAAAGGGTAAGAGGTATCTTTTGTTTAGGGTTCAATGGATTGGGTGCTCTATATGTCCAGGTTGGAGGATAATAGGCCATTATTTCCTCCCGTCGCTCTTCGTATAATTCGGTGAATGCGTTGAGTTCAAGTTTGCTATTCTTAATATAAGCTCCAGCTTGGGCTACAGTTAATGCAAGACATGAGAGCAGACGGCAAATTTCGCGGGCTTGTCTGGTATCCTCATCTGACATTCCATTCATATGTTCTGTGTGATTTAAGAGTAGTTTGATGGCCTCGTCTTCATCTAAATTCCCAATAGATATAGAGTGATCAAGCTTACTCAGGTCTAGATGACGGCCCGCTATGATGATGAAACCGTAGCTACCACCTGGGATATACGAATGTCTATTGCGAGAGGAAAGACTGTTCATATTTTCGAAGACGATGAGCCATGGATGATTGTGGTTCCACTCTCGCATCTTAGAAAAAGCAGCGGCGGAACGGCGCTCTGGCTCCATCCTGTCTTCGTGGTCATACATGATCGTTTTCGCAATTCCATGAAAGCTTTCCTCCATCAATGCCTCTGACACACACTTAATCCACATTATAGCAAAGTAAGAACCAGTACGTTTCATCCTTCGACACTAATGAAGAGCAAGTTGAGTCTTACCACAGCCCCCAATTCCGTGAAGAACTACAGCCTCTGTCTGTCCATTTAGTAACACCTGGCTTATTCTTTCCTCAATTCCGCCCATGCAGGATCGTTTTACGAAGGCTTTAGTATTAGTCAAATCAACTGGAAAGCAGGCATGCGTATGAATGGTAACAGGATTATGATGTATTCGACCATCTAAATTCATTAGCCACCATGATGGCATGATAACATGACAGATATTAGTTGCCAAGCACGTGAAGAATATTGAGCTTGGGCGTACACTCGTTTGCCAACGCAGCTACGATTTCATCGATTTGATGATCGATATCGTCCTTTCAGAGGTATGCTTTCGTATGCGCATTGACTTGCCGTAACTCCTCCCACTCTTCGAGTTTAATTTCCCCGATATCTCTCCCAACATTCAGCCGGTGATAAATCTCAGGAATATTTCCATATTTCTTGTCCATCTCGGCTGCCTCCTTTTCCGTTGATGTTGCCAAATCTGCTAGGATATTCGCGAGATCTGATGGAACGGCTCCCTCCAGTGCCGATTTTGGTTTCGTGAATCCGAGAGGTTTGTGAGCCCCGGCACCAATGCTGAGAATGCAAGTGACGGGCCTCAGTGGACCAAATACGGATCCCGCTTCTGCTATCACTTGTTGAACAGGGTTATTGCAGCCGAGCCCAGCATCCAGAAATTCTCCTTTGATCCCATTTTCTCCAATCATGATACTTTTGAAAAGTCGAGGGGCTGCACACTTTGCTCGAGCTGCTTCCCAGATCTTGCAATTGTAACTTTGATCCTTAACAGCTAACCATGAACGAAATTTCGTTGGATTACCTTCAACGTGGAGTGAACTGACAGCACACACGAAACTATAGACAGTAAGACTTGTGCTACCGCAAAATATTTTCTAACCAGTGATACATACGTTTTACATGCCCCGCAATTTTCTTCCTCATTCATAAGCATCCGGTCATCGCCGTGACCTGGTCCATATCTAGTTTCCAACAAAGACTTGATTGCTTGCTCCATATTCGATGCGTCAAAAGTATAACCATACAATGCCTTCGATTTTTTGCCTTTGAAAATCTGCTTTGCTATTGAAGCATAACATTCAATAGCTTCTGCTGTAGATAAACGGAGTCGTCCAAGTAGCAACACATTTAAGCTAGACTTGGTAAAGATCCAGCCTCCAGCCAGAAGATTTTAGTATGAAAATACTTACCCTCCCGTACTTGTGCCGCACATCATGTCAAAATGGTCTGCCGGTAATAGGTCATGAGAAGATTCACACTTGTGTTTGAGACGACGCATCATCTCGTCGAGGATAAGCAGCTCGGATAGCCCTCGAATTCCACCACCGTCTGTAATCAAACGTTGAGTAGATACCTCGAAAGAGGAGGTTTCAACTTACCAAGTGATAGAGACCTTACAGGCGCGGCCTCTTGGTCTACATCGAGGCCGTCGAGGTCCATCTCTGAGCTGTACCAAGTCATTTTGATTGTCGGCTGAACGCGGGCCCTAGATGAAGTAAAGGAGTTTTTGAATCGAAAAATGCTCAGGACTCTGGGAGACGGTTACCAGTGCAGTTATAGAGATGATGAGAGACGGTAGGCGTAAGTATTGGTGCCAACTACTCTTGACCAACTTGAAGAAAGGTGTTAAGGGCTTGATACTCGGTGTGATAAAGACACTAACATCGGGTACGCATACGGAATTCACCTTGTAGCCAATGATTTCATACTAAATTCCTTTTCCGGAAAAATGCTCGGCTCGTATTCAGGAATTAATTGAACACTGCATTGTATGATTGGATTTTAATATTCTCATGAAGTGAGCCAGGCCATAGATTTTGACATAGCCTGATCCCGCATTGCTCGTGAAGCATTCTGGCGAAGAGCTAAGGGAACACAAATATGCGTCGTCCCATTTTGTGATACTATACTACTCACATACTACTAGGATTACAAGCTCGAAAAAATCTTTCCCTCGGAGGATTTCTTTAATTTGATATCTTTATGCACTTGCACAACAAGCAGGAAATCGCGAAGCCTCAAGATCATTTCGCATACAATTGGGTTTGGTATGCTTGGTAGCCTGAGAGAAGAGATCATTTATAAAATAACTAAGGCCAATCAACTTAATGCTTAGTCTAGTTTTCATATCGACCCACTTCGGAGTCTTTGAATATTTTGATTGGATGCGAGGCTCTCCTAACGGGTCTAACTGGTCAGTTTCTAAATACAGTGATCAGCCTTGAATTATTATATCAATCATTGAAAAAGGTTTTAAAAAAATAATAAAAAATAACTTAAAATGGTTTTTCGAATGAAATTTATTTTATCAAATAAAGTTCAGTTTTCAAATCTTAATAAATTTTATTAAGAAGTTTATTGAAAACTTTAATATTATATAATAAATTATTTTAAAATTTAGTATTATATAATAAATTATTTATTATTTTGAATTCGTTTTCTATTAAGATTATAATTTAAAGTTTTTAATTATTTTATTATAAAAATAATAATCATTAAAGTTTTTTTAATGATAAATAAAAAATAAAAATTTTGAAATTTTTCACAAATTAAATTAGAAATTCAAAATTAATAATTAATAATTTTTATAAAAATCATAAATAAAATAAAAAATAATAAAAAATAATAGAGTTTAATATTAAAAAAAATTGTTTTTTATAAAGATTTATTATAGATTTGAATAATATATAATGAATAGATTTCAGAATTCTTATAATAATAATAATTAATTTATTATTTAAAAAACAATATTAAAAAAACAATATCAAAAAAACTTCCAAAAAAAAAACTTTTAAAATCTAATATATATTATAAAAAATTATACTCAAAAAATTAATCAATTAAATCTCTTTAATGAAAATATAAAAGAATTATTTATATTCTCTATATTATTTAATAATAACTATTAAAATAATATAGTTTTATAATTAATAAATATAAAAAAATACTTTTAATTATAAAAGAAACAATAAAACTTATAATAATTTCAAATACCAGCCCAGAACGCCTTTAATAATCATTTATAAAAAAAAGAAAATAAATATTATAAAGAACAGAATTAAGAATCTAGTGTTATATATACATTGTTTAGACAAAAGCGAATCTCGAGATGTGACGAACCTTGAAAATCCAGCCTTGTGAAGTAGCATAAAAGCCTTAGTTTGGGTTGAAGCTGGCTGTGAGTATTACGTCCTCCGAAGGAAGATGTCTGTCTCATGCGGCCTGAATCTTTCTGCTTTGAGAAAGTGCCACCTCAAATATGTATGGATAAATAAACGAGGGGGAATTGAATACTAGGTAAGCATCACATGAAGAAGAGCTGAAAGAGCTTTCAGACAGGTAAACCGAAGGGGGGCGAAAATGAAAAATTTCCTAAAAAGATAACAATAAATCAACCTAAATAAGTAGCAATCCTCAAATATGCCTTAGAGATGAATACCCATCGACCAAATACTCCAGCATGCTCCGATATCCCTATATATCAAAGTAGCTCAACCATACCTTAACCCAGTTCCCAATCCTTTACTTCCACAGATTAGATGGCCATTTTATCCAAAATCTTCAACACTCCCTTACCCTTATCCCCTCCATCATCTAACTCTTCAATCAATTTCTTGACTCTTTCTCCTAACGTATTGAGAACCTTTCGACAATATTCGAAACTACCAGTTTGTTCCATGTATGCTACTGCATATTTCTTGACTTGTTCATCATCCGGTTTCTGCTTCAGGATATTGAGAAGAACGAGATTATCCGGTGCTGCGCGAATAGAATGAATAATCGGAAATGAGAATTTTCCCTCGGTTAAATCCTCACATAAACCCTTATTTTGTGAGTATTCAGGAGAAGAAAGATTTTGATAATCATCGCGAATTTGAAATATGATTCCGATGAGGTTAACTAAGGGTACACAATCCCTAAACAGGGGTTAGCATGTTTGTAGATCCAGTGGGGGGGAGGGGGCGGGGTCTTTACCTGGAGGTTTTACTCTCAGCTTGCATAAGCTTGACAGCGAGTCTGAAAAGGCCACCAGTTTTATTACCAACCATTTCCAAATAATCGTCTTCGGTAGGACATGTCAAACTATCTCTCCAAAATAGATCCATGCCCTGACCCCTATGAAGATTCAACAACTCCTCTGTGTAAATCGTAATCGCTTGTGGATTGTTGAGCTTCTGCAGTTCTTGTAATGCGCAAAAGTATACATAATTCGCAGAATTGATCGTTTGCGCCGTGCCAAAAATGCTATGTGCGACCGGTAATCCACGTCGTAATAATGATGAATCTTCGACATCATCCACGAGTAATGATGCCGTGTGCAACATTCCCACAACTTTTGTAATGACTTCCAAACTCTCCGGTGGTACCTCCAACCATTCATTGAATGCTGCGATCAATTGTTTCCTAATGTCCTTTCCTGGATGTGCTTCCAAATAATCATATGGACCAAATAATATCTTCTCCTTCTCTGGCGCCCATGAGCTTCTACCATGGAATGCCATATCGTTCTTGTTGTATTTATTTGGATCTGGAGCAGAACCTCCTTGGATAGAAGGATTCAAGGTCCCTGAAGACTGTGCGGTATGCATACTATTTCTCTGACTTATCCAATCGCCTTCAGGAACAGGACGTAGAACTGATTTCGAAATTGTATGATTGATGTTGTTGTGACCGGTGGAGGAAGTTCGTGGAGGAATGGCGTTTGGAGAAGGAAAGTTTTCGGAAAGCATAATGGAAGGACCTCTATTTGAAAGATTGGTTTGAAACATTTGGGCCTGCTTATTAGAGATATTTTTACCCTTTAATTGAAAGACGAAGAAACGAAGAGAACAAGGCTATTGATATGATTGATTCGTAACCTTGCATGAATTTGTGGCGTTGTAGAATGAAATTTAATGAAGTTGTCTGACTGAATTTCTGTTTCTTCGTTTCCATTCACAGATATACAGAGTCAGAGAGTAGAGTAGCTTGGTTATACGGATCCAATGTCGACGAGTATCAAATCAGCAGCATCAGTAGTGAGCATAATGTAACAGTGACTCTGAGGTTCTTGGTTTACCGTTTCATTACCCAATGCTTAACGTCATTATTTTTTGGTCGTGCCAAAAAGGCTGGCGGCTTCAGGATTTCTTCACGTGTTAGTTAATGGTAGTCTGTGGTGGGTGAGTGGTATGTTCATCTGATCGCATTTGATCGTGTGAGAATATATTAAGAAACATGTTGTTAGAGATGGAAGGATTTTATTCCTCGTGAATGAAGAAAGGGGTCGTCCTGATAGATGTATATAGGGACATAAATACATATCAAAGAATAAATTGTTTCATATAAATTTATTATGTCATATATCAATCATCATGATCAACAAGGAAATGTCCATACTATTCACACTATTCACAATTATCTCTTCACCGCCCTATTTCATACCGAATCTGCCACTCGGTCATATCAAGCACAGATAGAGTCACGTGCGTCCGATGTCCGATGTCCGATCATCCGATGGTAAAGACTGGTGGACCGACTTATTATCATCTTCCCTGAACCATCTGAAAGGCTTCCCGTCTCTTGCATTCGTTGCCCTGAGAACGATCCTATAAGCCGAAACCATTATTGCAAATAGTAAATCTACCATCATTCAGCTGTGTTTCTTGACCTAAAAAATCCAAACAAGATAATATTTTCTTTTCCCCATTCATTCTCTTCATTTCCTGTATTAACATTCAAATCTACATTTACATTATCATTCTTTCCAAGTGTACAACTTCAACCAATCTGCGAATCTGCGAATCTGCGAATCTGCGAATTTGCGCAACCTTTCAAAATCCCAGACAAAAATCCATTCATTCAACCAACGCGTCCAGAATCAAAAGTAAACAATGGAAGCTTTACTTTCTCTATCTTTCGATAATCTTTCTTCCTATGATGCATCAAAGATTCGAAAAGGTCTCCGACAGGTCGAAGGACTATTAGCCCAAATTTGTCTATCCAATTCTCCAAAGTCCAATGTCGATAAGCGCCGTTCAGTTATCGATCCGGGAAAAGAACCACCTCCACGAAAACCTCTCAATGAACTCCCTAATGATGCCGCATTTCGAGAATTCTTTAGATTACAAGAGGGATTTGAATGGAATGTTGCTATGCGATTGGTAACATGTTTGGATAGGTTGATGGGAAAGAGTAATGATGGACAGAGTGATATGTTGATAATCCAAACATTGGAATTGATACAAGGGGTTCTTTTATTACATCCTCCTTCTAGGAGTTTGTTTTCCAGAGAGTTATATATGAATGTATGTACATCAATCAGATTTACGCGCTTGCTAGGAATTGAGATGCATGATACTAACTTTTCCAGCATCTCCTCGATCTCCTTGAACCAGTCAATTGTCCCGCAATCCAATCCGCAACCCTTCTCACACTCGTATGTTCACTTATCGAGACTCCTAAAAATACTCGCACATTCGAAACTCTCGACGGTCTTTTAACAATAACTTCAATCTTCAAATCTCGAGAAACAAGTCGCGAAGTAAAGCTTAAGCTGGTTGAATTCCTATACTTCTACCTAATGCCCGAAACTCCATCGATACCATCAGCAGCCGCATCGAATTCGTTGGCATTATTGCAACGCAGTCCAAGTAAGCTTCCTGGCGTATTCAATAATCGAGAAGAGGCAGGAAGAAGAAGAGCACAAAGTGAAAGTGAACAAACAAAAACTTTAGAGGAGAAACAGGAACTCTTGGGAAGATATCTTCATAATGTTGATGATTTGGTGGCAGATCTTCGGGAGAGTCATCCATTTGGAGGAAGTGTCGGGAGTTAATTGACGATGTGGATAATTTCTAAACCAAATATGATGCAGGGGTGGTGAAATTGTTCGAAGCACGCATTAAGATTTCTTTTTGTACATCTGGGCACGCATGTCACGCATTAATGGGAGTTCTGATTTGAGACTGGGGTTTGGAGGTATTCTATTTGGATTTTATTCTCTTTTCAGGAAAACCAATTGGTTTATTCTATCAACATACCAGTAATACAAAGTTTGGATGAGACGCTAGGAGTTATTTTGTATGTTATATTTATGTTTATAATGCATCAATGTTTAGCAAATATTCATATCAGCAATGGAAGTCATTACTTAGAATTTGAGATATATGTATGCATGACACCGACCAGGTGCTCCTCAATCCGACAATCCGAAAATACTGATATATATTAAAGAATTCAATATTCCGAGAATCTTATCCCCGAACTTGAAGATGATGTGTAGAGATATATAGGTACTCAATATTATCGAATCTTCCAAGTAGTCTTAGAAGTATCTGCAATACTCAGTCTTTAATTATATATAAACCTTATAATTCCTATATATACCTCTTACTATACCCCTTTGTATCCATTTAGTCTTTATTCCCTTAACTCTACATTTACATCTAAATACTACACAGTCTCAATCCTATACTTATACTTGATTGATGTAAGTTCATCGGTATTTAAATTAAAACATTAAAAGGAAAGATAAGAAACTGAAAGTTTATATTATTTATTAATTTATTATTAAACTCTTTATTTTATTTTATATTCTAATTATCTTTTTATTCTGATTATTTTTCTTATTAAAAACAACAAAAATTAATACTTATAAATATAATTCTTTAAGATTTTAAATATAAATTATTTATTTATATAATAATAAATTCTAAAAATTTAAGAATTCTTTTAATTTTATTGATTGAGAAGTTAAAGATTGAAATTTGAAATTTTATTTATAAATGAATTATATACAAATTTAAAATAATAAAATAAATAAATAAATAATTATTCAACAAGTTTTTTGGGAAATATTTGAATATATATTATTTAAAAATTTATTATTATAATAAAAAATAATCTATAATTAATGATTTAATAAAATCTTTTGATTTTATTAATAAATTATAAAGTTTTGATAATTCATTAATTATTATTTATCAATTATTTTTTTATTATAACAATCAATTATAAAAAAAAATTCTATTTTTAATAATTTTTATTGAAAAGTTATTTATATATTTTACTATTTTAAATTTATATATAAATCTTTAATATTTTAATTAATAAAATTATAAAAAATCTCAAATTTCAGAATTCATTAATATTTATATAATAAATTTAGGAATAAAATTTCAATTAATTTAATTCATTTGTTATTGAATTATTAATAAATAAAAACTGTTATTTTTGATATAAAAAAGTGACCGGAATGAGAGAGTGGCCGGAATGTAAAATAGGGGACTTATATTATTAATGTTTTTATTTTATTTTAAATTATTTATATAAAAAGGAGGTTTGATAGATAATGTTTTATAAAATAAATAGATATTTTATTTATATAATAATAGTGATTTTTTATTCGATATTTTAATCATTTGTTTGTTTATTTGTTTGTATTGCTTTTTATAAATGTGGGAAGGCTGGGAGGAAGGTCGAGTTCGAGCTTCCCTCCAGCTTTAATTTGGCTGAAATTTCTGTTGTAATTATTTCATTTTGTTTTTTGATTTGTGCATCACCTAAAAATGTTATATGGGATTCAAGCAGGATTTTTGCTGGTTTTACAATCAACTGCTATGATGTGATATCAAGTTGAGTCGTCAGAAATTTCCGAGGCTATTCCAGATTTATCGGACGAGTATCTGCTCAGTGAGTGTCATGTGAATATCACGTGACACTATTTGAAAGAAGTAAACAACCTCTCGGGAAGTCCTTACTTGTTAGCATCTTTATCTCTGCCATTGTCTGCTGCTGATGTCTATGTGCATATCTCTCAGATTGCAGCTATTGCTCCTCTTTCCTGCAGACACACTCAGGATTTTTTGTACTCATTCCTAGTCGCATTACGGAGATCCATGGAAGGCTCGTTGGAGATGAGCCTGATATCATATTTATTCTACCACTAATGTACGATTCTTACAATTTAGCCTTGTGGGCTCGTAAATGTTCTATTTACGTCCACAGCCCGCATTAACGAGATGAATATCAGGATTCAGGAATAAACGAGCAGGGTAGCCTGTCAATCTCACTTGACTAATTTCCCATGTTCCTCTCATGGTCATAACGGTACATTCATACCTAAATATGATGTATTTATACAACGGTTTATTATTTTGTAATGTTTAGAATGTTAGTGGGACGTATGTCTAGTTCCATTGCATCTACTATGGTATGATCATAAAAGGATTCTCATCTTATGCATCTCCATGAGTGGCTCCAAAATACTACGCTGAATTGACCTTGCTGCTGAAAATCCTAAATACTTGAATAAATATAAGCAACTCAAGTAAGTTTAACAAGTTAAGTATTCAAACTTTATTGTCGTCACTCTTTTGCTCTCTTACTGTCCGTTGAAGTGTGGTGCTCGCTATGCGGGTACTTGAAAATATTTATTTGCAATCAATTTTGCTTGCGTTTGCGAGTTTAGTCCATTCATTTCGTTTCACGAACAATGCCTTCGATCCTGTGTTAGGACAACAGTTTACTATCACCTGGATTGATTCAACGGGTTCTGTAGATCTTCATCTAGTTCCAATTCAGTACTACGATGATAGTATTTCGCTTGCCAGTGCAGAATCGATAGGAGGTGTGTTTTAGGTCAACAAATATTAATACCTTCACAGGAGAGACTGACAGTAGCAATGGCAGTTGCAACAACGGGAAATTCATTACCTTGGACTCCTGATAGTTTGCTTCAAGCAGGAGTTTATAAAATATATTGGGTTTCTTCAGACAATACCCAATCTGTGGATAGTCCCACATTTACACTCGGTCAATTTACTTCGAGCTCTTCCAGCAGTACAAGTAACTCAAACAAAACCCAATCTAGCTCCAACTACTCAAACAAAACCAGCTCAACAACCGGAACATCAAACCCAACGACGACGAAAGAAGGAGCACCTTTATCTTCGAGTTCAACGATGAACACCCCATCAGAAACAAATCAAACCAACTCCCTCACAAACACAATCAAAATCACCATCGCCATTAGTATAACTCTCGGCCTAACACTCCTCATAGTCATCGCTTTCATGCTCATCCGGCATCGTCGCCATCTAAACTCCATCCCTCGAACAAAAAGACAAGTCACAACCAGAGAAATAGCCGATGACATCGACAAAGATTCATGGTACGAAGAACATCAATTGAAATTGAAACCCGAATTACTTGGTGACTCGAAAGCTGCTATGAGTTCGTATAGTGAATTGATGAAGCTTAAGAAACATATTAGTATTAATATGGAACCTGTAGAAATGGAAGCGTTTTTCGTTAGGAAGGATGTTAATGTTAATGATGGGAATGGAATTCATGATAGGGGGAATCTTAAAGATATGAATGAATTGGGATTCGGATTGGGATTGGGAAATTTAGATGAGCTTGTTGAGCCTAGGGAGTTGGATGCTGAGACTACACTGGGTAAAGGTGTGATTGGTCGTCGATTTAATGTGCGTGATAATGTTCATATTGTTGGTTTATAAATCTAGTAATGATGCATATCCATATGATTAGTCCATACGATTCTATCTTCGATTCCTTTTGTCAAATCTCACAGAGTCTGTTAGTCAGGCAAGCATAGCCTCAAACTTCTCTTGTATCTATTTGAAGTGGAATTTTATTAATATGATTACAAGATTATATATAAAAATTCCATATAAAAATTATACTAATAAAAAGATATATTACAATAATATTTATATAAAATTATCAAAATTAATATATATTTTTGATATTTCTTTTAATTAATATTAATTATTAAAATCTAATAAATTTCTGATGATGATTATAGATCTACTATACAATCAGGATTCGTAGCTCCAATAATAAGATAACCCTCTTCACATCTACAACAAGAACATTTCACCTTCTTTCTTTTTGTATATCAAATCTTCAAGTTCACTCTCCTTCGGTGTCTGCATGAAGATCTCCTAGTGTTAATAGCAAATAGTTAATTCACCGCTTCCAAATGGGTTCTGCCATTGCCGTCATCCCTTGGCAGTCAAACGAAAACCTTAATTACACTACTCAGCAACTCCTTTATGAAGTTCAAACAGGTTGGTTGTAGTTGATAATAGGATCTGCAGGTACGGATTTCAAAGCTTGGAATAGAAAGGCTATTTGTCTTAGTTGAAGTTATTGAACTTTACAAATCATTACGAATAACTTTGCGTTCCCATCCATCCTTTCACAACAAAGTGGTTATGGCAGAAGAAGTCTTTTTTTACCCATGGCGAAGTTCTGTAAATGATGCGGCAGGTTAAAAATCTAGATTTTGAGTACCAGATCATAAAAGTACCTAAAGGTCTATGTCCTTAGCAACTATTAACTATAGCCGGAATGCTAACCAGTGGGGTCAATTATGGCGTATATCGTTCACAACCCCGCATGACTAAGGTTGTGTCTAGACTCATGATTGTAGCTTTTCTTGTTACTTGGTATCCTTCAATCTAAAGCTAAACTTCTCTCAGTGAATGGGACGTTGCGAGTTTATCTGTTGCTGATAGGATATCGACAAGTGTGTATCTGCATTGAGCAGACTAGGGCGAAAAGCGACGAATGACGGGAAATGACAAGGTAAGAGGACCTTGACGGGTGGGTGGTGTGAGAGAGAAGTTGGAAGAAGTAACTCTCTCGGTATCCAGCAAGGCGCGTTTGAGCATAGTGAAGCCTAACTAAATTCGATATTATTCCTTTTCACCCTCACCCCTTTACCCTTTCACATTATTCATCTTCATTTATTACCATTAAAAATTTCTCATCAATGCCTTTCGTATAGTTTTGAGGTACAACATCTATCATTCCCATTTTTACAAGGTTTACCATTACTTAAGTTGGCAAGTATGAGGTTGAGATCTCCTACCTTTAATACTTCCCACGAGCCAAGACTGGTAGTCCCACATAGCATATACACCTACCAACTCTGACATTCTCTTTAATAGCTTTGATAGCTCAATTGATAGCTATGTAGATTATTTCCCAAAGCAGTACTGACAGCGGCTCTAACTTCCAAGTCCTGCTCTTCAACTTTTCCTATTTCCATTTACTCTCAACCTTGGTTCAAAAAAACAATGCCACTTACAAAGCTAGATTGCCTCCTATTTTAGCTTCAATTAACGAGGAGAGAATCCCAACTTAGTGACATCAACAAACCATTAGCCAAGGTTCCATATAATTTGTCGACCTCCCACATCTAAACTCTAATGTTATTCGCAAACAACAATTTCAAATGTCGGGTCAACAGTAAGAACTTATTCCCGAATCATTCGCAATCAAATGCTGACCTACTTTTCAGAGCAGAGAAGCAGACTCAGGCTGAGACTGCTCCAAGAATGAGTGGTAACACCATCTCTTCGAACCCAGCTCGTACGGAGAGTATCAAGAATGAGATAGCCCTCACCGCAGATGCAAGACAAAGTAGTTTCGGGGCGGAGACCATAATAAATGAAGAAGAGCCCACTGATGAAGAAAGAAGAAATTTACGACGTGGTATGTAACAATTTTATCACAGCAAAGGTGATAGAGAAGCTGACAATGTCTTAGTTGGTGATAGTTTGCCTATGTCCGCTTGGCTTGTTGCCATTGTGGAATTATGTGAGAGGTTCTCATATTATGGCTGCGTCGGATTATTTCAAAATTATGTTCAACGACCATTGGATGGTTCTTTGGGTCGAGGTGCTCTTGGTAAGAATTTAATCGCCTCGCAATATGACCGTTAACTAACTTTGTAGGTCTTGGACATCGAACAGCCACTGCTCTTACCGTCTTCTTTTCCATGTGGTGTTACTGTATGTCAATTCCTGTCAGTCATTTTTTCCGCATTGATAGCTCATGTTCATGAAAGTTACCCCAATTTTTGGTGCCATCGTCGCCGATCAATATCTTGGTCGATTCAAAGCAATTTGCTACTTTGCCATCGTCTATATGGTCGGACTCCTAGTCCTCGTTCTAACATCTCTACCAATTTCACTTGCAAATGGAGCAGGGTTAGGAGGATTCATCGCCGCCATTCTGATCATTGGCGTTGGAACCGGAGGTATAAAGTCCAACGTCAGTCCTCTAATTGCTGATCAATATACCCGTAAACGTATGGCGATCAAAGTTCTCGAGAATGGTGAGCGTGTAATCATCGATCCGACCGTTACTGTGCAGCGAATTTATTTGATCTTTTATTGGTGTATTAATATTGGTGCTCTTTCTCTTCTCGCAACACCTTACTTGGAACGAGATATTGGATTTTGGTCCGCTTTCCTTCTGTGTTTATGCGTTTTCCTTATTGGATTCTCCACACTACTTTTGGGAAGAAAGAGATATATTGTTCGCCCTCCAAAGGGAAAAGTAATCACCGATGCATTTAAAGTCATCGGAACAATGATAAAGCACCGAAAGCTAGATGCCGCCAAACCTTCCTATCAAGCTGCAAACAATATCCCACAATCAACTCAATGGAACGATCAATTCGTAGAAGAAGTAAAGCGCGCATTAATAGCCTGTCGCGTCTTCGTCTTTTACCCCATATATTGGGTCGTCTACGCCCAATTCTCCAGTAACTTCGTTTCACAAGCCGGAGAAATGAATACTCACGGAGTACCCAACGATCTATCCCAAAACTTCGATCCTATCGCCATTATCCTCCTCGTCCCAGTAATGGATCGCTTCGTGTACCCATTATTCCGCAAATTGCACATCAAATTCCGACCCATCTCTCGGATCACATTTGGATTTATCGTAGCGAGTCTAAGCATGATGTATGCAGCCGTCGTGCAGCACCTCATCTACAAAGCCGGACCATGTTACGGCAAACCCCTCGAATGTCCCGCTGCCGTCTTACCTGATGGAACAATCCAGCCCAATGATGTTCATTTTGCAATTCAAATCCCGGCTTATATCTTCATCGGTATATCTGAAATCTTTGCTTCGGTTACCGGTCTCGAATATGCATATACTAAAGCACCTGTATCGATGAAATCATTCGTGCAAGCTATGTTTTTACTGACTAATGCTTTTGGATTCGCCTTGTGTCAGGCTTTTATTCCTTTGGTAGGTAATCCGACGATTCTTTGGATGTTTGTGGGACTTGCTTGTGGGAGTTTTGGGGCGGGGATTGTGTTTTATATTTGTTATCATAAACTTGATGATCAGGAGGATGAATTGAATAGTTTGGATGCTAAAGCTGAGGATTTGGAACTGAGAGAGACGGATAATGGGAATAGGAGGGATTTGTAGGGGGTTGTGGGGTTCTGGTGGTGTTGTATGGGTTGGGTGGTGTTTGGGGAAGGCTATGCCTTGGGAGGAAGAATATATTAATATTTTAAGGTATGGTGATATTGAAATTTAGATAGAGGGAAATAGAGTATGTGCTATACGTCTGTAGGTAGAACTAACAAGTTTAAAATAGCTTCTAATATACGTTTATTATATGAACTCAAATTGTAACAGGGCACTTCAAGAATCGAATATAAATACAAATATATAAATAAACAAAATTTATAATTATTTATTACTAATAATACAGCAAAACCGTCTCCAATTAACCAGTCTATCCACCTATATCATATGACCTGTTCCCCAGCCCCAGCCCCAGCCCAATAATACCCCAATACCCCCATCTGTCCATTCCCCCGGAATGAAATCCGACATCAATAAATACCTAGCTTTATCATCAAAAACCGATTTATCACATCATCAACAGGTGATGTGATCCTAGTTTCGATGGACGATTCATTAATTGGTAATATCTAGTCAGACGTTTTGAATTAGGTAGTTTCCATCTATCCATCCATCTATCTATCTTTGTTGTGCAGTGGAAAAGAAAAATTATAAGTTGAGGTTAACATAACCTCATATTAATCAAGATAATTATTATTCTTCCAGAAAAGGAAGTTATTTATTAAAAAAATTAAATTCACCTTTTCAGTTCCTATGATAAATTGCCATGAAAATTACTATACAGCTACTTAAAACTCTCGTTGGTCCGGCCTTATATAAATACAACGAAAATAATTTCCCTAGACAAACTTCAGATAATTATTACATACCCATATCTTCATCTTGTGCAAAGATCCCCAGATTACTCCCGGCCGTGTCTCCCAATATATGAGCCCCCGTGTTAGGAAATATTCGCAAATACAGACAAAATATGAAAATTCCAAAATAGATCCACTGGTTTTGCTGGACTTAACATCTTCCACAATATCTCACATCGGGCCACTTCGAACTCCTTGGATGTGACGATTATGAGGACTCCAATTGTGCTTAGCCTCAATATCATTATACCAATCAAAATGGCCACTGGTACTCAAACTGCAAGTCTTTCTTTGTTACTTCAAACGAAAATTTGGGCAGTCTGTTCATTCTATACCATTCGAAATCATCGCCTTCATCAAGTTCCGATTTCTCAGGCAGATACACATCAGCATTCCGTGTCGGATAATCAACCATTTCTGAATAATCAAGCCAACTTGGAAACGGAATATGCAATTCATCCCCAGGAGGAGGGGGTGAATGTACTTGGTCGTATTCCTCAGGGCTTGCCTCTTCGTAAGTTTCTTTGCCTTCCAGATCATCGATTAGGTGAACCTTGATCTTGGGATGTCTCCAGTCGGGGAAATCCTTTTTGACACTGTTCAGTAATTTGTAGCAGTAGCCCCATATCCAATCAGCACGTTTGCCAAATTTAGTACCAGGCTTGGGCTTGAAAGTGTGATCATCCGCAGAAACATCTCCGCTGTCCGTTGGTGGGATCAATACTGTCAAGCATTCAAGCTTCGAAAACTCACCCCAAATATGGGGAGGAATATTGTAAAAGGTACGTAAGTCCATTTGGAGATTTCGAATCTCCAACAGATTTTCAACATGTTTCCTTAATCCTACTGGTAGACTTTTCCATTCGTCTTTAGTGGCGTGATATTTGATCAGAAGGTCGATAATAATTCGATGCTCTGTCCAGCGACACCTCCTTATAAACATTTTCCACGACAAAATGAACTCGTCATTAACTAGATCAAAATAGCCCTGTCGCGACCGACCTTTCATAATGTCTCTCACACCATTCTGTACCGGTAGGCATGTGTAAACTGTTTTGGCCAACTCCCGTGCAAGGCTACATACATGAAGGACAGCCGGAATGTATTTCTTGCCCGAGGGCTTGTTTTCCGGGCTTATCTGCTCGTAGCCCGTGTATTCAATTAATATGGCGCTGGAAACACGGTGGAATTCTTTATCAACATTGTTCCAGTTTCCATAAGGCATAAAAGAATGACGGTCACTTTTCTTGTTCTTTGCTGCCATGCGCCATATGATTATTTGAAGTTCCTGGGGAAGATGGGGAAATCTTTCAAAAACATATGCAGGTTGAGCGAGTCTTCGTGTTGACGAAACACCATTTTTCTTACAAAATAAATTAGTAACATCGATCATCAGCAACGGGAGTGTACAAGTTACTCACTAAAACCTGCTGAAAAAATTGAGATTTGCGATTTATTTGTAAAATTTGTTCAGCATCATTGAATTTTTTTTTCATCCTCTGTTGTTCCTCTCGAAACTCGTCCTCACGCTTCTTTTCCTCACAACGGAAGTCACGTCGACGCCATTGCGTCTCATACGCAGAATCCGATTCTAACTTGACGTTCTGTCGATCAAAAGCCTCGAGCGAAGCTTTTTTACGACTTAGGAAAGCAATCAAATTCTGCTGAAGATCTGAAAAGAATTTCTCACGTCTTTCATTTGCATCAATTTTGAAAGGAGCCATATAGAGATCAACTTCTTCTTCGATAATATCATGCTTCGAATCTCTTTCACCGTTGATTTCGGAGGATGAATTCTGGAAATCCATGGCTGAAGTGGTGACTGATCAATACAGATAGGAAGATTGTTTAAGAGGAACGGAAGTTTAGGGAACAGACAAAGTCGAACGTTGTGATTCGGGAAGATCGGTATGCTGCTGTGAACGAGACACAGGCAATACGAAGATCAGATGAAAAGGATCGATAAGGAGAGGGTGGGTGGTGATGAAAGGTTTCCTTGTGAAGTATGTGTTGATGAGTGAACGAAGTGAGAAGTGAGAAGTGAGGCATCAGTAGATAAATAGTATTAGATCTTACTAGCTAGTCAATCAATTCCCGATCAATACTCGTGCTGCCAAGTAAATATGTCACACTCCAACTTTTAAGCACATCCCCCATAATGGCAAGCTGCAAGAGGAATAGTGGCCCATATTTAAGTGGAGTGGAACATACTTGCTAACCACCGCACGGTCTACGGAGTAGTAGGTAAGAACTAGGGGAGTCTTAGATAATCACATGACATACTTGGTAAGAACTTGGTAAGTCTTATATAATCACATGATGTCGTGTTTTCGGCGTGATAACCTCGGTATTTCTTTCTCAAATTAGGCGGTTGGGGCAAATGCGTCCTCACTAGATGATTGCTGTCCCACTCCCAACAGCTTTGGATTTCCAATCTTCAATCTCAACAAGTCAAACACGAAATTCTTATTTAATACATTCGTCTTGTGATGATAGTCGGCTGCTTGAAGGGCCGACTACTGTGTACGAAGTACGGAGTAGTCGGGGAAAGCGGATATCCCCGGAAAGTGAATTATCCCGCTTCAACCTTATGGGTCTAGTCTCCACCAAAAACCACTATTTTCATCTACTAGTCACTTTTTTATTTAAAGATATAAATTCATTTGATACCCTAATGCTCTTTTTTAAAATCTTCCGGATTGAAATACTTCCTGGATTATCTCAATTGATATCCTGCTCCTCCATTTGACTTCCACAACTTCATGATTTATGGCTTTTTTTACTTTTGATAAGCTGTCGCCTCTTATCCATTTCTACAAAAAGAGTCATCGTATTGTATTGCAATCAATATGTTGACACCAGAAGAGGACCAGAAGAGGGAGAAAGCGTGAGAATCGATAGGGAAGGCAAGGCAGAGGAGGGCAGATTTCGGAACGAGGAAGCTTCTTGTATCTTTAATAGTTCCGATCAACAATTGCATAACGATTATTGCTTGCCTCAAAAAGCTCTTCAGTCTAGGAAATATGGCAAGTTAGCCGAAGAATAATTGGCTCTGAAGGAGGAGTCGAGGAGGGAGCAGTTGGCTCAAGAAAATGAAAGGTCTTCAACGCAACAGACTAACCCGCAAATCGGAAAGTCATCAAAACAACGGATCGAGAAATCAACTAATGATCAGTTCACTAAATAGACAGAGGACCCAATGCATCGGTAGCTTGTGCGGCAAACTGGGAGATTAACAAGACACCGATCTAGTCAACAAACAGAAGACTTGATGTACCAATAGCCGCAGATTGAGGAATTAACAAGAGAATGATACAGTCGCCAAACAGATGGCCTGAAGCATATACAGCCTGGACTGCAAATTGGGAGATCAAAAAGGCACCAATCTGGTCGTTAAGCAGAGGGTTCAATGCGTCGACAGCCGGAAATGAGAGATAAACAAGAGAGCGGTTTAATTAGGGGTCAGAGAACTGAACGCAACCGCAACCGCAAATTAGAGGATCAGCAAGTGACCAATCTAGCCAACAGACAGAAAACCCTTTGCATCCAGAACCCGCACTGCAAATTGAGGAATTAAGAAGAGGCCTAGCTGATCAACAGGCAGAGGATTCGATATCTCAACAACTAGGGTTGCAAACTGAGGAATCAACAAACAGGACTAAGCCAACCGCAAATCGGGAACCTAACGGAAGATCAATCTATTCAACAAAAAACAGAGGTCAACTTAACAAAATGGCAAAGAATCTGGGGAAGTAGTGGATGATCAATTTGCATCAGAAACGAAGATTCTGTAAGCATACGGTTTTCATGACTTTACGATGCTACGATTTTGATATTTTACATCCACTTTACGACAGCGGATCTTTGTACATTCAGATTCCCTCTTCTTTCGGGATTTCTTCTATTTTTAGAGAATCTTCTTTTTTTCGGGAGTTTCTTCTTTAGGGCAATTTCTTCTTCATTGAAGAGATTTCTTTCTGGATACTGCCTTTTCTCTAGGATACTGCACAAACTTTGTGATTTGAAGAGACATTACATTTCCTAAGGATATCTGTCCGGACCGACCCCTGGAGAACACTTGAATGTTAAATTTTGGGATCAGAACAATTATTTACATAGCTTATATCTTGATTTCATTACATTTGTTCTTTTGTCTTTTCCCATCAAATGTTTAGACATTAATTACACAATAGAAAACTATCTAATCTTCAGACATCACTATGTTCCTATGATGTAATAATGCAGATGTTCCCATTGTCTGAAGCCACTGCGGAGCCTATGATTGAACTGAAGACTTTCAAGCGAAATCGAATACGTACTGCTGCTCACACGTACTGCTGCTCACACCAAACTTTTGCATGAGATTGATAGAGGTTTAGCCCATGATCCACATACTTGGTACCCACTTTTACTTCCCCATCCCCGCTCCAAACCCATGTCTGAAATGCCTAAGGCAAGGAAGGGGTTCTAGCTTAAAAATCAGGCCATCAACTACCGTGTCGCGTGGGAATTCAGCCTTACGCGTACGCGAAACCTCCATCTTCTTCTTTCCCCTTCATTATCATAAACAAAACATCATCACCTCTTGTATTATCATTTGCAAATCTTTGCTAACAATAAACTCCAGTACTCACTCCCTACATCCTTCCATCTAATTGCTACTCGAAGAGCTTCAACCTCGATTCTTATATCACAAAGCAACGAGCTTACATTTACGATACCAGATACCTCGATTGGATGCGACGAATTCGAAAACCCTCTCTCATCCTACAAACCAAGTATATCGTCTACCCCACAGACTCTGGCTCGATATTCCGAAAGGAATCATACGAATCAGAACTTAACCCTAAATAAATCGCCGGTTCAAAGCTTTGCGGTTTCAATTTATCTTTCTGAATAGAAATTTTGTCTCGGACCAATGTTGTGAAGCCGAAAGGTTGCGCGATTGAGGAATGTACAAAAGGTCGAAAAGTTGGATGAAAATAGTCCAGATGTCGAAAGATGATAAAACGGATTTCTGCTATGAGCTATTCTAGTAAGATCCCGCAGCAGGGACGCTCGTCAGGGAAATTGGCTGGACGCTTTTGATCAACATGGTTGTCTCTGACGATAATGCAAGTCGGAATGGGAAAGGAGAGCCAATTTGAGATGGAACTGATTCTTCCTTGAGAAGTTATCATGAGGGTCTTCATTTAAGCTATTCCGAATCGTTACGGTTTCTCTATACACTCTCGAAGATTACATGATGGGTTCATTCAAGGGATGAAGGCTGAGCAGAATATTTATCGAAGATTACAAACAGGCTGTTCGGATTGCATGTTTTTATATTTTCCTTGACCAAAAACTCACACTTGTGGGTGGTCTTGGGAATGAACATTGCAGGAAGAATTGTCCTTCAAATGTTTTATCATTTGAAGAAAATCGTATTACCATGCTCCGGAAGTCTAAGCCTTTGGATATTCTCGTCATGAACATCTAGAGAGATGAGTCAACGTGGTTCTATGATAGTGAAGTTACTCCGTTTTCATTGTATTCTACTTCCTTGGGAGGTGAATCTTGTCTCCAACCTTTCTCATCCCAATGCTTCGTACTTTTATGTACGCAGCCATTTCTCAAGACCATTGCCGCGGTATTAACCATAGGCTTTGTCATTCATTTGAATGTGACTAAGATCATCCGCATTAACTTTCTCCCCTATAACATACCTTAGGGCGATGGAAGACGCTGGTATTTTGGACAACATTCTAGGATGCTTGTTCACTTTCCTCTTTCGTAATTGTTAGAGATGTTCACGGCTTTTGTTGATGTCTTTTGTCCGTTTGTGCCCTGCTATGGCAGAGGAATCAAAAACTTATCTCCGTGGACTATACTTTTCAAACAGAGAGAGGGTTTTCGAATTACGCTGAGGTATTTGATCGTTTATGTCGCACGAAGCTAATATGATTTCGAATTCGGGATGATCCTTCATGAAGAGTCTCAATTTTTTAATGGGTTGATGAAAGTTTTGGTCTGGGATGATTTGTTTGCGAGAAGAAAATAATGGAACGTGATGATGGGATTATCCTGAAGTCATTTACCCTAAATCGATATAGTTTTGGATCATTCATCATGAAGATGAAAAGTACTTTAGTGTCTATGATGGGACCCATCTCGTGTTGGTGTCAAAGCTTAGTGCTTGTCTGTCATGGGTAGCATTGAATACTTTGTCAAATTCTCTGAATGAGTCTGACTCTGTATCTTTTTAGTTGTACATGATGGGGATATATCTAGTGGGTTGATGGTCAGGGCACTTGGGAATTTTAGATTAAGGGCAGGCCAATTGGTTGGTAGTCCTGGGTTGTCTCATGCTTCCGCCCAAAGTATTGAGGCAACCCCTCCGAATAGGAGATAAGTATACCACTTTCTGAGTTTTAATGAAGTGAGCTAACTACATTGAAGCAGATCTTTCAGGAACTGCCTGGGATGCAGAAGGGTTTTTGATACGAGTGTCGGATGAAGAAAAGGCTAGGTCCAGTGGAGGTGTATGGGTTTCGACTCGATGGTGAAGCAAAGTTTTTGACCTTTTCCCAGCGATGCAGTTTGTTAGGAACTGCAGGAACATCTTTTCATATAGGAAGTCGTTCTTAACGGAGCGTTGGTATATTGAATTAAATCCCTTGGGACTGACGTGGGATTGGAAATGCACTTTATTCTGGTTTACGCCGCAACCTTTGAATAGGATTGTGAAAAGAGTGCCAGGAACTTTCTCCCATACATTTTATGGATGTTGATTGGAATAGTATGTCACTTTCCTGGAATAGACTAGGAATTTGAGGATTAGGCTAAATTCTGACCCATTCGTACGCGGATCAGCTGCAACATAGTTTTGAACGAGTGATGTTCCACGAAGATCTTGCTGGACTCTAACTGCTCACTTATATCTAGGGGTTTTGGTTGCAGCCATCATCGCGAGATCAATCATAAATAAATTTTCTATATCCAAAGTTTTCGGAAAGTTACAACCGGTACCTTGCAGATGTATTTGAATCATTGTTTTACTTTTTATCCGCCCTCCTTGCGCAATCTACCTTATTCCTTACATATCATTCGATTAGTGTTGTACCAAAAGTTACACCACACGTATGATGAGTTACTTGTTTGGGTATTTTGCGACGTCCAAATAATTGGGAATAAATTCTTGGACAACCATCAGCTTCACCGACGAAAATCGGCTCTTTTTATTTATGATTTCAGTATGGATATATATTTACCAACGATGAATCGTCTTTTACGTATTGGAACTATCTATAACTTGCAGTTATCTTCAAACCGACCCGCTATTATGAATTCTTGCAAGCCACCTTAATTTATAGAAACCTTGGCCATGTAATGATAAATGTTTAGACGACCAACAAAGCCTGGTGACACCTGATCACGTTATTCAATTGTGGAAGCCGAGCAACAAATTGGATGAAGCTATTCACGCCACCAAGTTATTCACCGTGTATCCACCAATATTTTGAAGTTGTCCAAGGGATGGTCTTATTTCGAAGGTAACACAATGCATGCTAGGATTCAGTCAGCTTCAGGGATTCAAATGCGGGGTGGCTAAGCTCTAGGGTTGGACTTTTTATTCATATGAGATGTGAGTAGTTCATATACGATTACCTATGGTTACTGTCAATTTGAGGCATAAGCTACCACTCAATATAGGTGCGGGCATCACCGATATGGCAAATCATCTGCAACTTGTCTGTCAGTATCTATGTTTCCTAAAATCTTGTGTTCCCGTCTGATTCAGTCGTAAAAAGTTTATGATTTCCTTCTGCATGGTTGGTCACTCGTCTACTTGGCTGTACAATATCCTGTTAGAAGATTACCGGTTCTCGGTCTTGGGACTTTAACCACAGTTTATTATAAACAGATTGATTGTCTTCAAGACACAAATTATTTTGAAGTGATCAGATAAAATATCAATCTTCAAAATGGCTGATGGAACGGGTGCGCATAAGACGCACGATAAAAGGTATGTATCCACTGATGTGCTACTAATTCTCCAAAGTTTACTGACAGCATTGATGATAGTGCGATAAATGATTTCAGCAATACTGGCGACATAGCTTCCGCCGATGAAAAAGTAGAAAGTGGAACGCAAGCAGAAGAATTTCATAGTAAAGGAAAAATCGATCTTACTCAACTATCCGCAAATCCAACTGGAGAGTACGTTTATCTTCCGTGATTTTCACTTTCCTCTCACTAATCTTCACAATTAGAATCCGTAATCCTCTCATCGGTATTCCGAAACATCAACTTCTTCAAGATGTCGAAATCTTTGCAAATAAACATGGTATTACCGAAATCCTTCCAGTTCTTACCAAAGGTGCTCTTGTTGCTCAAAGTCCTTCTCATGCGGATAAAATTGTTGAACTTGATGATGAGGATAGAAGGGTTTTGAGTGAAGAGGTTACGCATCGTTGGAAACATCCTAAACAACTTTACATGACGATTATTTTGAATTCTATTGCTGCTGCTATTCAGGGTGTGAGTTATTTTTTATTAGAACTTTATACTTTGTGGTCCTCCAGCTGAAATAATACTAACTTCTTCGTCGCATAGTGGGATCAAACAGGTAATTCATCTCACAATAAACTTTGTGATCCTAGAAAAATTATTAAGTTTGAATAGGTTCGAATGGTGCAAATCTTACTTTTGGAGAGGCTTTGGGTATTCCAGATACAGGTCCGACTTGTGAAACTCAAGGTACTTGTGATAGGAATGCTTGGATTATTGGTGCTATTAATGCAATGCCTTATATCGCTATCTGTCTTTTGTGAGTATTTCTTGTTCGGATTTCTCATTCATCTTACGAAGTACTGGTGTGCGATATGGTTATCTACCATTACGCAGCATCCTATCGCGCAAGTGTGTCCACAACCCCTTCATTGAAGTCCATTCTTCTCCTCACGATACTAACAATATACTCAACACAGCACCGCATGGATCTCCGACCCCGTAAATCACTACATCGGTCGTCGTGGTACAATCTTCATCGCAGCAATCTTCTCGCTCCTCGCTCCAATCGGCATGGGATGTTCCCAAACCTACGGTCAACTAATGGCTTGTCGAGTACTCCTCGGAGTAGGAATGGGATTAAAAGAAGTAACTGTCCCCGTCTTCTCTGCCGAAAATTCTCCAACAAATATTCGAGGTGGTCTCGTCATGTCCTGGCAAGTCTGGACCGCTTTTGGTATTTTCCTCGGCACATGTGCTAATTTAGTATTCGTACATTCCGGTTCATTGGCTTGGCGTTTACAATTCGGATCTGCGCTTGTTCCTGCTGTTCCTCTCGTCATTGGAATATATTTCTGTCCCGAATCACCACGTTGGTTATTGAAAAAAGGACGGGTTGCGAAAGCTTACAGATCTTTATTACGATTGAGAAATACTCCACTTCAGGCCGCTAGAGATTTGTATTATATTCAAGCGCAATTGGATTATGAGGATCGTTTATTGGAACAATCTGGTTTGGCCAAGAATGGGAATATGTTTACGAGGTTTATTGAATTATTTACAGTACCTAGATTGAGACGGGCTACGCAAGCTTCGGGTATTGTTATGATTGCTCAGCAGATGTGTGGAAGTATGTTCTTTGTTTTTTTGTCTCTTCATCTCATCGAGGAAGTTTATGCGATGGTTCGCTAACCGATTTCTATTAATTAGTCAACATTATTGCTTTCTACTCTTCTACGATCTTCAAAAATGCAGGTGCAAGCATCATTGGTGCTCTTCTCGCCTCGTTCGGTTTCGGACTTATTAATTTTATTTTCGCCTGGCCTGCTGTTTGGACAATCGATACTTTTGGTCGTCGAACCCTTCTTCTCTTCACTTTCCCTCAAATGTTCTGGACACTTCTCGCTGCTGGTTTATGTTACTTTATCCCCCAATCATCTAAAGCTCATATCGGTATGGTGGCATTCTTCATCTACCTATTCGATATTGCCTATTCCCCGGGAGAAGGACCGGTACCATTCACCTACTCCGCCGAAGTATTCCCGCTCTCCCATCGAGAAATCGGTATGTCCTGGGCCGTTGCCACGAATAATTTCTGGGCCTCTGTTCTCTCCCTCACACTTCCACGTATGCTCTCAGCCATGAAACCACAAGGTGTATTTGGATTTTACGCCGGACTTAATCTCTTAGCATTCGCACTTATATTCTTTTTCCTTCCGGAAACTAAACAGAGGACTCTTGAGGAATTGGATTATGTATTTGCCGTACCGACGAGAACGCATGCGAAGTTTCAAATTCAAGAGCAATTTCCTTGGTGGGCGAGAAAATATATTTTGAGGAGAAAGGGTGAACGGGAACCGCAGCTTTATAGGTTTGAGGATGAGGAGTGGGTGGAGAATGAACTTGATACTAGGGGTGTTAGTACTGGGCATGATGTAGGTGGTGCAAGGAAAGAACTTGTTTAGGGTGGGAGTTGAAGGTAGAATTATCTATTTGAAGTGGATTTATTGGGTGAGTGGCAGGAATAGGTTAAAGGATTTCTTGAACTTTTTTTCTTTTCTTTTCATTTGTCTCTTGCCGGGAGATCAATTATTATTATTATTATTATTATTATTATTATTGAGAATGGGAAAGATAGTGGAAAGTGGAATGGCCAGGTTAGAGATATTGCAGTGCGATAATAGCACTTGATAAAGACCAAAGACATTTTTACTTTTTTTTTCTTCCATATTCAAGAAAGACAATCATTGAGTTATTTTAAGATATCATCTTCAAAATTTTAGTTACGAGGCTAGTTGATAATATATTATATTTATGTTTATATATATTGCAACTACTGAAGTGATTCAAGAATATAATTATATTTTACTTATATAATATAATCTTTTTCGGATCTTCTCTGGTATATAGTTGTATATGTATTAATATAAATTATATTAAAGTTTTTTTTTATATGAGATAGGAATATTAGAAAGGTTATTTGATTTGATTATGTTTATTTTTGTTAATTTTAATTTTAATTTTAATGGGATTATATTAATTGTGAGATTTATTATATATATATTATAAAAGTAGAAGATCGAGATATATACATCCTGATAATATATTATAAAGAAAGAAAGAAAGAAGAAAAACTAATTAGATTATAATATAATAAATTATTTAAGAATAAAATAGATTTCATAATAGTTTTGAGATTAGAACAGTATAGATTCAATAATAGTATTAAAAAAAATTGTTTGATTATTCAAAGAAAAAAAAACAAAGATCTTTCCTTATAATTAATTAATAAAAATCATATAATAAAACAATTGAAATCCTTCTATTAAAATAATTCTGAATTTCAACTTTCTTATAATATACTGGCTTATTTATAAGATTAAGCCCTGAGAATTAATAAATCTTTAACTCAATCTTTATATTTCATTCTTTTTTTATATTATTAGAAATCTTATTTCAATTCTCTAAATGCAGAATATGAAAAATTTGATAATGATTCACAGCATTCATTTTTATAACAAGAACCTTATATTTGAAGCTTTAGATTTCGTATTAATACTACTAGGATATTTAAAGAGTCCGGAACTAATTCCTATAGCTCTGTATAACTCTACGATAATCGACATGAAATAAACAAACTATAATTACCTATGGCGTTATCTCCAACCTAAGATTACATGTATGGTTAAATCTGGGAAGTGTTATGCATATGCTATGGATTTACGTTGGGAAATTTTTAAGAGGGAGATCACAAATTGGTTGAAATTTGAAGATACCTCGATGATATGATGATGGGAATAGAAATCGGTAATGATTTCAGTGATAAAATGACAATAATATCAATCATATCAAATCCTAATACTTTTGTTATTCTCAAACCCAAAGCAAGGAAAATAAAGAAGAAACATAGCCACTGGTGAATGAGCACAGAAACACACATGCATGTGTTGATTCTTGTGGACTGTCACCCGCCCCCATCATCGTCAATGGTTTTGCGTTCAGCTATAATTACTTCCTCTAGTGGGTATATGAATGACTTTGTATACCCGTATAAATTTTCTCTCTGATCTTAGCGAGGTGAAAAGCTTAAAATGTACGAAGAGTGAATAAGTAATAGAATAGACTTAGTATAGAGACTTAGAAACGTTTGAATATGAGATAGGGGGAGGGGAAGAATGAATTTAGGGTAATGATGATGATTGGGATTTATTGAGGGGAAAATAGACAGTATGAAGATTAAGAGAAGTAATGACAATACTGCTCAGTATATATATCAAACAACAGAGTAAAATGCTGTCAAGTCCGAAAAAATACTACAAAAGTTTGACATAAACCGATGACTCTTTGCCTTCGGTTCAAACATACGACATTACCCCTAGTCCTTTTGTGAGCATGCAGTCTCAATCGCTTGGAAGTTTTAAAATATAGCTTGAGTGGTATTCATATCCTCTCGATGATCACTGAATCGACACTCAACATCATTAAGGTGACTTAACGATACCCGTTTTCGACTTCATACAAAGTTCCCACTCTTCCTACCCAGCTCTTGGTCATTCACTATCTCTGAGTACAAATCCAAACCTCAGAAGTTACATCCATCCTAGACTTTTATTTTCCAAGAATAATACATAATACACACCACTGTGTGCAGACATATGATTTATACCACGTACCGAAGATTTGAAACTACCAAACCGCAAAGCCTCAATTCTGCCGTATGACTGCCATATGCCAAAAACGCATCATTCCTTGATTCCAAACTCATACAGCTTTCACGGCGACAACAATAATACTAACGACAACGAATCATTCCAAGAAATAAGATAAAATAAACCCCTAAACACCAAATCCTTAACCCGTTGGAAACCTTTAAAAGCACTCCTGATCTCGTGGGAAGGGGACAGTATTTTCCTTGTTGCGGTAGCAAATCCAAGTACACAAATATTAGATGTACCATACACTGCGTGACTAATCATGGCTTATATTAATGTGCTCATAACTAATTCGGAGTCAGTATTATCAAGAGATACTGGATGGATGTATTGACCTCGGAGACTTCCCAAGAAACAAAAGGGCCATTGAAATTATAATATTAATACACCACATAGATAAAATCCGTCACTGTTGACTTCCCCTTCAAGAACATGACATCTTGATGTAAAGCGACTAGAAACATCCTGAGACAACGCCGATATACCAGGCGGATGGAGATACAAATCCACGGTAACATCTCCAGGAGGTTCACTAAAACCTCCATCCGACGGTTCCCGACCTCAACACAAAAATAAAAATAATTTCAACGCAAAAGCATCTTTCTGGGTCAAATACCTATTCAAGGATATAAAAAGACATCCAGACCCTCTCCTTTCCTATCCCTCCTATCCAGCTCGACTTACATCATGATCTACACAAGCCATCTCCGTCCGATCCATCCATCTAAAAATAAACCAACCATTGTATGTGTGAAAACAAATAAAGATCAATTCCCCATTCCAATCGTGCGGTACCAAATATCTAGTCTTACATTGTAAAACCGTATCGTATCGTATCGTATTGTATCTAAAATTTCCAATATCCAGATGAAATCGCCCAGACAATATTTCACCCATGCATGCAAACATAGACATTTATATATATCCCCTATGTATTCGAGAAAATAAATACATAAAATATAAAACATAAATTATAAATTATAAATTCCCAGCCGTGATTTAAAAACCGATGAATCTCGCTTCCAACCCCCTTGGACCACCATATCCTCGCAACATTCGCAGATCCTCATATCGATAAAGACAGATCTACGTTATCTGTCCGCAAATACGGAGGTACACACGAACCATACCCTCCAGCACCAGGAAGCAGTAGCGTAAACTCATCCATAAAACCCGATACTGTAGGAAGTCAATTCAGGAAACTTTAAAAGTGAGCAAGTTCCTGCTGTAGTAAGGTAGGTAGGTTGTCAGACATTCTATCTGAACTCAATATAGATGCTCGTATTTTCCCCAACTCCTTAAAACTTCGAGTAACAAACTTAAGCACAGTCTCGTGAGGGCACGGAGAATATCATTCGCCGATATTATATGTGTAGGTTATGTATGTATGCATATATATATATGTTTATAGATAACCAAAAAATATACATATATATATACACAGAAAGGAGGTCGAGTCTATAGATAGATAGATGGACGAATGGGCCAGATAGGGCATTGAATCTCCTTACCGGATACGGTAATAATGCACGGCGGATATCATCTCCAATCCTATACATCAATATGAGACAATGTTTATCTAAGCGATGTTTCGGAATGCTCTTTCTCTCCCCTGCATAGGATAGGGTAGGATAGGATAGGATATTGTAGGGTAGGAAGTACTGGGATTGTGACGCGATGCACGGATGGATGTGATATGGATGTATAGGTAGGTAGGTAGGTAGGTAGGTATCTATATGTATATGTATATTTATGGGCTAGGAGTAAGGAGAGAGAGAGAGAGAAAAGTATCTTTAGAAACGAAGTCTGTGACTTTACGGATTAATGATCAAGGTTAAAACTAAAAAAATAGGTTGCCTACCCGGTACCTAGCGACGATCCCAGGTGGTTCGTTCGTTCGTTCGTTCGTTCGTTCGTTCGTTCGTTCAAATTCGAAGCGTCTGTTTCAGATACGATACGATTCACATGTATGTATATATGCAGGATGAGTATGCAAGTACCCGTACATAACCCTACCCGTGTCTATTTTTAAAAGAGCACCCATCAGTGGAGCGAGCGACGAGACAAGAAAGGAAAGCAAAGCAAAGCAAAGATTCGCATCGTCATGTCGCATGTATGTATGTATATTGAAATTTTCGTATTCTGCTTACCACTCCTTCTTGCTTGCTTACCACTTTTGCTTACCATAAGGTATACAGACGGGTATGTTTCTTAATTTCTCAGATATATTTGTAATATATAGTCATCATTACTAGATATTTATATCATCATCATTCATTAGACATTGATTTACCTACGCTCTATTCTTGGTTTTTGTTTCTGTTTCTCACCAATTTTCTACTCTATCGTTCGGCCGAGTTATGTTGTCAGTTTCCCCTTCTCCCAAAAAATAAAAAAATGTCGGAAGATATAAATAACTCTCGTCGTTTGGACCAATTCCCACCGGATGCCTGGTGGGTGGAATAAATTTACGAGTACTGGATGTACTGGATGTGTCACGGTGATGACTTGTGTGTAGATAGATCACTTTCTGACCTTATATCCACTGATGGTCTATGATTTATGATTTACAAATTTCAAAGGAGGCTGAGATTGGATTTATTGATCAATACGAGTAGAGGATGTAAGGTAGGTAAGATCTTACTATAATGTTAGTGTTTGGTCTGAGGGTTATTCAACGTCAGTGTTCAACGACGGAGTACTCGGGGCCTAAATTATGCAAATCAAGCGTGTTGGTGGACCTTATCATCATTCGTTAGGTAGGTAGGTAGGCTTCCAAGTGAAGCGAGGAGTTTCTATAATACAAACTAAAGTAAGCAAGCATGCATGCATAGAAGAAAAGGAGATGGATTGATAGGTAGGCTGGCTACCTATGAGATGACCGTTTGCTACTTAGCTACTTGGTTACTCGTACAGAAGACAGAGGAGGGAGTACGATGTACGGTGGTATATGCGTGTTTCTGTTTCTTTCTTCCGTCAACCCACGGAGAAATAAAACCTCCACAATCCATCCATCATCCGTCCATCCAATAATTCATCACCCCCAAAGAAAAGCACCAATAAAACAAAGCAAACACAACAAACCAATGCGAACGAACCCTCATCTCTCAAACCAGATTGGAGCTTCTAAGCGCCGGGGATGATCAAAGACCTCGGAAGTGCATAGATTAAATAATATAAGCGGAATTCATTGGATAGGGAACACTAGAGTTTGTTGATGTTGTGCGGGAAATGCGTGCTTGGCCCCTGATGAAGCAAGTGCATTGCATTGGTCTTGAGATGGATGGGGGGAATGATTTTTGAGGAGGGGAGGGGAGGGTAGGGTAGGACTCGGTATTTTTCCTGTTTGTAGACGCGGGATGATAGATAGGTACGGATGGTAGGTAGTAAGTAAGGGTAGTTTTTGAGGAGGGGAGGAAATTCTTGATGAATGGATGGATGGATGGATTGATTGGTGAATACGAGATGGATACGCTGTAGAGGTATTCATTCCTGAATCGCTAGTATGACAATATCTATATGGGCATGAGTGAGATTCAATGATTGAGTAACGATCATTCATTCATTCATTCCTTCACTCAATCCATTCAATCCATTTAAATCATTCCCGGGTATAAATAGTTTTCAAACTAGGAAATCCCTTGGGATATACTCTGTATATTAAATGCAAAATGCAATGGTAGATGGCGAAATACATATATACATATGCATAAAACCAAAACTCAATGTTTGCATTGAACCCTTCAGTCTTCAGCCCTGAGAGAAATGCGACATCCAATCCAATCATCGTTTGTCCTGTCCACATGGATGTACTGCAAGTAAGTGAAGAGCCGAATTTATTTTAATTTTATTTTATTTTATTTATTTTATTTTATTTTACTTTATTTTACTTTGTTTTATTTAATACCTTGGATTGGTAGGTTAGAGCTATCGTAAGTGTTTGACTTGACTTGGCTTAGTTACAGATGGATGGATGTATGGAGTAATGCAATGCAATGTGATGCGATGTGATGAATTCAATATAAAATATGTACTATACGGTATGTACTGCGCATAACAAGAACCTTGATATAGAAAAAGAGTTTCCAATCTTTAAATTTATTCAGAACATACTCATCGTTGGGAAGAAGTATGAAAATGCATATGGGGGTATGCAGTATATCCAAGATTCGCATAGAAACTCTGAAACACAAGCTTAGAAAAAAGGTATCCATTGATCGATCATGTGCGTCGTTGATGCTTTCGTGTACATTCATTTATTTGATGTGGAGAAGTGTGTATGGATGATTGATGTGGATGGTAGATGCTTAGGTGGGTGGGTAGGCGGTTGGGCGGCTTCACTAACTCCCACCAGTTGCTTGCTCTATATACATAACAGGCTTGGTTTGGTAGCGCGTTGATTTATGTATCCATCTCCTTGTTGATTTTGTGATTATCAGATAGATTGGAATTTGGAGGATGTTCATGCATTTTCATAATCATACATTTTCAACATCTCTTTTCAAGCATTGTTCAATTCTAGACGCGAGGATGGATGATAATATATCTGCAGAGCACATTATACCTTGCAGAGTACATGGTCACTCATAATGTACAGAGTATCCAAGTATGAAAGTATGCATCATGATAATCATGATAATCGAGATTAATTTCGATAGCGATTAGAGAAGGATCCTTGATGAGAATCATGCATGAGATACCTACATACCTACATAGATAGAGACGAAATCCCATGGCATATACCGGTCGCTTACTACCTAGTGAGCGAGGTGAGACTTGAGGATCAGAAATGCCGTTGGTAAGATTACGGAGATTCCTATGTATCCCTTTTGAGACTTGTTGTATATACATATGATATGATGTGATGTGATGTCGAGACCAATTCGTATTCCTAGGTATCCATAGCCGCATGTTTTTGAACCCCGAAGATGAGTACCACGTACTGGTGTACCCGCGTACCCACCGCACTCACATGGCAAGATTGTGGCTCAGTAATACATTTCATCTTCCTAGTCGGGATGGACACATGTAAGATCTTAGCTTTGGAAAGATTTGGTTAGAGGATGTTTGATTTTGGTGATTATCCACGCAACGTTTACTCGTTTGGGTGGTAGTGTTGTGGAGATGGTACTGTACTCTGTATGGTGTTGATGGTTGATTAGGTGAGATGTTGGTCTAGATCCGGTCGGGTGGGATGTAGATATTGATGTTCATATTTTGGTTAGGACAACCTTTCCTCCGTGTGCGGTCGAGAGGTTAGTGGCTGATAATAATTGAGATTTAGGTTCATCACAACAACTTCATTTATGCAATGGGCGTTGTCCCCTCCCTCGGTTCCGTCAAACGGTTGAGAGATTGAAAGATTGAAACTTGACTAGATATTATACTTTTCACCCGTTGTACCCGGGCTCGACAGAGGACACTTTTCTTTGCAACTATTCGTTCAATCACGGAATGCTCGGCTTATCCTCTCCTTCTTCTTACCTTGCCTGTACTCTTATTTCTTGACCACTTGACTTAAACTTGGCCTTTAAAACTTTGAAATCAATTCACAAGAAGCTGACCAATGAATAGAGGTTCCACCTGTCGATATGGTTTCGTGGCATCAGAGCATCAGATGTCAAGCAAAAGTGCCCAAGTGCCTTGATGCTTCCCTTTTGGGATTTAGTACATTTAAATTAGATGTCTAGCAAGTTACCCGCACAGCTCATTCTCTCTGCTAGCTCAACGAGGCTTTTCCCCTCCCTTATTGAACATCCAATTCATACCAATCAATCCTTCGAGACTCGATTAAGATGCTGAGTAACTCCTTACCTCCGTCCCTCTACACACCGCCCTTTTCTCATTGTTCCTCACCAAGTACTACAGGATCAATCCTCTTCACTCAACAGCACATCTACAGTATCTGCTCATGGATGACGAACAAGAAATTGACCAGACTTTCATCGAGTTGAACGAACAAAATCTGCGACAAAGAGATTCCCCCACATCAGCTTTTTTTTTTTTTAAATTAAAATACAAAGTGGTCCCTTTGAATAATGCTCAGGTGTGACCAGGTATCTTTGTTGATCAAACCCACCAACCGAAGATCCATGTTCACCGAAGCTCAAGGGTAGAGCCAGACTTGACTTCTTTTGGAAACGCTTGATATCTTCAATGACCCAATAAGGAAAAGTCGAGTGTCGATGTGAGTAAAAAGATGATCGAGTCTTGAGTTTTATTTTTTCAAAGGGAAAAGTTAAACCACTCAAACCACTCAAACCACTGCAAACCCTAGTTTATTTTATAGCCATCAAAGCTTCAGCCATGCAAAAGTTAAACTTGTTACTGGAGTCTGGGACTAAAGCCTCGCTCCGATACAGGGGTGTGAAAATGCAGCAGTAACATTTACTTTCTCTCTCTCTCATTGGAGCGTTTCCATTTGCCTTCCCACCTTGAAGACCAATTCCCCATCCTGATTCGTCCACAAGTAGAAGATCTAATTCATTTCACTTATCAGAAAAGAGTAAATCTCATTCCTTTCCTGGATTCTTACTCATCCATTCATTGCCTTGACTCTCATTTTTGAATCTTCAAATAATATCTCTCGATTTTCATCATCAGAAAGATCCACTTTCACACCCATCCACTCATTTTACCATCTCTTTTTACCATCCCTCTTTGAAAATCTTGATCGATATTCCGTATAAAGAAGAGAGTAATCAAAGATAGTACCTCAAAAAGGATTTCTTTCTTCCTCTCTCGATTAAATTTATTCGATAGCCGTACTTTCTCTCTTTTCGTTCCGCCTCATTCGTCTCTTCCATTCGCCTTTTGCGCGTTTAAATCAACCGTCATTCCATTCGCTCTTTATTGATTGCATCGACCTTTTCAATCATTGAAATTTCAATTAATTCAAGGCATTTTTGGGATTGGATATTGAATTGGATTATCCTTCCTCTTTTCTCCACAACACTATATCCCATATCGACAACCCACGCACAGCCCTTGACACTTTTTACCACTCTCGGCCTTGGATCTTTGATATTGGACTTTGCACTTGGGACTTGCGATCTTAGACTTGGACCTTGAACCAGAACAGCTTAATTAGCAGGTACTTACTTTACTTACTCACTCACACACATTCCCTGCATTGTACATTCTACGCTACTGTGCGCACCTACCTTCACTCGACCATTCACACATAAACTCCTCAATCCACCCACCGTCCCATCATCCACTCATCCACTCACCCATCATCCATCATCCATCATCCATCATCCATCATCCATCCACCCAGACCTTCTCTTATTTCTCCACATCCACACACGCACACATACATACAAAAACACAAAAAACACGCATCAATTTTTTCCAATTTCATTTATTTACTTCTGTTGAAAAGAATTTAAAGTACTGGACAATCCTTCCTAAGAAAAATTTGCTTTCTTCCTTCACTTGGAGACTTCCTTCTCAATCAAATATTCTTCACGTATCAACATTGCGGTTATCTTTTTTGACTTTCTTCAAGATACTTCCTTTGAGATACTTCTTTCTTCAAGATACTTCATCCGAGATACTTTCTTCAAGATACTTCCTTCTTCAATCGATTCGATTCATCAATTATCTTCCTTCATCCAAATAGAGATACTACATACCACAAATTCAATAGATACTCTGTAATATTCCATCGAAAACGAACACGAACACCAACTCTTCATCCACTTCATCCACTTCATCAACATCCAAAAAAACTCAAAAGAAGGCCAGGCCATTCTTATCAGTCCGCGACCGACCAAAATTCAATCTCATCTCAGCTACACCACATTTTCGGAATTTTCCAGGTTTTTGGTTCTTTGAATTAATCAAACCTTTTCTTGGATTCACCATTAAAAAGTTATTCTTCATTTGCACACAATACCTTTACATCTTCGATAAGAATCATTTCGATCCATCTCTCCACTTCACCATCACATTCACCCTCTTCTGCGATTTGTTTGTTCGTCGTGTCGAATTAAAAGGCTTGCCTATTGTTCAACACCACCTCATCTCACCACAACTTTCGAGCTTCTTTCTCAGAGAATTACCTTTTACAAAGCAAAACAACATAATTCCATTGAAAATCTTTCAACTTTACGTACATTACGAATCGATAATACTCTTTTCGGTTTACCTTAATTTATTTAATACAATTCCACGTCCTTTACTCACTCAGGTCGACCTGATAATCCATCCTTGCACGAAAAAACCACGTCAAATCGATCACATTCCCTTCGATAAATTGACATTTACGAATCCACGAATCGAACGATTCCTTCCAAATTCAAATCAACAATACCACCTTCAATTGTATAAAACATCAAAATGGACGCAGGCGGTCTTGCTCAGATGTCTTACAACAACTTCTCTTCCAATAATGGTTTGGGTATGCCAGTTACTGGTTTTGCTGCTAGAAGAGCTGCGAATGGTTCAAATATTAAACGTCTCTCCTTCGAAGCCACCAACAAGTCTCTTGATGCTCAAGATAATGGTGCACCGACTCCAAGAACATCTCGTTCTCATTTACTCGCAGGTTTAAGGACTGCACCCAAATCTGCCACTTCTGGCAACTTTCCATCAACCGCTCCACCTACTCAAGTTCACCATAACACTGGAAACAATGGAATGAACTCTAGCAGATATTCTGACAATGGACCAAAGACTTCAGGATATGCTTCATTCAATCAAGGAAATCATCAAATGAATCAACATCAGATGTATTCAGTTCCCGAACAAATTCTTTCGCCACCTGAGATTTACATTGACGATGGACATGATGGAATGGATCCAAATTTGTATGCTCAACTGGTGGCTACAAATTTGTATCTGGCAGAACAACAACAACGTCTTCAACAGCAATTGATGAGTGTTCAAGCTGCTGCTCAACAAATGCAAGGGATGAATTTGAACGGACAATATTCAACTCCTCCCATCACCCCACAAAACATGGGAATGTATCAACAACAGCAGATGAAACAAAACATGCAACCAATCATCACACCTGTCATGGGAGCTAACCCTGGTATTTATTCTTACTACAACCCCATGACTGGACAACAAACCTATTTCATGGATAATAGTGGTCAGCAATATCCCGAGTCATTAAACGAACAAAGACTGAGCTATTCTCCACCACAACAACCTGGAACACCAAGATTTCAAGTATCCCCACCACCACCATCCGATACACCAACCTTTACCAGATCAATTAGTCCACCAAAGAAACCAGCTTCGCCACCACAAGAGCATGCTCCTCTACCACCACCGTCTGCGGGTGCTTTCCGTAGGGGACATCGTAATTCAAAATCGATGGCTATGTCTATGTCTGGTGAGGTTGCACTGGATGGTCCAAAAACTGCAGGATTACCAAAATCTACTTTCCCAGGTACTCCAACTCAAGTAGGGTTTGCTCCAGGTGCAGGACGTGCTGGTGAACATCCAGTAAGACAGCCAAGAGGTCCCCCACCTATTGAAGAATTGAAAGCCAAACCAACTGCAAAATTTGAAGGTTCCAAGAACTTTGCTACTCGAACTCGTCGAAGTGCTGTTCATAATCTTGTTCGTGCTGGATTGGAACGTAGAAGAGCACCAGGTAGTGCATCAGGTAGCATGTCACCTGTTTCAGAACATGGTGAAATATCATTCTCAGTCGATGATAATGATTCGGATTCTGGTCGTAGTGGAAGTGGAAGTCTTTCAGGTCGTCCAAGTCCACCAAGTTCTCGTACTTCTCAACACGGTGCTATTGGTTCCAACAGACCTAGTTCGCGACAAAATTCTCCCGAAATGAAATCTGTCATCTCGGTTGATTCATTCACTGCGGAGAGTGTTTCTGGTGATGAACAAATTGGTGGTAGCTTTGCGGCCGTTTTTAAGAATGGTGGAAAGAAGCCTGAAACGGCTGACGTTCAAAAGAAAGCACCAATGCTTGTTCTCACTAGCGCTGAGAAACGTAAAAGTTCCATCTTTTAAGATGATCATGTCATCAAATTTGGGTAGATCCCATCTTTTTGATTATTCGATCTCTACTTTAACTTGTTGAACAAAAGACACAATTTGATATTGAATTCAACATTGTCCATATTTTGACACGGGGAATTGGCTTATTTTTTTGTGTCAGATTTTACGAAGATGATGAATACTTTTCTGAGAAACAAATTCTTAATTAATATTGGAGGAACTTTTTGAGCTTTTTAGTCTCACGGTTGACCTTCATTTGTTATATCGATTTTATTTTCTCGTCTTTCGTTTTGAGGGGTTCCCTTTTCGAGATTGGATTTTCCATTACATTCTCTTACATTGATACTGAGGGATTGTTTGATTCCGAAGAATTTTCCTAGATTCATCGTCTTTACATTCCCGAAGTTGATAAAAAGGAGTGAGGATAGGATATCTTTTTCAAAGTTAAAGGAAGGATCTTTCATAGGATGGAGGTGAAATGGATTGGGGATATATGTTTGGACTTTTTTTCCTTGTTCTTTCTGGGGATGGAATGGTCAATGGAAATTGTGATATGATTATATGCCTGGGTTTCATTACTCTTTTTTATTTGCTGTCTTTTCGAGGGGGGGGGGGGGGGGGGGGGGGGGGTTATAGGAATAGGAATACGAACCTGTTGATCAGATTTGGAGGAAATACCAGTTTGGGATGGGGGATATGGTGTGGATTTGAAGGAGATTGTAGGGGAGAAAGTCGGGGGTTGTCTATCAAGGATGAAGGTTTGATAGGGTGTGAGATTAGGTAGTGGTGGTGAATGAATAAGATAAGATGTGTGGAGTTGAGGATATATTTGTAGCAATATGAAATACTATTCTTTTTGAGATTATTCTTTTGTAGTGTTGGGATGAATGTGATATGATGTGAATGTGATTGATTGTGTCATTGTATAATATAGATGTACAAATAAAAATAAAAATAAATTTAATAAATAAGTTTTTTATTTTGATTACTTTCTTTATTAAAAATATTAAAAGTTAATTTTATTAATTGAAATATTAAAACACTGAAAATTGAATATCATTATTTTGATTTATAATATCTCAATTAAGAAAATTATATTAATTTATTATAAAATTATTAATAAATGAAAAGTATAATTTTCAATATAAATATATAAATAATAATAATAAAATTAAAGTTTTCTTTTCGAAAAGTATAAAAGATTTTAAAATTGATTAAAAATTTAAAAAAGAAAGATTTTGTAAGAGTTATATAACAAAGAATCGATTGTATTCGAATAATAAGCCAAAAGGACCAAAAAAATTTATTATTTTTTTTATTCTATTTAAAAACCTTTTTATATAAATGAAAACTCTTCAAATTAGTATAGAGATCAGCTCTCTTTTGGCTGGCCGACTCTTCGCTTTCGGAGATTGTAATAGAGCGTCCCTTTTCAAAGCTTTCGTTCTTGAAAACTACTAAGATTAAAGAATAGGATAGCCCTTGTGTAATCTTCGATTCCTTAATTGTAAACACTTTATATAAACAAACTATTCGATTCTCAATATATAATTCCTTTATAGAATCTTTGTAAATCTTCATAAATCATTCGATTCTCAATATATAATTCCTTTATAAACTTTATAAAACATTTGATTCCTAAATATAATTCCTTTATAAAATCCTTATAAATTATTCAATTCCTTTTTTAATCTTACTAATTTCTATAATAATAAAATATTATAATACTTGATCTTTATTTTATAAAGTTCAATATCTTTATAATTATAAATAATAATTATATTATAATACAAGAATATTAAAAACGATAAATTATTTAATATTCTTATTCTTCAACTTCTTCAAATTCTTAAAGTCTTTGATTATTCAATATTCGATATATTTTTAATATATTTTCGGTATAATAGCTTTCATAAATGATATGAATTCGGTATATTCTTTTACTTTTTCTTTTGAATTTCGAATTTTCTTTGAATATAATAGATAGACTTCTTCGAATACAGTAGATAAATGTTAAGATAACTATTTTTTTTCAAAATCGATATCTTTATTAATAATTTTATAAATTTAATAAATATTAAAAGGATAGAATTATTTACTTTTTTTTGTTGAAATAGAAAACTATTTTTTTAATATCTTTTTAAAATTATTAGTATTCTTATTATAAAGTTTCAAATAAATCAAATCTATTTTATTCTAATAAAATATTAATAATATAAGAAATCATTCAATATTAATTTTTTCTCAAATATCAATAATAGAATTACAAATTATATTTAAATCATTAATATTAATTTTAAAAACTTTTTTAATTGAAAAAGAACAAATGTATTTTATATATCTTAATTTTTTATATTAAAAAGAATTAATCATTATATTTAATTATTTATTATAATCTAATAATTCGGTGATGTTAAATTATCGATATTTTTATTTCAAGTATATTAACTTCAATAATAAATTATATCTAATCTAAATATTGTTTTATTAATAATTAAATAAATTAATTATCTATATAATATTTATTATTTGTAATTAGTTTTAATTGATAATTATTAATTATAAAGATAAATTATATCTCTTTTATTAGATATATTAATCATAGACTATAAAAGTTTATCTTATAGTTTGAAAATGAAGATCTGTAATATTTATTTATATAATATTTATTCAAGTAATCAATTATATGATTTATTTTTGAAGATATTCAAATTTTAGTAATAAAATTGTAACGATTCTGTATTGGAGGCAGCGGCTACCTGAGGTTCGTCTGATTGGTAGTTGTGGGTTAAGGGTTTATTACTAAGATTCATTTGGAAGTGAAATCGTTATTAGATCAAATAGAATATAGATAAACTAATTAATAACTAAATTAAGCATAAAACTCTTAAATTATAAAACTATTCTAATTATATACTGATTCCTTTCCTAAAGTTTTGAAAATTTTATACTCTTAAAGGCTTCTAAAAGCCTTAGGGAGCCTTTGTTTTTAAAAGCTTTATTATATAATCTTATATAAATCTCAGGATATTAATCCTAAGATGATTCCAATCTTGAGATTGTATAATTCTTAGGATAATAATCTTGGAATGAATATTATCCTAAAATACTTTATTTTAAAACAAATTATATTCTAAGATATTTATTTTAGAATTATATAATTGTCTAATTCTTTTTTTTCAGAATATTAATTATTCTGAGATCTTATTTATTCTAAGACTTTTATTTTAGGATTCTTTATCAATAAAGACTTTCCTCAGAAACAGTGGTCTAAATTGATATACTTGGTTTTATTGTATTATAATAAGTATGATTCGTGACATTATCCTCTTCCTGATTAAGCGTCGTCCTTGATCACTTATAACTTAATGAGTATCCCATCTGTTCAATCTTCACATCCTCTAACCTTTTCATTATAAACGATTCGTATTCCTATAAGATTTGTCGAAAGAATAAAGAGAAATCTTGTTTTATTACTGAAATCCAGAATTCAAATATCAAAATGATTTCTTATATTTATTATTATATAAAAGATCTATATTATATTAAAGTTTTAAATAATATATGAAAAACTTGTTATTCTGAATATATATATTCATATACTCTTTGTGATATTGAATAATCTTTAAAAGATATATAAAACAAAGAGATCCCAAAAATGAATAATTAGGAGTCTTTAAATAAACAAAAAGAAAAATTTCGAAAAGAGGAAAAAGAGATTATAATCAAAATCCTATAACTTCGAAAACAATAGGACTTTTTGTATGAGCGTCGTAAAAAGATAATTAAACAAAACCTTAAATATCTCGATAAACTTGATACTTTAAAGGAAAAGGAAAAACAAAAAAAAGAGAAAGAAATTGTTGTAACTTTTATATCTGTTGCTTTTTTTAACCTTTTTGGTCAATTCGATCAATTTAGTTCTGAATTATCTACAACTAATTCCGACTTTCTCGATCCCTTCTTTTTATATTCGATGAATTCTCTATCTATACAGGCCGTATTGAACTCTTTTTCTTTTTAAGTAAATCTGGATTCTATTAACGAAATTCCTCAAACTTCTCAAAATACTTGAGGTTTTTCTCCAATTCCTAAATATTTTCGGAATTTAGATAATTTTCCTATTTCATTAAATATTTGATTTTGTTTCTAATATATTTATAATCTAATATTTTTTTTATTTTATATTCAATATTTTGATTAATAGATATGATTTTTGTTTTAAAAACTTTAAATACTCTTAATAATATTAATTTATAATTTAAAGATTCTTTAATTTTCTTGATTTTGAATAATCCTAGTTTCTTATGATCCAGTTTTACATTTGATCTCTTTATCTCGATGTTTTTTTGAAGAAAATAGACTTTATCCTTTTCTTTTAATATTAGCTCTTGATTATATTTTCGATTATAATAATGAGTATTTCTTTCAATAACGAACTTGAATTCGATTATTAATTCCTTATAAATTTCCTTGAGTTTCTTTGTTTATATTATAGCAAATTGATTCTCTATTTCTGGAATATCTGATTCTTGGTATATAATTAATTCATATCCAAAATTGGTATAATTCAAAGAGATTTATATAGTTTCTAAAATAAAATTGTTATATACAAATTATACTAAAGATAATAATCCTATCTAATTGTTTTATTAATAGTTTATATAATAACATAAGTATATTTCTACAATTTGATTTATTCATTTATTCTCTCTATTTATTTATGAATAGAATACTATAGATATTTTCCTTTTTATACTTAGTAATACTATTAGGGCTATCCAGAATTTTGATATAAAAAGTTTATCCCTATTTGATAATATCTTTTCTAATAATCCATATACTGCAATAATCTTTTTCAAAAATATAGCTATTAAGGTTTTTGTAATTAAAATAGTTTTGTATAATATTAATATTATATACTTAATTAATCGATCTATAATGATTAGGAGGTAATTATATTCTATTCTTATTATTAGATCTTTGGATTTAGATAACAAATCTATAAAATCCTATAATATCGATTTCTATAATATTAATAATATTTCGATTATATATATCTATCTATAAGGGGTATAATAAAAAGCCTTATTCTTAATATAAATATTATATTCAGTAATCACTTTATTAATTATAATTTAGAGTCCTAAACTTCAATATTATCTCTTAATTCTTAAATATATCCTTTATATTCCTTGATAATTATAAATTAATAATATATATTATCCCTTAATGAATTCAGGGGTAATATTACTTAGTAATTATATTTTTTTTATAATCTATATTAATCTATTAATAATTATTAATAACTTAGATCATTTGATATTTTTCTTATTCTATTATATATCTATAAGTTTATTTTTCTAGATTTCCATTGATTTATTCTTTAAAACAACAATTTTTGTTAGATTTGGAATAAGGTCTTCATTTGGTAAAGCTTTCAGGATTATTGTTTCCTAATAGGTTTTATTATCCTTATAACCTAATGGTCTGCTTAATATATCTGCCCTTACATTATCTTTACCTTTGATATGCTTAATTATCAAATCGAAATCTACTAATTCCTTAACCTATCGAGCTAATCTTTGATTATCCAGGATCTTAATTGTAATAAAGATTTATAGATTTATATAATCAATATAAATAATTACTAGGAATTTAATCCCTTGAAAATAAATTCTTTAATATTTTAATGATTTGATTATAATTATAAATTCTTTTTTATAAATATTATAATTTTGCTTTGTTTTATTTATCTTATTGAAATAATAGGTAATTGGATATAATTTCCTATTATCATTTATTTAAAGATGAACTTTTGCTATATAAGTATTAGAAACGTTTTTTCGATGATATTTTCTTAATTATTATAATAATTATAAAATATAGATTTTTTAATGAATTTATCCTTGATTTCTTAGAAGACTTGCTTTACCTTTTCGTTTTATACAAATCCTATATTCTTTTTTGTTATTTTTGTAAATGATTTCATTATCTTAGAAAAATCTTTGATAAATATTCAATAGAAATTGACAAATCCTAATATAGTTTATATATCCTTGATATTTCTAGGTTATTCCTAATTTTTTATTTTCTTAGTTTTTTTTGGATCAATACTTATTTACTTTAATTCGATAATATATTCTAGAAAAATTATCTTTTTGATTCTGAACTTATATTTCGATAATTTAAGCTGTAAATTGATCTTTCTAAATGCTTCAAGTACCTTTACAATATATCCCTTATACTCTTTTTCCTTTCGGAAAAAGATAAGGATATCATCTAAATAACAGATTACAAATAAACTAAATTCTTTAAGGATTTCATTATTTTATTATTAATATATAATAAATATATTTATTAATTCAAAAAATAATATGAAAATAATCTTCTATTTATATCCTTCCCTGATTTATATAAGATTAAAGGTATTTCTTTAATTTAGTTTAATATAAATTATTATCTTACTCAATTTATCCCTTAGCTTTTAGACTTTGGATATAAAATATATATCCCTAATGATCTTATTATTTATTCGATAATAGTCTCTGTAAGATTGATTATTTGGATCTTCTTTTTTGAATATTAATAATATATTAATTGTATAAAAAGACTTGGATTTTCTAATCTATCCTTTTTTTTTAGTTTTAAATTTATATTCCTTTTATATTCTTAGAGTATTAAGATTATATAATCTCAACTTTTTAATAAAGAATATAAATCTCTTTTTGAAATTGATCTTATAATCCTAAGACTTATATTCGGGTAAGGCTTTCAAGTTTTGTAGATCTTCGAACAATTTAGCGAATTCTCTATATTGTACTAGAATTTTTTTGGTATCAATCTTACCGATTAATAAAGGATTTATAACTGTTATAATACAATATTTAGCCTCTTTAGAAATTTGTTCCTTTAGACCATATAATCATTTATTTTTGTAATTGCAATAATCGAATATAAGGGTATCCTTTACCTAATTAATATTTGGATTATACTTCTTAATCCAAAGGGTTCCTAAAATAACTATGTATTTATTCAATAATATTAAATCTATTTTGATTTGTTCTATATATTTATTTAATATAATTATTCTGATAATACTAATTTGTCTTTGTATCCAATCATTTACTCCAACCTTTTTTCCTTCTAATAGTATTAATTGATAAGGATATTCTTTAAGCTCAATAGGAATTCCTTTTTCTTTAACAAAATCAAGATCTATAAATACCCCTATAGCTTCTGAATTAATCAGAGCTTTGACTTTCTGTCTTTCTAGATTGATTTCGATGATCAATTGTCCAATTCCAATTGTACCATTAAGTTCTAATGATAATAGTTTAATGATTTGTTTTTTGGTGAAAAGATTCAATTATTTATATTGATATTTGTTTATATTCAATAATTTATAGAATATAATTAGTAATAATTTTATTAATTCTATTTGAAAATCTCGATAGTAATCTTTGACCTATTGATATTTGTAATAAAGATTAATTCTATGCTAGATTTGACGATATTTATCTTATACCAAGATTTCTTATATATCTCCAATTTCCAGATTATAATTATTGTACTCCTATTCTTTATTAATATAAGAAAAGCCTAGATCCATAATAAATCTTTCAGTATTATTCTCACCTATATTTTCCTTGAATATTATTCAATAAAGGTTGCTATAAATGATAATATAAAGAATCAATAAAATTGGATGATTATAGATTCAATATTTTTCCATAAAATCAGGTTTTTATTCTTTGTAGTAGCACTATATACGTTTTCCATTGAGGTAATTGATCATATACTATAACTTGTTTTTTTGAGGTCTTAAATGAATTTTATCAATTTGTTAGCTACCCTCGAATCCTTCCTCTTCAAATAATTCAATTGATTCAAGGTTTTCTATAAACTCGATTTCCTTGTCGGTATTCTTGAATAGCTCTATTCCTATACTTGAAGTGTTTATATCCAATTTCTTGAATTGTTTTGGATATAGTTGAGATAACTTTTTTTTTAGTAATTCTATTTCGTGAAAGTTGCCTTTTAGGGCGTCTGCTTTTTGAGGTTTTTGTTTCTTGTTTTCAAATCTTATTTGTTTCTTATCTTTTATAGCGAATAACTTTTTCCAATTATAATCCTTAAATATATATTTATTTTTTTTATAGATAAAATATAGATTGTTCTCTCTACATCTTTTCTTTTCTTCAACGCTAAGTTCATTTGATTTATATCGATATTCAACTTTATCCAATTCCATTAGATTATTAGTATTATAATATCTGTTCTAATATTGAGATTTAATAAACTTTTTATTTTTCTGAATGATTTTCTTTTTTATTTATCTTTTATAAAAACAATTGTCAATTAAGATAGAGGTCTCGATTAACTTAGAAAGATTTGGTGGTTTAGGAATTTTAATCAATTTATTTTTGATGATATCTTTAAGTTCTTTATAAAATTAGGATTTAAAATAATCATTATTCTATATAATATATCTAATATAATATTGGAATTTAGTAATATAAATTGTAATTAATCTTATCTATTTAAGTTATTGTAATGCTTTTTTAACTATATAATCAGGATCAACTTCTCCGAAGATCTTGTTAAAACCTTGTTGGAATAATTTGTAAATATCAAAAAGATAATATATCTTAGATTTTATATTTTTATTAAATTGATTATTGGTAATTTTGGTTATTAGATTATTGAAGAAAGGTTTGATCCAATTGAATATGATTCTTTGAAAGAACGATATTAATTATAAGATTCTCTACATCTAGATCAAGAAGAGATATTTATTAAAGGTATAATAAAGATCAGCTTATATAATAAAAACTCGATGCTTGTTATAATCTTTATAGAATAGATTAGGGGTGGATATTTGGATTACTTGTTTTGGCTTTATAATGACGGCAGCCTATCTCAAGATCTTGATGGAGAAGAAGGAAACTGATTCAATAGATTATTAATTAGAGTTTATTATAATTGATATAGTTTAATTATAACAATACTCAAAGTATAATGATTCTGTATTAAAAGCAATAATTATCTAAGGTTTGTCTGATTGATAATTATAGATTAAGGCTTTATCATTAAAATTTATTTGGAAATGAAGTTGTTATTAAATCAAGTAAAATATAAGTAAACTAATTGATAATTAAATTAAATATAAAGCTTTTAAATTATAAAACTATTCTGATTATATATTAATTCCTTTCCTGAAGTTTTAAGAAATCTACACTCCTAGAGGCTTCTAAGAGTCTTAAAGAGCCTTCGTTTTCAAAGGCTTTATTATATAATTCTATATAGACCTCAGGATACTAATCCTAGGATGATTCCAATCCTAAAATTATATAATTCTTAGAATAATAGTTCTAAAATGAATATTATCCTAGGATACTTTATTTTAAAACAAATTATATCCTAAAACATTTATTTTAGGATTATATAATTACCTAATTCTTCCTTTTCAGAATACTAATTATCTTAGGATCCTATTTATCCTAGGACTTTTATCCTAGGATTCTTTATCGATAAAGACTTTCCTCGGAAACAGCAGCTCAAACCGATGTACTCGGTTTTATTGTATTATAATGAGCGTGATTCGTAACAAAAATCTCTACAAAAACTTCGATTTTTTTTTATACAAAAATTTAATAGGGATCTGGAAAAATGAATAAATTAAGGTTTTAGGTGAAAAAGTGTTATATATACAATGAGTAGAGTCCAGAACTCTTATATGACTACAGCAGCTACTTGTATCTTGGTTGAATTTTCTGTTCATTTTCTCCACTCAAATGCATGCACCTGTTATAATTCACTTAAAGACGTCGTCCAATCACACAATGATCGCTCTCACACCCTTACTACCAGCAACTGGAAGAGGATTAAAGATATCATGATCATAAGTGATATCTGTTTCTGTAGTCTCATACAACTTCATACGTGGCAAAACACGCAGCGCCAAAAACGAGAGCAACAAGTAGAGCTCACAATAAGCGAGACTACAAGGAGGTCAGTTACCGATAAAAAATTTCAATACATAGACAGTCCAACTTACTTCATGCCCACACAACCCCGACTACCTTTAGAGAAAGCAAGAAGAGGGCGATCAAGTTGTTTCCTATGATGATTGTTCTCGTCGAGCCAGCGTTCCGGAATGAATTTGTGGGAATCGGGAAATACTCTCTCGTCATGGTGCATGATAACAGACGACATACCGATTGCATAGCCCCTCGGTATCACATACTCGACAGTAAGTGATTTCTTACTGTTTTTAGGGGTCCATTCGCCGCGGTAAATCAAATCTTCGCCGGTTGCAATGCGAGAGGTTCGACTGGCAACCCCATATGAAAGACGTAAGCCTTCAAAGATGACAGAGCTTAGATATGGAAGATGTTCCAGTGTTGTCCAAGGTGGCAATTGCCCGGATATATCCATCGCTCCGTTGAGTTCTACGGTGAGTTTTTCAAGCATTTCTGGATTCGATACGAGATGGAATGTGATTACGGTTAAAGCCCAGCTGACTGTCTCTGTGCCGGCTGCGAACAAAGATATGGCCTCCTCCGTCATGCGCTGGATTGATTTCTGTTCTGGTGGCAAATCTGATTGGAGCAATGAGCCAAATATCGTGTTGCCCTTGTTTATACCCGCATTCTTGTCAATTTCCGCCTTTTTGACGAGGCCAGGTATATCAATCTAACAGCACGTTAATTTTAACAGATCTATTGATTTGGTTCCATTTTAGTTCATGATGGGCAGAGCTTACAGTGAGTGTTCTGATCAACAGTTCCATATCTGATGTGAGGTGTTTAGTGATTCTTTTCCTCGTTAGCCTAAAAGTTATATGATTACCCTAACCCTAGACTCTTACTGTGCCATAGCAACTCCCATGTATTTTAGACCCGGGAAGAAGCGGAAATAATACATCAACTTCAGCTGAGCATACAACGGTTCTCGGAAATTGGGGTTTAAACCTTGCTGTGCGATAAGGCCGAGACTCTCACCAAAGCAGTAGTCTGAAATGACATCGGTAGTGAAAAGACTGTATGCTGTGGTGATGTCAAATGCTGTTTCTTTACCAATGATTAAGATCTTGTCGCAAACACGCTGAGCAAGATCACGGATTTTTGATTCCAAGTGTGAGACTTGAACGCGTGAAAAGAACTTGTTTAAGGCGCTTCGTCTCGTTCGATGAAGGTCATGATTGACGGTTGAAAAGGTTGCTTGCTCGATGCTAGAATTTGGCGATATATCAGTTAATTTGAAACTTCAGACTTAAGGTACGAGACTGAAAACTATATGCTCAAGAGTGCACCAGAATTTCTTACATTCCACTACCCCTCACTTGATGTATGGGTTTGTCACGTTTCCTAGTTCCTATGGCATATACCTCATCAATGAAGTTACCATCGTTACAATGTACTTCATTGGGACTAATACGGACGATAGGACCTAAGCAATTTATCAGCATTGCTCCCAATCTCAATGGCAGTTTGGAGGAAATTGTGAGATAAATTTTACCATACTGCTCATGCATCTGCTCGATACGTTTTGTATAACGGCCAAACAGCACTACATCGTACCAAAACTCTAGAAGATATGTTGCAGCAGCGAGCTTAGGTCCGGGAATGTATCTCAAAGGGTGAAATAAGAGATTATAAGTCGAAATTATCAGCTGGTACGCAAGCCATATACCGATAAATATATAGAGCCATGACTTGATAGTGCTACTACTTGCGTAAACTAGAATAGATTCCTGAAGCGACATGATAATAGACGATGGAAAATATTGTATGATAGTCTATCATCGAACGAAGCAAGGCTATTATGCCTCGAGGAGATAATGTGCGCTATACTGATGTCCACTAAAGTTCGTGACAGATACAACTCTAAGGACGAAAAAAACGGATAATCTTCACAAAGATAACAAAACTATGATAATATAACAGTAGTTTAATTGCAGTAGCCGTTACCAAGTAGCTAACTTTAGCTAATGAATTTTGGGATATCCCTTATCACTGTCAGCTAGGTATAATGATACGATACGATTTTAGCAGACCAAAGCACATGGCAAAAGTAGTTCCCTGAGCACCTACATGAAGTCTACCGCTACTCACAAGAGTGCTATTCATTCCACCCGATTTTGTGTCAAGCTTTCCCGATCGGCCGTGAGTGCTGCCTATAATTGTGAGCATAGAGGACGCTTACACGACGCTTGAAGAAAGGAATAGCAAAAATAAGCGTATCTCGCTCAACTTTAAGATAACCTCCTCCTAGAGGCCGTCGGCCATACTTCACGGGCGTCGGTATTGCTCCTTATCCCGGATTATCAACCATTTATAAGCACTTTGCTGGCCGATTCCATTCCTTCATTCAGGGTTGGCATAATTAGTTCAAAACGAAGTAAGACTTAACAAGGAGTACTTTCTTCCCGCTCAAAGAACCACTACACTTGTGTGCATAAAGAAATATCCAAACGACGGACGAGACGGACAAGAGCTTATCATAATTTCTAATTTTCTTTTTTGCGGCTCAAGATCAGTATATCGAAGCTTAGTAAAGTCTTTTATTGGGCTTGAGAGTCAACAATTCAGCTGAGCAAATAACTTCAAAATACCGTTATATGATCAGCAAGGTTGACCAATGTAATCGTCAACTTGTTGATAGTACCTGCGAAAGAAACTGAGTGTGGGAACTGGGTTGACCCTGAAGTTTCTTCCTCTGAAGTGAAGAGAATTTGGGTGTTGTTGGATACGGTTAGAATCGATGTTTGAACGTGGCGTAGACCGATATTTATCCAGATGTAGGTGGTAAGGTAGTATGGAGGACGGCTCGAAAAGGGATGTGACTATGGTTTTACGGGCTGTTGGCACGCCTACAATTTTACACCCGGACCACCTGACTAACGCCACCTAAAATTTAGCGAGCGAACCTATAAGAATTAGTGTATTTAATCCTAATCGAATAAAACTACAAGGTTGAAATGCTACTTTTAGAGCCTAATTAATCACTAATTTTAAGGGTTCGATTTGAATGGTCGAATTACAGCGTATTACTGTGCTAACACCCTGTAAGGCCCCATAGTCGCATCACTTTTTGAGCCGTCTTCCGTAACCTATTGTTGTTTCATTGTTGATTGGTTACAATACGCCACTGCTAGCTCGCCATATAATGGGCCATATAATGGGCCAAATCAGGTCACCATATAATCTTGAAGCACGTGCTTTTACGTCGTCGTATCTAATAGGGAAGCTGGGCTGAGAATTACCTCATCTAAAACAGTTGATTGAAGGAAACCAAACCGGTTTATAAATGGCAGGTTAAGGCTAGCTTGTGCCAATCCCACCATACTTTACATTTGTGTATCTAACAGAAAGGCTAAACTGGGGATGATATTCATCATCCCAAAAATCTACTGGAGGGGAAGGAAATCTTTCCGGATATTTGCGCAGGCAAGCAGGGTTAAGGATTACTCATGTCAACCCCACCATGTGCAATACTACCTAAGTATCTACAGATCACTCTAGCCAAGCATTCAACATTAAAAAATGATACTCGGGGAATTTCAGCATTGTATTCTAGAACCAATTAGAGCATATTTAGAGCCCTACGCCGCATTTTCAACTGAAAAATTAAGGCTCTCAAAACACTCGTTCTTGCATTGCATTATTTAGAACCAAGTTAAAGCACTTACAAAGCTTCGAAACTTGCTATTAATATTACATCCGTATCTTATAGATTTGCATATATCGCCTAAACATGAGCTCCGGCCGAAAACGTATTATTTCTTCATGTATACCGTGCTATACTCGGAAGCAGAAGGTGTGTACTCCGCTCAGTCAACTCGACTCCCACTTGGACGTCGTCTAACCATCTTTTTTGTCAGTGCAATCGCGAGTATCCTTGTAATCATTGTACCCGGAGACAATGCCCTCAAGAGTGTGCCTATTACTCTAATGAGGCAGGTCGAACGCCTGGCTCTTTGAGCCCACCAAAACCACGCAGAGAGGAGATAAACAGCCATAAAGAGCGACGACTTGTAGGTAGTACTCTGTCAATAGGCTCGCGAAATGACTGGAATGCACGGGCCACCATAGCGACCTTTGCAGTAACCTCAGTCCCATCATCTGGTTCATCACTGGCAGAGTTATTTGGTTATTTCGAAGACAGCGACAACAACACTCTAGCGCTAATACGTAGTGTAAGTAGCTCCTCTTCACAGAAAAGTGTGGAGAATACGGAGTGAGAAAGGCTAGCATTAGCCGCATGTCTAGAGATTGCCCACTGACATGTCAAATTTAGTTAGGGTTGGGTGAAGATGATAGCCGACACAGCAGTAGTTCCCTAGCCCTTGACCCCGAGGTTGCCGAGGAGGTATACCGGAACATTGAGCGAATCCCCGATAGAGGGGTGTTGGATTTCTTGGTACAGTACTTCGTAGCAGAAGTCCACTGGTTCGTGCTGTTTCAACTCACGCCAAAAAGTCAACATGGACCAGGCTAAAACGTTACCTATTTAGGGTGGATCAATTGGTATACCTTCCGTGGTTTCTCGCAAAATACAAGCAATGGTGGATGGTGGAACGGGTGACATTAGTTTTGGAAGTGGATTTTGCCGTGCTCATCTTACGTATCTGCTTCTATGCATCGCAATTTCTCCCATCGCCTGGCTATACTCTCGATAATATACGTGGCATGCTACTCGCTGATATACGCAGCATATGCGATGAGATTGCCAGCAATCTATCGGCTATCAGCAGAGCTTTAGATAGTCGAGGTTCATTAATTCAGGTGCAACACTTGGCATTCTCCGGTTTGAGTTGCCAGATTGAAGGAAGAAGCAACGATTTCTGGGAAGCCCTCAGTCGGGCAATTCAAGCAGCACAAAGTGTCGGGATCCACAGTGAAACCGCGAGGACAAGGCAGGGTGTGGGTGAAATCGACAAAGAGATGGAACGTAGAACATTCTGCAATCTCTATACCTGGGATAGTCTTCTCTCGCGTCAACTGGACCGAATCGCTCTTTTTCCCGGATGCCTGATCGAAGGAAACTGGCCCGAGATGCACCTAAAAGATGCAGGCGAAAATGGCAAATCTGATGCCCCCGATCCTTTCACCGAGCGACTTCTTCAAGCTCGGCTCGCCGATTTCTGGCATGGCATTGGATCTATGCAAGGCACTGAATACAATATAGTCGTCGCTGAAGAACGATATGACAAGTTCTGTCGCGAATATCTCTCCAAACTTCCCCCTACCTTCGCTCTCAAACCCAACAAAGATTTGGACTCGCGTTTTTCAAAACTGCCACTACAGCGGGAACTCCTGGACTTGAAGTTGAAACCCTAGATCCGTCACAGCGTAAGTTACTGGAAGTATCATACGAAGCTATAGAGAACGCTGGAGAGACTTGGGATAGTATCTCTGGTACTCGTACCGGAGTTTTTGTTGGCAACTTCTGTTTAGATCACTGGATGATACAGTCGCGGGATTGGGATAACCCAAGACCATACGCCTTTACTGGTGCCAGAACCAGCATTCTTGCAAACCGCATAAGTTACATTTTCAATCTACAAGGTCCGAGGTATGACATTATTCAGCGTTTGCATCTCCTAGGAGAATATTGACTGTTCTACAAGCCTTACGGTCGACACGGCCTGTTCGTCATCTATGTATGCCTTTCATCTCGCAGTGAATGCCATCCGTGCAGGCGATTGTGACTCGGCGATCGTTGCATCCGCTAATTGGATTGCGGACCCAGGAGTACAGATTGCGCTCGACAGTAGGTATTTGGAAAGGATTTGTTTCTTACATTTTCTAGAACTTTGTTCATTCTTATGTTGCAACAGAGAACCGCTAACCCTAGATGCTGATAGAACTCGGTGCGCTCTCAGAATCCTCTAGGTGTCACACCTTCGACATTAGAGCAGAAGGCTATGCTCGTGGAGAAGGTTTTGGTGCCATCTATCTGAAAAGACCATCTTTGGCCATTTCCGATGAATCACCTATCCGAGCGATGATCAGAGGCACTGCCATCAACTCAAATGGTCGAACAGGAGGAATTACACGGCCTAGTGTGAAGGGTCAGGAAACTGTCATTCGCGAAGCTTATCGTAATGCAGGTAGTCTTCCCTTCTCAGATACCACATATTTTGAATGTCACGGCACTGGGACATATGTTGGAGATCCAATCGAAGTAGCCGCAGTAGGGAGAGTCTTCGCACCGGAGAGATCCTCCGAAGACCCTTTACTTGTTGGTTCCGTCAAAAGCAATTTGGGGCATGGCGAGGGTGCTAGCGCTTTGGCATCGATCATGAAGGTTGTGCTTTCTCTGGAAAATGGAGCTATTCCCCCTGTTTTCAATCTCCAAACATTGAATCCTAATATCGATTTCGAGGGCGCCAAAGTTCAACCGGTAACAGAATTTACCCCTTGGCCAGAAAACAGATTGCAGCGAGCAAGTATTAATTCATTCGGATATGGCGGTGCAAATGGACACGCCATCATTGATCATGTTAACAATGTACTTCCAGACTATGTGGCGCCTGGTATATTCAAAAACAAAGCCAATGGTACGGTAAATGGTCATACAAATGGGCATACAGATGGTCACACCAATGGCCATAAAAATGGACATGAAAATGGGATTACAACACAGCATCTTCCCGTCATTGACGATCAAAAACTGATTGCTTTATCCACGGCGGCTACACGGCAATTGGTACTACTACCCTTTTCGGCCCATAATGAGACTTCACTTAATTTGAACATCGATGCACTATCCAAGGTCGTCAGCCAATACTCACTAGCCGACATCGTATACACCTTCAGCGCCAAGCGTTCGATACTGGCGCAACGAACTTTTCGTATTATTAATAAAGACAATATTTCTGAAGATCTCGTAAGGGATAGAAAACCTGTAAGGGCGCCATTGCAAACTAGCAACCTTGCTTTTATTTTCACAGGTCAAGGAGCCCAATGGCACGCTATGGGTGCTGAGTTGTTCGAGTATCGCGTGTTCCGGACAGCCATAAAATACCTTGACGATGTCCTTGGTTCAATTCCCCAGAAACCTTCTTGGTCGCTGTACGATATTCTCTCTGGTAATTGCGATGAGACTTTCATCCAAAAAGCTGAAGTCTCTCAAGCTGCATGTACAGCTGTACAGGTTGGTCTTGTCGATCTCCTCGCTTCGTGGAATATTCGGCCATCTGGTGTGGCTGGACACTCGTCTGGTGAAATGGCTGCAGCGTACGCATCAGGTCGTATCACAGCTGCCGAGGCAATTATAGCTGCATACTTCCGTGGTCAAGCAGTATCAAAAAATAAACAGATGGGTGCCATGTTGGCTGTGGGTCTCGGTCCCGAGCAGGTAGCCAAGTATATAGAAGGCCGAGAAGATGCGGTTAAGTTGGCAGCTATAAACTCAAAGGGCAGCGTCACTCTATCGGGAGAAGTCCCGGCTATCGATGAAATTTCCGCGGCTATGACGGCAGAGGGAGTCTTCAACCGAATGCTTAAAACTGGTGATAATGCCTACCATTCACATCACATGCTCCCTCTCGGCCGCAATTATATAGAAATGCTGATTAAAGGACTTGAGCATATCGGAAAGCTCGGACTCATTGACAAACAACAGCGATATCAGCACGTACCATGGGCTTCATCTGTCACACCTAGCAAGAGCACTACCAATCTCACTGATCTAGCTTCATACTGGAAGGCTAATCTGGAGTCTCCGGTTCTATTCTCAGAAGCTATTGCGAATCTTGTGACCATGGATGACGTTCCAATTCATGCTGTTGTAGAAATTGGGCCGCATCCTGCCCTAAAAGGTCCTTTGGAGCAAATATTCAAAGCTGAAGGCAAGACAGTAGGATTTTGCTCGACGCTAAAGCGAGGAGAAAGCAGCCGAGTTTCAATATTGCAGCTTGCCGGGAATCTTTTCGGATTGAACGCAACTGTCGACCTTGTTGCTGTCAATGCTGTCGATGGTATCGATGGTGTAAATTTGGAACATGGCTGCACCAGCATTGACCTTCCCCCATATCAATACACATATGGAGCCTTGAAATATCACGAGAGCCGAGCAAGCAAAGAGTACCGATACAGATCAGTTCTTAGACATGACCTCCTAGGATCTGTAAGTTCTCATTTTCTTAGGCTCTTCCAGTTTCCCTCTTATCATGTCGATAATCCTGACCCCCTTGTGACATATAGAAAGTCGTTGGTAACGCAAAGCTCCGACCACAATGGCGAAACATTCTCCGCATGAAAGATGTACCATGGTTAGCCGACCATCGTCTAATGCCAGGTGGGCCATTCTGTCACCCACGACGGTCAATCATCTGTACTAACTTGCATTTAAATAGATGCGGTACTACCGGCTGCAGGGTATATGGCCATGGCCGTAGAAGCCGCTTCTCGCATCTACAACGAATTTCCCGAGCCACTGAAAATCAAGGGCTTCTCACTTCGTGATGTAGTCATCAAAAAGAGCTTGACAATCCCAGAAGATGACTATGGAGCTGAGGTTCTGACGAGTATGGAACTTGTTGATACATTGACAGCCAAGTCACCGGCATGGGCAACATTCTCTATTAGTTCCGTGGAACGTGAGACGAATGAATGGTTAGAGCATAGCACTGGTCTTGTCAAAGTTGAAATTGAAGATATTGATATTCAGGAGAAAGTCGGGGATACCCATGATAAGATTACTCCAAGTTCTCTTCCGCGTCAAGCTGATGCGCGGGGTTGGTACAAGAAGTTCTTAGCCATTGGTCTTGGCTACGGACCCGCCTTCCAACCGCTGTCCAACATCCATACCGATCCAGAAAAGCACCTAGCCATGGCCGATCTTTCTCTAAATACGACAGTGGACACTATAAAAGGAGGGGAGTCGAGATATCCCTTGCATCCCGCATCTCTTGATGGCGCCATTCAATTGGGACTGATAGCTTGTCATGGAGGTCAATCCGATGAAGCCAGCACGGCATTTGTACCAGTGGAGCTCTCTCATTTGTATCTCGGAAACAACATTACAGGGGACACATGCATGGTTATTGCTCGTGGAGAAAGGCGTGGCATCCGCGGTGCTTACCTTGACTTTCAACTTTTAAGCCCGAGTGGCGAGGTGATGCTCAGTGTCGACACACTCCGCTGCATTAGCTACTCAAGTGAAGTCAAGTCGTTAAACAAAGCCTTAAGTAGTCCATTTACACGCCTTGCTTGGAAGCCTGACATTCGTATGTTGAGCAATCGCCAGGCTCGACATATGTACCCTCCACCAAAGGAGAACATTGAAAAGTCATCTGTATGGGGATTGACAAATAAACTAGCCCACTTCGTGGTATATAGTATTTATGAAAGCTTTGGAAAGTTACAAGATGAACCCAGCCCCTCTGGTGATGTTGGCCATTTCTTTGCTTGGATCAAGAGGAAGGGTCAAAATGATCACTCAGAGTTAATGGAAGAGGCCAGACAGGTTGCAAGTGAAGGGCGTCTTCTCGAAAAGATCGAAGAGTTGGTCCACCAGGCATCCGATGTTTTAGAGGTGAAAATTGCCAAGCTTCTACACGATAACATGGCCGACATTCTTTATGAACGCAGAACCGGAGTGGATGTCATTCTCAGTCAGGATCTGTTAACGCCCCTTTATAAATCCGGTCTTCTAATGACTGGTATCTACCCACAACTTTTCCATGTTCTAGATGGCATTGCCCATTCCCATCCTAATCTCCGCATTCTGGAGATTGGAGGTGGCACCGGTGGTGCTACACGTATCGCTATGAAAGCATTGAACGGTCCCAACGGCATTAAAGCATACAAGGACTACACCTTCACCGATATTTCAGCAGGGTTTTTGTCGGCAGCGCGCGAATCCATGGCAGATATACGCGATATGAACTTTTCCGTATTTGACACTGAGATAGAACCCGAAGAACAAGGATATGAGCAGGCTTACGATCTTGTCATTGCATGCCAAGTCCTCCACGCTACCTCGAACATGCATAACACGTTATCAAACTGTCGGAAGCTCCTGAAGCCCGGAGGCAGGCTCGTTTTAGTAGAAACAAACCAAAACTTTATTGTACCTGGTGTCGTTGTGGGCACATTCACAGGGTACTGGGCTGGTATCCCAGATGGTCGTATGGATGCTCCATTTCAGAGTCTGGACGCTTGGGACTCAGCGTTGCGCAAAGCTGGATTTTCCGGACTGGATATTGTTTTGGATGACTTCCCCAAGCCACAAAACACCACCTCTGTGATACTTTCTACAGTTATTCCAGAAGAAGTGAAGCAACTTCAGCCTTCCGCATTCCATATACTCTATGGCACCAAGACAGCCCCGCCTCTCGTCAATCAACTCACCGAAGAATTAGAACAACGAGGAATAGACATCAAAACAGGTCGACTCGATGACGCACTGGAAATCGTTACGCCAGGATCGCGCGTGGTAGTTCTTTTCGGTGACAACCATCTCTTGAACAATGCCAGCGAACAAGACTTCAAGACTTTTCAACACCTTGCACGAAACGCGGCGAGTTTTGTTGCTCTTACTAGCTGTGGCACAATACAAGGGCGAAATCCAGACGGTGCATTGATTCCTGGCTTACTGCGAGTACTGCAAAATGAGAATCCTGTGAACAATTATATGTCTATCGACATTGACGCTGACAACTTCGAAGTCGGATCTAACGAAAGTAAAGATCTTGCTCGCTGTATCGTCGAGCAAGAGCTTGCACTTCATGAAGATATTCCACAGGGCGATAATGAGAACAATCCAGTCGATCGCGAATTTTCTTGGAGCAATGGCTCCATGTGGGTCAGTCGTCATGTTCCCGATGCAGGCTTCCATTCCCAGCACGGTCTAGACAGCCAGAGCATGAAGCCCGAGATGCTACCTCTCAACACCCAAGGTCTTTTCAGCGCTGCCTTTGAGATACCCGGTGTAGTCAATTCTCTATATTTTAAATCCTACAAAGATCTGTTACAACCACTGCCACCAGACTTCATCGATGTAAAGGTTGCAGCAGTCGGTCTGAACTCAAAGGACCTAGATCACTGGTCTGGCCGTGTAGATGGCAATAACTTCTCGTCCGAATATACTGGCACAGTCACTGCGATTGGCACTAAGGTCGAAGGTATTCAAATTGGTGATCGTGTTTATGGCCTTGGAAAAGGCCAATTTGGCAATTACACACGTGTGCCAGCCGTTCTATCAAGCAAGTTACGGCCAGAGGATGATATGGTACAGATGGCTACTATGCCTATGGCATATACAACCGCTATTTATGCCATCGACCATGTTGCACATCTCAAAAAAGGGCAAGCAGTCCTACTTCAGTCCGGCGCGAACGATATTGGGATAGCATCAATCCGTTTGGCAAAAGCAAGAGGAGCAGATGTTTTTGGCATGGTCGACACGCCCGAGCAAGCTAGCTTCCTTATCGATGAATTAGGTATACCAGCTTCGCATGTCATCTCAACATCTGGCGCTGTCACGAAAAATCTCTGGCAGGCTGCTAAAATGACCCGCAAAGGGGGTTTTGATGTGATCATCAAAAACGGGGCGCAGGGCGACCTTGAAAACTCTCTCATTCAAGTACTGGCACCTTTGAGCCGCGTCATCGACATAGGAAGAATCGACGTACAAAACGCACAAATGTTCAATTTGGAGTTGATTAAAAAGAATGCCGACTATTCTCTGGTTGATACTTGGGCCATTGTCGACTCGGATCCATTGCTTGGTGAAGAGCTCATCCAAGCTGTCGATGACTACTACCGCAAAGGACTCATTGGACCTGTTCCGAAAATTACTACAGTCGACATTGCTGAATTATCACAGGTACTCGGTGATTTCTCTAAAAGGATTGGTAAACTTGTGGTCACATTTACAAACCCGGAGAGTGTGGTAAGAATGCTTCCCCCAGCTCCGACAGCTCATTTCGATCCTAAGGCCTGCTACATCATAACTGGAGGACTGGGTGGCTTAGGTCAGTCCCTTATTCGCTGGATGAGCGATCGGGGCGCAAGACATATAGCACTTCTTTCTAGACGGGATATCACCAATGTCTCTAGAGCTCAAAAACTGGTTACATCGCTCTCCAAGCGCGATATTGATGTCAAAGCAATAGTGTGTGATGTTACCAACAAGGACCAAGTTGCGAGTGTGATCCAAGAAATCTCCTCATCTCGTCCCATCAAGGGTATCGTCCATGCAGCCGTTTCGTACCTTGACCTTACATTCGACAAACTTTCGTCGTCGCGATGGAACGAGGGCTTGTCAGCCAAGGTCGATGGAACCAAAAATCTGCACATGGCAACCTTATCGATGCCGCTGGATTTCTTTGTCATGACGACCTCGGCGCTGTCTTTATATGCATTCCCAACGCAAGCCGCTTACACGGCGGCCAATAGCTTCCAAGATGCATTTGCACGGCACCGCCGACAAATGGGTTTGCCTGCTTCGACAATATCATTCAGCTTGATCCATGATATCACAAATGTTGGTAAAGATCCCATAACTGTGGATTTGTTCGAACGCAATAAAACTCTCACCTTGAGTGAATCCCAATTCTTGACTCTTCTTGAGCCGGCATTCTTGAACAACAAGACATCCGTTGAGATAAGCTCTGAACAGTGGTTTGGTCAACAGGAAGATCCCCTTTCCGCTGCAAACTTGCACACCTACCTGGACCCAGTAGGCATGGCGACGAGGCAGCGTGAAGAGGCCGAGGGAAATAGGGCTTCAATCAGTTTCGTACCCCGCTGGTACCATGATGCGCGTATCTCTCTCATGATGCGCGCATTCTCAGATGCTCAACGGAAATCTGCCGAACTGCAAGGCGCTTCAGATGAGGGATCAAAGAACAGTGTCGCTCATGTACGTCGCGAATTTGATGCAGCCATTCAGATAGGAGCTTCTGGACATGCCGACACCGTTTCATTTGTACAAAGCGCCATTATCCATGCAGTAGCTGAAATGTTGTTTGTTGATGTGGAGAGCATTGATCCAACCAAGTCAGTAGCGGATCAAGGTGTAGACAGTTTGATCGCGGCCGAACTGCGTAATTGGTTCCATCAAGCACTGAGAACCAATATCAGCATGCTGGACCTTCTCGACCCGAGCGTGAGCATTAGTACGCAGGCAGTAAGCATCACCGATGAGACGTTGGCAAACGGTGGTTTGACCGAGGCAAAGACATGAATTGAATGAACAAAATACAACGGGATCTGTTGTGAATAGAAGCTGTAATCCAGAAGTCGCGCGCTCGAAATGATTCTGGACCGATTTTGCAGAGCACAGGCCTCAAATTCTTCGGGGAGGATTTGTTCCGTTCCGCTCAGCAATCGCAAGGGTATCAAGTTCCGTCCGACAATATACGAATTTGTTCATTATGTAACAGACTTCTTTCGAAAGCCCAGTATTTTCCTAAACTATTATATAGAAACCTTCTTCGTAAATCGTTTGGAACACTGAATGAAAAGGATCTAGCCATACTGTGGCTCATTGGGCCAAAATACTTAGCCACAAATGAGTTCAGCCAATCAGACTTACATATAAATCCGATCAGCACACATTGTAAAAATTATAAGCCTTTATAGAAGAGTTTTGAGATCTAAAAAGATATTTGATTCCGGTGTTAATAGTGCATAAATGATAGATGACCTGGATTATGGTGCTCCATCACTTCTTCTGGAGTATCAACCATAACCTTGTAAAGATATGCTTAATACTCGACAGAGCGTCGAAGGATGCTATGAGATAGGGCCGAGTTGAGGGAAAGGGGCGAAGTTGGGAAAGGTATATCAAAGACCGAAGAGGAAGAGAAGCTGAAGTTATGTGAGAGGATTTGAAGAAAAACGTTTATGGAATGTCAAGTAAAAAGAGATCCTTTTTCAACAATAGTTAGAGCGAGGGCGAACATTTGAAATTGATTCATTAGAATAAGATGTTAACACAATATATCAGGATTTGCCGATCCAAACACTAGCATTATTCGGGATACAAGAATATACAGGAAGATGAGAAATGCCCATACATGGTTCAGATGGAACTAGAAAAGGTAGAATTTCATATGAAGTAATCAAAATGCAATTTGAACCATCAACTGAAGTTAAGAACAACATCCTTCGTACCACAAGGCTTCTAGCATTAATGCATTCCCCAGCAACCCGTGAGTCTCTCTCGAGTATCCCTCCAAAGATATCTGAATAGTACAAAATGTTGCCATCTCCGTCTTGCTATACACAATCTTCCTGGCCATTTCCTTTCCAAGACAGATTCATAAATCCTGATCAAAGAAGGAGCTATAGCTATTAGAAACACTTTTCCCAATCAGTTTAAATCTGAAGCATCAACATCTAAGCATTGATAATGGAAAACAATTCTTCTCTTTAATAGTTTGTCCGGAGCTATTATTTTAACTTAATGGCCCTCAGCACTTCGTTGGCTGTTTTGAACTGATGGTTCCAGCATCCCATGATCACCTTCCCACCTCTCAACATAGACACATCTGGGAATATCCCTGCCGCAAACATCTGGTTTACATGGGCCTCATAGGCATTCTTGTCCTCTGTGGTCACTGGTGGCGACCCCTCCCTATGTGGACAATATCTTGTCAGAATAGTGCAGATTATAGACCCGAGACTAAATATATCAGTTGCCTGTGTCGACTCCCATGGCATTCGGGGATCAAAAAACGGATCGTCAGGCAGGTGGTAGACATTCGATCCCAAAGCGTCACACCTTGCCCCGCCAAAGTCGCAGAGCCAGAGGTCCAGCGACAATTCACTAGTCGCATGTACCAGGTATTTTTCGGGTCGCAAGTCCGAGTGTATCACACCGTTCTTATGTACATATGCAACAGCCTCGATCGCTTGCTCAGACCATTTCTAACGGAGAGAATCATTAATTTCCGCATTGTTAGAATCGAGGTATGTCTGAAGATCCCCATGGCTTGCTTCGGCAAGCATAATACCTTTGGAAGGAGCATAAGCTCCCAGATATCTGTTAACAATACTTAGCTTTACGGCCATTTGTGGTTAAGGGGTATACAAACGGAACGAGTCTAGGATGATGACCTAGTCTTTCCAAAACACGCCCTTCAAAAGAAATGGCTTTCTCCATTTCTGCCTCTAAGTCTTGGCGATTGGGGTTCTCTCCCCAGACCTTCATTGGTGATTTGATGATAACATTTGTGTTATAACGTGTAAAGTCAGAGGTGGAACCACAATATTTTAAAGACTCCATACTGCGATATGTATAAAAGATATAAAGAAGTTATTGTAGGAAATATCTTTTCTGGTTTAAAAGATAGATTGGCGTGAGACTGAGGAAGTCCTCGAGGCTATACCCATACACGTGACATTGCGCGGTTATTTCTAGAACGGCGAAAGCCAAACAGAACGTATTATTTTTCGTTCAAGGTTTAAGGCGAAGCATTGAGCCTCCAATTCCCAAATGGCACAAAGGACACCAGGGGAGGGGGGCCTATAGGTTTCAATTAAGTAATCTAAATCTACTAGTATTATACAGGCTGCATACTTCAACAGGGTTTATATAATTGTTGTCGCGTGTTGAGTTAATCCCTCGGGCAGGTATGTCAGCTACAGCCCCTGATGCGGTGGATCTTCCTGATCTTTTGAAGGAATAGCTACATCCATCAAACATCCGAATAAACCAAGTATCTCACTACCAACAACCCGCTCCATTCCAACATCGATGTAAGCTACTAGAAATATGCAATGATAAACCATCACCATAACAAGCAAACAATAAACCACGTATTAATTCTTCCTGAATCGCTCAAAGGAGAAATATGCAGCGCTGGCTCAGATATCAAATATCAGAAATCAGATACAGCAGATAAGCCACAAGCAATAAAAATGCACATCATATCGGTAAATACTTTTGTCTGACAACGGTTATTCACAAATTTCGTGGGGTAACCGACAGACGATGTGAGATTAAGATTGCAGTCGTGAGAAATGTAGATCCACACCGCTTTCGGGGAAACGTTTTACTTGCTTGGTTATGAGGAGAAGTAGAGTAAGATTTGATGGCCGGTGGTTTGAGTTGGCATTTTTGCCCTTGCTATTTCTTGTATCGGGAAGAAAAAATTTGGTAATATGATAAGGTGAGAGGGATTGAGTGATAGATTTGATTCTCTCTCCTCAACTGAAATCCAACGCATTCGAAAAATTCAATTGCTTAATTCCTCAATTTATCGAGACATTTCTACATATCTGAGTAATTATTCACACGACCTGACACTTTATAATAGGAACATCACACAAGTTATCACATAACATTCTTCAAGAGAAGACATGGGAAGCAGAAATATTTTTTTGTAAACTAGAATTTGCTACCTGCGAGCAAGATGTGCCGGCAACATCACTATAGAATACCTCAACGACTACATCCATCCGGACCACAAATTCCCTGTTCATCTCTCCATCCTGTAAAATTAAACACTCCAGCATAAGCATGATCAAGCGCCCATTGATGTATCTATCAGCAACAAAAGTCAGCAACTTTTGAACTATCAACATAAAGATAGAGAATAATAATCACATACCGCATCGAAATTTCTGCAAGTATGCATAACATTAAAGTTACTAATGACCAAATTTCTATCTGGGTGATATTGAAAAACTTGTGGCGTAACATCCGAGAAACATTGTAAAGATTGGCGAAGAGAATTAAAACAATGATGGGCATGATCTGTACTATAAAGTCCACTTTTGAAGTTCTCAGGCCATTCGGTATTATATGGGTTGACCGTAGCGTTCCATTTTGGATCTCTGAGGTAGCCGAGAGTGAGACGAATTGCATCCTGATACAGGTTAGAAACGTCTTGTAAAAAAGTTAGAAAATACTCACCAGACAATGAAGATCATGGAATACAGTCAAGACAATTGGATAATCATCATCAGTACCAGGAAGAGCGGCGGCAGTTTTATTTAATAGTTGAGAAGCTTCATGTTTGGTAAGACCAGTATCACCAACATAATGCAATTTTGCCCATCTCGCATTGCGCTCAGGAGTGGGTGGTCCTGCCCATTCATCATCTATCTTTGGTATAGGATTTTCAAAATTTCGATTATGGTATTCTATCACACTTTTTGCAGGTGCTGATTCAAATCAGTCATGTTCAATACTGACGTTAAGATCGATACTTACTGTACATCTGTTGAAATACATCTGTCCTTGGAGTCCAAGATTGCTTTAGACTAAAGGCAAGAAGAAAGAAATTGAAAACGATAGAGGTAACCAAAATGAAAGTTAAGAATGGCCTTGGTTTTTTATGGAAAGTTGGATAACCATTTTCTTTGTCTAGAAAGGGTTCATTTGTCTCTGAAGAAGAATCGTCAGGTTGATCTATCTGACGATAATTCTTCCAGCGCAGAAAGTATGATTTCATATTGAAGATTAGAAAAGATGGTAGTAGATGAAATATCCAGAGGAGTTACAGATTCATTCTGATCTTTCGCATTGAGGAAATTACAAGAGAGCCTTCAAATCTTGAATGTATCGACTTATCAATGTCTTCAAGCTTTAACCGAAATCTCCTTGCTGCTTAATCCATCGCCATAAGATACTCCGCATATCGGACTTTTGAGGGAATGCTGTCGTGATTATTCATGTATGTGCATAGATCATAAGAATGAAGCACTTGAGACGAGACCTACATATGCAGTAAGATTTTCCCCACTTGGTGCTTATATCGTGGGAAACGGACTTACTTAAAGAATACTAAGCTCATATGATAAGTTCTATTTGATAAATTTGTTGGCAAGTGGGGTAGGTCCATGTAAGATTTTAGCTCCGAAAAGAACCTTTTATCCGGATAAGTCCAATCCTGGCTTAGGTGTTACAAAACGGGAAAATCAGAACATGTAGATATGCTTAAAATTATCAAGCATCATCAAGACATATGCAGCCAAGAAGCGGGTGGCTTAGTGGCTCGACGAATAGCTCTTCAACATTGATATCAGCAGCTTGGTTTTCATTCCTTCATCCGGAACTAAGCCTACTAGAAAAGAGAATAGAGCCGATGGTGTGACACTGACGGCAATCAGTGTAGAAGCGTAGCGCTTGCGTGCTTGACAATTTAGTGCTCTGTAAAGCTTATCGTGGCCAAGATGTATGGTGGGGTATACATGTACGAGTACTGTTGACGGCATGGCTGCACAACCCCATTAACCTTGATTCTGCGATATTATCCGTGCTTAGACAAGTTTCAGGTTAGGGGTACTCACTCGAGTGATTAAATGCTCTTGCGTATCTTCAACAGGTGAAGCCTCATGTAGGATTGGAGGATCAGTGAAACTGATAGTGACAAATTCGATACGCAGTCACTTAGCAGGAGAGGTAGCCACAATGAGTAATCGCGTACATATCATGCTATAATCTTACAACATGCACGTTGGATAGTGATCAAACTAAAATCAGTCGGAAGTGGTGAATAGATGTCACCTTCTCGTTAGAGAAGCAACCTGTGACGATGCTGAGTAAGTGTCCGTGAACTTATCCACGGATGTAGAGGACAAACGGCTTCGATATTATTGGGACAATGGAGAAGCAAGTCCGACAGGATGACTGAGGGATAGAGATACTTGACAAAGGTGCCATCATGCGATCTTTTTAGATTACTATTCAAGAGAACACGTCGAAAAATCCTTGCTGCATGAATTGGATAGTCTATAACGAAATGAGAATGATAGATCCATAGAGAAGGGGTAACAGGAAAATTCCAGGTGAGATTGTTCTCCAGCGAGCTCGGATATCAGGATATCCAATGTAATGATGAACAAGACACGGAGGAAGAAAGTTGTATAAGAAGTAGTAGCCCCTTCAGCAACTTTGACAAGAATCATCAACAAGCACTTGACCATTTCTCAACATCTCCACACGAAAAGCAAGACAAGAAAACAATTCCCGGTGAACATAACGGATAAAGCAAACATGAAGACAATCTCATCCATTGCACTTGTGGCATATCTCGCCTACGAGGCTTCTGCATTGCCAGTTGCCAAGAGCGACAAGCCAATTGGAACCGATAATGGCGTCACCAAGCACGTTTTCAAGAAGGCAGAGGCTGAGACACCAGCTCCTCTCCTCTACGGCTACGGTCAGGAAAAACGGGAGGAGACTCCAGCCCCTCTGCTCTATGGCTATGGTCAGGAGAAGCGTGAGGAGTCAGCAACACCAGCTCCTCTCCTTTACGGATATGGTCAGGAGAAGCGTGAAGAAGCCCCAGCTCCTCTTTTGTATGGTTACGGCCAAGAGAAACGTGCCGAAGCTGTAGCTCCCGCTCCTCTCCTTTATGGATATGGTCAGGAGAAGCGTGAGGAGACCCCGGCTCCACTGTTGTACGGCTATGGACAAGAGAAGCGCAACGAAGCTGAAACTCCAGCCCCTCTCCTTTATGGCTATGGTCAGGAGAAGCGTGAAGAAGCCCCGGCTCCTCTTTTGTACGGCTATGGACAAGAAAAGCGCAACGAAGTTGAAACTCCAGTCCCTCTCCTTTACGGATATGGTCAGGAAAAACGTGAGGAGGCCGCAACCCCCGCTCCTCTTTTGTACGGATATGGACAAGAGAAACGTGAGGAAGCCGTTGCCCCCGTTCCCCTCCTCTATGGGTATGGACAAGAATAAACGGTAAATACCCCAATCCACAAGCAAAACTACCCAACAACTTGCTAATAGTTGAAATAGAGCTACAGGATTGCCATTCAGACAACACTAGCAATTGACATGAAGTCGTCGCAATGAACGCAATGAGGAGAGCACAGTTTTGGATAGAAAGATTGGTATATGAAGAGCTTGATAGTGATTTCGTTTCTCACTTGGAAACGGTATTTTAGGTGCAAGATTGATGATTTATGACGGATATGATAGGATAGATACAGATGGCCTTTTCGCTATGGCCTATGCAAGCGACGTAGTATCATCTTTAACGAATTGAATGGGAAATTTTCTTACACTTTTGTGTTGAAAGTTGTGCGACATGTGCATTGCCGTGATTTAGTAATATGCAACTCAAGGATGGCGTGAGAGTTTTGAGGAGAAGTTATCGCGTGGCTTGAAGATATGCATCAATAAATATCTTTCATGATGCATACTCAAGAACTTTAAGAGATGGTGCAATGATTTTGTGCAATGTTGGACTCAGAGGTGGGAGATGGAGTGGAGTTAAATTTGTGTTCTTACTAATCGCACGTCTAGTCCATAAATAGCCTAGCGTCTCATGTGTCGAAAACAAGGAACTATTAAAAACAACGTGATTCAAATCCCTGCAGGACGTCATATCCCGAAAAGTGATTTGATACAATAGCTATTACATCGATTAGTTATATCTATTTTCAAAAACAAAACAAGCTCTAGGGAATGAGTACGTGACGATGCGTACTAAATAAAGAATTTAGACCAGTAAATGTGGACGGTAACCTTATATTGAATGTATTATATCCATGGCCAATCCAAACTACCAGATCTTCAACTCTTGAAAGCCTATAAAGAATGTTGATGGATCATGACCTAGAAGAAGCGTATCGAGAACTTAGCCGGGCATCTAAATTAAAGTGCGAAATACAGGTGAGGTTGCGGGGAACGGGTATATAAATATCTCTTAGCTGTAGATGGAGAAATCAATGTTTCATGGGCGTAAGCAGGGCTTATTACTTAAACATTTCTATCCCTCACTAATTCATCACCGATATTCCTTCTCGTAAGTTTACTTTTTGGATTAGCTCTCGGCGCTAGGATGTAACATATCAGCTTTCTCTGCTTTCGTTGGGAAGATCTTAGGTATGAAGGAAGAATTAGCACGTGAATTCACCTCAATTCCTACATTTGATTTCCTCCAAACTACTTCTTTTTCTGAAAACACGTAGTGACCGTAATTGTTATCTCTTATTCCTCATCATCATCATTATTATTACCACCACTTCTCACACTCCATCACCAACAACCCCTCTGTTTCTTAACCATTTTTCCCCATCCTACTCACCGAATCTCCTACTCCTCATCGAATCCCGCTTAAAATTTCACCAACCCTCCATCCCCCCAGATCTCTCTCATGTACACACCTAAACCTCCCATTACCATTCTCTCACCCAAAACATACGGTCTTATTGACAGAGAAAAGGAAAAGATGGGTTGGATGCGAATGAGGTTTTATGCATAGGAGAGGTAAATGGGGAGTTTTTTACATATACAAGAGGGGGACGTATATAATGGTCATCCTGATGGTGATAGTGCAGCACAAAAAAGATGCACATTTAATTTGAACTCAATTATCTTATAACATCTGATGAATTGGTTGAAATAATGAGAAGAGCTTCCTGATGTCTTCTCCATTATATACCCTATAAAATACATGCTACATATATTAAAATTGTGACTCGTGCTGCATCCTTCATATCCTCAGCGTTGATCACTATTAGTATCTTTTTGTGATTCATTTTGACTCCCGTTCTCGTGCTCCGCTAATCCCACTGTAAATCGTCTCAAACAAAGAATTAATAACACATTCTCAAGTGACACCACATTACAAACTCGTCAGCTTTCCTCGTAACGCGCGGAAAGAATCGCCTTACAAAATATTTCCTATTCCTTTCCAAATTCCAAGAATGGAGTCTGACGGGTCTCTGAATGCCAAATGTGAGTTGGAACATCAACTTGGTAGGGAATCTACGTCATCCATTAGGTACCTCTCCCTCCCTCATTCCACAACTACAAGTACCAATTGGCCTCCAAATCTGTGTTCAATAAACTATCAAAAAACATCGTATTATCTGGATGTAAGCCAGGCCAATCTTCAAATTGTTGTTCTAGTTCAATTGGAGGAAATTGACTACTCTTGAAAGAGACCTTTGGTTGAGCAGCCCATGGACAACTAAGCGCAGTAATGAATTCATTCTGAGCTTGTGTGGTGGATCTTGGTGTCATATCTATAAGAGCTGGAGTAGTGTTCAATGAGGGTTGGTCCGTATCGATAGAGGGAGTCGATTGAGTGATATTAGTAGCGGTTGAAGATTTTGGCGTACGTGCTATTGAAATAGTTCCGAAATATGGAATTGTTAGACGTAAATTTCCACTGGTGCTAGTGGATGAGAGGAGAGTTTTGATGACTTCGACACTTTGAATGGCCATTACATCTTCAGCGGAAGCGCATTCGCTCATGACACTAAGGACAGTTTCCACGAGTTTTCTATCGGAGCGTTTTTGGTCTTGCACCGCAATGGTATCTCCTCCTAACGGTGGAGTTTCCAAAATACTCAAGAGGAGAGTTACACATGACGTGAATGCGCCAAAATCGATAACTCTGCAACAGAAAGATGCCGCACCGGAGCGTCTAATCGCGAGATAGCGTGATATGCATTCTCGTGATGATTTCATACATGCGAATTTACTATATTCGTATCGACGTTCTGTGTCTGCTCGAACCATAAAAGGTAGATGCAAGAATGATTGTAATTGAAAGTAGTAAATTTGTGACATTATTCGATCGAACTTTGCGGTTGAATTCGTCTTTTCGCTGATGGTTTCAAAATGATCGGGTATTTCCCACCAAGACGAAGGCATTTCTCTTCCAATATTCTCGAGTTTCTCATCTAGTTCTTGAGTAGTGGCAAATGCATGAATATGTTCAGATTGATTCCTTTCAATAATTCCTCCTGCCAAATTTGTAATTCTTTTAATGAAAAGAATATCATGGTCGATATTGGGATTGCTGAATGTTTCATGTGGTAGGATAATGCAGTCGCCTGCTCCGGCAGGCATACCCAAGAGTAAACTTAGATATCTATCTGCCTGCATAAGGCTCCTCCAAAGGTGAATTCCTCCTGGTGGTAAAGCCATACTACCAAACTCCTCACGTCTATGTAGACCCATAAGTTGACCAATATTCATGCCTCGACGAAATGTAAGCCATGAACGACGTAAGTTTCCAGCATTCATATGGAATAATCCTAGGAGCATCAAACATTCCAACCCTTGGATGCAAGCCATGAGTTCATCGTCCGAGGTCACGAGTCCCGAGACGGTTGATATTATTTTGTCTGTTCGAGCTTGAATACTTGTGTTAAATCCAAGTTGACTGGCATCATATCCATGAGGCACTTGCTGTAAGCATACAGCTACGTAAAGAAGTGTTTGTGCTATTGTTGCAGGACTTTCTTTTCCAATGCCAGGAATGTTAAATGAATGATTCGGATTGAATCCTGTTGGCTGTAACATAATTTGAGGCGAATGTTGTGATAGAGAATGCATCAATAGCCAAGAATCACTGAAGGAACAAAGTTTATTTGTAGCTTCTTGTGATGGTAGAAGTTCTATCAAAACATCTCTGATTCTTTCAACCTTTGTTAGGGGTCGACATTGCTTAGTTGACTTCTCCCCGTTTGATTTCAATTTGGAAGTTATGAATTCATTTTCTTTTTCTCGGCGACCTAACTTTGATGGATGTGAGCAAATATATGAGTATATCGGTTTTTGGACATGAGATATGATATTGGATATGGAATATCGCAATACTTACAACAGAGTTATCAAAAAGAGAAAGTATTGGTGCAGTTGTAGCACTATCATATCCAGTTGAGGTAGTATGTGGGAATGGTGTAAGAACATCACCAGTACCCATACTTTCCGGAGTGTGAATTTTTGTGGCATTTTCTTGTTCATCATACTGATCCCATTTTGCCATCAATTTATCAAGAGTAAGCTCTATACGGCCAAGTCGTTCACCAATTTGTGGACCACCTGAAGAATCGTGTTCTTCTGGATATTCTTGACTTATACAAGTCGTCCCACGTGATAGGCAACCAGAACAAACGCTGACATTTTCAGAACTCAATTGACATTTGACTTTTCTTCTTTTACATTCCCAGCAACTTTTGGTTCCTTTCCTAACACGTTTCTTACGATGTTCTTCATCAGCGAGAGCCACTGAAGTTGGTCTAGCTGACATATTGAAATATGGATTGTGGGTTGTTTAATGACGATGGAGATTTGAAGGTTCGACTAGGCTTGGGTGTCTTTTTGAAATCTGATGTTACCAGAAGTTCCCAGGTCAGATGTTTCTCGCTCGAAGCTTAGATGTCTCAAGAAAGGCTGAATGTCTTTAGAAGTTTTATATCATTCAAATCTTGAATGTTTGACTGAGCACAGGGGTGGATAAGGATATCGAGCTAGTTTCGGATCGGGTTGGATATGTGGTTTTGCGCGATTCTACACCAACTTCAAAGTTCGTTTTTGGTCGTCTCAATAGAGTAAAGTAGTTACTAATGGATGTGAAAGAAGGAAGAGAACAAGTTCGTGTATATGAGAATTACGTGAGACCCTTTTTTTACTTTACCAAATAAAGAAAAGGGAGAAAAGTCGTGGGAGGGAGTGTATTCCTCCGCCGTTTCGACGGAACGATTGAAATAAATCACGTGACTCGTCTTTTCAAACGCACCAACACGCACCATTACAAGTACCTGCTTCATATTATACTTTCGCTAGGTATTATGGGATAAGCTTTTAAATGTATTACCTCGGACATAGGAACAACTCTTAATCCCGTATTAACACAAACTCCGTCTCATACTAGACCATTTTTGTAAAAGGATCGACCGTGGGGTCACATCTCAACCTCCCTCAACTAAAATCATCTATATATAGTATTTCATTCAAGTCTTTTAAAAATAAATATAAGATTAATAATTATAATTATCAACTTTAATATTTCTTTATATTCTACGAAATTCAGATTAAATACATTTTATATCCTTACCTTTCAGATACTTATATCAGTTGATCTAATAATAATTTGTGTATGATAATATAGAGAGGAATCTTCATATTCAGGCTGAGATTTCCAATCTTCAAAGCCTCTTATCACATTCGCAATATTAATCTAAATTTGACAATCAAATAACCTCTCAGGTTTGTATTTTAGTGTACCCCCTTAGTCATCGCCGGAAGAATTCTTACTCTAAAAATTCTACTACGCAGGCATCCTCCCCTCCATCGCAAATACTAGAATACAAAGCTCCTCGCAAACCCAGAAGGTTTACGGGCGGCCCTCAAGACGCGTGTGTGTCTGCTCGTTTATGGCAGTTTCAGATATTCAAGTCAACATGTACGAATCAAGTCGATCAGGTGGGGTATTACAGCATATTAAATGGCATAAATTTACATCACGAATAGTAATTTTCTACTTGCGGCTATGATTATGTGCTTGATTTCAGTACGAATCAAAGAACTGATCCGAAAGTGGGGAATGAGTTACTGTTCTGTTGCTGAGAAGGGGAAGTTGGATGTGCTTCTTGAAGCGAGAGATGTCAACGTTGGGAAAAGATTGTGTGAAGTGTATTGATGCTAGGGCGGTGAGTTTACTTGCAAGTTTGACTGAGAGTTTTTCGGTAAAGATGGAATTAAAGCCGAGTCCCGATTAAACTACCCCCAATTACTACAAATCATGTGGATCGGAAGAGGTTCCTGAACAGTGCCGATATATACCAGATATGGGAGATTATTATTAGAGTATAAGTATGACTCCAAAGGGAATGTTCGACACTGGGGGAATCTTTGGAACTTTTAGAAAGTAGGTTGATGTGCCGGACGGTGAGTTATACGTCCCAGGTATTTATAAGTTTCAGATATTCATTAGGATGGCTGACCATAAAATGCATGCGATGAAATTACATGGGTTTTCAGGTCAGTGATTGCGTAAGTATTTGCCGTATTCGGTATACCCACCCGTACAATAGCACGTATCAAATTCTTTGAAGATATTCCCGTAATTATTATTAAATTCTGCATCACTAGAAATACTATATATTTCAATGATATCAAATATTATTAACAATACACTGAAATACTGGAATGTATATATTTTAAATTATTCCAAGTTTCATTGGGTTTGAAATAAAGCTTAATCTTTCTGAATAGACTTCAAACATCTTCGAAATATCATCAATATTATTCTTTTCAGTAATATCTATATATTGCTGTATGTAATATACCCTTGATATCAGTTACCATAATACTACCGTATACTAATTCAAACACTGTTTCAGGCTTTAGGGCATGGCATGAAAGGGGTTTTGATATACAAACTCAGTATTTCCAACGCCAACTATGAAGTTGTCCAAAAACCAAAACCTTTTTATCCAAACCATAACTTCAGATTCTGGCCCATCTTTGAAATCCAGTCATTAATCCTCGAGGACATAGAATGACTCCGGGACTCATAAATATCACACATATGACTATATCAAGATTAATTAATAGGATTCACACGACGGCCAAATCGTGTGTATATAGTTTCGCATCCTCTTGCAGATTTAACCATTCGATACAAAACATTCAAACCACAACACAACAAAACATTCAGTATTCGAAATAATCCAAAGTCAATCTTTCAGACGTCGAGCAACCTTAAACCTTCCACGTACCTACTTCACTCAAAGAAGTTCAGCCTAGCTACTCAAGTCCACATCATAACAATCCACTCATTCTTCTTGTTCACATTCAAATCTTCCCAACATGTCAACCCCTCAACACAATATTGCATCACAACAAGCCCAATCTCCCCCGAGAAAAAACGGTACCAATGCTTCACACACAAGCAATGCATTCTCTAACCACCGGGAGTCACCTCAACCAAGTGATTATGAACACCAAAGAGCCTCAGAAAACAAAAATCCGTTCCAGTATGCTCAAGATTCTCAATCTAGTGCCGATGAATTCAACCCCGTACAAGCAAGTCCATGGTCCCAAACATCAGCACACTCACCACCATCTCCACAAATTAGTATAATTTCCACGGATGGTCGAAAACCTATGTTTGATACACCTAATCATACAAAGGATCCGTATTATACTAAATTTCAGGCCGCACCTAGAAAGCCATCGGGGTTAGGATGGTCTGTATGTCAGGAAGCTGTTCCTGCAGATAATACCCCGATTAAGAATGTAAAGGACATTCCCGATCCTCGGAAGAATAATGAGGTAAGCATAACCATCAATTTCCTTCAACAAACAAAGGAAATATTAACTTCTATTGATAGAAACATGATAAAGATGGCGGCTGTGGTTGTTCGATACAGTAAGCTAATGGATATGGTGTTGTGAGGATGGAGGTAATGTCAATGGCCTACTACTTAGTAGTGATATAGAATATACATATACGTTTAGGTACATCAAACTGTATAATAGATAATCGTTGCTTTTCAATAAGTTTCTTAAATACATAGAAACTCTTTACTACCAGGTCAGACTGTTCTGAAATAGCTTCTTAATGTATGAATCTTTCAAGTCGCGCGGCATGGCACGATATGTGGAATCAACAACACATATTTAGTTCAATGCGCAGAGAGTGAATTGTGATTATGGCCTTCGACGGCACCCGTAAAGTCGGGCATGAACTTTCTAAAACAGGCAGTCTCAAATAAACTTCACTTAAAATATGGTGGCAAAACCCATATCAAATGATGCCCAAAAGTAAAATCAAAACAAACGAAATATTAATAGAATCCTCCACAAAACTTCGCCCCAGAACTTGAATCATTCTTCGGTATATTCATCCACCCTAACCTCACACCACCCACCAATTCCATATACAAAACCAATACGCATGCACTCTCCCACTCCCACTCCCACACTCACACTCAAACCCGCACTCATTCACACACCTACAAATACCCACCATCACTCCCAATAACCAAAACACACAAAATATTAATCCACAGAACAATCAACCTCAGCTCCGGATCCGCCCTCAAGATCAAAGCCTAAGCTACATGAGTCCAGAGATCCGCATCACCAAAAACAGAATATAACCAGAGCAAATCCTGATATTCAAACCTTCACCCAAACCCTCTACACAATCCTCCGCATAGGGTGCCAAAACATCAGCAACCAGAATACGTAGCAAAGACCCACAAGGGGAAAATCCGCCTCGATAGCCATCAGTACCGCCTCTTCCAAATGAAAATATGTTCGAAAAACAAAGAGGACCCCATAGCATGAGATCAGACATACCATACAACTAAATATTACTTGCGCATGCACACGCATAAGTCTTTATATCGAAAGAGCCTTCTATAAATCACATATATGATACAACTCGCTAGAGCAACTTGTAAAGCGACCAGTACTTAGTACCTGTAAAGAAAGCAATCAAGGCTAAAAGATTTCCATGGGATGAAATCCATGTTACATCTGGTGATCGTCGTCATCATTGAGGCTCGAGAGAAAGATAATTAATGTATAAACTTTGCTTCGTAAACACGAAGTGCAGCAACTCCTTTTGACGAAGCAAGAAAAAACCACCCAGATGCTTAATGATATACATTAATGGATATGGAAAGCTGCGGATAAAACTTTCAAATGATGTTGTATTTCCATTATAGAGAGAGTAATCGCGAGTAACTACCACGAAGTAAGTAAGATCTTATATTATAATTTCTGCTGTTATCAAATGAATATAAATATTCCTAGCCTTGTAAAATTAACACTCTTTACTTCTTCTCAAATAACACCACACCAACCTTCAAAACCACTGATAATAATGAATCTTCTCACAACACAGCACACCCACCATCAAAACCATCAAAACCATCCAAAATACACCTCGAACAGTCATTCCCACACCATTATATTATCCCTCGTCATCCATCCATCTCATTCATTCAACCCCATTCTCCAATCATGCGTCACATCACACCTATGACTATGCACCACAATAATGACTTATAGCCCCAATAAAAAGGGTAAATATATAGATAGTATTGTACCACCATCTCTTTTAGGAAATAGTTAAAGATATCAAAATATAACATCGTATCGCATCGCATACAAACTTCAATATATTATCACACTTCAAGTATTCCTCTCTGTACTTTTCCTCACGTACCTCGAAAAGAGTCATTCATTCACATCGCTATTCCTCTTGCTCACCTCGTTCACTGCATTCACCTCGTCTCTATTCCACATCCGTACTCGAACCCAATTCATTATGTCATCCCCGCCAAGATACATCAATACAAAAGCGCATCTCATCTCGAAAGAAAAACCATATGATAGTATATTCACCGAATTGGATATCGATGGCGGACCATCACAAAGACCACCGTCAGCTTATATCAAAGATCCGCGTAATATATGTTTCGACGATATACCAGAAGTGAGGAATTCTGATGCTCGTTCTGATACAAAGGTACTAGGGACAATATATAGTCATACCCAACTTCGCTTAATATGTTTGGGAATTGCACTGACTTCTTTTAACAGAGTAAGGAAAGATCGGGATGTGCTTGTTTGATGATGTAGGCTGCATCATGTGCTTGAGTGGATTACCAGCGGATATCTCTTAAATAGGGATGGGGATATGTATATTATTGGAAACGGGAACCATTGTGAATAAACGTTATAGAAATGAGTATGATTAAACACTAGGGATAATGTTACCTCTGTATTATATCCAAATCTTCGAGGCAGCTAGCACTTTAAGAATGACTACTTTTCCCAAAGGTATTGCTATCACTAGAACTACCCTGGCTCCCGGAATCCTATGTAAATTTTGTATATTTATTGGCTGTATGGTAAACAATCATTGCTTCTCAATCTAAACTGTATTGAAATAGCTGTATGTGTATATGTGAGTTTCGGCACTCGGGGGGGAGAGATGAGGATGTGCCAAAGGGTAACTTACCTGTGCTTCAGGACTTATGAGTGTCATACTTATGACTATGCATACCTGAAAGATACATGATTCATAACCTAATCTACACTATAGAATGTATATTTTTCATCCTCTTTCTTCTTGAACTTCTCAGAACATCAAAACCATATACCTTCAAGTATTCATAAATTTATCATTTCAAAGAACCTCCTACACACCAGCGTCGCCCAAAACACTTCAAACTAATAATAATTTGCATCATCCTTCCTCTCACCCTTTACTCTCCTTCCTTTTAAGTTTCAAACCTCAAAGCCCCAACACCTCGAAATCAGTATGTTACCCTCACGCAACGATATGCATTCAGGAAACCAAGCAGCCCCTCAGGGTCAAGCACAAAACGACGGATTCAGCATAGAAACCGGCGATCCTTGGCCTCAGTACCACTACCCTCGACGCGAACTAGAGGAAAGGCAAGCAAGCACTCCGGTGCGCGCACGACGCAACTTCCAAAGCACCCTTCACTATCCTCCTCAAAAGCAACCAGAAAATATAGAACCCTCCCAGACCAAAAGACCAGTAATTGCAGTGGCAGGCAATGAACATCTTCGCACGCCACCAGGGGGATATCATATGAAAAGCTCCAAACATTTTCACGCCCCGATTAAAAGGTTTGATGAGAACGTTATGTTTCCGGAGATAGAGCGAGGCGACCCCAGGACCAACAGAACAACAAAACAATATACCAAAAAGCATGAAAATTTTTTCCGTGAAGAAGCTTCACCATCGGCAGCTGCACGGGATGGGGCTTCAAGCCAGCAATGACCAAGAAACCATGCCGTAAGTAAAACAAACATAATCCCATAATTCCCAATCCGCCCAAAAACACAAAGCATACATACTAACTTTTAAAACTCCCCAAAAAGAATAGCTGCTGTTCGATAATGTAATGTATCAAGGGCATCGCCTGGATATGGTTGTATAGCATGGAAGAGGTGTGAAAGGAGGATGGGTAGAACTAAGTGTATAATAATGATAACGTTGCTTTTCCAAGTCAAATATCATCTCACTTGAGAAATATCACGAAAGTTGTACCACATAAAACTGTACTCTGTTAAGTAGTAATCACATTCCCCAGAACTAAACCGATAGAAAATATTCACATAATCCATCGAGTGCCACAAAATTCGCCCACATCACAACCTCGTAAGACAAACCTCAGTAATTCCTTCATATACATGTCCATATTCACATAATCATCTTAATTTTCCATCCATTCTTATCCTGCCCCATCCCTACAACATCGCCTTTTCCTTTTCCCTTATAGCCCCATGCAGTCATTCTCTCATATTAACAACGCACCTAATACAATCACCCTTCTTCATATCATCAAATGCTTGGTTAATTCCGTTCAAAGGTTGTCTATGAGTAATGAACTCATCAACCTTTAATTTTCCTTGCATATAATCATCAACCAATTGAGGTAATTGAGAGCGACCTTTAATACCACCGAATGCACAACCTTTCCAAACACGACCTGTGACAAGTTGGAATGCTATTTGAGATTATGTTAGTTATTTGTGTCTGTGATTGAGAAGAAAGGGGGAAAGGGGGGGAAAACTCACGTCTAGTACTAATCTCCTGTCCAGCAGCAGCAACACCAATAACAATACTTTGACCCCAACCTTTATGACAAGCTTCCAAAGCAGCTCTCATAACTCCAACATTTCCCGTACAATCAAAAGTGTAATCACAACCACCATCGGTCATCTCGATTAATTTTTCTTGAATACTCTGACCCTTCAATTCAGTTGGGTTGACGAAATCTGTTGCACCAAATTTCTCGGCCCATTCTTTCTTGGATGGATTTACATCAACCACAATGATCTTTGAAGCTTTCCTCTGGACAGCTCCTTGAATAACACTAAGACCAACACAACCTGCACCGAAGATAGCAACAGTAGATCCTTCTTCAACTTTAGCGGTTTCGACAGCAGCTCCGTAACCAGTAGTGATACCACAACCAAGTAAACAAGTTCGATCCATAGGAGCTTCTGGTGTAATAGCTACGACGGAAATATCGGCAACGACAGTATATTGAGAAAAGGTAGATGTTCCCATGAAATGAAGAAGATCTTTACCCTTGCACTTGAATCTGGATGTACCATCTGGCATAACACCCTTTCCTTGAGTTGCTCTAATTTTTCCACAAAGGTTGGTCTTACCAGATTTGCAGAATTTACATTCTTTACATTCTGGTGTGCTGTGTAGTTGTTAGTGAGTTGTAGAAAGAAGTAGGAGGTAAACGGAATCGATAAAGGTATCAGGTACGGCAACAGTGATGAGACGATAAGAGTAAATAACAAGGAGTAAAGGGAAATTGACGCCGAGGACATACTATAAAGCAACAACATAATCTCCAGGTTTAACGGATGTTACACCTTCACCAACAGATTCAACAATACCAGCACCCTCATGTCCAAGAACAATTGGGAATGCTCCCTCGGGATCTTTGCCAGAAAGTGTGTATGCATCTATTATGATGATTTGTTAGCATTCATCCTTGAATCTATTTTCTCATGCTCTACCATCTTTGTACGACCCTCTGCCTACTACACCCATCGTCCGTTTTCGAGTCACAACCCGCCTTACAACCCCGCCTTCTCACCACCCCCAAGCCTCACCTTACAAGAAGAAACATAAAAACCTACCAGTATGACAAACTCCGGTATAATAAATCTCAATTCTCACTTCATTCGCCTTAGGAGGAGCAACCTCAATATCCTCAATGCTGAGTTCTTGACCTGCGTCCCAAGCAACTGCTGCCTGTATATTTCATCAGCTTTGGTTTATTTTTCTGCCTACTCTGTTTCTGTATTCATTCCAAGAGTGGTTTTCGATATATGGAATGAATTTAATGGGATAGGGATTGTTTAGGGAATCTGCGGATTTGGGTTTAGGGGGCTGAAGCTTCGCAGATCTGTTATGCTCTCCGCAAAGCTATCGAACTATCCGCAGAGTTGCCACTGTATCCGCAGATTTCACAGAAGCCCTCCCAAGTACACCGAGTGCCGTGGCATATCGAAATCGTGTGAACTAATAGGTAGAATATAGAGTAGTCGAACTAACCTTGCAGGTAATAGTCTATGATAAAGCACACATTAGCATATATTTCCACAAGCCCATGAGTCCAATCCACGAATATGCATCAATCAATCGTAAACCGTTCTGCCACTCCCTCATCATCCCACCTCACCCCACCAATTCAATCCAAACAAACAGAAAACCAAATCAAACCTACCTTCCCAACAGTATCAGCCGGCATATTTCCTATTCTCTCTTTCGTTCTTGTCTTCTCTTCGTGCTACAATTCGTCCGCTTGACTTAAAAAAAACTATCAAGGTATAAACCAAGCTCTCAAGGTGTACCAAAAGTTACGTTGTAGATGATTAGAAAGGAATCAAGTATATATTAGTAAAGGAAGTTGGAGCGGACTTCTTTCGGACAAGTCGTAGTGAGGGGCAAGCTTTTATTTCCTCTAACTTTACCCCACCTCTTGTGAAAGTCACAGTAATCGGTACGTAAGTAAGGTTAAGGTTGGGTCATTCTAGAATCTAGTAATTAATTGCACACTGCAGAGGTTTTCCTAATGGAGTATTGTATTAATTTGTATGTTCGTGTAGATGATGATGAAGATATGGATATGGAAATCGATATTTGACTCACACGGCGAGATTGCGAGGAATGCAAGTATCAATCGACAATCATCAATCATCAATCATCATGACAAGACACCTACCTACCCACCTACCAACATACCTCTTAAATAAATACCAAGAAAGTTCTTTCTACCAAATACACTATTATTGCGTATGCCAAAAGGCTTAACAATGAAATCGGAGAACATCGGCATTCATCCATCCATCTATCCACGATTCCACATATAAAACACTCCCTCCCTATCCTGAACCACAGACCCCGCACCTCGGGATCTTTTATCTAGATTGAGTAATATTTACTTCATAGACGTCTTTGAATTTACAGTGAACCACATCAGATTCTTGTCATGTGAATCAGAGATAGGATGACTGAGTGCGGTTGATTGAATGATTGCGTACTATATGATCTATATTAAACCCATTCCTCCGATACATTGTACACTCATCTACCCCTCTTCCTCTCCCTCTTCCCCTCTCTAATCTCCCCTCCTCGGTTCCCACTCCTCTCCCACTCAGGCAAGATCCTCTCTGCACACATTGCATACAAGTTACAACCAACCCTCTGCCAGAGAAATACCGAATCAACTCCTCGCAATTCGGAATCTCTCTCTCTCTCTCTCTCTCTATCTCTCTCTCTCTCTCTCTCTCTCTCTCTCTCTCTCTCTCTCTCTCTCTCTCTCTCTCCTCAATTACCCCTCATATCACATCGCATCACATCACATCTAGACCATAATTACACATTATATCATATCACATGTACACCATCCACTAAAACGCATCAAAACATATCAAATAATAACCTACCACTCAACAAAACAATGAGCCGAATCCAATCAATACCAATATCAAGAAACTCCCCTCGGAAGCACAATAAACCATCAATCCTGATATACTCTCTCCTATACAGAGATTAAAAGTGCTCTAGTACTATATATATTTTAAAGAATATTTTAAACTTATACAAATATTTAATAGATTACGTTTTTAATATTATATATAAAAATATTTTTTATATTCTTCAAAGTATTTAAAATATTAAATTAATAAGAACTAAATTATTATTCAATGATCTTATATACTTTAAAATATTGTTATTACTCTCAATATACTATATGAAATATAATTTAATATATTTTATTTATCAAAATAAGAAATTCGTTATTAATTAAAATATTAATAATTTAACAGTATTGCTGACAAATCTAATTCTATCATCAAGAAATAGCATAGTTTAAAATCCCTTGGCCGCTCCTCAAATATCACCAGGATTTTAGCCTTCGACAAGTTCACCATAATAAAGTACCCTCCCTCAGGCATCGAATATAGCAGGCCTAATTCATCGCACACAGAAGTGAAGTGGTTGATCGTCAAGACTATGCTCTTGCGTAAGGCGTCCCAAAAGCCGAATTCTTCCACTCGCGAGAATCCTACCACACAGGTTTCTTACAAAGGTGCCGGACTAGTATAACAGTTTCTTGTATGGGCTGCGCTAACATATTTGATAAGATGGGCTGGGCCGATGAAGAAGCCAAAACGCCAGCCAATAGCATAGAAAGTTTTCCCAGCCGAGCAGATAGTCAAGATCAAGTTGAAGATTTCGGGGCTCAGTGTTGCAGTATACTTCATAGATATGTAGAACAGATAATCATATACTCCGTCACTCAGGAATAGGATGTTATTCCGCAGTGTCAGATCTGCGATGACGGAGAGTTCTGACCGAGAGAAGATCTTGCCAACGGAGTTGTGGGGCGTGTTGATGATTGTCATCTTTATCTTGGATGAGATTGTAGCAGCCAGGACGTCGAGATCAAGGATCCAGTGGTTGGAAGATGTCGTCTAGATAAAGCCTGGTGGCCCTCCACTGGTGATTTAAGAGGGGCATAGCGTACAGTGCCACCAGCCATTTCTATTTTGCTAATATACTGATCGAAGAAAGACTCAAACATGATGATTTTGTCCTCTTCTTCTACGAAGCCCATAGAGGCGCTTAGAATACCTTCATTTCCGCCTATTGTAATTGTCACTTCCGTTTCGGGGTCGATTGGACGCTCAAGAAATTTGGTGTACTCGTTGGCAATTGCTTTCTTCAGGCTAGCTTTGCCTTTAGTGGGCGCATATTGATTGCAATTGACACGTTTTAGAGCGTCCTGAGAGGCCTCGATAATGAAATCTGGTGGGTTGTAGCCAACGAATCCCTGACCCATATTGACGATGGGTTGAACTGGCGACGCGGCGGCAACCTCGTTCACCATGGACCAGACATCCTACTTCTGCACTGCGATACGCTTCGCGGATCGAGGTCTGAAAGTCTCAACGGAACCCATGGTTTTGGCGAAATCCAGCCACTCTGCTTTAGATTGATCTGATGGTTGTTTAGCCACGAATGCCAATAAAGCGGAGGATAATCTGGTCCCACGACGAGCACTTGATGGATGTTGAAAGAGGTATAGCACTGAAGAGAATTTAATGTAATGCGATTGGAAACAGGGCCCACATCGGCATTTCAGCCATTGCTGTAAACATCTTATCGCCCGTGACAAATCTAAAGTACTTCATGACTGGAGACAACGAAGTAGGTATCTAAATAGATCGTTAGGTGGTTAGTTATGCTAGTCATGTCATTTACGTGCTTTCATGCTCCGGCCACCACTCCGGCGGGACTATCCTACCAGACACGGAGGTAATGAGCAAGAGGGGAGCTTTCCATCGGGAATTCATACTGTGCTGATTGACCATCTGTAGCACGAGTCATTCGCTTTTTGCTTCGCCTCACCCGAGTATTCATACAGCATCTGGACGTCCACGTAGGGGATTCAGGGGCCATGCATCGCGATAAAAACTTCAGAGAAACTCTCAGACAGGGAATTTTGCCTCCACAGTGCATAAGATAAGTGAACAAGGGATCTATGCATTTCTAAGCTTCATGGCGATGGACTATCTCTTATTGGCAAGCTTACAGATACGCTTAACTTTGTTACTCTGCTCGATACATCCTCTTCGGATTGTCTGTCGATTTGATCCGTTTGCTCCTACATCCCACAACCATATGCCTGAGAAAAAAAGACAAAGAGCCAATTTACAGCAACATCATGGCTCGTTCCCTCCTCAGCAGTATACGAGAACCATTGCAATCCTACTCCATCTTCCTCCCCTCCTGATATCGGCCAAACCACTCAGGCTTCCAACCAAGTGTAAAAATTCTCCATAACACGAAAGGCATAAATTGCCCGGCTGTAGACAACAACGATTCTCTTGGCATGCCGCCCTCCATCATGAACGCTTGCCATACTAGTAGTGGAAGATACAAAACCTCAAAGGCCAGTATGCCGGAATATAGTATTTGACGGGATTCAATGGCATTCTTGGCGTTGGGTATAAAGAGGCCAACAGTGGCACCGATGAAGATGTTCAGAGCACCAATTTGCTGAACAGATTGTAGTGCTGTTGTCGTGACTTGAGGAGCAGCAGCCCCCATTGTGTGGAGCAAATAGTGGCGTGGAAATAATAAATTGTAGATTCCCAGACCAACTGTGGCAAGTGACTCGAACGCAAGGGCGGCACGGATGATGTTGCCTGGAGCAGAAGGGTCGACTCCTCCTACTCCTCGAAGGGAGGATCTAGGTGCGGTTGATGACATCTTTTTTGCTGACGTTGGGCGGGTTGGTGGGTGCGGATGTTTAGGCAGAGAGAAAGAGAGAGAGGCTCCAAAGTACAAAGAAGCTACTATGGAAATATTTCTGAGTTCACTAATTCACCATTATATATACATTATTCTGATAGCAGAGTAGACCTCACGTAGCCCTAATATGATGGCTTAACCATTGCCTAGTATGGCCAAGCCGTCATCATAACGCTATGCTTAACCCGAGAGGGGAGAGGCGCATTTGACGAACATGACTACCGGTTCGCTACCATCATGAATGGCCCACTGTGATGATTTTTCGCCCTTTTTCGGACTAGTGTGTCTCACAATACTGTCCAATAACGCGGTCAGGTCCGAAGCTCCCGCTCCCGCGGTTTTGTTCTACGGGGGTGCCTGGGATGAAGTCACGTCACCGCCTTTTTCTGCCCTTAACAACTGGGTGATTGATAAAAACGGCACCGAGCTTAGTAAGTTTGCCTTACTCGAGCTCCATGACCCTGCCCTCACGTGCATGTTTCATCTTGCAGTCATAACGTTATGTTTAACTCGAAAGGGAAAGGCGCAAGTGAGGAGTCAATGTTCAAATTCCAGACCGTTCATCGTCTTCATATCATCCTTATCATACAAGCACTCACTTGAACTTCGCCTTTCGCAGATTATTTATCATAACGAGAAGCATAATGTCATCCCGACAAATCTCTGTTCCGCATGGCCCGGACCGTCAGCGAATGCTCAACGTGCTCGCCCAGCGTAGATACCGTAAAGAATCCATGCATATCACTTACCATCACATACTCACACTGTTCAGGTCAGCGTAAGCGGGAGCGGCTGCACTCTCTGGAAAGGAGACTTGACGCCAGACTGGTCGCTACGAACGCTATGTCCGCTTCCGGTGAAGAAATGCAGCCTCAGCACCTAATGCAACCTCCGCTTCTGAGGCCAGGCAACCCTGGCACGCCCAACGACCCTCTCTATGATCTGCATCCAGATTCCATGATTGGAGCTTCTAACGCGTCCTGTATGTACCTCGCGCCGCCGTATGAGTCGGCGTGTAATACGCCGTCAGAAATTTCATCACTATATGTGGGGGATCAATTCGGAATCAACACCCCTCTGCCTTATGGTATGGCCCCTGTCAATTCTAAAGTCGCCGCTCCTGCTGCAGTTATGCTTATTGGATTGGTTTACAGGCAGTATGTCTCAGAGCGCTACGTCAACGGCTGATTCCCAATTATCAGCAGAACTTCAAGATCTGGAAACTTCCCAGTTCACATTCCTATCGGAGCATGCAATTGAAATCCCAAATCTCAAGACTTTGGAGGTCTCTCTCAGGATTGCACACATGCTTGGGCTTACGGATGACTTGGTAGACCTCACTGTAACCCGGATCCTAGACGTGTCGAGAATTTCCGTCCCCTTGGGAGACTTACCCGGAAACTTACATCCAACGGCAGCACAGCTCATGTTACCACATTATCCAGTGATAGACGTTCTTCCCTGGCCATCGGTACGAACAAAACTCATTTGTCTTTTCAGTCAGCCTGACCAGCTTAGACCGGCAATCGCGAGAGGCCCCATGGCTATTATGCTGCTAATGCATGCTCTTGATGACGAGTCAGAGGGACTCCGCGTTACCTTAGATACAAATGGTCATGGATATGATGGAAAGAGCTGGGAAGTTGGACAGGCCATCTTCAAAGACTGGTGGTGGGCACTGGATCCTGAAATCGTCTCTAATTCAAACCGACTAAGGTCCATAAGAGGGGTCCCCAAATTGGAGCTGCCAATACCATAACAAGAAAACTGGTAGGAAAACCATCATTACCGGTGCTATTTTCTTATGGCATTTATTGGCCGAGATACCGGTTTATTAAAAGAGGAGTTGGAGGCAAGGGAGTGCAGAATGGCTGAAACCCTTACATGGGCTCAATTAAATTGATAACAAATATGATATTATATAATAACTAATAATATAAAATACTAATAAATACTATCTTGAGTACGAAGCGCTATAATAAGGAAATCCATCTTGATTATATAAAATTTCGTATCTTCTAAACCGATAGATTGGGAACTTGATTACCGCAAAGCCGATTTCGACCTGTCGGTACTCTAGTCACGTGACCTATATAATGCCTAAACCTAAAGTTCCCTCATAACACTTGCTACTCAGCCTGAGGTTTCAAGGCTTTGTTTAGTTATATGATGTATGTGACAATGCCGTGTAATGCAGGGAAACGGCTAGCATTCAAGCATTGACCTCGGACCACTACGAACTGATTGATCTTACTAGTCCGTGAAGCATCCACCTTTCAAGGGACGGCGTTAACTTTGGATTTACTCCTTATGGCCACGAATGACTCTGGCTCGAAGAAGGCCACCTGGGATGGCAATCAATAATATACATAAATTGGCGGTAAGCTCCTTGAGTGCCGACAAACCCTGTGTGCCGAGAAAAGCCACAGGCATTTTGACTTTGAGCATTTTAGATTCCATATCAGTTTGTGAGCTTATAAAAATAAAAGATTAAAGATATTCCCTAAGAAAACAAAAGATATTTATTAGTAATTTGATCCTTTCTGAAGAAAATTTTGATTTTTATTATTATTATTTTATCTGATATATAAAAAGCTTTCATTTAGACTTTAATATAAGTCTTTTATTATAAGTAATCTTTATAATTATAAAATAATATATTAATTTTTAAAAATTTAATATAATAGAATTTTTAATTAAAAGATTTTTAAAAAGAATATTGAAAAGAAATATTAAAAAATAATTTAAATATCAATAAGTATTGAATTTATTAAACTTTATAATAGTTATAAAAATATTGATATAAGTTCTTCTTGGTACATCATATGATTACCGTACTGGAAAGGGGAGCCGTATTCACTAGCGAGTGCTAGCGTCTACCTCTTCTTGTTGGTATCACTCCGGTGATACTGAATCTTGCTAGTAGTATGTATCAGTTAGTTTGGTTGTTAATGTAATCTTGCTTGTCATTATTATCTATGAGAAGAGGTCCCTATTTATAATAGAAGAGGTAGACGCTAGCACTCGCTAGTGAATACGGTTCCCCTTTCTAGTACGGTAAATATGTGATATACCGACACTGGCAACTCTCTTTTTAAGGAGGTAAACTGTACACTCTCTTAATTCCTTTCTACCCATTCTGTTACCTTGATATCGATCTTATTTGTATCGATTAGGTCTGTAAGTGCTTGACAAGGTTTATCCTTAATCATAGCATCTGCTGGATTGGATTTACCATCAATCCATCTAACCTCTGCTATTCCTCTTCTTTTGTATGATTGTCGTAAAGCCATGATATCGATCATGAGTCTTTTTTCGGTAGTAGACCCTAACTTAGTTAGTAGGTCGTAAAGCGACTTGGAGTCGATGCAAACGACCAATGGTATCGGTGCCTTGGGTTTGAGAATCGCATTGATTGTGTCCTTTATGGCTGAGGCTGCATCGAAGCCATATACTAATCCATATAGTTCTGAAGCCAGTACGCTTCGTGTGACTCTCTTGCATTTGACTGATGACCAGTGAAGAATATTCGCATTATTGCTCTTGTCTGCTAGGACGATTACAAAGCCTATTTGCGATGAATGGTCTCTATTGTTGGCGAATGATACATCGCTGAATACAATGACTTTCAGTGATTCCGTATCAAAAGGGATGAATTTGAGTCCTTTCTTTGGATTCTCCATTTGCCATTTGATTCGTTTGTTGAGTCCTTTTGCATCTCCTTCAATAGGATTAGTCACCTGGGCAGCAACGGAGAGGTCGAATGAAGCCTCTGGTTGACACATTGTTGCAATATATGCTCCTCTGGCTCTCTAAGCAATATATTGGTCCTTGGGGGTTGCTAATTTTCGTATTTTACCACGTGTTCCTTGTAGGTCTGCGGATGTAGTTTTGATCAATTTGAGGTTATTACATTGCTTTTCTTGATTAAGGTAAATGCTATTATTGATAAATGTAAGGAGTCCTCCATTGAATCGGATAGGGGTGGCAATTGTAAGTTGCTCTCTTTCTTTCGCTGAGAAGTTTGCTTTTTGGAGTTGCTCCTGTTCTGTTGTTGCAAATTTTGGGTCTGCTATGATTAGGGTATCATCTGTTTGTAGCCCTATAATGCCGAAGCCAATGCTTTTGTCGTTTGTATACAACAAACAAGGGTTATATGTTGATTGCGTCATATTAAGCTTTTTAATATGATGACCATGATAGGTTCCGAACCAATGGTTTCCTGCTTCAGGAACACCATATAATGGTTTGATAACTTGTAGAACTGTATCTTCTTTGACCTCCATTTCGATTGGCGGTCGAATATAAAATAGACGCTGTAGGTTTGAAGTTGCTTGGACATAGGCTTGTGTAATATCCCTTAAGAATATTTCAGCTCCTGTCTTTCTCAAACAGATGCCTAGAGTGATTAATATGCGTTGACTAACTCGTTGAATAGTGGGTGATTGGGTCAATATTGTTGTCTTTTCTAGTACGGTAAATATGTGATATACCGACACTTCTATTATAAATAAGGCCCTCTTCTTATAGATAATAATGACAAGCAAGATTATATTAACAACCAAACTACACGATACCAAGCAGGCCTCTGTAACGATACTGTACTGGAGGCAGCGGCTGCCTAAGGTTTCATTGGTTGATAGTTGTAGGTTAAGGCTTTATCAATAAGGTTCACTTGAAAGTGAAATTGTTATTAGATCAAGTAGAATATAGATAAACTAATTGATAACTAAGTTGAATATAAAGCTCTTAAATTATGAAATTATTCTAATTATATATTGATTCCTTTTTGGAGCTTTGAAGAGCCTATGCTCCTAGAGGCTCCTAGGAGCCTTGAGGAGCCTACATTCTTGAAGGCTCTATTATATGATCCTATATAAGCCTCAGGACACTAATCCTAAGGTAATTCCAATCCTGAGATTGTAGAGTTCCTAGAATAATAATTTTGGGATGAATATTATCCTAAAATATTTTACTTTAGAACGAATCTCATCTTAAAATATTTGTCCTAAGACTAAATAATTGCCTAGCCCTTTCTTTCCTAGAATATTAATAATCCTAGGATCCCATTTATTTTAGGATTCCTTATCGATAAGGATTCCTACAAAAACAATGACTCAAATCTATATACTTAGTTTTATTTTATAATAATAAGTATAATTCGTGACACTATCCTCTTCCTAGCCAAACATTGTCCTTAATCGCTTATAACTAATGGATGTCCTATTTGTTCTATTTTTATATTCTCTGATCTTCTCCTTATTATAAACGATTCGTATTCCTATAAGATTCGTCGAAAGAACAAAGAGAAATCTCGTCTTGTTATTGAAATTCAGAATTCCGGTATAGAAATGATTCCCTGCATATATTATCATATAGAAAGTCTACATTACATTAAGATTCTGAATAATATATAAAAGATTTGTTGTTCCGAATATGTATATTCTCGTACTTCTTACAATACCGAATATTGCTTAGAAGATACATAGGATAAAGAGATCCCGAGAATGAATGATTGGGAATCCTTGGATAAACAAGAAGAAAAGCTTTGGAAAAAGGAGGAAGAAGTTATGGCCAAAATCCTATATCTTTGAAAACAATAGGACTATTTGTATGAACATTGTAAAAAGATGATTGAGCGAGGTTTTAAGTATATCGATAAGCTTAATACTTTAGAGGAAAAGGAAAGATAAGAAAAGGAAAAAGAAAGAGAAATTGCTGTAATTTTAATATCTGTTATTCCTTCCGATCCTTTTGATCAATTTGATCAATTTGATTCTGAATTTTCTATAACTAATTCCAGCTTCCTTGATCCCTCCTTTTTATATTCGATGAATTCGCCATCTATATAAGCTATATTGAATTCTTTTTTCTTTTGGATAAATCCAGATTCTATTAATAAAACTCCTTAAACTTCTTAAAATACTTAAGGTTTTTCTTTAATTCCTATATATTCTCGGAATCCAGATAATTTTTCTATTTCATTAAATATTTGACTTTATTTCTAATATATTTGCAATCTAGTATTTTCTTTATTTTATACTTGGTGTTTTGATTAGTAAATATAATTTCTGTTTTAGAAGCTTTAGATACTTTTGATAATACTAATTCAAGTAAGGATATATAGAATACTAAATAGATATTTATATTTTTTGGTAATATCAATTTATAATTTAAGGATCCCTTAATTTTCTTGATTTTGAATAATCCCAATTTTTTGTGGTCCAATTTTGTATTTGATCTCTTTATCTTGATGTTTTTTTGGAGTAAATAAACTTTATCCTTTTTCTTTAGTATTAGCTCCTGATTATATTTCTTATTGTAATAATAAATGTTCCTTTCAGTAATGAACTTGAATTCCATTGCCAATTCTTTGTGAACTTCCTTGAGTTTCTTTGTTTGTATTATAGCCAACTGATTCTTTATTTCTGGAATATCTAGTTCCTGATATATAACTAATTTATATCCGAAATTGATATAATTCAGAGAGACTTGAATAGTTTTTGAAACAGAGCTATTATATAAAAATTATATTAAAAGTAATAGTCCTATTTAATTATTTTGTTGATAATTTATATAATAACAAAGATATACTTTGATAATTTGATTTATTTGTTTATTTCCTTTATTTATTTATAAATAAAATATTATAGATATTTTCCTTTTTATATTTAATAATGCTATTAAGATAATCCAGAATTTTGATATAAAGAGTTTATTCTTATTGGATAATATCTTCTCTGATAATCTATATACTGTAATAACTTTTTTTAGAAATATAATTGTTAGGGTTTTTATAGTTAAGGTAGTTTTGTATAATATTAGTATTATATACTTGATCAATTGATTTATAATAATTAAGAGGTAATTGTATTCTACTCTTATTGTTGGATTCTTGGATTTAGGTAGCGGCCTTATAAAGTTCTATGATATCGATTTCCATAATGTTGGTGGTATCTCAATTGTATATATCTGTCCATAAGAGGTATGGCGAGAAGTCTTGTTCCTGATATAGATATTATATTCGGTGATCACTTTTTTGATTATAATTCGGAGTCCTGGATTCCAATATTGTCTTTTAATTCTTAAGTATATTCTTTGTATTCTCTGATGATTATAAATTGGCAATATATATTGTTCTTTGATGAATTCGGTGGTAATGCTATTTGGTAACCAAATTTTTCTTGTAATTTATATTAATCTATCTATAGTTATTGGTGGCTTCAATTATTTGATATTTTCTTTATTCAATTGTATATCTATAAGTTTGTTTTTCTAGATTTCTATTGGTTTATTCTCTAAAACAACAATTTCTATTAGATTTGGAATAAGGTCTTTATTTGATAAAGACTTTAAGATTGCTGTTTCTTGATAGGTCTTATTATTCTTATATCTTGGTGGCCTATTTAATACATTTATTCTTATATTATCTTTGCCTTTGATATACTTGATTATCAAGTCGAAGCTGATTAGTCCCTTAATTCATCGAATTAATCTTTGATTATCCAGAACCTTAATTGTAATAAAGATTCATAGATTTATATAATCAATATAAATGATTATTAGGAATTTAGTCTTTTGAAGATAGATTTTCTAATGTTTTAATGATTTCATTATTATTATAAGTTCCTTTTCATAAATATTGTAATTCTACTCTGTCTTATCTATCTTATTGGAATAATAAGCAATTAGATATAGTTTCTCGTTGTTATCTCTTTGAAGATGAACTTCCATTATATAAGTATCGAAAACATTTGTTTCAATGATGCTTTCTCGATTATCATAATAATTATATAATATAGATTCCCTAATGAATTTGTCTTTGATTTCTTGGAAGGCTTGCTCTGCCTTTTCACTCTATTTAAATCCTATATCTTTCTTTATCATTTCTATAAGTAATTCTATCATTTTGGAAAAGTTTTTGATGAATACCTAACAAAAGTTAGCAAATCCTAATATAATCTGTATATCTTTGATATTTTTAAATTGTTCCCAATTCTTTATTTTCTTAGTTTTCTTTAGATCAATATTTATCTATCTTGATTTAATTATATATTCTAAAAAGATTACCTTTTTGACTCCAAACTCATATTTCGATAATTTGAGTCATAAATCGATCTTCCTAAATGTTTCGAATACTTTAAGGATATATTCCTTATATTCTTTTTTCTTTTAAGAAAAAATAAAGATGTTATCTAAATAATAGATTACAAATAAATTAAACTTCTTAAATATTTCGTTGTTTTATTATTGATAAATAACAGATATAATTGTTAATCCAAATAGTATAATAATATATTCCTATAATCCAGAAGATAATATGAAAGCAATCTTTTATTTATGTCCTTCCTTGATTTATATGAGATTGAAGGCATTTCTTTGATCCAGCTTAGTATAGATCATTGTCTTACTCAATTTATCCTTTAATTTCTAAACCTTAGATATAAGATATATATCCCTAATAATCCTATTGTTCATTTAATGGTAATCTCTATAAGATCGATTATTTGGATCTTTCTTTTTGAATGCTAATAATATATTGATTATATAAAGAGACTTGGATTTCCTAATCCATCCTTTTTTTTCAGTTTTAGATTGATATTCTTTCTATAATCTTAAAATATTGAGGTTATATAATCTCAATTTCTTAGTTGAGAATATGAATCCCTTTTTGAAATTGATCTCATGATCCCAAAGCTTATATTCTGATAAGACTCTCAAATCCTATAGGTTTTCAAACAACTTAGCGAATTTTCTATATTGCACTGGAATCTTTTTTGCATTAGTCTTGCCGATTAATGAAAGATCTATAGTTGCTATAATATGATATCCAACCTCCCCAGAAATCTGTTTTTTTAGATTATATAGTTATTTGTTCTTGTATCTACAACAATCGAATGTAAGGGTATCCTTTACCTAATCAATATTTGGGTTATATTTTCTAATCTAAAGGATTCTTAAAACAATTGTATATCTGCTTAATAATACTAAGTTCAATTTGACTTGTTTTATATACCCTTTTAATATAATCATTTTGAAAGTATTAGTTTGTCTTTATATTTATCCATCTATTCCAGCCTTCTTTCCTCCCAATAATATCAGTTAATATAGATATTCTTTAGATTTAATAAGGATTCCATTTTCTTTAACAAAGTTGGGATCTATAAATATTCCTATAACTCCTGAATCGATCAAAACTTTAACTTCCTGTTTTCCGAAACTGATTTCTACGATTAATTATTCAATTCCAATTGTATTATTGAGTTCTAACGATAATGGTTTGGTGATCTGTTTTTTGATGAGGAGGTTCAATTATTTATATTGATATTCGCTTATACTCAACAATTTGTAGAAAGTAGCTATTAATAGTTCTATTAATCTTATTTGAAAATCTTGACAATAATCTTTGGCCTATTAGTATTTGTAGTAATAATTAATCTTGCACTAGATTTTACAATATCCGATTTATACCAGGATCTCTTATATATCTTCAATCTCCAGGTTATATATAACGTTTACTGTACTGGAGGCAGCAGCTGCCTGAGGTTTCGTTGATTGGTAGTTGTAGGTTAAGGCTTTATTAATTGGATTTATTTGAAAGTGAAGTCGTTATTAGATCAAGTAAAATATAGATAAACTAATTGATAACTAAGTTGAGTATAAAGCTCTTAAACTATAAAATTATTCTGATTATATACTATTCTCTTTCCCTATACTAATTGTGCTAGCTGGGCTAGCACAATTAATATTCCTGTGATACTAGCTTTGCTAACTGGGCTAGCAGAGTTAGTATATCATATAATCTACCCTTGGCCTTAGAATACTAATCCTAAGATAATTCCAATTCTGGGATAGATATTATCCTAGGACAATTTGTCCTAAGACAAATCTTATCTTGGGATAAATTTTATTTTGGGATAAATAATCCTGGGATGAATTATATCCTAGAACACTTGTCTTAGAACCCAATAATTGTCTAGCTTATTCTTCCTGGGACATTATTTGTCCTAGGACAATTTTTGTCCTAGAATTCCTTATCGATAAGGACCCCTCAAAGAAAGTGATTCAAACATCGGTAATTAGATTTATTTTATAATAATGAGTGTGGTTCGTGATACTATCCTTTTCCTAATTAAGCGTCGTCCTCGATTGCTTATAATTGTCCGATCACCCCGAACTTCAAGATCCAGATTCCTTTTCCCTTCTTTCAATATACCACCTGTTTGTTCTCAACCTTGTATTGATCATAAAGCTTTTGGGCGAGAAATCAATTTGACTGGAAAGAAAATGGCTCCTTGTACTCGATATGAAAGTGCCGGTGCTGAATGTATTTCTCCTCGCGATACCAAACATCGTCGCTATGGTCGTTGTATTATTTTCAATAAATTATACAATGTTTGCGAATTAAATATAATGTTCATTGTTTCTGACTAGGAAACTATCAATGCTCAGATCAAGTATATAGATATTGAGAAGGATCTTCTTCATCGGTAATAACTTGAGGCGATGTCCAAAATTCTTTGCCTTAGTAAACAACAGAAGTTCCTTTGTGAACGAAAGCAGAAGATGATTATGGCTGGACTGAATTCTATGGACAAGCTTGATGCTCTAGAAGAAAAAGAAAGATTTGAAAAAGAAAAAGAAAGAGAAATTACTACAACTTCAATATCCGTTATTTCTTCCAATCCTTTTGATCAATTTGGTCAATTTGATTCTGAACTTCCTATAATTGGTTCCGACTCTTTCGATCCCTTTTTTTTGTATTCGATGAATTTGTTGTTTGTATAAACTATATTGAATTCTTCTTCCTTCTAAGCAAATCCAGGTTCTATTAGCGAAAATCCTCAAACTTTTCAAAGTGCTTAAGGACTTTCTCCAATTCCTATATATTCTTGAAGTCCAGATAATTTTTCTATTTCATCAAATATTTGATTTTGTTTCTAATATATTTGTAATCTAATATTTTCTTTATCTTGTACTTGGTGTTTTGATCAATAGATATAATTTCGGTTTCAGGAGCTTTAGATACCTTTGATGATACTAGTTCGAGCAAAGATATATAGAATACTAAATAGATATTTATACTCTTTGATAATACTAATTTATAATTCAAGGGTCCTTTAACTTTCTTGATTTTGAATGATCCCAATTTCTTATGATCCAGTTTTGCACTTAGTCTTTTTGTCTCGATGTTTTTTCGGAGTAGATAGACTTTATCCCTCTTTTTTAATATTAATTCTTGATTACACTTTTTGTTATAGTAATAAGTGTTTCTTTCAGTAATGAACTTGAGTTCCGCTATTATTTCTTTGTGAACTTCCTTGAGTTTCTTTGTTTGTTTGATAACAGATTGGTTCTTTATTTCTAGAATATCTGGTTCCCAATATGCAATTAATTTGTATCCAAAATTGGCATAATTCAGTAAAACTTAGGTAGTTTCCGAAGCAGAGTTGTTGTATGCGAATTGTGCTAAGGGTAGTAGTCCTATCCAATCATTCTGCTGATAATTCATATAACAATGGAGATATGCTTCAACAACCTGATTTACCTATTCGTTCCCTTCATTCGTTTGTGGATAGAATGCTATAGACATTTTCCTTTTTACACCTAATAATATTACTAAAGCGATCCAGAATTTTGATGTAAAGAGTTTATCTCTATTAGACAATATCTCTTCTGGTAATCTATGTACTACAATGATTTCTTTTAGAAATATAGTTGTCAGGGTTTCTGCAATCAAGGTGGTCTTGTATAGTACTAGTATCATATACTTAATCAGTCGATTCATAATGACTAGGAGATAATCGTATTCCATTTCTATTATTGAATCCTTGGATTTAGGTAGCGATCCTATGAAATCTTATGATATCGATTTCTATGGTATAGATGGTATTTCAATTGTGTGTATCTGTCTATAAGGGGTATGGCGAGAAGCCTTGTTCCTGATACAGATATCACATCTGATGACCACTTTTTTGATTATAATTCGGAGTTCTGGATTCTAATATTATCTTTTAATTCTTAAATATATTCTTTGTATTCCCTGATGATTATAAACTGATAATACATACTATTCTTCAATGAATTCGATGGCAATACTACTTGATAATCAAATTTTCCCTGCGACTTATATCAATCCATCTACAATTATTAGTGGCTCAGATTATTTGATATTTTCCTTAATCAATTATATATCTATAAATTTGTTTTTCCAGACTTCCATTAGTTTATTCTCCAAAACAACAATTTCTATTAGGTTCGAAATAAGGTCTTTGTTAAAAAGAGATTTCAAAATCATTATCTCTTGATAGGTTTTATCATCCTTATACCCTGATGGCCTATTTAGTGCATCTGCCTTTACATTGTCTTTACCTTTGATATACTTAATTATCAAGTTGAAATCAACTAATTCTTTAATTTATCAAGCTAATCTTCAATTATTCAAAATCTTAATTGTAATAAAGATTTATAGATTTATATAATCAATATAAATAATTATTGGAAATTTAGTCCCTTAAAGATAGATTCTCCAATATTTCAACGATTTGATTATAACTATAAGTTCCTTTTCATAAATATTATAATTTTGCTCTATCTTATTCATTTTGTTGGAATAATAAGTAATTGGGTGTAGTTTCCTATTGTTATCTCTTTGAAGATGAACTCCTGCTATATAGGTATCAGAAACATCTGTTTCAATAATGCTTTCTCGATCATCATAATAATTGTAGAGTATAGGTTCCTTGGTAAATCTGTTTTTGATTTCCTGGAAAACTTGTTCCGCCTTTTCGTTTTATACAAATCCTATACCTTTCTTTGTCATCTCTATAAGTGGTTTTATCATTTTGGAAAAATCCTTGATGAATACCTGACAAAAGTTAGCGAATCTTAGTATAACCTATATATCTTTAATATTTCTAGATCGTTCCTAATTTTTTATTTTCTCGGTTTTCTTCAGGTTAATACTCATCTGATCTGATTCGATTATATATCCTAAAAAGATTACCTTTTTAACTCCAAACTTGTATTTTGATAATTTAAGTTATAAATCAATCTTCCTAAATGCTTCAAGTACTTTGAGAACATATTCCTTATATTCTTCTTTTTTCTAGGAGAAGACCAGGATGTCATCCAAATAATAGATTACGAATAAGCTAAATTCTTTGAGTATTTCGTTATTCTATTGTTGATATATAATTGATACATTTGTTAACCTAAATGGCATAACAGTATATTCCCATAATCCAGAAGGTAATATGAAAGCAATCTTCTATTCATATCCCTCCTTGATTCGTATAAGATTGAAGGTATTCCTTTGATCTAGTTTAGTATAGATCATTGCCTTGCTCAGCTTATTCCTTAGCTCTTAAGCTTTAGGTATAAGGTATACATCCCTAATAATCCCATCGTTTACTCGGTGATAATCTCTGCAAGATCAATTATTTGGATCTCCTTTTTTGAATACTAATAATATATTAAATATATAAAGAGACTTGGATTTCCTAATCCATCCCTTTTTTTTAGTTTTAAATCAATATTCTTTCTATATTCTTAAAGTATTAGGGTTATATAATCTCAGCTTCTCAATTAAGGGTATGAATCCTTCCTTGAAATTGATCTCATAATCCTAAGACTTATGTTCTGGCAAAGCTCTCAAATCCTATAGATCTTCAAACAGCTTGGCGAATTTTCTATACTGCACTGGAATTTCTTTTGTATCGATCTCGCCAATCAGTGGAGGATCCGTGACTATTATAACACAGTATCTGATCTCCCTGGAAATCTGTTCCTTTAGACTATATAGTTATTCATTCTTGTATCTGCTGTTACAACGGCTAACATAAACCCCGGGTCACATGACCACTCAGGTGACCGGCTCTAATCAATCTAGCTAGAGCCTCTAGAGCCACGGCTCTAGAGACTCTAATTAGAGCCAACAGAGCCCGAACACGAAGGGTCTATATAATCAAGATGGATTTCCTTTGTATAGAGCTTCGTGCTCAAGATCAATCATTTAGTATACTCTACTATTAGTTACGAATAGCATATTCATTATTGTCATTACTTAAGTCCCTGCTTGACGCCTAGTTATAAACCCACCTCGAGAGCCTAGAACACTTCCACGTGATCTAGACGGCTACCCTCGTAACAGTAGGTTTTGTTGAGTTTTCAAGATAGAGAAGTTAGGGGATTAATCAGTTTATATAATAGAAAAGTAATTATAACTTTAACAAATCTGGAGCTAGAGGTTTGGTTATAGGCCTTCAAGGATCTGATGATTGTGGCCCTGATTACGAGGGGGTGGTATAGGTCTAATCGAGCTGTCCATATTATATAAGTCTGTATAGTCAGATTGAGTTCAATCTTAAAAAGATATAGTTTCGATTCTTTATATAATATAGCTATATTAATAATTTTGTAAGCTAATAGGGTAGCCTGTCACGAACCACACTCATTATTATAAAATAAAACTAGTTACTGGTGTTCGAGCCATCTTCTTCAAAAGGATCCTTATCAATAAGGAATCCTAGGACAAATATTGTCTTAGGATAAATAGTATCCTAGAAAGAATAGGTTAGGCAATTATTGGATCTTAGGACAAGTGTCCTAGGATATAATTCGTCCTAGGAATATTATCCCAGGATAATATTTGTCCCAGGATTATTGTCCCAGGATAATATCTATCTCAGAATTATTATCCTAGGATCTTTACAATCCCAGAACTGGAATCATCCCAGGATTAGTATCCTGAGGCTAATAGTAGATCATGTAATGGAGCTTCCAAGAGCATAGGCTCCTCAAGGCTTCTAGGAGCCTCTAGGAACGCAGGCTCCTCAAAGCTCCAGGAAGAGATCAATATATAATCAGAATAGTTTCATAATTTAGAAGCTTTGTATTCAACTTAATTATCAATTAATTTATCTATATTCTACTTAATCTAATAACAACTTCATTTTCAAATGAACTCTATTAATAAAGCCTTAATTAATAACTATCAACCAACAAAACCTTAAACAATTGTTATCTTCAGTATAGTATCGTTATACTTTGAATATCGTTTCGGTTAAGTTATATCAATTACAATGAACTTTATTCAACAATCCATCAAACCAGTTTCCTTCTCCTCCATTAAAACCTCAGGATAGACTATCACCAATATAAAGCTGAAATAAACAATCCAAATATCCACCCTTAATCTATTTTATAGAGATCATAACAAACATCAAGTTTTTGTTATATAAACTGATCTTTACTATATCTTTAATAGATACCTTTTCTTGATATAAATGTAAAGGATCTTATGGTTAATCTTGTTCTTCTGAAGAATTGTGTTTAATTGGATCGAATCTTTCTTCAATGATCTAATGACCAAAACTACCAATAATCAACTTAACGAAAATATGAAATCTGAGATACATCGTTTTTTTGGTATTTACGAGTTATTCTGATAAGGTTTCGACAAGGTTTTCGGGGAAGTGTAACGATACTGTACTGGAGGCAGCGGCTGCCTGAGGTTTCGTTGGTTGGTAGTTGTAGGTTAAGGCTTTATTAATTGGATTCACTTGGAAGTGAAGTTGTTACTAGATCAAGTAGAATATAGGTAAATTAATTGATAATTAAGTTGAGTATGAAGCTCTTAAACTATGAAACTATTCTGATTATATATTAATGAATGTAATTTGGATAGCTTGGATAGACTGGTCTATCCAATCTATCCATCCAACTAGATAAATAGGATAGACTGATCTATCCAGTCTATCCATCATATAATCCACCATTAGCCTCAGGACACTAATCCTGGGACGATTCTAATCCTAGGATAATAATCCTGGGACAGATATTATTCTAGGACAATTGTTTTGGGACAAATCTTATCCTGGGATAAATCTTATCCTGGGATAATAATCTTGGGACGAATCATGTCCTAGAACATTTGTCCTAGGATCTAATGGTTGCCTAACTTATTCTTTCTGGGATATTATTTGTCCTAAAACAATATTTGTCCTAAGATTCCTTATCGATAAGGATCCCCCTGAAGAAAGCGGCTCGAATATCGGTAATTAGATTTATTTTATAATAATGAGCATGATTCGTGACAGCCTCGTATCACCGAAGTGATACCAACAGATACCTTCTACTAGGAGACATCGTATCACCGGAGTGATACCAACAGTTCTCTATTTTACTTTCGGGCCACTCTCAATTTGAGTTACTTTTTTATATCAAAAATAACAATTTTTATTTATTAATAATTCAATAATTAATAAATGAGATTAATTAAAATTTTAATTATAAAATTATTAAATAGTTATAAATAGAGTCTAAAGATTTTGGATTTTTTACGATTTTATTAATTGAGATATTGATAATTAAATCTTTGATTCTTAATTTATATAAGATTTATATACAAATTGAAAATTGTAATTTCAATTATTAATATCTCTATTAATAAAACTATATAAAAAATTTGTAATTCATTATTAAATAATTAATAAAACAATAATTCAAATTTTATTAAATTATATTTATAAATAAAAAATTATAAATATTGATTTTGTGATTTTTAATAATGAAAAATATTTGAAAAATATTTGAAAATAAAAATGATTTGAAAAAAAAATAAAGAATTTTTAATAGATTATTTATTATATAAATATAATTATATTTTTTGAAAATTGATTTTATTTCAAATTATAAATTTATATTTAAAAATTAATTAATAAAAATATTAATTATTTTTTAATTATTTATAATAAATACTTTTTATATATATAAAAAATTTATAATTTAATTTGAAAAAATTTTATTAAAAAAAATTAAATTAATAAAAAAAGAATTTCAAATTTATTAATAATTATATAAATAATAAATCTATAAAAAAATTTAATTGATTATAAAATTATTACAAAATTAAAAATAATATCTTTTAATATAAAAACATTTTAAAATAAAATAACATTTTTTAATATAAAAATAAATTTAAATTTCAAAAATGAGATAAAATTAAAATAAACTAAAAAATAAAATTTAAAATTTATAAAAATCTTATTAAAATTATTTAAAAAAAAACTATAATTAAAAAAAAAATAAAAAAAATTCTTATAATACTTATATCTCACCCTTCCAACAATCTTTTATAAAACTTATTCCCATCCATCCATCCATCCATCCATCCCCTCACCCACCCACCCATCATCCCATCCCAATCCAATCCAAACCAAACCAAACCAAACCAAACCAAACTAAACCACCCCTCCTCACGCATCATTCCAATTCCAATTCCAATTCCAATTCCAATTCCCTCCTCCCAAGCTTCCACAACATCGCAACCCCACCACCGTACAGTACTACGTACAGAACCGGCATTTTCCCACTTCCCATTTCCATCTCCATCCCCATCTCCATCTCCTCACATCCCACTTTTACGTATTCTTTCATCTTCTCTTCTATCCTTCTATTCAAGTATTTATCAATACCTAGATAGGTAGGTAGGTAGGTAGGTATTCATGCATGTGACAAATATAAGACTTGTATATAATTTCATATTCCCCGGTACAATCATAACCTTAACTCTGATCCTCAAGAACATTCTATTACCCACTGCACTCATCACATATTACTTCGAAGTCTCTTATTTCCATTATTTCAATTATTTCAATTCCTACGGGTAACATGAGAGTACATACACGCAAGACACGAATACATCAACTAATCTCCCTGGATCAAAATGCATTATTTCATTTTGTATATGCCACTCTTCACTACCTAGGTATCTTCATTCGCTATTGGTATCTTTCCATAATGACACCATCATATCAAACCTGCCAAGATCCCTTCCCATTCTTCTCCCCCATTCCTCTCCCCCCCCATTCCTCTCCTCTTGCCTTCACTACCCCATCTTCCTTGAAACCCCAATTCCCCTCTCTCGCATCACATCCTTCTGCCTCGCCTGGGATAGGCGGAAACAAACCATCACTCCCATCAAACCACCATCAATATCAAACAAAGAAAGGCCAGAGAGCTGCTTCATAGCTTCTAAAGAAAGAGAAAATAGGCCATTCATAAAAGAAAAGAAAAAACGCCATCCACTCCCCCATAATGGTATTGTGATGTAATATGACTACAAAGCTGTGCCCCGAAGATTCCCTTTTCATTCCCACCGCATATTAAATAACGGGAGCACGGCTTCCCAAATGAAACTTTTTATAATAACGTGTGTGCGTAGATGGATGAAAAAATCGTTACAAATCCCATCTTAATTGATTAAAAGTTTTGTGAAATTCCGGCACTCTGTTGACCTGGGTAATGTGATGGGTTTTCAATTCGTGTGTTTCTCCTTGCTGATACATCACGTATAACTGGTTGTCCTGAAACTTCGGTTCGATTTGGCGGACTTCCATACGGTGTTGCATCAGTATATGGGTTTCCAGCTCCATATTGATCATAATATTGTCCACCTCCATTATATCCACCCGCACCTTCACCTGATCCATCTGATCGATTGGCAGCACTGTATGATGATGAAGCATTCGACAGCCCTCGGTTTATATCGCGATTTCCTCCTGTAGTCGGTCCCATCGCACCCATGCCTTCGTCTTCATGATGATCAACTAAAAGATTGTCAGATCGAGTATCGGAGACTGCATGAGTCGGCGAGTTTCCTTCCGAATAAGCCATACCAATTCCACCTGCGGACTGACCACCAGATAATGTTGTTGAAGCTTTTCTTCCTGACGATGCTACCGCTGTAGTACCCCATCCACGATAACCAGATCCTTCTTCTTCGCGCATTTCGAATGGTCCATCACTTCCTCCTGATCCTACCGCTGGAATTGTTGGATCATTGTTGGGATTGTATCCATATTCCTCGACTTCCTTCCTTCTCATTTCTTCGGCATCCTTACGTTGCTTTCGTTTCCTCCAAAAGAACAATCCAGCAGCAATTAAAGCGGCAACTGCAACGATAGGTACGACTACTGCGATAGCAATTGTTCCTCCACTTCCAATACCCGACTTTCCCGATTTACCTGTCCCTGCATTGCTAAGACCGGCTGTTCCGGAAACTGTGGGAGATGATGAAGTCGATGTGGAAGATGATTTGGATACAATAGCTTGTGTAGATGTAATATATTCAGTTGTGACTTGTCCAGAAGATATACCGTCAGTTGGCGTTACGGTAACAACGGATACAACGACTGTAGGGGTTGGAGTATCGACCGCGGCTGTTGTTGTGGGTGTTGTCTTGGACTCGGTCGTTTTTTGAGTGGTAGGTGCGGGTACCACCGCGGGAGTAGTGGGAGTGGTTGCAACTGTTACTGGAGTTGTCACTGACGGTGTTGTTGGGGTTGGCGTGGTTGGCGTCGGTGTAGTTGGGGTTGGTGGTTCTGGCGTTGTTGAGGTTGAGGTTGAAGTTGGTGAAACTGGGAGTACTACACTACTACTGCTAGAAACAGGAGTTACAGGATCAGGACTTGTGACTGTAGTCGATGAACTTGTGTTAGCAATTGCACTTGATGTAGAGGTCGTAGATGTTAATGATTGAGAAGTCGAAGAAGGGACTTCAGCAGAAGAAGTAGCAGCTACAGGTGGCGCACTGGTTGCCATACTTGTATTGTTCGAAGACATGGTGAATTGCCTGGCGACAAATTTCTCAGGCTTCCTATATGTAGCCATGTTAGTCACCAAACTTTGAATCATTCACTCACGCTACATTCAGGCCAAAATGTAGACGGAGCAGTAGACGGTAATTGATATAATATCTTACCCTTCAGCCAATCTTTCCCCTTTATTAACCAACTTTATGTGTTGTTGAAGTGTGGAGAACTTGGATGCGAAGTAGTTTCGAATTGGTCGAAGAAGGAAGGTATTCAAGCACAAACGAAATGTGCTTCGAAATTGACCGGATGAAGATCAATGGGGATTAAATTAAACTATTGGTTTTGGTGCCGTCTCCGTAACGATGGATTGGATTACGGATTACGAACGCTTTGATTATTATTCTTCGGTGAAAAAGGTTTCGACACGTCGCAGAAATGGTAAAATAAATGGCCGTAAAGTTTGGTGAAATAGAGAGAAGAACCGTTAATCAAATAACTTTCTCTCTGGGCGTCTAAATTTGTGGAATCGACAAGTGAAAAAAGGTTTGAAGGAAAAGATCGAGTTTGCTGGAAGAGAATGAACGAAGGGAGAAAGGAATAAAATGGTTGAATTCGGTAGATGGGTTGTTATTTTTATTTTTATTTTGGATGTTGAATGTTTTTCAGTACCCAGCCAGTAGCGGTATGCACATGTGCTCGTCTATTGCCCTCTTGACGAATGAGATGCGAGGTAGGTAGGTAGAGGAAAAGAGCCTGTTGAGGAATTGAGAATTTGAGGCGTTCCAGTAGTGAGAAGAGAGAATGAATGAGGGTGAGTTGGGTTTCAATTTGTTTTCAGCCTTTTCGAATATCGACGGAATGAATCGAATGAATCGAATGAATTGGACCGAATGATGAATGATTGCAATGTTTTGTGCCCGTTATGTGAGACAAATAAGTGAACATCTCAGACATGAATTTTTCACTTCCTTTTCATTCAAGCTCACTCCACTCAGGCTACACAAACAAGTACTCCGTAGCCTTTCCCTTCTCTCTTCAGGGTTCAAGGTACCTAGCTAGGTGTTTTCTTTTTACAGCCCGAGCCAACGTGCTACGAAATTAGATTCTTGGATGGCGGTGGACTGGGCCGCCTGGGGCTGGGCTTTGACCGTGATATCGGGATTTTGGTGATAATTGATTTATATCGATAAGAGGTACGGTGACTGGTTGTCGTCTTTGATCCCGTGGAATGTATTGCTTTCCAAGTACAAGACTCGGTGAGATGAATCGATGTTATGTTCCTCTCATGAAAACCATCAGAACAGATATATCTCGAATGTGTTTTTGTTGATATCAATCAATAAAACACGAGGTTGTTAGAGGCGGGAAGGAAGTGAGTGCTAGCTGCAAGCTTGTGCGGGTGCTAAAGTTTTAGGGTAGGGAGTACTGGAATAGTACTCTGTAAGTAGGTGGTACCAAGTTAACACTAAGAAGTTGCTTCCTGCTCTATAAGGTAATATTGAATACAACTAACGACAAGGTACTTGAGTAGGTGACGACTATTCAGTAGTAAATCATGGCGTCGGTCGAAAATACAGCCATGAACCATCTTACATGTTCGATACTGATGATGACAATGAGTTTATGTTTCCGCATACCTTCATCGCTCTACCTTGTACCCAAAACTCTAAACTTTGAATACTTTGACTTCCGAGGTCTAAATTTCTACTTCCTACTTCCTTCTCCTTATCTCCCTGCCAACATCGCCGTGTTGAACAAGGCTTGTTCTCAATATTCCTCGGTATCTCTCATGGAAATGAGATACGATGTAGATCCGACAACTGAATCGTGAGAAACAAACATCAATAGTCTGTCTATAGACTAATAAGATTCAAGAAGTATATCTTCTGTACCAAAAATCATCCCAACTTTGAAGTGTTCTCGAGAGGCAAAATTAGTGGTTTCCTCTAAGCATGCAGTGTCAATCATGATATCCCCACGAATCAGAATTCATGATATCGTCAAAATACGAATGTACGAGGCACAAAGTAAGAAAAACGACCGTTTCATTTGTGGCTGTGTTTTTATGTAGGAGAGAAGACGGCATATTAAATAACAACGGCGTCGGTCAAATGATTAATGATATCTTAAGCCACAATCGTATTGCACCCACTCTATTGCATCGGAGCAATCCGCTGGGTTGAGTTAGCAATACGCTTTCCGTCATTCTGGAGCTCATTATCATCATGGACCTCAACATATGATTCATGAGCATTCATCTTTTCACAATGAATGAATCAAACGCTTCCGTCGCTGCTCAATCCTTCTCTTCCGGGTGTGTGTTCACTGCTAACATCATTCGGGTCTCTCCTTCCTAATGCATCTTAGTGTTGCCCGAATTCGGTCAAACTTTCTCCGGATTTGGTAATCACGGTGACTGTGCGTATCAAAAAAACTTCCATCTTGAAGTTTTCCAAGTGTCACAATCCCCCTTAACCCCTTGATTAAGCTTCGATCAAACTCCAAAATCTTTCACATCAACATGGAATTCCTCCATCCTCGTAACCAATTCCAATCAGAAGATCTCTCATTTCGTAGATCTAATCCATGAATCCTTGCCTTCCATTTCTTCCTTCAATCTTCCATTCCAGCGAGATTTATTATAGATCACAACCCATAACATACATGATTCGTCAATAAAATCGGAAATTAAAGAAATACCTATACGGTGACCAAAAAACCTTGGGGACATTTCCCCGTTGTTTTTCCAAGATGGTTAAAAATAATGAGCAAGGGGTAAGGGCAGGGGCAGCATGAAGACCTGTCGAACCACGAGATCTCTAGGACCCGGGTTCTTATTAATTCCTTGCACTTGACGATTCTCCGATATAAATTTGGTAAAAAAACATGGAAGAAAATTGACGTCAGGAAATTATGGTATTTGTTGTGGTCAAACTTGATACAAGAGACGAATTGGTTGAGTACGAGGAAGAGTAAGAGGAGGAGTAATGGATGGGATGTTGCTGGTCTGCAAATGCTTTGGCCAATCTTTCATTTCTTTCGCCTATTTGGTTCACCTTGAAACGACACTGTATGACCCCAAATTGAGGATGAGTACACTGTACCCATAGAAGAGTTTCGAACAATACGGAGTATACGGAAGAGAGTCAAAAAAGGTGATGTGATTTGAAAATCAACGATTCAAGTGAACATCTCCAATTCATGCGAGAGTTAGCAAAGTTCTCAGCGGGTCAATTGTGCCTTGCAAAATCAATGAATAAGGTAGGTTCCAAGTCCATGTCACGTGATTCTCCTCCAAATTCACCTTTGAGATATCAAAAGATAAAACCAAAGTCGCGAGCTTCCTTCTTTTCTTTCTCAAGCACGCCAGTTGAATTATCATGACTTCTTTCTTATTTAAACACGACGGTGTAGTAACCACATTAGCCTCATGCTAATTTTTCAATATCGTCTTGCTCGTTACTCTACGCCATCAATCTTGACTACTCTTTCGTGCTTTTGACTATTTAATGTCTTTGATCTAGGATTATGAGCACTTAGATGCTCTCCAATTTGCTTTCAGCAAGGATGCTGCCGGCGAGCATGAGCTCCTCTTCAAAAACGGTTGATAGATAAGTATACAATGCGGAACAGGCGCTGGGTATAGTTTTAGCACTGAGCGGCCCGAGAAGGTGTGTGCAGTTAGGTTATGGGAATGACGGTTGTACTAGGTTGGAGATTGGGGTATGGGATATGAATCGGCTGGCTTGTGTTTTGGTATTAGGAAGTTCTATGTCGCGGCAATCGGGGCAGACATCCTCTGCAACTGCCCGAGGAGATTTGGGACTACTTCGGCAAGGTCGCTTATCGGATTCTTGGAATCTTTGACCGCGGTATTGCTTTTCGGGATGGTCGTCGCATCCTATCCATTCCTAAATGCCTCTGTCTCTATGCGAGTATTTGACGAAATAGGGATGTTCGGCGCAGAAGAATTTGGTGGTAATGACGGGAAGGCACATGATTGCAGCTGTAAGTGGGTTCTTAAAGCAAGGGATCACCAAAAATTTCCTGAAGTGGGATAGAAATAGTACCTGTATCAGGGAAATGGGCTTTGAGATGTGACAGGAGCGAAATGGTATCTTCGAATGTCGTGGTTTTCAAGACAAGCATCTGACCATGTAAGGACCCCCCTCCTTTTCTATTAATCTATTTGAAGTTCTTCTCGCTCAAATCAGTCGATTGATATAAAAATCCGAATGTGCCATTGTCTTCAATCCTTCGATGGATGAATTGAAGACTTTGGTCACAGGCTGCGCTATTGACGGCAGATATCAAGACAGCAGCTCGATCTCAAACTCACGGTCTCAAGCCGAAAGAACACCTGCAAACCAACCAAAGCATTAGAACCTTTGCTAACTTACATCCTTCCAATAGACTCAATACTTATTTTCATAATACCTATTGGTTAAAGTTAGTACCCTTGGCGCGGAACCCTTTGCATCAGCATTGGGCCCTATTAAAAACGACACCTGCCCCTCTTTTAAATTCCTTTCGAAGCTAAGCCAGTTGACAAAAGTCTTCTGTCTGGTATTGCCCGATTGGAACTTTTTCGGAATTTCCCCGCTTTCGAGCATTTAAGATCGGCTGCCTTAAAGGCCCGAAGTTTCTTACATCACAATGGCATCTTATACTATCAACAACTCCTACGGCAGTGCAAGGTCCTAATGGATCTCCTGCTGCAGAGCAGGGTGCTGCAACCACTTTCCAAGAGGGGAAGGACCTTGGAGTAGATCAGCAACTAGTGACTGATGAAACCAAGAAGCGCAAGCAGGAAGGTTTCGAACATAGTCGTCCTAAGCGACAACAACGACCTCCAAAAACTGCAGCAGCAGAAGAATTTGCCGACTATCAATATAGAGAACTTCGCAAAGATCTTCTGAATTGGCGTCAACATCCTAGGGGGCATTATTTCCCAGGTCTAAAGTCTGTCAGTGGCAGCTTCAATGCGGCCCAACGAGCAATCCTAATTCTGAAGCAGGTTAACACCAAAGGTATTGCCAATACAGTGCTAGTCAACGTTAAGCTTGATATGTTCAGCCAAGCTCCAAGAATGAGTATATTTTGGGGTGGCTATAATTTCTCCATACGCAGCAACAATTTCGTTCAATGAGGTGAAGGCGACGAATGGTGGAAGCACAAAGTCTGCGAAGTAGGCATCTCTAGCGATACTACTTTTGAAATGACCAAGGCAAAACTTGCAAAGGTTTTAGCCACAGATTTCAACTGCCCTTCTCAGAAAGATATCCAAACTTTGGTCGCATATGAAAACGGAAATTCGTTGCTCGACTTTTTTGGATTCACCCTTACCGGTCCTTTCTGTTGGGATTGCAAGTCATCGTCTAAGGACAATCACAAGGAGGGTATCCTACTATTCCTCAATAATGGTCAACTCTAAGCAACCTTAGTGCGCTCTCTTGATGAATTGGACCAAAAAGCTTTCGAATTTCATGATAATTTCTGGAAGAGGCAGATGACGAAAACCACCACGGATGGTGTTTACCACTTCTACAAGAAACAACTTGAAGATACGACGGGCCAAATCTTCACTGGTTGGCAAAAAGCACCTAACCTTCCTCTGTTCCATCAAATCTGGATGAGATATCCTCATGTCGATGTTGCTCTAAGCAATTATGCATCTCATCCTACGCGAAATATTTTTGCTACACCAAGAGATATGGAAATTGGCTTGAGTCTTGGTGTCATCGGCGAGATTACGTGGGAAAATGTGAGCACTTGAATATATTTCAATGTTCACACTACGCACATGTGTACGGTCAAGAGCAAAAAAGATGCGTTCATACAAGTGCATGTTGTAGTCGAGAAGGATGAAAACTTTGCTATGCCTGATATTAGTCCGGATATGCGCATAAAGTTTACGGTTGTACCTTTACCTATCGAACCGGAGGACCCAGAAGCACCAAAGGTTCCCGAGGTCGAACCTGGATTTACAGTGGTTAAAGGCATGAAGAAGAAGAAGCCAATGCCTCCCGGTGGTTGGATGCCTGCCGATGAGGTATTCAATGCCCGTATGCTCGCGATTGATACCGACATGGATTTTGAGATCGGCTTTCAAATCAAGGATCCAGAATATCGGCAAGCGTTCAGTGGAAATAAAGAGTTGGAGATCTGTATTGAGATGGAGACAAATCCACTTCCAGCTAAGCGCATGTTGCAAGCAATTGGAAAACTCTGTGGTAAACCCAAAACACAATTGGAACAGAAGCAACAAAAGTTCCTCATGGGTCATGGAGTGGAAAATGGAGGACATTCCATTTATGAAGCATACAAGGACCAGATGACTAAAGATCAGCGAGCCGCTTTCGACTTCTTGGCTACATCAATGAAGATGAACAAGCAGCAATTACGTGGCTGGGAGTTACTGTTTTACAATAACTGTTTCACTCCACTCCTTCAAGGTCCACCAGGAACTGGAAAGACAAAGACTGTTGCTGGTCAAGGTTTAGGACTTGCATTGTGTGGAGTCAAGACTCTCATCACCGCTCCCTCAAATACAGCCGCGAGAGAATCATTGATCAAGCTCGTGCAAATGTTGCGTGAAGTCCTTACCATATTGAAGAATGGTTTGACATCGTTTATCTTCCAACTCGTAGTACTACGTTATCTGATATGAGAGAAGCTGATGTAGATTGGGGAACCATGGTCGATCATATAATCCAAGAGGGTCAGAATCACACTGGTCAAGCTGACATTGACAAGTATGCTCTCTGGAGACACATTGCTGCATCCTTCGAAGAGGATAATAGTAACAGGAGTGACACGGAAAAGCAAACAAAGGCCAAGGCTTGGTTGGATGTACTCGAGGCATACAAGTACAGTCACCGCATTAGTGCCAAGGACAAGAAGAAGTTCTTCTTGGCTGCCGAGGGTAAGCAAAGGACATATTTTCTTCTCCCCTCTCCAAGGTCAAGATCGTGGTTTGCACTTGCAATACGGCACACCTCCTTCAAGACTATGGTTACAAGCCTCAAGCTTCCCTCGCAGATGAAGCTACATTCGGAACTTATCATTCCAGCCATCTTTTATGCTTCAAAGAACCAATACTCTGGTGATCACATGCAGTTGCCTCCAGTGGTTAAGTCTGTGGGTCACAATGAGCAATCGAGCCAGCTTGGCATGTCCCTGCTTGAGAGATTCTATGATCATGACAGCGTTCAACTCGTACGATTTAGTACGAACTACCACATGCCCAAGGTGTTGGCCAGATTCCCAGGTATTGTAACATATGGATTTTTGAGTGCTCATCCTAGTACCTCGGTTACAAGCGATACTGTAAGGTACTACCAGGAATGGTGGAGCTCTGATAGTGCTGAACCATACAGAGATGCTCGCCGCAAATCTGAATTGGTGGACCTGAGAACGATAACCCTCAACGCTCGTTCATCAATGTTAAGAATTTGAGAGATTGGATGAAGCCGGTGTTGAGTATGATTTGCCCTCAGCATCTTTAAATGTACCAATTTGAATTTGATAATCATAAAGCCTCCCAAGTCTAGATTAGATAAGATGTTTGAATATACCAATTCGAAGTTGATAATTAAAAAGCCCCCTAAATCTAGATTAGATGAGGTATTGAGTATAATTTGCCCTTAACACCTTTAAATGTACCAATTCGAAGTTGACAATCAAAAAGCCTTCATAGTCTAGATTAGATGAGTTGAAAGTATATGATGTGCCGAACAAAAATATACTTATCCTTTGGAGCACTCTTCAATGCCTCCAATAAATTTTGACAATCGATTGAACGGTGTCGTGGGCCAGAATTCCATAATTAGTATGGCAAGCATCATAAAGGTGATGAATCATCGCCCTGTCGACAGACTGCTCTGCTCTGCTCTGAGTCGCTACCTCTTCTTTCTTCTAACATTTAGGTCACATGACGCGGCCGCATGTCAAAAGTCCATGACGTCCATATTTACTAATTCCCCACGCTGCAGCAGACATCCTCCAGAGTTCAACGTTTCCCCAATTGACTCACACCAAAGTTGAGAAAAAGACATTTACAAATCAATTCATATCAAAATGACATCTCTACGTATTGCTCGTCGGGCATTCCGTGCCTCAATGCTTAACACTTCTCGACCCTTTTCCAGCACAACATTCCGCTTTGCAAATGCAAATCCCGGTAATGCAGAAGAGCATGATGGTAATGAAGAGTATCGAAAAAAGCAAAAGGAAAAGCCATTGAATCCTCATATGACGAATACCAATTCTACAATTGTGAACGAAATGCCTAGTGTTGGAGCCAGTAGACCTCCACCTGAGCTTATTACAAGTGTGGATGGGAAATTTACTCCAAAGGATAGTGTACCGGAGAATACGGATAGAATGACTGGTGGTACACAAGATGGGAAAGGAAGTGGTGTTAATAGAGAGATGGCAGTTGGAGAAATGGAAGGGGCACAATTTCGAGTTGAGCCATTGAGAAGGGATGGAGAGCATGAAGAGAAGATGAGGGCGAGATTATTGTGTAAGTTTTTTTGACAATTTACTACGCACTCCATCTCTATATCATTTATTCACAAGATTGGAACTTTGCTAACAGAAACTTCTTCCAGATCAGTCCCGGAAACGAGGAACTCTAGAATCCGATCTTTTAATGTCCACCTTTGCCGATGCTCACCTTCCTACTATGACCGCTGCACAAATGGTACAATATGATCAATTCCTTGATGAAAATGATTGGGATATCTACTATTGGGTCACACAAGAACCATCACCAACATCTCGTGAAACAGCTGAAGGTGCTGGTCTTGGATCAGAAGGCGCTACAACCAATGCTATGGGTACCGATCAAAAGAAATCACCAGTAGCACAAGGTACAGATCCTGGTAAACAAACTGGGCCTGAATTAGAGACAGATGCATGGAGAAATGGAGCACCAAGAAGTGGAGAATGGGCACAAACGATTGGAACATTTAAACCTGCTTATAGACCGGTACCAAAGAGATGGCAAAACAGTGAAATTTTGGCCATGTTAAGGAAACATGTTATTTCAAGATCTGCTGGAGGCGTACATGGAGTGGAAATGAATGATAGTAGTGCAACTGGTAAAGGTATGGCATTTATGCCACCTATTTTCCAGACTGATCAAAAGCGATCATGAGATTGGTGAGGCATTGTTACGTCAATGGGAGAAGGAAATTACACAGCCTTTTCAATGTAAATATGAACACTATTCATGTATGATATTAGTCGAAATGGAAAAATAATTATTGTTAGTCTTTACGATTTCCACCAAACATTATTTAGCTTGAGATCATGCTTTGGGAAGTTCCTTTTTAACCTGTTTTTCATGTATGCCACTAACAACAGTATATTGTATTATATCATCTATCCTCTACTTATGCTCTATCTAATCTACCTAACCCAATCATATATAAGAGTCATGCAAAACTCATCACCCAAAATTACCACTCACAACTATAACTAACTAACATTACAAAAATTACTTTCCACCTCGCCAAGCCTATTCATCCCCTATTTTCGCCTCCGACCCCAACCCTCTTTCTCCTTACCGAAACGAAAGTCATTGAAATATTAATCCATCACATACCAGCTCCAACATCTCCTTCTAAAAAATCGCCTAATCCGAGACCTAATAAAGTACATTGGATGAATAACCATGTGCGTATTTGTGCTGGGTAATGGATGATGGGGTGGAGGATGGTGTGGAGGATTAGGGAGATGTTTTCTTGGGGGAGGGAAAACATTTTGGATGTGGTGTGGTGTGGTAATGTTTGGGTTTGGGTGTGGGTGTGGATTTGGATTTGGATGTGATGGGGTGTAGGCGTGGATAGGTCTGAATTGTGAAGATGTAGTCCGGCGAATGAGTATGTGTCGGTAAGGATGGCGGTGATTTGACGATGAGGTGTCAACGATGAATATAAGCCAACGATTTTCCCCTACCAGAAAATAGGAATTTCCGCAAATCAACCTCCCCTCCTAAAAACCACTCGTAAAACCTTTTCACGTCCCCTCCACTTCCTCGCCACAAATGCCTTACTTTTCCTCAGCAACTCTTTTTCACGCCTCAATAATTCCGCCTCACTCCTTCCTCTACCAGCATTCAACGTATAAGAAGAAGAAAGGGACTGCCAATAAAACCCCTCTCTACTCATTCCCCTATCTCTTTCCCCTATTTCCTTTTGAAAAATTAATAATCCCCTGATACCTCTTAAGTAAACTCTCCAACTTCTTCTGAATGCTCTCTGTACTCAAATTGTCCAACCTTGAACGGGTTTTCGCACCTTTACTAGTGACGGGACTTAATGATGACGATAATCGACTTAATCCAGTTAACTCCGTGATAGTATCGGGAGTTCCAGGTACAATTGTTTCCTCACTAGAGAAAGGAGTATCGCCACAATTTTCCGCTTGATAAAATGCTCGTTCGAGTTCCTTGGTACGTTTCTTAGCTTCGAGAATTAATGTGTGCCAATAGTAAATTAAATCTCGACGGAGACGTTCCGCGTCGCGACGTTCTTCGAGAAGTCTTTCAAAGGCGTGGGAGAGGTCAATTTGAGGTTGGGGCCCGATCATGTGGGAGGAGCTTTGCAAAGATGGGCGATGTATAGATGTAGGATGTGGGTGGGATATGAGGAGTAAGGGATTTGTTGACCATTTAATTGAGGGGTATTAGAGCGGGGAATTAAAAGTCTTAGACTTGCATATGCATATGCACGTACTATAGAAACACTCCGAAGAATGATGAGAAAGTGGAGTGGAGTATCATGCAGATAGATGTCATTATCAAAATTCCTCTCTATTTTTATATCAACCTCACTTCTTATAATAAGCTCAACTCCTTCTCACAATTCATCAATTTCTGCATTCAATTCAATAAAAAATAGCAGGCTGGAAATAAAAATGCAAAAGGTACAACCAACTTCATCGCGCCATCTCGAAGAATTCGCGAAAACGCTCAGGAATGTCATAAACCAATAACTCAAACTAACTCCCACCACAAAGAAAAATGCCCTAGAAATCTTCATAACCAATAACCAGGGAATGATCGACGCCGTACATTCCTCGGTCACAATGTGTTTGTAGCCGATGGAAATCTCAACATGTACAGATTGAAAACCTCTTTATTCTTTGAGGAAACTCCCTCAAGCCAGGTGTATTTCTTTGATGAAATTGGAGTTTCTTTAGAGTAATCAAGCTATGAATTTCCGTCAAAGAGAAAACTTTTTCACCGAGCTAGGGGGGGTAGCTATATTATGCTGAAATTTCTCGACTCACATTGAAAGCTTCTCTTCTTATTATCTATAATTAATATTTGAACGTTTGCAGAAGTTATTCAAAGTCTCATCCAAAACCGAGGCGAGGATTTTTCGCCTATCCATCACGAAGAATGTACCTCATTCCAAAGTCCAATACTACCGCAACGCATCGGCAATCTTCACCACAAAATGGTATGAGGTGGCTAGTCTCGGCACGTATAGCCATTCCCGGGAATTCAAAAAGATGTTTGAGGACGGTGCAAAGTGCACAATCACGTGTAGGTCACGCAAATCTTCTTCATTCCAATGATTTCACTGTATAATTTAATGAAGAAGGCTGGTAGACACCTGACCTCTTCATAAATATCCCCTCCTGGACATTTTTGTCATGTTTTGCTTCAACTACATCATCGTACATCTGGCATTTATCTTGCATATTCTTCCTCCTCTCCCAGCCTATCATACCGTTACCTTTCCTAACTTTACCTGCATACTCAGGCACGTCCATACCATCCTGTACCGCCTCTTCATACCAAAGCCAATATGTCTCCTTCCATGGCAAATAATGGAAAGTCGTCGGAATTGTTCCCAAATAACTTTGACGAATTAGATAACGCCTTTTTCGACGAATTCATTACCTTTAGTCCATCCAATGAGGGTCTACCTGAACCAAAATTCTCGGAAGAACCAGATAGTAAAGATAGCAAAGATCAATCTTCAGAGGCATTGCTAGGATCTTTACACGATGCTGATGCACAAGAGATTGAAAATAATTGGCAAGGAGATCCGTGGGTTTTCGCTCAAGATTCAGCCTCACCAGACGGCACGCAAGATAATCTTTTCTACGCAGAACTTTCTGGTAGAGCCGCAATATCTGACTCTGATCTTCTCAGCCTTGAAGATATCTCTTTACAATCACCTCAAATAGAAGCATGGTCTCATGCATCTCTTCCAACATCACCAGCACCACCATCTTCAACGAGAAGAAAAAGTCGAGTTGAGGCACTTGCCAACACATTGAAAAAGGTGAGCACAAAATCGGAAAAATCTCTACGAAGTCCTATTCGAGAATCAAGTACAGTATCTTCAAATATGGTACGAGGTTCGACGAGTCATGGAAAAATGAGCCGCGAAGCATTAAGAAGAAAATTGGCTTTGGATTCTTCGAAATTCAATTTTAATCCTCAACATCAATCACCAATGTCACCTCCACAATCCGCTAGGATGTCCAATTTTTCAGAACATACTTCATCATCAATGAAGAAATTACAAAAGACAGAGATCTCTCAAGATTTATGGACTGGAATGCCACAAGACTTACAATTCCCATCTGTACCAACCGATTACAATACACCATTATCAACACCCAACCTAGATAATAAACACACACCGGAAATGAGATTTCATCCCTCATCATCAAATGGATCAATGTACCCAATGACACCAAAATCTCAACATGTGTCAGCCTCATGGTCACAACCAGGATCATCAAATTTCAGCTCAATTGGAGCGTCATCAAATTACCCAGTTGAGGTGGAAGCTGACGGAAATTCCTTATGGTGGAATCACGCTGCAACAACGCCAATGGCACAACCTTCACCGAATACCCTTCACCGAAACTCACAAAGAGCAACCAAAAGCCTTGCTTTTCATTTACAAAATGAACTTTCATATAACAATGATGAAATGAATATGGCACAAGGGTTGATGATATCGACGCCTGAAAATATGCATCAACAATCCTTTGTAGTAGAATCATCACCTATGCTCCATCAAGGATATTTTAATGCTGGTGCCAATGGAGGTGGACCACAACCACATTCTCCATATCATACGCATAATCACAATGCGGCAGCTCGAACACACTCGCATTCACATTACGCACATCACGCATCATCCTCATCACGGAAACCCCATTATTCCCATCCCCATTCTCACTCCCACCCCAACTCAAATTCAAACATAAACTCCAACTCTAGTCCCACATCCCGAGCGCCAAAACCTCGAACGGGATCAAGTGGATCCGAATCCCCCTCACCCACTTTCCACGTCCGCAAACAACGAAAATCAAAAAATAGAAATACATCACCTAGAACTCCTACATCGGGTCGAGGAATGGTAGATTTTGTTAATTATACACCAGATGATAGTCGTAAGATATTAACGGGAGTAGCTCCTAGTGGATCGAGTAAGACGAAAGCTAGAAGGGAGAAAGAAGCTATGGAGAAGAGAAGAAAATTGTCGCAGGTGGCGTTGAAAGCTATTCGAGCTGCTGGTGGAGATGTTGGGAGTTTGGTTGAAGAGGGTTTGTTTGTTTGAATTTTTTTTATAGTTGATTTATGTTTTAATCTTGGTTTTTGAGGAAAGGTGTAGGTAGGTAGGTAGGATGGGTTAAAGTTTTTCATTAGCTTGGGTGTTTGGATTTTGAGGGTTTTAATTACTTAATAAGTTGTATCCAAGTAGCTTGAGATCATACATAGACCTAGATACTTATATACATCAAATTCCTCATCTTGTGATTGTTCTGGCTGTTGTGATGTTGTTTCACGAATCGCTTTTTGCTGATGATATCGTTAAATGTGCTCAAGTAATCTTGGGCGCTCAATATCTAAGCAATAGAGAGATACGGAGTTGAGGGGATAAAGAAAGATTAGAGAATCATAAAGATTTTTGAAATAAAGATATCTGATCGACAACAACTAATTATTAGCTACCTAGTCCCAAGTAGATACTCATAGTTCATGAACGAAGAACGGTAGATTCTCGAGTACATTTTAGCTCATAGAAATTCTCCACACAAATAATTTCTCAATTGATATGATTATCATTCACAATGAGATGGATGGAGAGAAGTATTAATATAGATAATTCGAAAAGGAAAGAACATTTTTGAGGAAGGAAAGTTGGTGTGGGTGGGCGAAATTTGGTATTTTACCCGTCATCGTTGGGAATGTGTACTGCTGTATTATGATAAATATAATTCCATTTTCATCTTCTTCTACCCATCAATTATAAGGTTTGTATTGATTTTACTTTATTGCATTTTACTTATTATCATTTTACTTATTATCATTTTACTTATTATCATTTTATTTATTATCATTTTATTTATTATCCTTTTACTTATTTGTTACAAGGGTAGCCGTCTAGATTATGTGGAAGTGTTCTAGGCTCTCGAGGTGGGTTTATAACTAGGCGTCAAGCAGGGACTTAAGTAATGACAATAATGAATATGCTATTCATAACTAATAGTAGAGTATACTAAATAATTGATCTTGAGCATGAAGCTCTATACAAAGAAAATCCATCTTGATTATATAGACCCTTTGTGTTCTGGCTCTGCTGGCTTTAATTAGATTCTCTAGAGCTATGGCTTTAGAGGCTCTAGCTAGATTTATTAGAGCTAGTCACCTGAGTGATTATATGACCCGGGGTTTATGTTATTCATTGTAACACTATCCCCTTCTTAGATTAATGCTTGTCCTGAGCATTTATATAGTTCTTTTTCATAAGTTATTAATGGAACTTCATAATTTCCTTATTTTTATAATACCTCCAGTTTGTTCTTTCAAATCAACGAATAATTGTAAGTTACTTTATCAACGGATTAAGGAGAGTGGTTTAATTATGTCGCCCTGTTCATGTTGTACTACTCGCGGTCTCGAGTATCGGGTTTCCGAGGATTCTCGGCGTTGTGGTGAATACATTCGTGCAAATGGTAGTAGCAAATGTGATGTTTTTGATCCTTCTGCTTCTGATTGGGAAGCTTTGGAAAAGGAAGAGCGGAGGATAGAACAAGAGTTTCGTGAAGTGTTATCGAAATAGCTTTGTTTATTGACTCAGTAGCGAACCCTTCGTTTTAGGGCTGGTGAGATATTGCAATGTGGTTTGAAGATTTTAGATGAGTTAAACGAGGTAGAGGAGAAGGAAAGGTTAGAAAATGAGCGTATAAAGAAAGAGAAGGAGCAAGCAGGTGTTGGTTCGTTGGTGTCTGCTGAGGCTAGTTCGAATATATTGAACGACTTTGACCCTTCCTCTTTTTTGAGTCCTTCGGATCCTTTTTGGGAAGGTCTGAATAGTGTTGATGAAATTCCTTCAACAGATCAGGGGTATCAAGGTTCTTCTTAGATTCCCAAGTGTTTTCTGAATATAGATAATCTTGCCATTTGATTAAATATTTGATCTTTTCATTAACATATTTGCAATCTAGTATTTCTTCAATATAATATTCTCCCTCTAAGTTGACTGGATCGATTTCTGGGTCTGATGCTTTCGGTGCTCCAGATGGTGCTTTCTTGAAGAATGAGATATAAAATACTAGATAGATATTCATTGTATGTAGTAATTTCAGTCTATAGTTGACTGGTCCTACCACCTTGTCGATTTTGAATAGTCCCAGTTTTTTGTAGTCTAGTTTATTGCTTGATCGTTTTGTTTGTATGTTTCTTCGAATAAGATAAACTTTATCCCCCTCTTTAAAAGTAGATCCCATACTTCTTGATTCATTGTAGTACAATACTATTCTTAAAGCGATGAACTATAAATCCAAGGAGAGTTGTTCTTGAAGCTCCTTGATTTCTATGATATCTTTTATGGCTTTGTCTGCATTCGCATCTTGCGGCAATGGTGATTTGTAAGCCAATGGGTTGAACCTAAAGTTAGCATATACTGGCATTACTTTTGTGGTTTCTGTCTCTGATATATTATATACGAATTGCGCCAAAGGTAATAATTTAATCCAATTGTCTTGTCTGTAATTGATATAGCAGCGGAGATAGGCCTCCATCGTTTGGTTTAGTCGTTTTGTTTGGCCATCTATTTGTAGATGGAAAGTTGTCGAGAGCTTTCTTTTGATTCCAAGCAATATTATAAGGGTAGACCAAAACTTCGATGTGAATAATTTATCCCTATCTGAGATAATCTCATCTGGTACACCATGAATGCTAACTATATTCCGTATGAATATATAAACAAGGTCATCTGCTGTCCAAATTTCATAGAATGGTATCATGTGAGCGAACTTAGTTAATCTGTCTATTACCATTAGTATGGAGTCGTACTCCTTCTAGGTAACCGGGTCCTTGGATAATAGTAGTTTTACTACAAAATCCCAAGCAATGGATTTCCAAGGTTGAGTAGGTAGTTCGGGGGTCTTGAGCTGACCATAAGGGGCATGCCGAGCAGCTTTATTCCTTATACAGATATCGCAGTTCCCAACTACATTCTCAACTATAGTCCTCATCTTTGGAAAGTACACTTCTTTCCTTATTCTGGCAAAGGTTCTTGCAATACCTTGATACCCATGAGCTAGTAGCTCATATTGTTCCGTAACGTAATCCTTAACTAGATTGGAGGGTATGTAAAGCTTATTATAAAAGTGAATAAACCCATCTTCCATAATAAATCCTTTTTCTAGATTGTCTGGTTTAGCTAGGATTCTTTTGATTGTAGTGTCTGTTGTGTATTCTGTTTTTATGATATCCTTGATAGTATCGTAATTTATTCCTGAAGTGGCAATGAGTTGTGGTTTATTGTGAACTAAAGCATCGCCGTCTTGTTTTAATATCGCATACAATTCGTGTATCTTATTTTGTAAGTATTCTGGTTTTCGGCTTAGAGCATCCACTCTAGCATTTTCGTTTCCTTTGACATATGAAATTCTGAAGTTGTATACAGCCATGGTTTCCGACCATCGGACCTGTCGTCTATTCAATTCCTTCGTTGTGGTGAAGTAAACCAAGTTCTTATGATCTATATACACCTGCACCGTGTATTTCGATCCTTTCAAATACACTCTCCATTCCCTAAAAGTATTTATTATCATTAGTAATTCCTTGTTGTATATTTCGTAGTTTAATTCGGCTGATGATAATTTGTATGAATGATAAGTAACTAATTACTATTTCTTGTTCAAGTCTGGTTGGCTGAATACTACATTTATTGCGTAGTCTGAGGAGTCTGTCTCCATAATTATTGGTAGTTCTGGATCAAAAGCCTTGAGAATTGGCTCTTCTACGAATGCTTTTTTAAGGTATTCGAATGTTGTTTGTACTGTTTCCGTTTATTGGAATTCTTCCTGATTCTTTTTAGTAATTTCAATTATTAGTAAGGTTATCTTCGAATAATTCTTAATAAATTATCAATAAAAATTGACAAATTCTAAAAAGGATTATACTTCCTTTACACTAATTGATGATTCTTATTCTTTGATTGTTTTTACCTTATCGGAACTTATCTTGAAACCTTCTAAAAATATGGTGTAGTCTAGGAATTCTGTCTTTGTGACATGAAATTTGTATTTGCTAGATTTGTATTGAAGATCTGCTTTCTCCAAAAGTTATAGAATATTATAAACATCCTGGATATATTGTTTTTTTGTTTCTGAAAATATTAATATATCATTTAGATAGCATATACAGTATATATCTAGGTATTTCCTTAATATATTATTGACCAAGTGTATATATATTGTTAATATATTTGTCAAACCGAATAGTATTATTTGATATTTGTATAATTTGTAGCGAATTCTAAATACTATCTTTTATTCCTTACCTTCCTTCATCCTGATTAGATGGAATCTATTTCGAAGATTAAACTTGGAGAAAATCTTGGCTTTTCTCAATTGATCCCTCAATTCTATAATTAATAGAAATGGGTACCAATCTTTGATTATTATATCGTTGAGTTTGTAATAATCTATATAAAGTCTCCTTGTACTATCTTTCTTTGATACAAATAATATAGGGTTAGCTATCTGTAAGGTAGATTCTCTAATCCATCCCTTTTTTAATGTATCGTTAATGTAATCCCTAAATGTCCCTAGGTTAGAGATTGACATTGAATAAATTAGGCTGAATAGGGGTATCTTGCCCTTCTCCAATATTATCTTGTGATCCCATGGCTTATATTCTGGTAAAATGTTATGGCCTTTTTTTTCTTCGAATAATTTCTTGTACTTCTGGTACTGTACCGGTATTGATGTTTTGTCCTGTTTCGTTATAGGAGTGTTTTTAAGCAACTTCTTTTGCTTATTCTTTATTTATACAGAAGGTTTATCTTTCTTCATTGTTAATAAAGGACCCTGAACTTGGTATCCTATATTAGTGATATTGTTCGCCTTCAGTTCTCTACTATATATGTTCAGCCTTGCTGGCTTTAGTATATCTTGTTGATCGCTTTTCTTCGGAAATGATATGGTTTCCGATAACCAATCAATCTGGGGGTTATATACCTTCAATTATAATATTCCTAGAATAATCTGTTGATTCCTTAATGGAACAATATCAAATTGGATAACCTTTTTATATTAAGTTATACTTATTTGTAAAGGGTGAATCTCCTACAAAATCTTTCCGTCCAATCCGGCTAATTATTTATCAACTAGCTGTAATTGATATGGTACTTGTTTCGCTTGAAGTTGTACTCCCAAATACTTTATAGTTCCTAATGCAATAAAATTTCCTATAACTTTTGAATCAATTATAGCCTGGATTACTTGTCCATTTATTTTTGTATTGCAATAGATTTGCCCTGCCTGACCTGCAATATTCAATTGGCCTTGGCTTTTTCCATAGGTTTTAGCTGACCTTCCCTTCTTGTAGGATCTCCTTACCTTCCTTTGTAGAAATCATTCTATAACTTCTTTATCCGATAAATGAATCCTACAGGTTTTATTATAATAAGCGGTCCAGTTTATAGTAGTATACTCAGTTGTCTATTCCTCCTTTGTTTCTGTTCTGGATAAGGGTAGGGAAGGAATTCGTAGATATTCTTATTCTTATAGATCTATTGTATTGAGGCCTTCTTTATTCTTTGGTAATTTGTTTAGCAATTTCTTGAACTCCTTATAACTTATACATTGGATCTCTTCAAATTCTGTAGAGATTGTTGTATATAGTTGAGATATGAAGGTTGCATTAAATTGGCCTTTGCCGAACTTCTTGTGATAACCTTCTTCTAATAACTTTTTGCTTCGACAATCTCTGGTTTTATGATCTAATTTGCTGTATTCGAAACAAAGCTTGTCCTTGTATCTTTGTTCTATCTCTTTTTTAGGTAGTTTGTTTCTAAAGGTTATATCCAATTATATTAGATTTTTATAAGATTGTCTGTTCTTTCGAGATCTTCCTTTATTTTTGTGGTACTTATTATAATCTTGGTTTCTATAGAAGTTGGAAGAATAGTGTTCTTTCTGATACTTGTAAAGCATCTCATCTGTTTTAATAAACTCCTTGATCAATTTGTTTAGATCCTCCCAAGTACAATTGTGATCTAGTTTTAGCCTAATTTCAGGCTTAAGTCCTTTCTGATAGTGGCTTATCGTTGTGTTCTCTTCCCATCCAATGGTACCTATATACCTTCTGAATTCTACAGTGTACTTGATTGCTGACCCTGTTTGTTTGAGGTTATAGATCTTGGACTCAGCATTATGTAATTTATTGACGTTTCTGAATATTTGTCGTATTTCTTTTTTAAATCCTTCGAATTTTCTAAAGATAATTTGAATTGGATATAATCGCTTTTTTGGCTTATTCAAATTGGTGAAGTAGTCTTTGAGATATAGTTGGATCCATTTAGTGGCTTCTCCTTTGAGATAGGAGATGGCCCAAATACTTTTATTAGCGTTGTAATTGAATTTATCCTGATTAAATTGAAAATAGATCTCAAGTTGAAGCAAGAAGATTTCTAGTTCTTATTGGTTGTTTATGAATCAATTTGGTAAAGCGATTTTAAGAGTTTCAATAACAATAATTTCCTTGGGGTCTTCGATACCTCTTATAGCGATGTCTTCGTCCTTATCGGTATTTTCGAGAATGCCTTGATCAGTTATAGTAGGGTTGTTAGGTTATGATGTCTTGGAAGATATATTATCGTTATTAATCGAGTCAGTACTTGAAGTAGTAATGGTGCTCAAAGTGTTACAAGGGTAGCTGTCTAAATCATATGGAAGTGTTCTAGGTTCTCGAGGTAGGTTTATAACTAGGCGTCAAGTAGGGACTTAAGTAATGATAATAATGAATATGCTATTTATAACTAATAATAGAGTATACTAAATAATTGATCTTGAGCATAAAGCTCTATACAAAGAAAATCCATCTTGATTATATAGACCCTTCGTGTTCTGGCTCTGCTGGCTTTAATTAGATTCTCTAGAGCCGTGGCTCTAAAGGCTCTAACTAGATTTATTAGAGCCGGTCACCTGAGTGGTCATGTGACCCGGGGTTTATGTTATCCGTTGTAACATTATTATCATTTTACTTATTATCATTTTACTTATTATCATTTTATTTATTATCATTTTATTTATTATCATTTTATTTATTATCATTTTATTTATTATCATTTTACTTATTATCATTTTACTTCATTATCATTGGTGTTCTTTACGATCACATCCCCCTCCACCCTTGCACATACATCGGTGAAAGGTGCCATCAGGACGAGATTGATCTTTATGATGAAATTTCAGCCCTATAGCAAACTATCTAATACATCTTAATCCTTCACATCTTCCCTTTCCTCTACTTCCAAACTACCCCAATCACAACAAAATATTCCCCAAATCTAAAACACCCATCAACCTACCTCATCCATAGTATTATCATCAGTCCTCTGTACGCGCTTACCAAGTTATGTATGTACATATTCATTCGATTCCATTCCACCTTTCCTAATCCGATCTATTTTGAGATTCGATGTGGTTAAAATGAGAAAAGATGATTGGTTTCATGTAGTACAATCCACGTTTTGATTGGGGGCGTCTAGGTTCAAAAGCGCCCTTGGCAATCCAGCCTCAGCTTTTTGGGCAAGACTTACATTCATCTGAATTCTATGGAATGGACGGGAAGGTAACCATATAACGTGGAAGGTGATGGATTATCTACAGGGTTCCTTATCTGGGTCTTCGATGAGGGATGTACTATGAATAGGTATTATCTTTTTGTATCTATCTTCTCGGTCTTTTATGTTAATTTGATCAAATCGGTTTGTATGTTCTTCGTGTATTGTAGCCTTAGATCTTACATTTTATATATACAAGCTTGAGCTAAACTCCCGAGAAACACAGCCCATCTATCTCTACACAAACTAGGAGCTTATCAGGTACGAAAAGACTGCGCCGCAAGAAAGCCGATCAAAGCATACTTTTCAATACCTAGTTAAACCTTTCACATTCATGATATTAGATTTGGTCCGAAGATCAATCATGTGAAGCTCTAGGCTTCCATCAAAACTCAAGCCCAAGTGCCATTAGCCATATCTTCAGGTAAATTATACATCCCACTCTTTACATATAAAGGAAACGTCGGTTCTAACAATTTCCTCACAGTTGTTTTCTTGAGAGTTTTACGTTCGATAGATGTACCAAAATTTGGAAGAATTGAGAAATTGGGTTATGGCAGAACATGAATCTGGGGATACATCTCCACACAATCATTTTACATCATCATCCTCAAAGACAAACTCAACACATCGTATAACCTCAATTGAAGACCACGGAACTCCCAAGACGCATATTAAACGTTACACAAGAAATCATTCATCCTTAGCATCAACACCCTCACCTACTTCAAAAGCTTCTTTACTATCTAGTGAAAGTGATGAGGTTGATATCAGTCATGTGCTATTGTCGGCACATAATTCAACATCATCGAGTCCTCTAAATGCTTCAACTAAATATAATCGAAAATCTTCATCTATACCAGAAACTTCACAAACAAAACCAGCTTCTCCAACTCGGAAATCATTCAAACTTTTTCCCAAACGGCCGAGTTCATATAATCCAGAAACCACAAAATCAAATATCAACTCGAGCAAGGATACAACGAAAAACGATACTACACCAAAGAGGTTTTCTCAAAGAAAATCATTACTCAAACATTCTCAAGATGCATCAATCCCCGAGGAAGAATTTGATCTCAATCTTTTAAGTGCCGCAATACCCATGGCCTATCAAAAAAAATTCTACGACAAAACCGCCAGTGAAGAAACCGAACATGAAGATGCACCTATGGTATCCCCAATGGCCATTCCCTTTGATCTCTCCCTATTCCACGAACCCATGAATAATTCAACCTTAACCCCCGCGATGCGCGAACAAATCAATCGTCAAGAAGCTTCTGGGATACTTACCGGAGGATTAGGTGCTGGTTTTACTCCTGATACTACGATAACCAGTACGGATCTCATGGCCGAATCATCACAATCTTCTACCACGGCTTCACGTCTCTCTCGACGTCTCACATTTCGAAATGCTGGGTTGACTAGAACACCTACACTCAAAGATCTAGCACAAAATGAAGCAAATAGACGCGGCGAAGTAATCGAAGTAATAGTTCAAGAACCTATTTCCGCACCCATGGATATAAGTTCATTCGCAGGCCATACTATAGGAACGCCTCACCCAAATTTCGATTTCAAAAGTATGGATTCCCTACCCCTAAGTATCAACAAAAAAGGCACCTTCAAATGTACCAATATCGAAGTATTCTACCCCCAGGCAAACTGGAAACCCTTTTCAATGCGCGCTCCCTACCTCACAGCTCTCATAATAATCTCCATCGTTCTCGGAGCCGCCGAAGAATACCTATATCAAAAATCACTCAAGAAACCTTTATATTCATTCACATCTCCCTCCTTGATGAAAACATGGGATTATTTCTGTTTTAAATATTTACCCACTCTCGTCGCCGTTACCTTTGGTGTATTATGGCAAATCACCGATTTTGAAGTTAAGCGATTAGAAGCCTATTATCAACTTTCCAAAGAAGGGGGTGCGTTGGCTGCGGAATCCATAAATGTGGATTATATTACTTTTTTCAATGTATTGCGTCCTTTTCGAGCACTGCTTTTTAAACATTATGCAGTAGCCGTTTCGTCGATAGCAACGTTAATGGCCGTCTCATTAGTACCAACATTACAATCCGCAAGCGTGATCCTAATACCCAGTCGCGCGGAACGAAAAGCCGATCCAGGCGTGATGAAGGGAATAGTAATTTCAGGACCCTGGTCCCGATTATTAAGTTTGACACTCTGGCTCTGTGCCATATTCGGATGTATACTACTCTGGCAATTGGAGCGCAGACCCTCGGGTTTAGTCGCCGATGTGAAAGGAGTAGCAGGCATAGCCGCCATGGCAAATCGCAGTCACATCCTTATGGATTTTAAAGATATGGATACGGCGACTCCGGATATGATTCATCAAAAGTTGAAAGCCCATCGTTATACGCTTCGAAACTCGTCGCTGGCGCCGGAAGATAGTATCATACTCACGCAAGCCGATAGAGATAAATACGATTCCCATCAACACCACGATGAAAATCCACATCCATTATTTCTTCGTCTCGTCGCCGGAATCCCCTTTGTGATCGGCATGTTCCTCTTCACAATTCTCATCCCTATCATTCTCTTCACTCCCGCAAACATCATCACAGATAAAGCACCCTGGCTCCTAACCCTCGGCGCCGTATCCATCAAACTCAGCTGGGGCAGTCTCGAAACCGCCATCCGCATGATCGAACCCTTCTACATCCTCTCTCTACGCCATGCCTCCCCCACCGCCCTAACCCTCGACTACACAGCCATGGCATTCGGTTGGCTCCCCATCCGCGCCTTCCTCAACGGCCACTACCTCGTTGCAACCGTAGGCTTAGGATCCGTCCTCGCGGAAATTCTCACCGTCTGCGTCACATCCTTCAGCACCGTCACCGGAACCGATTTCACCTCCAGACTATCCAGCTCTTCAAAACCCCACCACTCAACCATCACCTCCGGGGAAGAAACCTATATTTCCTTCTGGGCATCTTTCTCCCTCGCCCTCATCATCCTGCTCTCTCTAATCCTCATCTCCATCATCTCATACACACGACGGCGTCATGCTTTTCTCCCCCGTCAACCATCGAGTATTGCCAGTATTCTCGCGTTTATCTATCAATCAAAGATGCTGTATGATTTTGTCGGAACGGAGAAATTGAATAATAGAGAGATGGAGGAGAGGCTGGTGGGGATAGGGAAGAGCTATGGCTTGGGCTGGTTTAAGGGGAGAGATGGGGAAATGCATTGTGGGGTTGATGAGGAGGAGTTGAGGGGGGGGTATTTGCATGGGAGGGATAGGAAGGCCGAGGGGTTGCCGTGGACTTCGAATTGGCAGGATTATTGAGCGTGGGGTGAGTGATTGAGTGGGGGTATGTTGGATGGTGGTATATACAAATAATAAATATATAATATAGATAGACTTATGACTTGGATATATATTTTTATAACAATAATAAACATAAATATAAATCATAATGAATCAAAAATCAAAAATCCACAACCCTCAAATCCAAAATATAAAATATAAAACTCTATTAAAGGTCTTACAATATACATACATACATACATACATACATACTCGAGTAAACATAAACAAAATGAAACAACAACTTAATCTCCTATTTATCAATCCATCAATCCATCCATCCATCCATCAATCAATCAATCTATATAAAACAATCTTATAAATCTATCTATATCTATATCTATATTTACTGCTACCTCATTTCATCTTTCAATCTTCCTCTTTCTACTCCTAATATCCTCTCTTCTATCCTCTGCAAGTATTCTCGTCCCTACTCTACTTAAAGAACCTTTAATCCCCCATCTCCCCCACCACCCACTACATGCACACCCGCCCGCCCCTCACCCACACCTACACCATTCCCCACACTCCCCTCAATCACCACACCACCCCTCCCCCTACTCCTCCTCCTCGCATCAAGATAAACCATAAACTCCCTATAACTCTCCGGCAAAACCTGCAATGTTCCCTCCACCTCAAACGTATAATTAAACTGACCCGTCGGTTTCGTCTCACCATGTTCCACATTTTTAACTTTCGTATCGACTCTTATCTGAACTCTCGTTTTCGTTTTTTTCCCCTTATCCACCTCTCCATTCTCTCCTTCTCCTTCTCCTCCCATCCCCTCATCCTCCCTCCCCTCTCCTTCCCCCCCAACAAGCGGTCTATCGCTATAAGCCAACGTCGCACTAACATAAAGCACACTTCCTACCGGTACCGGATTCTCAAAAGTACTAGGATCTAATGCGATAAATGTAGGTCTTGAATGGGAAATAGCTGATGCGCATGTAAACGCTAATTCGAAAGTAGATTTGAGGAGGAAACCACCAAAGATCATGAAATTGTGACGATTGCGGTATTGGGGTTGCATGATTTGAACGGATTGGATTGTGGAGTTTGACATGCGAGTGCAGGTTTTGGGGAGGAGGGATGGGGTATTGGGGTCTGTGGGGTGTTTTGTTAGTATTGAGTGGGAAGGTGGTTTGGATGGTAATGAGTTGAGAAAGGGAAGAGAAGTGTAAAGTAAAGAAAAGAAAAGAAAGCTAACCATGATAATCCAAACTCTTCAACCACAATCTATGAATTAAATCACTCTCCTCATCATCCGGTTCCTTACTCCTCAACCCCCTACCCATCTCCCTCTTCTTCTTCTCATAACTCCTCATACCCAACTCATACAATTTCCTCTCCTCCTCATTCTCGGGTTCCACCCCGGCAATCTTAACCGCTTTTTTCGTAACCGGATCCAACGACACCATCGTAAAAGCACATTCCATAAAAACATCATCAATTTTCTTCACCTGGCCAGATGGAACCGCTTTACATACTTGCAATGATACTTCCATACTAGAACGACCGGTGGCAAAGGTAACTTGACCCGAGAGTTCTAGATCACAGATTTCGAGGAGGGGTCGGGAGAGGGTGATTCGATCTACGGCTGCGGTGACGGTCATTACACTATCGCCGGTATGTTTGTAGGAAATTACGCCGGCGAGGGCATCCAGGTCCTGGGTGTGTTAGTATGTGGTTTCTTTCTCATTTCTTCACTTTCCCTGTTCTATCTTCAGTGTCCAATCCCGGATTTGAAAACTTACCATGAAAATTGCTCCTAACCTCACATGTCCACTGGCTGTGATATAATTATCTAGAAGCCAAGGATCGCTTGCTAAAGGTAAAATCTAGAAGCACACATATATAACGTTAGCATTAATCCCTCGTTCCAAATGCCCTTATCTCCCGCTTCCTTTAAATTATAATTAGGTACGTATTTAATAGTACCCCCTCAGGCACCGAGCAACTTCACCCTCATCCTTAACGTGATGAATGAAACAAAGGATATAAAACATCAGATATCGCATGACATTCCTCTCTTCTTCCATTTCCATTCTTCCTTCCCTTCCCTTCCCTCCCTCTCCAATTCCTTTCCACCTACACAACCTCCCAAACTCAAAGTCTCTTCCATCCATCTCCATCCCCATCCCTCCCCATCCCCCCTCCCCCCCTCCACCCCTTTCCCTCCACCATCCTCCCTCTCCCTCCCCCCAACCACCCCCCTCCCCTTCCAAGCCTCAATAAACGGCACCCTCATCCTCGTCGCCGTCAACTCCCTATACACCCCATCCGTCTGCTTCCATTTCGTCTCTGAAAAATTGCGTTTGGTGTGATGAATCCCAGGATTTCCAAGATTGCCAATGCGGCTATAACCACCCCATCTCGATCTTGCAGCGCGCAATTGCGTTGGGTTTAGGGGGATATTGAGTCTTGTCATTGTGTTGTGTCCTTAGATAGTGGGATGGATAGATGGATAGATAAATAAATAGATAGATAAAACCCCCAAAGATACCTCGTATTCTCAAGATCTTAAATCTTACAAAAGTATCTTACCTAACCATAAGGTTATTATTATCAGGACCTATCAAAGATGTAACAATTTTCCAGTGTGTAAAAAACACAAAATTACAAAATAGTAATCGATGTTTTAATCCAATTGCTAAGTACCTACTAGATCGGAAGATTGCGGTATGAGCTAAGCTAAGCTACGCAACCGAGAACCAGAGCAGAGCAAAGCGTAAATACTTTTCCGCCTATGGTATCTAATCTTTACTTTGAATCTCCTTTTATGAGTAGTAACTTACTTGCAGCTTTAGCTACTAGGTATGCTTACATACCTAAGGGTATTTGTTCTGGGGATGTTCTTGGGGTGCTAGATGGATGGATGGATGGATAATATTGTGAATTGAATCATTAAGTTATTAAATGGTTAGATAATTATAAATACGTATCATTTATATTTACATCTCTGCATACAGAAGTTCATTCGTTAACTCAATTTTGACACACACACCCATCACATCACACCCAACTACCCAACCTCAATTTTAATACTCTATATTCAATTCATTTCCGAACAATAAGATCAATCTTCATTTCACATAAAGAATTCTCAGAATTATATGATATAAAACCCCCCTTTCCTTCCAAAAGCCCAATTTTTTAGGAAAACAGCAAATTTTCCCACCCAAATTAACACCTTGCCTACAATGAATAATACAACCAACACTTTCGCTTCGAAGATCATTCCTACAACTTTCTTTTCTTATAGGTACCTCCTTGTCTAGGTTGACTTCCGTATGGTCTCTTCTTTGGCGCGGTATCCTTCATTCCAGCTGAGATGTTTATATCTACCCTTGGCGGAGCATCAAATCCAAAACTCTTGGCCACCTTGATTAAGTCCAACTTTCCTACATCGAAAACACTTCTTAGGGAATGGCTTGCGTATGCTTGCAGGTAACTCTTGTATCCTTCCTTTGCGCTCTTATTCAAGTAGTAGTTTTGTGCGATTAATTTCGAAAGTTGACTTTGAATGTTGACAATTTTTGCTGCGGGAAATTCGAATTCTACGACTGGAATACGAGCAGTCTTAAGATGGGTAAGGAAACCAACTTCGGATGGTTGAAGGAAAAGAAGAGAGCGACCCTTTCCATCATTACCACGAGCCGTACGACCAACGCGATGAATATAATCTGTTGGGTCATCAGGAGGATCGAATTGAATTACCCAATCTACATCAGGGATCTATCAAGGCAAAGTTAGTTTTGTCAATTGTGAAGGAAACCAAGAAAACTTACATCAAGACCTCTAGCTGCAACATCTGTACAAATAAGTGTACCTTGCTTAGCATTACAAAATTCAAAAAAGGTATTTGTACGTTTTTGTTGCTTTTGTTTGCCGTGCAAGTCAAGAACTGGTAAATCGATATAGTTGAGAAGTTCGGCATGATATTTCACACAAGCACAACTTGAGAAAAAGACAATGATTTTCTTCTTAAGGTTGCGCTTGAGGAAAGAGAAAAGTAATAAGAATCTTTTATCGGAATCGCAGACGACGTAACCTTGTTCAAGACCTTCAACTGTACTATGTTCCTTCTTATTATCGACATTAATGTAAAGAGGTCCTGGTCGAAGGGAAATTCTTGCGAGATCTTCGACTTTGGTAGTTTGTGTTGCGGAAAAGAGCATAGTTTGACGATCATCCTTTGGTAAAACCTTGACGATTTGCTTCATCTCATCTTCGAAACCAGCTTCCAAAATTCGATCTGCCTCATCAATAACTAATGCCTTCAAGTTCTTGAAGATAAATCCTTGTGTATTTTGTAAATGATCGAGAAGTCGTCCTGGTGTAGCGATCAATAAATTGACTCCTTTAACCAACTTTTCCGCCTCTGCTCTTCGATTTGCGCCACCCATAACGATACCATAAGTTTGTGAATGATGAGCCATGAGTTCTCTAGCGACTCCGAAAATTTGTAATGCCAATTCTCTCGTGGGAGAAACGACAATAACACCAGTACCATTTCTTGGCTTAAATCGTAAAGAATGTAACATCTCGATTGCAGGAATCAAGAATGATAATGTTTTTCCAGAACCAGTTTTTGCAGCACCAAGAACATCTCTTCCGGCCAACAATGGCGGGATACCTCTTCGTTGAATTTCGGTCATGGTATCGAATTTCATGTCTTCGGCAAGGGCTTTCATGGTTTTGTCGGAAAGGTTGAGTTCTGAGAATTTCTCGACTGATGCATCGTTAACGGTAGGTAAAGACAAATGTTTATGTTCGTCTTCCTCCTTCCCTTCCTCTCCATCCTCCTCCTCGACCTCTTCCTCCTCCTTCTCCTCTTCTTCGTCCTGCTCCTCCTCCTCAATCTCACGAATAACCTCCTCCACTTTCACTACCACAGGCACCTCATTCTTCGCACCCTTCGCACCCTTCGCACTTTTCGCATGACTGCGATTTCTCTTTTTCAACTCAGCAGAACCCATTTTGAATTGTCGACAATTAATCGGCACAATGAATTGTGTGATGTGATGTCGTAGAAATAAACGGTGGAAGTCGTAAAATAAAAATACAAAGTCAAACCTTGACGAGGGCCCTCTTAGAAAATTATTTTTACACGCTAGGGAATCTAGATAAGCGTTGGCGTTAGGGCTTATCTATTGGTGCAGACCAGATCCACCATTCACTGGACGGAAATTATCACGTGACCTACCTCACCTCTCCTACACCAATCTCGAAATTCCATTGTCCCATTTTCTAATGTTCTAGTATTCTTCGCCCCAAAGACCTTCAATCACTGCTCATTCGCCGTCTGACTCAAAATGCGCCGAATCCCAATCTTTCCAAAAACTCATACCTTTAATATACCATCAGATTAATTGATCTACCTAGGTACGTGCCACCCTTATTGATTGACTGTGTGTTTGTGTGTGTTTGATTTTCTTTTATACAGGTTTGTTTATTCTCTTCCCTATCCACCTTGATATTCATCTTCTCTTAACCCCTCTATCCACCCCTTTTCCCACCCTCTCATCCATCCATTCATCTACCCTCTCCCAAGTCCTTTCACCCTTTATCTCCGTCCCCCTTCCGTGTTCCCAACCCTCCAAGCCCCTCTCTTCCTCCCCTCCAACCTCCCTTCCATCCCTTCCCCAACGACACAAAAGAAACCAATAGCCTTCCACCGATTCCCAACACAAGAAAAAACCCAAAATTCAACTCAGAAGACGAGGCAAAGAAAAAAAAAAGAACTCTCCTCGAGTGTATTACTCAACAGGTAAGAGTTTGCATGTCACTATTGACTACCGACCCTAATGCGAAAAAGAAACTGGAGTTGCAGAAATAAGAAAAGAAAGTTACAAATAACACCTTCCAACCCAGTAATTCCCTCTTAGTTGAAACATGTGTTATGTGTCGAAACAGGTTTTCAACTTCGATCAACCAATATATTCTCAACGCCTTTTTATGAAAGCCCCCTCATTAATGGTCATAACCTGCTCCACGTTGCCAAGGACTATCACATTTGTTAGCCTATGCACATCATCAATCATATGTAAATTCTTACCTAGCATTGCTTTGGTTCTGATTCTGAGGTCTGAACCCCCCAGGTGCAGGACTACCACTATTTTGTGATCTATATCCTGACTGCGACAAGTTTGATGTCGAAAGGTTGTCTCGGTATGGAGCTGGTGATGCGTTGTTCGATCTATCATTTCCGTAGATTAAAGGAGCATTACTATTGCGCCCTCCATCTTGATAATTTGGTGGTGGACCACGGGAACCACTTGCTGGGAAAAGAGGAACCGATGGATCAACGGGTGAATGAGGTGCATCTCTAACTGATGGATTTGACTCTCCGTATGTTCCTGTACCTGCTGTAGAAGGTGGAAGAGGCATATTTACTGGATGTCTCATAGAATCAGATGACCATGAATCATTGTCATCATCCAAATCGAGATTGTGTTTATATCCTGCCTTATCTCCTCTAGCGGTAGCTCCCAAAGCATCCAGCTCAGTGGTCAAGCCCGTATTTGACTTGATAAATGATGCACGATCATCAGTCATTGGTAAGTAACGGCTATCTGGGTTCTTGCGGAAAAAAGCATAGACGGTCGCAAGTAAAACAAGAATGAGAAGAACCAATGAGAAAACTGCGTTGATAATGAAGAAAACAACGCCCATAACACCAGTGACGATACCTGGTTGATTGAAAATATCCGTGAATACCAAAAGGAAAATGGTGTTTAAGAAGTTGATGGCACAAATGGCGATGTTGAAACTATTGGTACTTTTGTCCATCCATGGTCGAATAACGCTGGCTCCAATCAAAGCAGCTGCTTCAATTAAAAGAAGAGCAATAGCTTGAACCGTAGATGAGTTTTGTCCGAACGCGATAAACATTCCCTTGATAACAATATAAATCAGAGTCGGGAGAATGAAATAATAAGCCGTTGCTCTGAATTGGACGTAGAGGAAACCCCACTTGTTGAGAGCCGAAGGATCTGAGTAGAGGATGTATGCAGGATTTTTGTGCATCAAAACCGATCGCTTGGCGATTCGAACAACTTTCATAGCTGCCCAAGCGAGAGTCCCTGTCATACCAAAGAAGAAGAAAATGGCCAAAACAACTTCTGCTGGAGAATCATTTTGTGTGAATTCCCAAAGACATAGAATGGTCATCTGTGGGTACCCAATAAGTACCATACGGAACATGATACCTTTCAAGACAGTAAACCATCCATTGCGGAAATCCACAAATTTATCCGATTTCATCCACTTCATCTTAACTGCAAGTTCACAGAATCCTTTGAACAGTGCAACAAATAAGATGGTAAAGACAATGAAGATACAGAAGAAAGCCAGGCCGGTCAAGAATAAATTGGTAGATTCGATACCGGCGCGGAATGCTACTCGTTTGATTCCTTTGACGAGATATGATCCAGTTGTTGTGGTAGAATCGGCTCGTTTGGTCAGGACTTCGTGTGCTCGAGTAAGAAGTTGAATGGTATGTTCGACTGATCTCTTTCCCATGGAACGTTTCTCGACTTGAACAGATGTGGTGGTCAAAGTATTCAAGAGTGTAGCTGGGGTTCCACCAGTGGACTTTTGATACCAAGTTGCGATGCTTTGCATGAAATCGACCTCAATTATGCCCATGCTCCAATCGAAATTTTGAGTCCATGATTGAACGACAGGTGGGAGAGGAACAGAAGTGAGTCCGATCATGGCTTGAGCTTGAAAGTATCCAAAGAGTGACAGGGCATTGGATGCTACATGAGCAGCAGTATTCGAATGACCCAATCCAGAAGTGACAGCAGATGCTACCAAAGCCAATCCAGCAATAACGGCAGTTGCCCATCCCACGCCCTTTTGATCGACGGTTTGTCCGTTTGATAATTGAGCTTCGACACATGCCAAACTAACATCTGGATTCGCGGTACCATTGATAATAACTTTAACATTCGCATCCAAATCAGGTACTCCGTATGCGATTGATGGAATGCTATCGACTGTAGATTGAGGAACCACAAAGTTAGATTGAATATCGATTTGTCCAGTACTCATCGGGCAGAGACCCGCGAATCCAGAAGAACATGGATCGATGACTCGATTTAAAATGGGATATCCATAAGCCGTGACTTCGACATCGAACGTAACATTTCCTTGAATGGAAGAAACGCCAACTACATCGAACGTGAAGGTTAAATTTCCAGGAGTGAAGACGACATCGAATAGAGTTGCCGTAAAACTTGAATTATCCTGACAGGCGTTCAAGGACTTGGATTCAATTAATCGAGTTGATGCTGAAGCAGAAGGGAAAAGAGTAAGAAATGAAGTCAAGAGGACCCATGGTGTTGCTGAAAACGTCGGTCGCATGTTGCAAGAAGCGTATATTAAAAGAAGCCTATGAAGGCTTTAATGTAGAAGAATTGAATCCGTGACACCCCAAAGCCTTTTATTGTGCGAAGAGAAACCTTGTACCGAGTTATGAATCGTCTTTCCTTTCCTTCCAATATTTTCTTAATCGCAACCCCTTTGTATCTGTCCTTCTCTCGATGGGATAATTCAATTGACTGATCGCGTTGGTAAGTATCGTAATGGGTGTTTAGGATTTGTTTCGCCACTATTCTTTCTCCAATTCTTCCAAAAAGGCCGACAAAGATCAATTAATGAATCATTGACAGACTTGGAATGATTAGCGACCGTGGGTAATTTCGTAGATCCAGCTCACGAGGTTTGTTAATAACGAGGGGAATGTATCTCTGCGAAAGAGATCAAATGACGAGTTCGTCGAAGGTTGTGAGAAATAACGAAAGGAGGTCGACGACTAGGTCAAGGGATCTGGGTCGGGTCTGTTGGTGGTCGTCGATTCGGAAGATTTAGAAAAGGAGAAGAAGGGTATTTTTTGAGGGGGGGGGTTGGAGAGAATTGTGATTGTTGGAAGAGGTTAAAAAAAGTAAAATGAAATGGAGGAGAGGCGGAGGAGGGATGGATGGAGGCGGAGGCGTAGTGTAGTGTAGTGTAGTGTAGTAGGTAGTGTTCGTAGTGGTAAGGTAGTAGGTAGGTTTTCAAGGTTTAAAGGATTTACGGATATCGGTAGGTGGAATGATTATGTTATTCTTTTTTTACTCCCCTTCTCGTTTTTAGCGGTTATTGTGACGAGTAGGAATTGTTGTTGGGGGAGGAATGAAGGGTCTGACACCCAATGGATTAGGCCTTACAGCTTTAAAATGCGTAATAAGATGTATGTATATGTGTATGTATGTGTGTATGTATGTATGTATGCGAAAGTATTCGTATAGAAAGAAACAACTTTAAGATGATATTCGTAAATTCGTGAAATTATTATCCCGTGAATAATGATGGGTAGGTAATGCTGATAATGATAATCAATTATTTACTTGACGATAGAAGATCATTCAAGAAAACAATCAACCACTGATTGATTGACTGATTAACCAAGCTTCACGGATTGATTGAAAGTCCCTCGACTTCTTCAATTCTCACCACTTGAGAGGTGCGAGACGTACTCGTATAATCTCTCTCCTTCTTGACAAGATTAGAGTGATTAATCAGAGGTGGCTGAGCGTAAGATGAGATGGCAGAGTATCGGCGGCCGTCTTGTGTGTTTGGAATGTTTAAAATTCGATTCGTATAGTGCCCAGGTGGTATGAGGTTGGGTTATGAATGATGATGTTATGTATGTATATGAGGAATATTGAATGAATACTGGATGAATATTGAATGTACCGGACATAGGATCAAAATGAATTACCGGCGCGATAAATTCAATAGGACTTTTCTTAAGCAAAAGGATCCGTTTCCGCTTTCCCGTGTAATTGACCACAATCAGTTACCTTGCTTTATCTGCCTTCTCTTTCTTCCCTCTCTTCCCTGAGAGAGCTTCCCTCTCTCTAAGCTTTCAGGTCGGTCCTCTTGGCTAGACCAGAATATCACTTCGGAATATGGGGATGCTCTCAAATTCAAGACCCCAGGGGTTAAAATAAATCGGGGCCAAAGTACATTGAATGGTTACTTGTAATAACCTGACAGGGGAAAATATGCAGAAAAACTCTGGGCGCATGGAGAACTTTCGAAAATGGAGAATTAAAAATGGATCCAAATGTATTTTGAATTTCATACATGTATGGATGGTTAGATGGTTAGATGGTTGGATGGTTGGATGGTTGGTTGACTTGGATATAAAGTTCCTGGATGATGGTATAAAGAGATCCAAAATTTGACAAGAACTTGCGCAATTATTCATTGTTTGAATGGATTTGGATATGGAATGAAAATCTAATCAATGATTACGTGTGTGTTTGTTTGAGTTTTCTCAACTAATTATAGATGGGTCTAGCTCTCTTGTTTTCCCAACCTAGATACCTACTCCGCCATCAGAGAATTGTACATGAGAGAGTCTTTTTATTTACTGCAAACACTATAAGGAATGATCGAGTACTTAAAAAGGATCAACTATTTGCCTATCAAAACCCTCAAATTTTAAAATAAACGAAACATATGAATGAAATGATGCCTCCTCTTCATCTCATTTCATCCAATAAAAGCCCAGCAATGTCTCTTAAATTCAAATAACCCCTCGATACTTTTCTCGTATTAATCCGATGGCATCAAAACTCCCTTGTCCGTTATATCACTATGAACACCCCTCAATTTCTCTTGGCATTTCCATGTATACCTGGGTAGGGAGTAATAAATACAACTCAACATCACCAGCCATTCTACCTAACATCTCACCATCTGCATCTTACCAACCTCAAAGCCAACTTACTACCTTTTCAGCCTCTTGAATTTGCCAAAACCGGATCGTCAGTGAAATAGTTGCGTCAATGGATAACTGCGTCAGTGGCAAGTTCGCCATCCAATGTTCAATGTTTCTAATCATCATGCAACGCCCATGCATCATGACATCCGTGCTGCACAGAACGATAGTTTCTAGACCAACAGCTCCAAAATAATATTAATGAACCAGCCAACCAACCAACCACCCACCAGTCGAATCTCTCGGCCAACAAGCCCCAATAATACCGTCCAAATATCCTGAATCCGAGAAATCAATTCAGGAATCCGAGAGCACCAGCTACCTGCTCTGCATAAAAATGTTTCCAAAAATATGCAAGTCTGCCTTACCTAATCAAATATGCCATACACAGAGGAAAACATGAAAACTTCCCGAACTCTTAATGTTACAGCACAGCCTCCTTCCATCATCACATCACATCCATACCAGGATAGATTACTTAATATCATCTCTCAATGCACCAATTTTGAGACATAATAAATGTCCATACCATATGGTTCAAAAGGGTCGGTGATCCCACGAGGTCTGTTTTAGGTTTGGGCTTGTTCTTATTTTGGGCCTTGCTTTGGGCTTTGTTTGTTATTATGTTGGAATGAATGGAATTTGAGGTATTTTGACCTATTTCAGAAGGTTATTAGGTAATCCATTGCCATTTTGAGAATCAGGAATTTTATTGGTAAAGTAGGTGGTACTCGAGTATCGAAATGAAATCGCGTGCAAATTGATATTGTTACATCTATTTTTATTAATACACACTATCTATCTCATTTATGCCCCAGGATCCAACTTGTTTCATCTCTATGCTAATATAAACCTTCTCATGATTCTACATACCGATACTGTACGTGAATAAGCAATCTTTTTTATAATTCATCCAAACAACACTTGATTACTACATAAACCATCATAAGATCAGCAACAGATCAAACATCTCTCAAACCTTCTCACCCCCTCCTCCTTGGGCCAACTCTCATCTTATCTTTCAACACAACTCTTGTATCAAAAAATCCCATTCGTTCATAAATCATCATGTCACTTATTCTCTGTATAATTACTAAATACATACATACTACGAGGATATAGTGTATGTATGTACCTCGTATCTTCCTCGTACAGTATCTGCAAAAATAAATTCATACCTCACACTCTACCCGCCTAGTCGGCGATGGGAATATCAAGTGATTGGGGTAGAAATTGTGGGTGTGTAGAGTTCGGATCCTATTTCTATTTGTCTATTTCTCAATCCTGATGCGAAGAAAGAGAGAAGTACATATATCAGGTAGTCGAGACTGATCAGGGAGGTCTGGGGGAAGATTATTTTCTCGTGTTTTTGATGGTATAGATAGATATAGATATATTGATTCGATGTTATTGACTATCTAGTAATAATCTCTCTCTCTCTATCTATATCGTATTCTACCATCGAATGGTTTATTGGTCGGGAATTTGGTCTATTGATCATGTCATATCTGTATTTCTATCTAGATATTTTCTAGAAATAGATTTTATCTTTCTAATAAATACCTTTTACTTCCTAGTCTTGGAGTATCTACATATTCTTCAATCTTCAATCTTCAATCTTTAATCTTCAATCTTCAATTCATATCCTCGGATTTATACTATACTCTCCCTCTCGCTGCATCATAAATTCTCGTCTGAGCTACCAGCGTAAGCTTCTCAGCTCATAGATGATTAATACCTACCCGTTGCAAGCTGGTAAGCTAAAGTTTCCTGTCTCTTGTTTATTTGATATTTATGTGAAAAGATGCATACTTTTCCTAAACCTCATGCTCTCATCCCATTCAATCTATGAATCATAACTGCACGCTTGCTCTAGTAAACCACGAAACTGGCAATGAAACTTCGAGACTAGTTCAAGCGCCCGAGGGTGATATCCTATCTTTAGACTAAAGCTCAACCATGAGCACATCGACTTGGCATACTCTCCTCTAGGCATCATGCAGTAGTTATTAGTGATAATCAAAATAGCATTCTCCAAAGAAAACCCACAACCGGTATTTTATCCCAAAATCTGGATGAGGCGGCAGCGTGTAACCAACCGCCTTACTTTCGGATAATCGAAAGAGGTATATATATCCACGATGAATATAAGTAGTATACACATAATCATACGATATTAGATTGATCAAACATAATTCCTATGGGATTTTTAAGCAATATATTATTGATGTTGAAGGGAAACCAAGTGAATCTCAATATGTAAAACTGTGCGGTTCTCGATCCAGATCCAAGGATCTGCAAGTAAGGAATTTTGGAATCGTTTTTATTCATTACCATTGAAATGAGCGCTTGATGTAGCTGTTACTAAGGGTAATTTAATATACTGAATTAATTATTCCAAAAGCTACAATCACAATGTAATACTAGCATCGATTTGTAGGTATTATACATAACATTATGAATGAGTAGATCTTGATGAGTTATCAAGTTTTTGATTTTTTGGAAAGATTTTATATATATATATTATCATTATATGAATTTTCTTATATTATATCATTATTTCACTCGAGCCCTAGTAACTCGAGCCTCCGGCCAATCTAAAATAAAAAATATTTATAAAATAATGGAATCTTAATATATATATATATCTTTCAATATCTCTAATTATAATAATCTAAAAAGTCACGAATCCTACCTCGAGTTTTAAATAAATATATCACATTCAATATTGTTCTCTTTTAAAAAAAAAATTTTAAATTTCAAAAAAGAAGTACAGAAACTTGAGTAATACACAATATTGTAGATCAGATTATAATTTATTTATGATTAATTTTCTTAATTTTCTTAAATATTATTTGATATGATAAATATAATTTGAGGAAATAGGAAATATAAATTATAGATTATGGATTATAGATCTTTCAGGTAAAAGACTTTTATTGCGGTAGGCTGTGACGGGCATATGTTATGAGAGGTTAAGGTTGATGAGGTTGTAACGATACTGTACTGGAGGCAGCGGCTGCCTGAGGTTTCGTCGGTTGGTAGTTGTAGGTTAAGGCTTTATCAATTGGGTTCATTTAGAAGTGAAGTTGTTATTAAATTAAGTAGAATATAGGTAAACTAATTGATAATTAAGTTGAATACAAAGTTCTTAAATTATGAAACTATTCTGATTATATACTAATGAATATAATTTGGATAGTTTGGATAAACTGATCTATCCAATCTATCTATCTAATTGAATAGATAGGATAGATTGGTCTATCCAATCTATTTATTATATAATCCATTATTAGTCTTAGAATATTAATTTTAGAATGATTCCAATCCTAGAATAATAATCCTGGGACAATAATCCTAGGACAATTATCCTGGGATGAATATTATCCTGAGATAATCTTCCTAGGACAAATTATATTCTAGAATATTTGTTTTAGGATCTAATAATTGCCTAATCTATTCTTTCTAGGATATTATTTGTTCTAGGACAATATTTATCCTAAAATTCCTTATCGATAAGGATCCCCTCAAAAAAAGCAGCTCAAACATCTGTAACTAGATTTATTTTATAAAAATGAATATGATTCGTGATATTATCCTCTTTCTAATTAAGCATCGTCCTCGATCACTTATAACTAATATAAAATCTATAATATCCATCTTTTATATTCCTTCCTTTTTTTTTGTAATATATTATCTCAATATACTCGAAAACAAATAAAGCAATTGGAATTTGGAAATCGAATCGAACAAATAGAAAGCGAGATAATTGTTTGTACTCGATATGAAAAGGCCAATTGTTATTATATTGCTTTGGAGTCAGATTTTAATAATAATAGATATGCTAAATATTATTGTTATGATAAAACTTGTGATATAAAATCAAAGAATAAAATACTATCCCTTTCCGATTAATTCTTTATTAATCGTTAAAAACAAAAACTTTGTAAAAAGAAGGAAAAGGCTTTTGTGATATCGCAAAAAGCTATAGCCAAGATTTCTTGTCTTTGTAAATAACAATATTTATTAGATGAACAAGAGCAGAAATTGATAATGGCTAGTTTAAATTCTTTGGATAAACTTGATGCTCTAAAAAAGAAGGAAAGATTCGAAAAAGAAAAAGAAAGAGAAATTGCTGCAACTTCAATGTTTATTATTTTTCCTAATCCTTTTGATCAATTTGGTCAATTTGATCCTAAACTTTCTATAATTGATTCCGGCTTCTTCGATTCCTTTTTTTTGTATTCGATAGATTCGCCATCTATATAAGCTATATTGAATTCTCCTTTCTTTTGGACAAATCTGGATTCTGTTGGCGAAAATCCTCAAACTTCTCAAAGTATTTGAGATCTTTCTTCAATTCCTATATATTCTTGGAGTCCGGATAATTTTCTTATTTTACCAAATATTTGATTTTGTTTCTAATATATTTGCAATCGAATATTTTCTCTATCTTATACTTAACGTTTTGATCAATAGATATAATTTCGGTTTCAGAAGCTTTAGATGCTTTTGATAATACTAGTTCAAATAAGGATATATAAAATACTGGATGAATATTTATATTCTTTGATAATATCAATTCATAATTCAAGGGTCCTTTATTTCTCTTGATTTTGAATAATCCCAATTTCTTGTGGTCCAGTTTTGTATTTGATCTTTTTATCTCGATGTTTTTTTGGAATAGATAGACTTTATCCTCCTTCTTTAATATTGACTTTTGATTATGCTTCTTGTTATAATAATAAATATTTCTTTCAATAATAAACTTAAGTTCCGTTGCTATTTCTTTGTGAATTTCCTTGAGTTTCTTCATTTGTATATTAACAGATTGATTCTTTATTTCTGAAATATCTGGTTTTTGGTATATAATTAATTCGTATCCAAAATTGGTATAATTCGGGGAGATTTGGATAATTTCTGAAGTAAAACTATTATATATAAACTATACTAAAAATAATAGTTCTACCTAATTATTCTATTGATAATTCATATAACAATAGAGATATGCTTCAACAATTTGATTTATTTATTTGTTTCCCCCATTTATTTATAAATAGAATATTATAAATATTTTTCTTTTTACATTTAGTAATACTATTAAAGCAATCCAAAATTTTGATATAAAAAGTTTATCCTTATTGAATAATATCTCTTCTGATAATCTATATATTATAATAACCTCTTTTAGGAATATGGTTATTAGGGTTTCTGTAGTTAAGATGGTCTTGTATAATACTAATATTATGTACTTGATCAATCGATCTATAATGATTAAGAGATAATTATATTCTACTCTTATTGTTGGATCCTTGGATTTAGATAATAACCTTATAAAATCCTATAATATTGATTTCTATAATATTGATGGTATTTCAATTATATACATTTGTCTATATAGAGTATAACAAGAAGCCTTATTCCTGATATAAGTATCATATTCGGTAACCACTTTTTTGATCATAATTCGGAGTCCAGGACTCTAATATTATCTCTTAATTTTTAAATATATTCTTTATACTCCTTAATGATTATGAGCTAATAATATATATTGTTCTTCAATGAATTCAATGGCAATATTACTTGGTAACTAAATTTTTCTTGTGACCTATATCAATCCATCTATAATTATTGGCAGTTCAGGCTATTTGATATTTTTCTTATTCAATTATATATCTATAAGTTTGTTTTTCTAAACTTTCATTGATTTATTTTTTAAAACAATAATTTCTATTAGATTCGGAATAAGATCTTTATTTGAAAGGGATTTCAAAATTGCTATCTTCTGATAAATCTTATCATCCTTATATCTTGATAGCCTACTTAATACATCTATCCTTATATTATCTTTGTTTTTGACATACTTGATTATCAAATCGAAACTAGCTAATTCTTCAGTTTATCGAGCCAATCTTCGATTATCCAGAACCTTAGTTATAATGAAAATTTGTAGATTTATATAATCAATATAAATAATTATTGGGAATTTAGCCTTTTGAAGATAGATTCTTTAATATTTCAATGATTTGATTATAGCTATAAGTTCCTTCTTATAAATATTGTAATTTTGCTTTGTTTTATCCATTTTGCTGGAGTAATAAGCAATTAAGTGTAATTTCCTATTATCATCTTTTTGAAGATGAACTCCTGCTATACAGGTATCGGAAGTATTTGTTTTAATAATACTTTCTCAATCATTATAATAATTGTAGAGTATAAGTTCCCTAATAAATCTATTCTTGATTTTTTGGAATACTTGCTTTACCTTTTCGTTTTATATAAATTCTATACCTTTTTTTGTTATTTCTATAAGTAGTTCTATTATTTTTGAAAAATCTTTAATGAATACTCAACAAAAATTGACGAATCCTAATATAGCCTATATATCTTTGATGTTTCTAGGTCGTTCCTAATTTTTGATTTTCTTGGTTTTCTCTAAATCAATGTTTATCTAACTTAATTCGATTATATATTTTAGGAAGATTATCTTCTTAACTCCAAATTCATATTTTGATAACTTGAATTGTAAATCAACCTTCCTAAATACTTCGAGTACTTTGAGGATATGTTTCTTATATTCTTTCTTTTTCTAAAAGAAAACCAAGATGTTATCCAAATAACAGATTATAAATAAGCTAAACTCCTTAAGTATTTTGTTGTTTTATTATTGGCATATAACAAATATATTTATTAATCCAAATAACATAACAATATATTCCCATAATCCAAAAGGTAATATGAAAGTGATCTTTTATTTGTATCCTTCCTTGATTTGTATAAAATTGAAGATGTTTCTTTGATCCAATTTGATATAGATTATTACCTTGCTTAATTTATCTTTTAACTTTTAAACTTTGGGTATAAGGTACATATCCCTAATAGTCCTATTGTTCACTTGATGGTAATCTCTGTAAGGTCAATCATTCGGATCTCTTTTTTTGAATGCTAATAATATATTAGATATATAAAAGGACTTGGATTTCCTAATCCATCCTTTCTTTTTGGTTTTAGATCAATATTCTTTCTATATTCTTAAGGTATTGAGGTTATATGATCTCAATCTTTTAATTAAGGATATGAATCTCTTTTTGAAATTGATCTTATAATCCTAAGGTTTATATTCTAGCAAAGTTCTCAAATCCTATAGGTCTTCGAACAACTTAGCGAATTTTCTGTATTGCACTGGAATTTCTTTTGTATCAGTCTCATCAATTAGTAAAGGATTTATAACTGTTATAATATAATATCCAATTTCTCTGAAAGTCTGTTCCTTTAGATTATATAATCATTTGTTCTTGTATCTACAATAATCGAATATAAGGATATCTTTTACCCAATCAATATTTAGATTATATTTTCTAATCTAGAGGGTTCCCAAGATTATTATATATCTGCCTAATAATACTAAATTCAATTTGATTTGTTCAGTATACCCTTCTGGCATAATCATTTTTAGAGTATTAGTTTGTCTTTGTATCTATCCATTTACTTCAGCCTTCTTTTCTTTTAGCAATATCAGCTAATATAGATGTTCCTTAAACTTAATAAGGATTCTGTTTTCTTCTATAAAGTTAGGATCTATAAATATTCTTATAACTCTTAAATTGATTAAAACTTTAACTTTTTGTTTTCCGAGACTGATTTCTACAATTAATTATCTAATCTTTGTTGTACTATTAAGTTCTAATAATAGTAGTTCAATAATTTGTTCTTTGATGAAGAGGTTCAATTATTTATGCTGATATTCGCTTATACTTAATAATCTATAGGGTATAGTTATTGACAGTTCTATTGGTCCTATCTGAAAGTCTTGGCAATAATCCTCGGCCCATCGATATTCATGATAATAATCAATCCTATATCAAATCTTATAATATTCAATTTATAACAAGATTTCCTATATATCTTTGATTTCTAAATTATAATCGTTATATTCCTATTCTTCATTAGTTTAAAGAGAGTTTAAGTCTGTAATGAATCTCTTAATATTGTCCTCCCTTATATTCTTCTTGAATATTATTCGATAAAGGTTGTTATAAATAATGATGTATAGAATCAATAAGATTGGATAATTATAAGTTTGATATTTTTCTACAAAATCAGGTTTTTGTTCTTTATAATAATGTTATATATGTTTTCCATTAAGATAATTGATTAAGTACTATAACTTGTTTTTTTGAGGTCTCAGATAGACTTTGTTGATTTGTGGATTGTCTTCAGATCCTTTAATAAATCCTTCCTTTTCGAGCAATTCGACTAACTTATGGTTATTTGTAAGCTCGATTTTTTCGTTGGTATTTCTGGTTGGTTCTATTTTTGTAAATAGGATGATCATATTCAATTCCTTAAATTATTCTGGATATGATTGAGGTAACTCTTTTTCTAATAATTCAATCTTGCGAAAGTTACCTTTTAATATACCCATTTCTTAGGATCCTTATCTTTTGTTTCCAAATCTTATTTGTTTCTTATCTTTTGCAACGAATAACTTCTTTTGATTATAGTCTCAAGATATATATCTATCTTTTCTATAGATAAAATATAGATTATTTTCTCTATATCTTTTCTTTTCTTTAATGTTAAGTTCATTTGATTTATATTGGCATTTAACTTTATCTAATTCTATTGGGTCGTTAGTATCGTAATATCTATTCTGATGTTGAGATTTAGAAAATTTCCTGTTTTCCTGAATAGTTCCCTTTTTCTTCATTTGTCTTTTGTAGAAGCGGTTGTCGATTAGAATGAAGATCTCGATTAATTTAGAAAGATTTGGTGGTTTTGAAGCTCTAATTAGTTCATTTTTGATGATATCCTTGAGTCCCTTATAGAATTGGGATCTAAGATAATTATTATTTTATATAATATGTTTAGTATATTGTTGGAATTTAGTAATATAAGTTATAATTGATCCTGTTTGTTTAAATTGTTGTAATACTCTTTCAATTATATGATTAAGGTTTACTTCCCTGAAAACCTTATCGAAACCTTATCGAAATAATTTGTAAATATTAAAAAAACAATGTATCTCAGATTTCATATTTTCATTGAATTGATCATTGGTAGTTTTGGTCATTAAGTTATTGATAAAGGGTTTGATTCAATTGAATGTAATTCTTCGGAAGAACAAGATTAGTTATAAGATCCTTTATATTAATATCAAGAAGAGATGTCTATTAAAGGTATAGTAAAGATCAGTTTGTATAACAAAAGCTTGATATTTGTTATGATTTCTCTGAAATAGATTAAGGATAGATATTTGGATTATTCGTTTTGGCTTTATATTGACGACAGTCTGTCCTGAGGCTCTAATAGAGGAGAAGGAAACTGATTCGGTGGGTTGCTGAATAGAGTCTATTGTAACTGATATAACTTAACTAAAAATAATACTCAAAATATAACGATATTATATTGAAGATAACAGTTGTCTGAGGTTTCGTCGATTGATAGTTATAGATTAAGACTTTATCAATTAGGTTCATTTGGAAATGAAGTCGTTACTAAATCAAATAGAATATAGATAAACTAATTAATAATTAAATTGAATATAAAGCTTCTAAATTATGAAACTATTCTGATTATATACTAATAAATATAATTTGGATAACTTGGATAAACTGATCTATTCAATCTATCCATCCAATTGGATAGATAGGATAGACTGGTCTATCCAATCTATCTATTATATGATCTATCATTAGCTTTAGGATACTAATCCTAGGATGATTCTAATCCTAGGATAATAATCCTGAGACAATAATCCTGGGATAATTATCCTGGGACAAATATTATCCTGGGATAATCTTCCTAGAACGAATCATATCCTAGGACATTTGTCCTAGAACCCAATGGTTGTCTAGCCTATTCTTCCTGGGACATCATTTGTCCTAGGACAATATTTGTCCTAGGATTCCTTATCGATAAAGATCCCTTCGAAGAAAGCGGCTCAAACATCTGTAACTAGATTTATTTTATAAAAATGAATGTGATTCGTGACAGAGGTTAAGGTTGATGAAAAGGTAAAAAGGTAAAAAGGAGGATGTAAGTTTGTAAGTATTAGATTCAATTTTGAGATTTTCTGTAGGATGTGGGATATCAATAAAGAGAGAGAGGGGAAGAGAAGTATTCCCAAAGAAGATTAGATAATTTGTCATTATAATAAATAGATGTGAAGTTTTAATTCGTGTTATTAGCGAACCCCTATGCGGCGAGGTGGTCTCTCTTGTCCAAGTCTAAAGCCGCGGTCAGGAATACTACTATACAGTTGATATTCAGATAATCAATAGCTAGCTATAACAGTCTTTATTAATACGTATTAAATTGAAAGAAATCAAGGAATTCGAAGCTTAAAAGAGGGAGTCAAGGATTTAAATATCTGTATGAGTATTAGTGCATTATTGTGATTATGTCATGTAGTTTAATGTTCAGTATCCAAAACCAAAAGAAGTATATATATATATATATATCTTTACATATAAATCTGTATCATATACATACATCCTATACTAGCTTTAACACTCTTCTTATTTCCTAACTTGGGAGTAAGGAGATAGACAGGATGGCAGATGAATAATAAGAGGTGAAATAGGTAGCCATATATAATTAGCGAGCAAGACTTTGAAAAGCATCTGCTTCTAGAACTTTAACAATGTAAAAACTGTTTTATCGGCCTCAATTCAAGACCAATGTTAATGTGCAAACTACTTACTACCCCGCCTCGTTGCGTATAAAAAATAATTGATAATTATAAGGAAACTGTATTTCGCTATCACCCTGGCTGCATAGTTAGTCACCCGCTCAAGTATACTTCGCAATGATCTTTCTCCCGCCCTCGAGCTCCCGAATGATCACGATGGTGATTAAAATGGTAAGGGCTTACTTTTGTATCTTTTTCAATACTAATCAGGTTTAAGAATACTCTATATTAGTTTTGTGGGTGATATAAATATCTATGATGCGGTGTAGTAATAAGTAATTGGACTTTGATCATGGATATCGAATATACTCGAATAGATATTTTCTGTTTGAGAAGGTTATGTTATAATGAGTGATATTAGCGTACTAATTGATGTTGTATTTTAGGAAGATATTAAAAGAAAGAGTCTATAATCTGTAGTCTAACTACTAAAAAGATCTGTAAAGTAAGATCATCATGCTCTATGGGAAGTAAGCCGGTTGGTTAATTGTTTAATCTCTAGGGTTCAATGTCTAGATATATATCCTGAAGTGCATCAGATAGAGACTTCTAGCGGAAAGTTAGAGACCTCGCATCGGATCTTTCATACATTATAGAATAAGGAAAAGACCTAGAGTAACTCAGTATTCAATTTAAAATGATAAATAGGCACCTAAATGAAAATCTTTTCCTTCTGTTAGACTGTTCTGAGGAGGAAAGTAGGTTCGATACTTCATTTATAATGTATCTATATTATAAATGAGGCAGGCAACACCCCGGAATCTCCCAACACCTCTACATATTCATACCGCAATAACATCTACAGACCCTGAATTACTTTCACCTCGGGATATTCCATAACCTTACTCTACTACAAGGACGAATACCTCAATTAGACACAGATTATATAAGCTTCTTACCCGCACATCTGGCATATAAGTCTAGTCCCCTACTTTTAGACCATCCCCCGTTTGGACCACCTTTTTACATCAAAAATCATTATTTTCATCTATTAATAACTTTATAATAAATTAATATAATTCAATAAACTTTAAATTATATATTTATTTTATAATTATTAATAGATTCTAAAAACTTCTAATTTTTTATAATTAATTTTATTAAGATCTGAAAGATTCAATTTTTAATTTTTTAATTTGTATAGGATTGATATATAAATTTATAAAATTATTAAAGATTTTAATAAAAATAATTAAAAATAAATTATAAATTTTTTTAAAATCTTTAAATCAAATATTATATAATAAATTAAGATTAAGAATTTTAAATAATATAAAAAAATCTTTATTAATATTTATAAATTTTATAAATATTAAAAATTATAATATTTTGATCAAAAAGATTTCTATAAATTATTTTTCAAAATGAATTTATTTATTTAATTAATCATAATATTAATATTCCAAAAAATTTATCGTTTATTTTTAAATATTTTTATTAAAAAATTATTTAAGATTTTAAAGATTTTTCAAATTTATATATAAATCCTATATAAATTGAAAATCAAAATATTTAAATTTATAAATCTCACCGAAATCAATTTTAAAAAATCTGAAATTTTCAGAATTTTTTAATAATCATATAGAAAATTTATATTTCAAATTTTATTAAATTATAATAATTTATTATAAAATTATTATGAAACAAAAATAATGATTTTTGATATAAAAAGATGATCCAAAAGAGGGTATTAGACTTATATGAACAAACAAACAAATATTCACACACTGATACAGATACAGAGCTACTACACACAAGACATTAAACCAAATCCCTGAAATTAATCTCTCGAATCATACTTTATAACTTTATATATACTTTTCTGTTTAGTTTCTCTCTCATTTATAAATCACTCACCAACCCACTTTCCTTATCGCGTCTTTAAACTTCACCCAGCAATTGAAAATTCAAAAATAAATAAAAATACCACTTTCCTCTCTCTGCGGCCTTTATCACCTAAAATCCCAAAAACTCACCCTCTCCTCTCCTCTCCCCCAAAAATCCAAAAATATATTTCAAGTTTCCGAATCCGGGAATCGAACCCGGGGCTACTCGGTTCCTAAATCCCCAACTGTGAAGAACAGAAGAGAGATGAAAGCGAGTTATGTTAACCCCTACACTAATTCGGATTTTATTGTTTTGGTTTTTTGATGTGTAATGCAGTGGGGTTTAAATATATAATTAAGTCTGTGCGGTGGGTTTTATGAGATGTTGTATGTGGGGTTTAAGGTGGCGAATCAGTTATAATACTAAGAGAAAGAATAGAAATATTAAAACAAACCTCAAGGACCTAGAGAAGGAAATAAGAATCCAATAATTTATTAATCACGATCAGTGATTATATCATTTTTTAAGATTATAACTTGTTCTTCAGATTAGAGAATGAGATTCTATTAATATAAGTTTATATAATCTTATTCAATAAACAAGTATATAAATGAATTTCAATTAATGAAATAATAAAAATCTATTATTAATAATCATCTTTCAATATTAAAATAATTTTTATTTATTTAAATATGATTATAATTATAATTTTTTAAATATGATCATAATTATAATTTTTTAAATATGATCATAATTATAATTTTTTAAATATGATTTCATCTATCAACTTTTATTTTATTTTATAATATCTTATTATATAAAAACAATCATTCGTTTCCTTATTTCCCTTAAAAACTCCTGGATATCGCTGATTTCCTTTTCCCCCTTTTAAGTTTTCCTCTTCCCGTCCCAATATTATTTCATCCCTTCTGTATTTAACTTTCTCTCTCTTCTTTCTACCACCCATCATTCATCCATTCAACCCATTATAATATTAGCATCTACCCTGGCTCGGTCCGTCAACCACTCTCATTCGTGAAATCATAATCCGTCAACTTTATATCCATCCCCGAATCACATCTCACAACTCAAATCCTAACATCCTCACCCTTCTCCCTTCCATTGACATCCCTATCAACCTCCCCATTCCCACTCAAACTTCCACTCCCTGCCTCCTCTTCATCCCTTGGTCTCTGCTGTACCGGAAAAACCGGTGCAAACTTACTCTTTCCCCTGATCCTCTCCCCATAAATATAGAAACAAACTGGTATCGGTACTAACACCAACGCTACACAACCCAATAATGTACCCGCCCAATTAATTCCCAAAGCCTTAAACATATATTGTGAGAAGAGAGGAAATCCAGCTCCGGCCAATGATCTCAAGAATGTATTTGCTGCAATAGCTGAAGCAGCAAACATAAGATATGCATCGACAAGATAATTGAGACTTTGAAGAAAAATTGCCAAAAGTCCAAAACCTGTTAAAAGACCAGAGAGTGTAGGAACAATCCAATGAATATCAGCTTTATAACCTGACCAACCAAACCAAAAGAGCCCTGCTGCGAAACTTATACCTCCTGCGATCACGGGTGGAAGACGCCATTCTGGAATTGGGATTCCGTTGTTCGCTGCGAGTTTTCGATTATATGATGGTTGAGTTGAAGCGACGTAAATACCGGCGATTATCATTCCAATGATCATACCAAAGTATGGAAGACCACCTACACCACCGGTAAAGCCATGGATTTGTTGAAAGACGATTGGATAAGCTGTGAGGAAGAGGTAAAGGAGACCATAAATAAATGCCATGTAGATAGAAATAAGAAGAACGATAGGTTCCGTAGCTAAAAGTCTCAGAGGACGAGAGAAATTCTTAGTGACTAATTCACGGAAATCAATCTCTATTTCTTCTTGTTTAGCGTGAATTCCCCAATTCTTCGTTCTTCTTCTAAGTTCTGCCGCTTTTTCGATCAAGATAACTGGTGGATATGTTTCGGAAAGGAAGAAGAAATCCAAGATGAATGCTGTGAAACCCATTATAGCAGCTAACCATTCAGTCCAACGCCATCCAAGATGAGATTCTACTATGAATCCACCAATAAAAGGAGCGAGAAGTGGACCAGTAAAGACGGTCATCGAAAAGACAGTAATAGCAAGTCCTCTCGTTTTGTTATCGAACATATCCGAAAAAACTGCAGCAACAACTGCTAAAGGAGCTGCACCAAAAATACCTATTCATCAAATAAATTAGAACTTTCCAAACTCAAGCGAAAGAAGGTATACACACCTCCCCAAAATCTACAAATCAAAATTGTTTGTAAATCCTTCGCAGCGGCAACTGCAACCTGAAAGATAGAAAATCCAAACATAGATAGAACAATTGGTAACCTTCTTCCCTTCAATTCCGATAATGGAGCCCATAAAATGGGTCCAAAAGCGAATCCTAAAACATAAAACGATAACCCCAATATTCCAACTTCAGTTGAAACATTGTATTGCGCAGCTACAACTTTAGTTGCTGTTGAAAAAATACTCGATGTAAATGCTGATACTAGTGTTGTATATCCTAACATTACTGCTGTGAGGATTCTATTGAAAAGTCATTAGTTTTGTTCTCATTGAAGTAACTAGGAACTACTCACTTCTTGCTCATCGGCCAATTCACCGCATGCAATGGATCATCCGGACCATCAAACTCTACTACGTACTCATCCCGAGCAGGTAATGCAGGTGGATAACCTTTTCCTAATCCCATCAAAGGTAATGGTTTCTCCCTCGTACTGAATATCCTTCCAATCTTACTACTCTTCCTAGAAACACTTCTTCCTACCGTCCCTGAATGTTGCGAACGTGCAGTTTGAATCCGAGATATCACAGTTGGATGACCTTCTAAATCGCGTTGAGTAGGAGCTCGAGAAATTGTAGGACGACGTGAGGAGGCATCGGATGAAGTGGTCGAGATAGAGGATGCGGTTGGAATACGTTCAATTTCGTGGGAGGGATGGCGGGGTACAGGGAAATGAATTGGTGATTCGGTGGAAAATCGTTCTGGGGAGGCATCTTGCTCAGCCCGCACTACTTCTCGATCTGCCTCATTCATGGCTGTGACTTTGTGGTTGTCCTCAATTGATAGTTGTAGTTGTGGTTGTGGTTGTAGTTCTTGAGGTATGGAGAGATAAGCTTATCAGACTTCAACTAGTCTAGACCTTTAACAATGGTGACCTCAGTACGGAGTATTTAATTAATATGTATATTTCAAGTGAATGAAGAAATGAAAAATTAACACAAGAGAAACAAAGGAAACAGAAGATATATATTCAATTGAAAAAAAAAAATTTAAAAAATTACTCGGAGAATAAAAGTATCTTCACTACCTTTGCACAAAACCTGTCGAGAGGTATCATCTAGCTTGGTAATATGGTAATAATGGAGAAAAAGAAAGGTAGAACCTTCTTTGCCCCAGCTAAACTCCCTAACCTTAATCCTTAAACCGAACGAACCTTTTACCCTAACTCTATATTCGGTAAAGTCAGATACCGAAGTTAATTTTATGTTTTATGCCCACGAGGCGCTAGATCCACATAATCCACTATCGGACCATTATCCTGGGTATAACATGAACATTTGACGGGTCCATCTAGCTGGGCCTGTCAAAAGCTATTCAGTTCAGAACCTTGAGGCTTGTAGAGTGACGTTTACTGGACAGATAACCTCCTAAAATCTTTTCTCTCCCTCCTCTCCGAACCTATTTCTCACATTAATCACTTGAATTCATGCTACGGAGTACACTAGCAAAGCCTAGAATATAACATGACATAATACGAATTTATTTTAATAGCACAAATTCCTTACAAATAAGGATTGACAAGGTCTTCGCTTATTTATAAACTTACCTAGATACTTTACAATACGCTTATGTATGTTGTATATGTGACACGAGGTGTACGGACTTCTCTCCTTCGCTTTTCTTCTGGGATTTAGATTTTAGATAGAATGATACCTGTACCTAGTCATACGATGCTTACTCTTCTTACTCTTACTTACATACACTTCTCATCGCTTCTCATCATCATCATCATACCACTCTTCTATTGTCTTCCTCCTCCTCCTATCAACCTTCCCATATACCTTCCCTCTTACTTATTTCCTCTTACTTCTTACCTCTCTCTCCCCCCTAAATCACCGAGCCCTTTCCATCCCATCTATCACCACCATCCATCATCATTTATCATCCATAAAACTAAATCCATAAATTCCAAATACCGCTCCGCTCCGCTCCGATCCGAATTGGATAGTACCATCCAGCCCAGCCCAGATGATCCTCCGCCCAGCCAACTTAAAACCGCCCAGTCGGCTATCGGCATATAAACATATTCATGAAAACCCATAAGCCGATCTGGCCGTATAGTAAACTAATCATCCCACCTATCCAGTCAATCTGCCTACCCACTATCCCGGGCCGGGGACCTAACTTTCAACAACAGAAAATTAGGTTTGAACTTCCAAACTCTAACCTCTCAAACCTTAACAAAGATAAGAAACTTGAAAGGGTCACACACCTGCGTACCTACATACCTATTTACCGAATACATACACCATGACATAAAAATGATATAAGTGGCGCTTATTAAACTACGCTCGACTCCTCTACTCCAGTACCCACAACACGCACACAACATACCTCTACCTCTACCTCAAACTCCCCCTCAAACCCATTCCCATCCTCATCCCTCAATCCATCTAGAACTTGGTAGGTAGATACTCACACCTACCACCTATATATAAACCAAACACCTCACCCACCTCACCCACCGCTCGGCTATACCAGGTTATCAACGGCTATACATACCGAGTACACCGGCACAATCCAATAATTTAAACTAAAATAATCCTTTTAATCCTTTTTTTTTTGGTTTCTTTTCTTTTTTTTTCTCTTCGAATTCTCCAATTATCAATTTATGGCAGATGAAGCGGTGAGTAAAGATTTTCATCTTGATTTTTGATATATACTAGATTCCTTTCCTAGTGAGATGGAATTGGAAGTTCGGGAGAGTAAAGTGTAGATAATACTATACTTTCAAATTATATATTACATCACATCACATCACAACAATCACATTAATAAATCAACTATAAGGTTTATATATTTTAATTTCTTCAAATCTCGCCTCTAATTTGTGACTTTGTTCTACAACTACTACTATCTTATCTGCCTTGTATTGCATTGGCACACCCACTTGATATAAAACCTGCATCTTCATCTTCATCCATATCGCTATAATCTATTTTCCATTTTTCCCTTTCCAATGCTATTTTCCACTTCCCCTCCTCAATCATACCATACCAATACATCAACTATTCTTCTCAATCACCCCTCTTCAAAATACTAAGTTCAAAACGCCCATAGAATAGCACACCGTGGAATCTTCCTTATACTGACATAGCTCGCTTTCATTTGCCACGCGAAAAACAAGAAAAGCAGTGGTGAAAACACTACAAGAAACGCTTATGTCAACCACTATGCAACCGGTCCAAAGGAAAATGCCCAATTCCTATTAACGCCTTGCTTGAATTTAAACAAACACTGTTTGCGCCTTCCATGAAAAACAAACATGACAAAATCATGTAAATGTTAGAACTAGAGTCCAACATCCCATTCCCTGCATTCCCCTTTCAAGACATGATACTGAAAAATTTCAAATATTGTAATCATGGGTTGAAAATGCAATTCCCGTTCGCCATCGTGGTATCGTAGTTTATCATAGCTCCATAGCAGGATCAACTTCTGAGACCTCTTCGATCATTTCATCTGCCTCTGCCACTTCTTCAACCGCAGGGTCATCAACACCCTCAAGATCTGCATCAGCTTGTGTCATCCCATTCTGACGCTCCCAAACCTCTCTTCTAATCCGCGCATCTTTTGCAATTCTTTGTCTTTCGACTTCCTCAAAGCCTCCAGATTTTTTCAATTTTCCTTCTTCAACGAATTGGGTCAACTCCTTCTGAAGCACGTTGCCTCTACGACCTTCAAGTTCCTTTTGACGAAGCTTTTCTGCACGCTCGATAGCTTCAAGGCGATTCTCGTGATTTGGTTGTAAGGCACGAACTTCGTCAAGAACACCTTCTTTTGCCATAGCAGGATCAATTGGATCAATACGGTTAAGCTTAGAAAGACTTCGACCAGTACCAACTTGACTTGGAGATCCATCCTTCAATTGTTCTTTGGTAGCTTGTTCCACAAGTGCAAAGGTTTGTGCTGCCTTCTCCAGATCATCTTGAAGATCTGCTGCAAGATCTTCTTGCATAGTAATCTCTTCACGATCATTACAGACTGTCTCCAATTCCTTCTCCCAAATCTTTGTCCAAATTGGCCTCTCACGTTTCAAGAAATCTTGCATCCTCTTAAGTTCCATCGTAGCCTGTGAGATATCCTTGGCCACAGTCTCCAATTGCTTAGGAAGAGGTCGTACACCACGTTGTACAACATCCTTTCTTAAATCTTCAACGATATCTTGAAGATCATCAACTTGCGCAACCAATTTATCGGAATCTTCGCTGAGGTTCTTCTTTCCACCATTGACATAAGAACGTCCAGAGTCACCATTGATATCTGGGATAACAGCTTTAACAGCAACGCTCTTGACAGAGCTAGCCTTTGAGCGAATCAAGGCCATGGAACTTTGAATGTCAGATTGGAAGCTAGAATATGTTTGTCGGAGTACCGCAAGATCACGACGAAGGCTCTGAATTTCAGTAAGTTGCGCTTGACCATTGACTTTCGAGGGGCTAAAGCTATTGCCATTGGTGAGTCGTCCAGTATCGATCATTGAAACTCTTGAAGAGACAGGTGGTGCAGAAGCAATTCGAGCCATTTCCTTTGCAGCATCTTGTTGACGATCTGAGACTCTCTGAATGGTAACTTGCTGATCATCAACTGCTGTTTTGACACTCTCAACCATTTTCTTCAATCCTCCTAAACTATCATCAATGTGTCGCTTGACTTCATCTAGTACCTCCACATTTAATACGAGTACAGAACGATCTTTGATATCATGAAGATCTTCCAGTTCATGACGAACACCAGATACTGGATCCTGTATATATATCTCAGGTAGATCGACTCCATTATTGTGAGTATTCCAGGCGAACTTTTCAATGAAAGCCAATTGTAATCTTGCCATGGATAAATCCTTGTACCCATCAGCAAGGACAAACTTCTTGACCTTGGTCTTGTATTGTAGGAAAATTGTAATCTCCTTATCCGGTGGAGGTGGTGATCCTTCAGGTGTGAATTGTCTTGCTTGACTACCGTAACTGGGACTTTCTCTTTTGCTGGCAGATCTCCTGTGTACAGGAGCTTGAGGAGGTTGGGTTGCAGCCTTATCTTGATCTTGATCTTGATCATCAAAGTTTGGAAGCGCATCAGAAGTTGGCCGATTGAGACTTGAACTTGGTCCATCATAATCAATAAAAGGTTGTCTTGACTTCTCTTCTGAAGTCTTGGGTGTTGGGCTGTCACTTGAAGGTGGTTCGTCTGGCTGCTGAAATGAGGTCTCTTGGCTCTCCTCCGCGATCACACTTGGCTTTCGAACTGGAGATGCATCATTTTGGATTAAACGGGAATTTGTTCGACCAAGACGGTGATCACGATTTTGAACAGCTCTCAAAGATTCTCGAGCATCATTGCGCCCTCTGTTTGGTATTGGCGAATTCTGTGGAACGGGAAGCATTGGAACCCCATTTGGAGATGCACCAACAAGTTTTGAGATTTGGTAAGCGGAATAACGCCTCGAGGCTCTTCTTTCCAAATCCCCACCTCTTTGTAGAGCTACTAATGCAGCATTTGTCTTCGGTGGCGGAGGTGGTGGTGGAAAATTGTCGACAGTCAAATGATCAGTATCATTTGGACGTGGCATTGGCACAGTGACTTCATCTCCAGGATAAGGTGGGACAACAGGAATGCTCTGCATAGTCGTGCTTGACAATGTAGATTGGTCTGAAGATACTGAGCCTCGAGATGAATCTCTTGGTGGAGGAGCAGCTCTTCTGTTTGATGATCCTGAGGCTGATGACATTCGTGGAGGTATGGAGTCAGTGGTAGACTGTCCTTTGCTTCCTCGGTCATTTGTCGAACCTGAGTCCCCTTGAAAATTATCTTCCAACCCTTGGTTGAGTAGTGTGGTTAATCCAGTACTGTTACTGGCAATGCTACTGAAGCTTCCATTCCTAGGTATGGCATCTCCATTTTGTGCTCCGCTATCTCTCCCCTGTTTTTGCCGCAGTTTCTGTTGTTTTCGCTTTAAACCGTGAAGAAGAGTAATGATTATATCTCTGATTCGAGGCAAGTATCTTTCCAGGCTCTCGACGCTTGCTTCTTGGCTGAGTGTGGATTCCAGTATATGTCGAAGTAACTCCGGTACATTTCCTAAATCCGAAGTATCAACATTGATTGCTGTAAATGCCCTACAAGCAATATTGAACTCATATCCCAAGCGCACATAAACATCTGAAACTTGTGCATCGGTTGCTTGGTGTCGAGACCATTGTGTAAGGGTTTCGAGGAGTTGCTTTGTGGCGACCAGAAGATGTGTTACACTCCTTTCGATCTGAGATAATGGTGGGGCATGTTGACCACTTTGACTACCACTGCTTGTCGGAGGTTGACCACCCTATGAGCAAACGATATTAGCACCGGATCCTATTTGAGAAATCATTGTCGCGTTTATGAATAAGATATTCCAAGCGGATCGCACCACTCACATTTTGTCTTCTTCCCGAATGATTGCTTTGAACAGATCTGGTTGAAGCAGTTGAATTCCTCGGCTGAGGACCCAAACTTGGAGATATAGACCTAGCAGATATTGTAGGCGGTGGCCCAGGTGAATCTGATGCCGGAGATCGTCTTTGAACAGGTCGTGAAGGTGCTTGCATTTCTGCGACTGATCTATTTACTGATATCCCGTGGAAAGTTGAAAGGAGGATTTAGCAAAGAGTCAGCGCCCCATGCACAGTTTGTATGTATCTTAGAGTCACCAGTGTTGTTCCGAAACTTCAATGCCAATAAGCGCGCTCTTATGAGATGAAGATGGTGAAGAATTCGCAGCGAATACGTGAATCCTTTTGGTTGCAGTAAAAGTATTGTATCGATTCGAATCAATTCATTTCAATCTACACGGCAGGTAAGTGCCTCATGCAAGTGTGCCAGATCACGCTAGTTGTTAGCCGAAAAGTTTTAATCAGGTGGTGAAACCTTCTGGCTGGGGAAAGTCTGAGTGGCCCGAGCTCTTCGAGAGAGATTTACAGTACATGTACGGTAGGTAAATGAGATTACCTAATAAATTATTAAGTATTGCAGTATTAAATCGCGGGATAAAACTTGATACAGAAATTTGTCTACTGTGCAAGGAAAGAAGCTTGATGTTATAGTCCAATGTATACATTAATTAGGTATTATTGCAAACATTTAAATCTACTTTGGATTTCCATTTTCAGACATCTATAAAACAAGGATCACCCTTGCCATTCCCATTCCTATTCCGTTCATTTTACGAAACATTTTATATTAACAGACCAACCTCTTGATTTTGATAACAATAATAGTTAGATTTAAAGAAGAGAGTGCCTTTTTGTAGGCACAACAACTATTTTCACATCTATACCTACCTAGTAGCGAGTGAGAGTTTGAAGATATAGATGGGAGGAGGAGTCATATACAATCTCAAAGGGTTGATTGGCTATACCCCTTTCCATTGAGCGAAACATAGCGAAACAGCCTAAAAGTGACCATCGTCATATCACTTGGTTACTGATGATGAAGATGCGAAAAGAAGAATTACACCAATAGTACAAGTCATCCTCCAACCGGGTGATGTTCGAGGTATTCTCTGGCCTTTAGTGGCCTTCTTCTCCATCAATTATCTATCCTTCAGATCACTTCTCAATATTCAACAAATAAGAGAGATTATCGGGTTCGAGTCTACCGCTTGAAGCTACTCAAGCACCGGTAGATATATAATACTAACCAAGGATAATCTAGATCCATACCCACAAGCAAGGCATGAGGTATCAGATGGCACTGCACCTGAGCAACAATTCGGATATTTTTCATACCGCGCGGCAATGACAGATATTCAACAAACTCAATTCCATCTAGGTCGCATCCCGAGATCATGGAGGAATGCAAGCCTTTCTTTGACTGGCTAATAACTCGAGCCCCCAGTGCAAACGAAGATATTCAAAGGAAAAGAATGCACGAATACGTGAGGCATGTCTCAACACTTTTACAAAGGGTTCGCTGATAGATTGATAAACTCGATCAGAACCTAGATATTGATTATGAACATTGGACCTTTCAATTTGACATTTCTTTTCTTACCTCCACAAACCTTTGTTGTATGGTTGAGTTCCAAACCATCAAAAGTCTGTCCCACTGAATTGTACGTGAGAGGAGATAAAACGCAAAAAAGTCCGGTCGCACTCAATTATTCCGTGCAGGTGTTCCAACTCATGTAGGGATTCGAAGCTCAGACCCGTGTTAACATACATTCTAATATCTATGAAAGCGCTCGGGACATTGACGAGGAGGATGGGGAACAATCAAAAAGGCTTGGATCGCCCTCGTTAGGAACAGGACCATTTTTACAAAGGAAGCGCCCTTGACTTTATTAAAGAAGTGTGAGAATCCCATTGCTAAAGGGCTTGAGTTGGATTCGAATAAGTTATTGTTGGATATCCGATGGACTTTAGATTTCGCAGCCTTATAGATCATCCCCTCCTTTTCAATACCTCGTTAATTTCTCAACATAGAATGTATATATACTACCTAGTATATACGCCCCTTAATACCTCTCTGTATAGAATCCCTTGAAATAAATATAGGACATACTTTATCCATTATTAAATTCATCGGCTTTTGTATGCAGGTAAGCCTGCACACCGAGGAAGATTATTGTACAATTGTTACAGTACATCTCATACCAAGATCAAAGGATGTTCGTATATGTGACTGACCCGAGAGGCCCCAATGGATATTTTCTTCCCCCTTCCTTGCCTTGTTGAATCAGGTTATTGAATTCACATATTTACATTTATTTTACTTTACTCAGCCTAAGCAGAAAGCCTCTCTTAGCTTACTCCTCATCACTACTCAATAGGTAGCTAAGCATTAGAAGAAACAAGACTCCATCCGATAATCACCCCTCCCAAATTGACACATTTCCCAGAGATCTGATTTCATGTGGCCGTAATATCTACAAGGCGCACAATTAAAATACCATCAAACCCCATAAACCCCCATAAACCCCCATTTGGATTAATGCTCCCGTCCATCGACACTGGGGTGCCGTATCTACAGTATCTACCGGATCCCCGAGGTATTAATAGAATGGAGGTAGGAGGAGAAGGCTCAGCGATTACTGAAATCTGATGGATTTTTCTATCGTGGTACAGCGAACTACCTTGTTCTATCCAAGAACTAGATCAGTACCTACCTAAACACAACAAACTAATAACTACTGTACTGTTCTTGATTAGTCTATTATTCTGCTCCGATATTATCGATCTTGAATACGGTGGTCGATATCTGACAATTTGGAAAGCAAGCATTTCAATTGGTTATCATCATTATCAAAATCATAATCAATTAATTCACTTGTCACCTACTGTCAACGTCAACGTCAACTTCTTTTTCTGATCTTTATCAAGCCTCCGCCTCTTCCTCCTCTTCCTCCTCTTCCCTTCTTCCCTTCTTCAACCTATTTAAAAAAAACAGCTTCTTTTCTCTCTTTTACTACATGAAACTTCATGGATAATACAAGTCCACACTACTGTTAACAACTACATACAACCACCACCAGATCCGATAGACTAAGCTTGATCTATCTCGACAACTTCTTTCTCTCTCTATTCTTTTTTTATTCGAGACCCCAATACTTTTTTCATGTTTTTCTCCCCATATTCCACAGGGGAGGAAGAATAGCAATATCTTCTACTGTCTCTCTTCTACTTCCTGTGTTCCTCTTATAATAGTTCTTGTGCTTGGACAACCTAGAGAAGCTTACCTAGTCCCAAAAGAAATTCACGCTATTCTTGACAAGCCAAAATACCCCATTCGCTTGAGTGCATCATTACCTTATACCTTACCTACACTCCAACCTACATCCTCCACCTCCGAACCTCTTCAGAAATTCTAATAATTTCCCCTCTTCTCAAGGATCACCACAACCCAACACACTCATAACTTTCAAAAATTGGCTGATCTGTTACGATATACTGTAATCATTTCCAGCGATTGCGAAAGGGAGAGCAGTGGAGGTCTCTTTTTTTTCTTTAAACAATAACTTTCTATCCGAGGTGAGACAAAATGTCCTGACTGCACTTTACAACAACAACAAGAACCCAGCCTTTCTTTTTGACACGATTAAGCTTGGAGCTTTCGCAATCAACTAAACCACCACATCACAATTCAGTCTTTGGCCTGCAACTGTGCATGACTTTGTATTCATGCTAATCACATTCCTTTCAAATAGAAATTTATTCTTGACAAGGGTCAATTCCGATATCGAGACCCCAGATTCATCAAGAATCCCCAAGAATCTCCCAGCCTTGAAGGACGCACACCTTGGCGCGATTTTAGAGATCAAAGGAAGGGGTGTGTTTGGAGATTTCCATTTTAAGTGGTACGTATTTTTATTTTTCCCCTCCCTAATTCTTCCAACGTTCCTCTTTTCTTTAAATCATTCAATGATTGACCGCATGGTCGATTGAGTAATTGCGCATTCATTGTGCGTTGTGTAACCCAATGCCGAATCAGACTCAACTTGGCTTGACCTTCACCTTCAAATTTCACTCGCCCGGAATTATATACTAATACATGTCTTACTCAGATATTTTCCCCTAGTAAATCACACACAGACAACTATAAAGTTCAATATAATCGATAATCCATTTGGTTGTCAGTTGTTGAATATGGTACAACAAGGAAAAAAGGGTAACGACCTTCCCAACGGCGGCACAAAGTATAGAGAGCAATCAGCAACCATGACCTCGCAAAGAAGAGACATGGGAGATGCTCGAGGAAATGGTATGGGAAAGGCGGATGGCAGATCGCAAAATGGTTCGTCACTCTATATTCAACCAATGACATCACAAAATCTAACCTTTTCAGGCAACTCAAGTTTCTTTCGTACAGATGCTGCGATTTCTGGCAACCGAAACCAAGGAGAGCGTGTATTGCAAAAATGGGTTCCTGATAAGCCCTCCAATACCGATGGCTCCTTGGAAGGAGGTCGAGGAGGAAGAGTTGCTCCTTGGGATCAGTTTGCAGAGAATGAGCGACGATTCGGCTTGAAGACAGATTATGATGAGAACATCTACACAACTCAGATCAATACAAACCATCCGCATTACGCGCAGAGACTTGCCGACGCAGATAGGAAGGCTAGAGAAATTGAACGTAGCACAGCCATGAATTCTCATGTTGCAGAGGAACGCATTGCGGATCACATCGGGTCGAATGAGAATGGACTTGACGAAGAAGACAAGTAAGTTTTTTGGGTTCTTTTATCTTACAAACAATGCTAATATATGGGTAGATACAGTGGTGTTCGCAGACAACAGGATTTCCCACCCCTTACCTCGTCGAAAGGTGCATATCAACCACCTGGAAAGCGTGCTCCTGTCGATCGAACTCCTGTCGAACGTCCTCCTGTCGATCGTGCACCCGCAGCTGCCTCAGTTGCTGCACCCGCAGATCGTGGCCTTGTTGATTCGGCCATTATGTTTGCTGGAGCGAAACCCGACAAACCAGCAGATAAGGTAAAACCAGCTGCAGCTGCGGCTGCGAAGTCAGCAAAATCAGAGGTGGCAACCCCACCGACTACCACCGAGTCGAGCACCACTCCTACCCCCGAGCTTAAAGTGTCGGCGGCCCCTTCTGCAAGTCGCACCGTCTCCCCACAGGTCAAGACTACTACTGGTGGACCCAATGCTACGGCAACTGTTGAGGCCGATGTATCTAAGGCTTTCAGGACCTTTGCTGCTAATCAGCGAAACAATATTCAGCAAATTCGCATGAACAAAGCCAAGAATGACAAGCAAATCAAACTCAATGACTTGAAGAGATTTGCGATCGATTTCAAGTTGAACACTCCAGTTCCATCAGATCTTGTTCCTATCATTGCCAAGGATCCTGCGAAGCAAAAAGCAATCCAGGAGAAAGCACAACGCAATGCCGAAGAAGCAAAGCTGCATCCTGCTGATTCGGTCAAGCCAATTACACCAGGTACGGATGGGAACGCTGCACAACGTTCAGCTACTACAACCACTCCTCATACTATATCACCACCGGCCGCTACACCTAGTCGCCAAAATGTTAGTCGTGGTCCTTATCCTCAAGGTAGTCACAGTTTTACGCAGAATTCCCGAGGCGATAGACCTGTTCAAGCACAGCAGACCATGCCTCGAAGCGGCACAGCCGGAAATTTGGCCCAACGATTAAGAACCCTCGAACAGAATAGGCCCGCTCAAGTACCATCGAATGTGATGCCAGCTCATGAGGCTAGACTTCCTCCCACCGGTCCCTCAAACGCTGTTGACCCGAACTTCTCCCGTCGCTCAAGTGGTGTAACAAGTGCTCAAGGTGGTCCAAGATTGAACGCCAGCGTCAGCGAATTTCGCCCAAATGCATTCGCAAAAGATTTCAGTCCGGCTGGTAACCCAAGCAGTGGTTCAAGTCCTCGTTCAATGGCCAATGCTCCAGAGGCTCAACCAACAACACCCGTCGCACGTTCTTTGATTCGTCGTAAGCCATTGGCAAAGAGCGCTCGCCCTTCACTCCAAGGCAAATATGATGCAATGGAGCTCATTAAGACTCTCAAGCCAGGAGATGGAAAGAACTGGAGCGCAAATGGTGGTTTAAAGCCAGCCTATGATACCCATTTGTTATGGAAGTTGAGTGCCAACGGTGCTCCTACGGAGTCTTACGTCCAGATCTTCGAAAAGGCACCATTCCCCACTACAACACCAGTGGTATCAGAACCTCACCCACCACAAGCAGCTCCACAAGTACCACATCAACATCAATTACCATTCCACCTTCAATCTGGTGTACACAACATTAACGCTAGACAATCCCCACGTCAACCACCAATCAACATGCATGGAGCTCAAATGGGTCACCCCACACCAACTTTCAGTGGTCCTGATGACATGCGCATGATGCCATCGCACTCTGCACAATCTTTCTCATCTCCAAGAATGCAACAACTCCCAATGGCATTCCATTCTCCAATGGGTGCAAATGCTCAGTTAGCCTACAACCCACAGATGGTACCTTACGCAGGTGCACCTCAAATGCAACCATTCAGATCCCTTTCTCAAAACCATCAATTCATGCCACAGCAGGGACATATGGGTCAACCAGTTATGATGCCTAACCCTGCAGGTGGGTTTTTGCCTCCACAGGGAATGGCACCTGGCCCACAAATGATGTATCCACCTGGTGCGCAAGGTCAATTCATGCCACCAAATAATGGTCATCCTCCAGCTATGCCAAATGGCGGTTATCCAAGTCCTGGTCGAGGTGCTCCAATGATGATGAATCAAGGTTCTCAACAAGGTCATCCACAGCCGATGTATGGTATGAGTCCAGGTCCTCTATACGGCAATGTAGCACCGGTTTTCCCTCAACCAATTCCAAATCAAAGTAAGTTCAATATTCCAGAAAATGTTGCAATGGATTCTAATACAACGATAGTGCCAATGCGAGGTAGTTACGGAGGACCAAACCCATACGCTACAAGCCCTCAGAATCTTCAAGGGGGGCCAAGAAATCAATACAACCCAAATTCATCAGATTACATTACCAAACCAAACTACCGACACGGTCAACACCATGGCCAACCAAACAATCAAGTTCCAACTGGTCCTCAAGCTCAAGCTACTGTTGGAGCTGATGAGAGTAAATGAGCGAAGATGCTCTAACTTTCAAAAACATATTCATCACGTCGATGCTTCAGCATCATGCATTTTGATAAAATGGAGGAGAACAGCATCAAGTCTATGATCTTTTATTGTCGCATCTTTAGAGTGATTGCATCAATATAGTTCATCGGACCTTATTTGGATCATTGACATCAATAATCCAGAGATCAAAGCAATTGGATCCATTTCACCAATTTGATCTCAAATCAATGGTGGTTAGTTGGTACAAATTTTTTTTTGCTTAGCTGTCTGATATGGAGGAATTATATACTGCCGTTGAGATGTATATCTGATATTTGTATCAGAAGATTGGCCCGGAAGGATGGATTCGACTCGACTGCTATCAAATTTATTGGGGGATGCGCAACCCAACTGTACAGCGGGGTGGAAGGGAGGAAACCATTGCAGGATTGTTTTCTTCAAGTAGAAACATTCATCAAGCATTTGGTGAGCTGGTCAGACTAGCAGATGCGATATTCCATCAATTAGAGAGGCTTGATGAAATGTATTCATTAATATGATGGAAGGAATAAATTGACAAAGGCTTTTAGCAGATGAATAGAAGATGGTCATTTTTCTATCCATCGCTTTTATGTATCCTACATAGCTTTAGGTCTATAAGCATGAGAATCGTTCCATCACCATGGTTTCTATCTTTGGATGTGAATTGATGCAATATTCTTGAATATTATTCCTAGTGCCATTTCTTAACACCGGTTCCATTCCCATTGCAAACGCCCTCCGCCGATACCCATGAATTCGCGTTTTCGCTTTTGATATCAAGATTTTTGAAAACTGTAGCAGCGCAAGAATTTTATCACTTCCTCTCACCACTAATCACCCCGAACCAGAATCAGAATCAGAATCAGAATCAGAATCAGAATCAGAATCAACAGGTGCGTCTAACCCAGCCTCTTCTTCACTAGGTAATTGACGTGGAAACCATCCGTACGTGGTGAGGGATATGGTTAATTCACCTACTGATTTGTGAGGAGGTGGGGCGGGATGTTAGTTGATTTTTGGGTTTTGGGTTTTGGGGGGGAGTGGGGGAAGGGGAAGGGAAGGTGAAGGGAGAAGGGGAAGGTGAAGATGAAGGGGAGAGAAACTTACGAGATCCGGTTGTGATGGCTATGCCTTCGGTTTGGAGGGCTGTGGCTTGAGTTTGGGCGCCGGAGGGGTGGGTTCTTTGGGGGTGGGGGTGGGGTGTTAGTTAGGTATGTGGGTTGTGGGGTTTGGGGGGATTTGGAGGGTTTGGAGGGGTGATGGTGTGTGTTTGTGTGTAGATGGATTTGCGATGGAAGTAGGAGGTGGGAAGTGGGAAGTAGGAAGTAAAAAAGGGGAGGGGGGAAAGAAAAAGAAGAGATATACCTAGGACTTATCATACCCTTGGAATTTATTACGCGGTGCCAGGGTACATTTCCATTGTGGACTTTGATTTGGTGGAGGGGGAGTTAGTGGATGTTTTACTCTTTTGATTTTTTTGGTTTTTGTATTGTTTGATTTTGTAATTGTTTACTTGGTGAGAAGGCTGGGAGAAGAGGGAATTATGGAGGGACTGGGGATGGGATGGGATGTTGGGGTTTGAGGAGGATGGTTATTGGGAAGGTTGTCGGAGGGTTAAGGGGGAGGATGATGAAGAAGATGATATGAAGAAGAAGAAGAAGCTCTTACTTACAAGGCAGCGAAGGATCGGTAGGTAGATGCTTAAGACATATTCCCACCTGACGCGGTCGTTGTGCTATGGAGAGATGATTAGTTTAGATATTTGAGATAAATATAGCCTGGAGGGGACTTTGAGAAGAAGTAAATTATGAATAGTAGGGATACAAAAATGGAATTGAACATTGAAGGTACATATAACATACGAGTTCCAATTAATCGTGCGATGTGTCCGTAACTGGTTACTTTTCCGTAGGGAATTTCTTGGATCGCGCTGTAGACTGAGTGGTAGAAGGCTTCGGCTTCGTTGGTGCGGGGCATGGTTGGTGGTTTTTTGGGTTGAGGGTTGGGAGTTGGGAGTTGAGGGGGTGGATGTAGGTGGAGGTTTTGAGCGAGGGGACGATAGGTTGTATTAAATGCAAGCAGGGCTCACCGGGAGCTCCGATAAGAATTACATGCATGATTTACGATAAGAATGGAGATCTCCCGCAAGGTGGAAATCTCTTCGTGCTTCTAAATTAAGCTTCACCGCATCCCATCTCACACATCAATGCTCCACAACATCTATAACGTTAACGTACGTAGGTGGTTATCACACACTTCTTCTCTTCTCCCTTCATGAAGAGCCGGTATGAAGTCCTCGTCAAATCATCAAATGTCTTGATATCTCTTCAGGTTTGTTTTCCGTATAGTGCTATCAAGTCTGTGAGATCCCAGCCACCGGAGATTTTTCTCTGCTGTTGGTAATCCCATTTCGTTTCTTGATTTTCCCAGCCTCGTTTTCTTGCTTAAATCAGCCTGGTTCTTGCATACTTGCATATGTTCTTTTCGATTTGTCGATCGATCTTAAGACTGCGGAATTGTATGCATTTGCATTACAGAATTTGATCGACAACAAGCTTTAAAAAGCTTCAAGAGCTTATCCTGGTACTGACATCAATCTCCATCCCACCTCTATCAAACTTCAGATCTGGATAGGAAATTGTCGAAATGCGTCTTTCATCGACTTGTTTAGGTCTTCCAACTTCGATTCTCTTATTACTTATTTCGCAGACGGACTCTGTAGAAGCTATTCATGATAATCGATTCCTGACCCATTGGCCTCGCGATCTTACGGCACATTTCAAACATTGGATTTATGGATCCCCGAGTTGGAGACGAGATGAAGAATTTGAGAAGGATGATATATTGACTGCTAAAAGTCCGATTGGAACTCTAAAAATGAGTGAAGATGAAGGAGAGAAATTCTTTATGGAATATTGGCAATTTGGGGGAGAGAATTCTCAATCAAGTTTGGATGAGAAGAGTAACTTTTTGAGAAAAAGAGATTTGAAGGAGGAGGCTAGGTTATTTGCGAATTCGTCGATTCCTGTCTCTTTTCGGGCACCATTTGCCTTACATACGGAAGATCATTCGGGATCGTTAGATTATGAAGATATTCGAGCTCGCAGGAAAGATTCAGCTGCTATATTGGCAATACTGGAAAAGAGAGATTTTAAATGTCCTACAGGAACATCGAACTGTTCATCAATAGGATATCCAAATAGTTGTTGCGCAACAGATGAAACTTGTTTCAAAATCACAGATACTGGATTAGGTCCTGTTGGATGTTGTCCTAGTGGAGGAAATTGTGGAGGAACCATTACGAATTGTGCTTCACCTAATACAGCCTGTGCGGATGATGTTGGAGGAGGTTGTTGCATACCAAATTATGTGTGTGCTTCGATTGGTTGTGTTATAAATCCATCACTTGTGGTAGTTGTTACTACAACCAAGACTTTCACCGTTATTTCATCGACTCCAACGATTACTACTCAAACAATTACGATTACTAGTACAAGATCTTCAAGCATATTGAGTACATTTTCTCAAAGCTCGACATCAACAGCTTTTACAGCTACCGTCACATCAGCTTCAGGAGTTGTTCCCGTTCGACCTACAGGTGATTCTACAACCACAACGACGACGGTGTCATCAACAATCACTGGAGATACGTGTCCAACAGGATTCTATGCCTGTTCAGCTCATTATCAAGGAGGATGTTGTAGAACAGGTAGAAATTGTGATACAACATCATGTCCCGCTACATCATCAACAACAATAATCAGCGATGGGATCACAGTAGCAGTTCCAGTTGGATCGGCAGCAACAATAACATCAGCAGCAGGAACTTGTGCAACAGGTTGGACTACTTGTGCGGCTAGTTTGGGTGGTGATTGTTGTCCTAGTGGATGGGCTTGTGGAACGGCAAGTTGCGAGAGTGTACAGACGCAGGCTAGTGCTACGACTACGGAGGTGCGTCAAAAAGAGATCCCTGGGATGGGTGAGAGGGTTAGGGGAAGAGGAGGGATGGTGGGGTTTTTGGGGTTGATGATTGGGTGGTTGATTTTATGAGAGAAGAGATGAGATGGGATTATAGATTTATGGCTTATGTCTAATGACCCATGGATAATAAATATATGAGAATTTTGGACTCACTTCATGGATGATTGGAGTTATACCTTTGGCTTGCATACTGAAATACATACATTCTGATTGGTAATCAATAAATTAGCATTACTCGTAGATAAATATAGAATTAGAAAATTATAAGGAAATGAACAAAGAGCATGTATTCATTTACCGAGTACAAACACATTCAAAAACTCGGAACAAAAAATTATTTAAATAAAGTAAAAATTACTCTCTATCTTCATTTTCATCTTTTACTAAGCCGCCTACCTATTCTTTAAATACGCACTCACTCGTTAGAATACTTTCTTTACACTCGTTCACTAGTGATTTTATCGATAGATGATTTCTGGACTGCGTGTAGTACTTGGTTGCTGAGATTAAAATTGAGCCACGACGCCACAACCGTCAGAACATTGTCATTGTGGATCCACTGGTGCTTGGAGGGTTGCATGATTAATTGTTAAAGAAACGTGGGGCGAGATTATTTGGCTTGGCTTGGGATTTTTTGGACGTTTGATTGAGTGCGTAGAAACGAACAAATCAACTCAGAAGAGATAATACTACGAAAGAACGAAACGAGTTCAAGAAAAGGAAGCGAATACTTCGAGGACCGACGACTTGTTTTGAAGATTAGAGGTCCAGAGTACAGGAATTACTTGTGTCGGCGGGGTTTATCGCGAGGGATTTATTTTCGAGGTTCTATCTACGAGTAACTACGAACAATTACGAGTCTGCGGAGGTACAGTTGGAGAATTCGATACGGTCGTACGATACCATACGATACGGGAGAACGCGAACGCGAATAATAGACTCTGGGGAAGAAACCTCAAGAAAGGAAGAACATTTAAGCCCGGGATTCGATTTGCGAGAAGTGGGAGATTGAGTGTTGTCTGTTTGTTCAATCTTTTACTGGTTTATTGCGCTTTGGAGAGGAAATGGTAGAGGGATAAGGAAAACGAGGAAGAAGAGGTGATATTTGCGGGTTTTTTACGAGAGGCATATACCCGACCAGCATCACCATTCACACATCTACCTACTTTATCCAGCTATCCATACATACTATTTCTCTACCTCCAATTTCACACAATCCATCAAACGCGTCAACCGTCCACACACGAAATGGCATCTTCAACTTCCAACTCAGCAGCAGCACGCATGCAAACCCATCTTCAAACGGAACCACAATTCCGCAGCCAAAACCAATTACAAGGAAGTGTCACTATAACTCAATCACAAACTCATACATCAGCACCAGTTTTACGCTTGAGAGGCGAATCAACTGGAGAAAGTGAAAGTAGTACGGGTGGGGAGAGAGGTTTAGGACGCGGAAGAAGAATTCAATGGGCGGAGGATGTGGTAGACAATGAGGGATTGGGGAGGAAAAAGAGTAAAGGTATTTTTCGAGTTTCTTTTTCTTTCTGATTGGGTGTTGGGGAGTAGAGCTTGATGGAATTTGGATGAAGTTCTTTTTTCTCTGGACAGAGAGGGAGAAAAAGGGAAGAAACACACAGGAACGGGATAAGCTAACAATAATGTATTAGTATGTTGTATATACCACGCTCCTCGCCCTATCGACGAATCATCAGATGAATCTTCGAGTGATAGTGACGATAGTAGTAGTGATGATGATGATGGAGGTGCGAAACCTTCGGGGGGTAATGGGGATAAACATGATCATGGAGATGAATGTGCACATGGACATGGACATGGAAAGGGAAAGGGTAAAGGAAAAGAGAGGAAAAGAAGTCCAAATGCTTATGAGAGGCAGCCGAATTATAAGGGGAAGGATAAAGGGAAGGGTGGTGGATAAATAAAGTCGTTGTGAGCTTCTGCGGTGGAGATATATGTGCTTAAATCAGGGGTTTGGGAAAAGTGGAAGTGGAAGTGAAAGGGTGAAAGGGAAGGTTCTGGGCAAGTATACTTTTTTATGACTTACGACTTTAATTGTTCTTTGATAGAAGATTAGGGTTGGAGCTGGGTTGGGTTGGGTTGGAATTTGTTATTTTCATGTATTTGCATGAATGTATACATGCATACATATATATCTAGAATAAGATACGGGATATTAATGAATATCTGATGAATAATGAAATGTGTATATATATACTGGTACACGGATGTACATATGTACACGTACTCCCGAAAATACATTTTTAATCATGAGTATTACTACCTTGTCTTATAAGTACTGCAATATTAATAGTATATACTAATTACGTACTGTATCTATCTAATAACTGAAGAACTGCTGGTTAGTTGAAGTATGAAAGTTGAGGGGTTTGTATTGGGTAGATGGGTAGATGGGAATTGTGAAATGAGTTTGGGTATTATTAGGTGGATAGGTGATGAGATTTGGATTTGGATTTGGATTTGGGGTGTGGGAATGTGTAGTGAGTTTATAGATGGATGGATGGATGGATGGATAGGTATTTGTAGTCTATTGTGGGAGGAGGGAGAGATGAAGGGGAGAGGAGGAGCGTGGATGTTGGATGGATTAAGTGGATGGTTGTTTTTTGGATGGATTTTTGGGAAAAGGAGGGAATGGGGGAAGCTCGAGAAGGTTATTTGGTAGGTATGAGGCAGAGGGTATTATAATAGATGAGAATTTAAGAGAGTGTAAAATAGACGAGATATAGAGAAAGGGTGGAGGGTATATTTGAATGACTTGAATGAGATTTTGACTACGAGTTCCGAGAACCGGAATAAGAATATGAATAGAAATTTCTGGGAATAAGTAGCGAGAGACTCTGAGTACATGAATAGGCAATCACATTGGGTGGATGCGTTCGGTAGTTTTGATGAAGAGAGAAAAATTAAAGGGGAGGATATTGTAAAATTTCTTAGATACTACTCTAGATATTATCATAGATATTCGATAGTCTATAATATACTGTGGTTTGAATGTTTAGGCTACGGTTTGAGTATAATAGCATAAAGTGTTTTGTATGAAGATTAAAAGTTCAAAAAGCAGGATATACAACATTAAGTAGTGTTGTATAACCCTTGGACGGGTAACAAGAGTCTCGTCATTCATTATATTCTATTTTGTAGAGTATATAAGCTCTCTCTCTCTCTTTCTCTCTCTCTCTCTATACATTGCTTCGCTAGTAGTTAATTATATTATTATTTAGAGAAACCTAATACTAGAAAGCTGAGGAATCGAGAAAACTCTTTGGAGGGAAAATAGAGATATAGGGTAGGGAGTATGAGGTTTGAATTGATAGTAAGATTGGAGAGTTAACGTTGTTAGTTAGGAGATCTAACTGTATGATGGATATATTGTCCTCTGAATATATTGATTGTCCTTTTAATATATTGTCCTTTGAATATATAAGTAGATGAATATATGAATAATGGATAAACAGTATTTTTAATGATATATTCTATAATATTTTATATCAGTTCTACTACTTTTATTTATCTCAGAGGCTCATAGATATCTATATTATTGTTCCTACTACTACTAATATTTATCTGCTTCAAGTTCCAAACTTCTTATATTTAATCTATAACTAGAACGTCTCCCGTCTAAATCTCTAGAACTAGGGAAGAAGTTATACTAGATTTCTCTATTATACTTTCAATAATCTACTCTATTACAAGACTTATTCAAACTCTAACTATTCCATATTAGAATATTAAAAACTAATCTAATTATCTGAATATCTTCTATTCGAGGCACTTTATTAAGAGGAGCCTATATTGAAGTAGAAGATAATATGTAAATAGATGCATTATAACTTGAAAATAAGAAGAGTAATAAAATTTATCTAGTGGATAAGAGTACTCTATAAGATACTAGAAGGAGAGTACGAAAATTATCAATAGAATGCTATTGATCGAGATCTTAGATGGTGCTACTTTGTATATGAGGTGAGTTGGAGATATGATCATGGGTTAATTTTTAGAAGATATCACTTATAACACCAGCTACTCGTCTTTTGTGCGGGGTTCATTATCATCTGGGAAGGGGGCTGTAGTTTTCCTTTTGGGGAGGGTTTGGTAGGATAGAAGAGAGAGAGAGAGAGAGTATGATATGAAGTAATAGAGTAAAATAAAAAGTGAAGGGGAGAGAGTTAGGGGAATATAATATTAAATAGAGAATAGAAAATAAGGAATACGAAGCAGAAAGTAGAAAATAAAGAATGTGAGATAGGGAATAAAAGATGGAGAATAAGAGATGGAGAATAAAAAGTGGAAAATAGAAAATAGAGAGTAGAGAGTAGAGAGTAGAGAGTAGAGAGTAGAGAGTAGAGAGTATATAAGGCAATAAATACTACTACTTCCACTCCTTTATTAGCTCATTTTGTCTAGACTTGAATCGAAAGAGTAGTAGATATTTCAATCCATCAAAAATGCAGTGCCACGAAGTAATGGAAATAGAGGGGAATCTATTAAGGGGAAGTCCGGAGAGGAAGTGAGATAAGAAGATAGTTCGGAGTTAGGGGTCTAGGAAGTGGATTTAGGGTTCATGATAGTGGTATGGATGGGGTAAAAAAGTAAAAAAGGGGAATGGATGAAAGTGGCGATGGTGAGGTGTAATATGTACGGGATGCAATACTGATCGTACTAGTGGTAGGAATGAGATGGGCTGTAGAGATACGGCTATAGTTTAACTCGCTGCATACTCACAATATCATAAACGCGATGAAAAAACTCTCGGTGCAGTAAAAAAAGGCTGCGAATTTATATACATGAAGCATTATAAGCTTCAAAAAACTATTTACAAGAAGCATCACAAGCTCCAAAGAAAACTATATACATCTAAAAACATCATCAGAAATTAACTACCACCATCACTCGCCCTCAATCACCAAAAGTGTATTGCACATCGCTAACCTAAGAAAGGTAGCTAGTATCAACCCACGATTTGTAGTCGCTACCCAAAACACCAGAGATAGTGTAAGGAGTAGAGTACGAGTGGGAGAAGCTTGCACGGGTACCTGAAGCACCGGCACCAGTGTTGGCATGTTCCTCAAAGAGAATATTTTGAGTATTTGGCGAGCTGGTAGACCAAACAGACCATCCGGCACTTGCAATAACGTTGGTCATTGAAGTTTCTTGGATAGCGACACGAGCATATTGACTCCATGGACGACCAAGGTAAACGGTGCCGGCACCGGCGGTTGAGGATGAACTAGTAGTGACGGTACATTTGTTGATGACATAGAGAGATGGGTCAGAGGTAGATGGACGACCATTGGCGGTAATACATCCACCACCAGCAGAAGCAGCAATAGTAGAACCGTCGAACCAAGCAACAGAGTGTTGACCAAAGATCCAGTCTACGGCTCCCTCAATGTAGCATTTGGCGTAAACTTGATTACCGATTTGAGTCAGGAGAGTATCTTGGTATCCGTAAAGTCCAACACCGTAGTAACCTTGATCGGTGTTGTAGGCAGCCAAGGCAATGGCTTGAGAACCCTTTCCATAGGTGTTCTTAATGTTGACGTTGTAGAAAGCAGTGTTTGCCGACAAGTTGATGACGGTTCCAGTTTCTTCATCATTAGCGGCACCGCTCAAGAGAGAAGAACTGTGCTGGATGTTGACGACGTTGCTTCCATAGGAGCTAGTATCCTTGGTGTATCCATATACGGTGAGTTTTCCCTTTAAAGCGGGTATGGTCACTTGTTCCGCATAAGTTCCAGAGTAGAGGAAGATGCTTTGGGCTGAAGTGGTGGTGGTGCTGAGAGCATTAACAGCTTTTTGGAACTATAACGGTTTAGTTAGTATGGTTTAATGGATCATGGTCGAGTTTATTTTCGGCAACGTACAGTAGCATAGGTTCCTCCTTTACCAGCCGTAATGGCACCGGAAGGGGGGCTAGTGCGAGCTGCGGCCAGCACAGCGGCGACGAAAGTACTGAGGGTAAGAAGAACACGCATTGTAGCAACGACACGGGCTTGAATGGACGAATGAATGAAATGATGGAAGTCTGCGGAAACAAGTGTCAAAGGCCGATGTGGACTATTTAACCAGTGGACACTGGACATCCCATGCTGCATGCGAAAACTCCTGAGAGAGCTTAGGTAAATCTCCAATATGGAATTCTCCGAACTGGACGCCTAGCCAAGAGCAATATCGAGAATCCTCCGATAGAAGATTTGAATGCCACTCCGAAAATCACTCGAGTTATGTCTCGGTCCCTCGGTGTGAAGATGTCAGGACCTACCAACCCCACTCCCGGACACATGTGTTGGGGTTCTTAATGGGGCCGTAATAACCGTCTATACAAGGCATCTTGCAAAGTATACATTGGTGATTCTTCGGGCTGAAGCCCATTTTAGATTGATTAGATTCCGTTTATCAAAATTCTGGGTCCCCAAGTAAAACATAACCATTGACAATCGTCAATCCCTTGTCACATCTAAACAACCCGTCAAATTATTCTGGAATCCTTTGAACGAAACCATAGACTAGCTATCTCTGATGAGTAAAGCATGACGAGGCGTTTGATTGGTCAAAGTAGCCATCGGCAGCTAGTGGAAATACCCATTTTCGTCGTAGAAGGGAGTTTCAGGTATTGATATTGCTCAAAAGTGGATGCAGAAAAGGCAACTGTAAAGTGCATCCAGGGTCTTTGACGACACATATGTATTTTACATAGGAAGTACAGCAAAAGAGATGACTAGGTATTTTACACTTTTTTCTTTTTTTAGAAAAAGACCTTCAGTCACTCAACTAAAATTCCCTTCTGATATTGGTCGTCTGATCAACGAAATAATAAGCAATTCTTCACAACATCCATAGTTGCGAGTATTTTCAAGGTAATTCCTTGTGTTAATTGTGATTAAGTTAAGGCACGGGACGGGTGTTTCGACGCATCTGGACTTTGATAGATGGAAAATAGATGGATGACCTGGAATGGAATATTAGGTTCGCTGATAGAAAACTCCTTGTTCTTCAAATTGAGACATCATCAAACTACCAACAAGAAATTTCAATACACGTAGATTGTGGAAATTGATGAACCGAGATTCTCAAAAGGTTCTAGTTCCTCCATATCTTCTAGAAACCATCCACTGTTGAGCCACTCTTGTGAGCCACTTTTTCACCGACAACTTGGGTTTCTGGGTAGGAAAATCACGCGAGTTAGTTGCTCAACTTGTCATGAATCATGACATTCTATGCCGTGGTGGAGTACGAGAACATACGTACGTCTTGTATGGAGTATTGACCATGGGGGTTTTAATTTATTATATGGGTCGTTTGTAAGATCTTACTCATGCCGTCCGCAAGAAACCCGTGCGGCCAAAAAGTATAGCACTCCCGTCTAATCAGGATTAGATGATTGTTGGAAAATGTTTCGAGCGTTTTAAATTAAGGGAATAGAAGCCTCAAGGCCAGATTAGATGTAGATTGTAGTGGTAGATTGTCTCGAAGTGATACAACCAAAACTCGATTGTAATAAAGTGAAATAAAGTGTAATTATAAAGAACGTGTCTATTTCATTGGTCAAATTAAAGATTCTAGACATGGACAATTTGACATACTAGGACTGCGACAACGACTTTCCAATTTCTGGTACAAAACTCTATGCACATGCCATGAGATTGTAAATTACAACGTGGGCTCTTTAGCGTCGGAGGTTTCATGCTTTCTGGGAGCACGTACTGTAACAGCTTACAAGTAGCAAGTTGGCAATGCTTAATAAATGCTTATTTAATGCTAATAGGGGTATCATGGGTATATCGGGGGTATCATGGAGCAGTCTAATGGATTTAAAATTGCTTTGGAGGCGGTAAATGAACAAATACAGGACCTAGGCACCGACTTATCTTGGCACAGAAGGGAGCTTCCTTCCGTCTGTCGGTAGTTGTAGGGGACGTCTTGGTACTGTCCTGCGTCACGCGTATAGATGTAAGCAGAATTAAGGTTGTCATTGAATACCATGTATGTATGGACGGACTACGGAGTACTCATACACACTTTTAACTTTACACAAATGATTGCCAGTGACATCTTATCGAATATCATATACTTTACTTTAGCTTCGGAATATTGTCATCTCCACACTTCGGAGCATTCATATCACAATCGAATATTTCCCGTATCGTATGCGTACAGCACTGCTGAAGGTTCACCGAGCCGTAATTGTTTCCCGTATGTTCCTATTTGCCTATACTACAACATGTAGCAATAAGTTCTCATAGTTCTTATTACAGAGTACAGACTGTTCTTCCACCAATTGCACTTAATCTTTAATGAAGTGATAGTGATGAATGAAAAATGTGGCCAATCTCCCAGCAGAAAGAGTCAATTTCCCGTCATGACAATACCATAATCCATGAATATCTTCAGAATCATTCACGTTCCTTGCACGGATTATCGACCCGTAGGTTATGTAGCGGTTATTAATAGCGATAATGCGAAGTGTCTTCACCAGTTGACGTTTCAAATGCAGAGAATAATCCGTCCTCCACCGCTACACAATTTCAGGGGTTATGATCCAATAACCACACCAATCATAATCTTCTACTTCGAAAGTTCCATCGCATTTCTAGTACATCCGCTTGTTGGTACTCCATAGATAATCTTATCAACCCAAAACACCTAAAGAACTTCACCCCCATGTATTGGTGACTAAATTCAGGGATTTTGTTCTTTAACCTATTTTATGGAATACCGCGGTACGATACTCCGAAATTACTTCGGTATAACATTTAACGCACTAGGCGAGCTTGCCAAAATTGCCTGCTGTGTTTGTGGTAAGTATCCTTTTGCTTCGTTTCATCCTCTAATCAGCCTTCCCCCTTTGACATATGTGATCACAAAAGATTTGGTGACATTAGGGTGTGATGAATCATGATATGCTAGGTAGTGTGATTGCTTTCTCCTGGCTAAAGTTTATGATATTGATTCAAGGATTGCTATATTCAAAATGCGAACCGTGATTCTAGAAATAAAGCATTAACATGATCAATATTTTGGCTCACCGCGGGTTAAGTTGTTCGGGTTCACCGCTGTCGACATATGTGGGGACAAAAGCAGACGGTGCGAGGGTCAGTTTCCCCTTCCAAAGTTTATGCGATTGATTCAAGGGTCGCTATGGTCGAAATGAGAACCATGGTTCTAGAATTGTAACTTCAACATAGCATCAATTCTTTGGCTAATTGCTGGTTAGGTTGCACGGGTTTACCGTTGTCGACTTGTGGAGAGCTGACGGTGCGATTCAACGGTGTCCCACTTTAAATCTTCCCCAAATTTCAATCTTGTCTTGACATATATAAGAAGCTTCCAATACCTTCTTTTCTTTCCTCATCTCATCATCACTTACATTCTTTTCCATACTGTCTAGTACATTCACTCTTTACATTCCTTAAAAAACCAACTCTACTAGCCAATATGGTTCACATTCTTTCCTCGGCCTTGAGCCTCCTTGCGCTGGGCGCAGCTGTGTCTGCCGCCCCAGCACCAGCACCAACTGCTGCACCAAACGTTGCCGATGCTCTTGCAGCAGTCGAGAAGAGGGCCGGTTCCTGCACCTTCTCCGGATCCAGCGGTGCTGCTGCTGCCATCAAGTCCAAGGCTTCCTGCGCCACCATCGTCATCAGCGCCGTCGCTGTTCCATCCGGAACCACTCTTGACTTGACCGGCCTCAAATCTGGCACCCACGTCGTCTTCGAGGGTACCACCACCTTCGGTTACGAAGAATGGTCCGGCCCTCTCGTCTCCGTCTCCGGAACTGACATCACTGTTACCGGTGCCTCCGGAAGCGTTCTCGATGGTAACGGAGCCAAATACTGGGATGGCAAGGGTACCAACGGTGGAAAGACCAAGCCAAAGTTCTTCTACGCTCACTCCTTGAAGGGCAAGTCCTCCATCAACAACGTCAAGATCTTGAACTCCCCAGTCCAAGTTTTCTCCATCAACTCTGCCTCTGGTCTTACTCTCTCCGGCATCACTATCGACAACTCTGCAGGTAACTCCCTCGGACACAACACTGATGCTTTCGATGTTGGATCTTCCACTGATATCACCATCTCCGGCGCCAACGTTCAAAACCAAGATGACTGTCTCGCTATCAACTCCGGTACCAGCATCACCTTCACCGGTGGAACTTGTTCCGGTGGTCACGGTCTCTCCATCGGATCCGTCGGTGGACGTTCCGACAACGTTGTCTCTGACGTTATCATTGAATCCTCCACTGTCAAGAACTCAGCCAACGGTGTCCGCATCAAGACTGTTTCCGGTGCCACTGGATCCGTCTCCGGCATTACCTACAAGGACATCACCCTCTCCGGTATTACCTCATACGGTGTTGTCATCGAGCAAGATTACGAGAACGGTTCCCCAACTGGAAAGCCAACCTCCGGTGTTCCCATCACTGGTGTCACTCTCTCCAACGTTCACGGTACCGTCTCTTCCTCCGCTACCAACGTTTACGTTCTCTGCGCCAAGTGCTCTGGCTGGACTTGGGATGTTAACGTTACTGGTGGTAAGACCTCCTCCAAGTGCGCTGGTCTCCCATCTGGTGTCAAGTGTTAAATACTTTAACACGGCTACTTTCAAGCACTGGATTCCACTAGGAAATCAATTGTAGAGGGGGAATGGGGAGAAAGGGGTTCGAGCCGGCTGCACCCAGTTGTCAATTCTTTGTACATATAACTTCTCTTGTCACACATAGACTGTTTAAACACTTGTAATCGAATTGATTTGATTACCACCAAACCTTTGTCTCTCATAATGATTCTTCGTGACTTTACTGTGTGTCCATTTCCCAGCTTCCAGTTCCTGTCTTTAACCATTATCTTTACCAGGACAGACAGTAATTCATCATCGAACTTTCCATGATTTGCATACATAGCTCCTGTGGCCCAGATGCCTAATTCAGTATTTTTGTCTGTTTATCTTTCACTTCTCACCTCAAACGTTGACTCATGGCTATTTATTCTCTCTTATTCCCAAAGCTCGGATTTCACTGACAGTCTGTTGATGTAAAAGTTCTTCACTCCATGTATGGAATCCAAAAATTTTGCTTATAGTCTTTCTGACTTTACCTTTGATTTGCATTTATTGGTGTTTGGCTCAAAGAAGGTATGACAAAGCCGAGTATGTTGTTGAGGTGCATATAATTTTGTTGCATCTTCACCGTCTGTCTCTTTGCATCACCGTAATGCGTAATTTCTTTTACATCACCATGCATCCGGGACCAAATTTTGAGGCGGCAAATTCCACGTTTTTGACTAGGGAAGCTCCTCATCAAAATTTAAGTGGGACCATCAACAATTAAACGGCGACGACGGCTCTCAGGAAAGCTTACTCTAATTGGACAATTGCGATGAAGATTTAGTTTGAAAGAAAGGATGGAGTCTAAGGATAAGAATTGAGCTGTTAACACCTTACAAAGCAGATAATATTTGGCTACACGCCCAAGGGCACGCATTCGGTTGTCCCCTCATTTTGGATTCTGAGAAGACTTTCAGAGGAAGAACAAAGTGATTCAGTACAAGTTTGGCGTTCAGATGTTAGCTGTGTGAGAGTGAAAAGAGAAAAAGATCTCCACCCACGCGCATTGTGGTAAAAGGAATCGACAAAGCGCAATTATGTTCCGTACAATGATATCAGGGTCAAGATTTGGGGGAATGCGCCAATCTATGACAGCGTCTAGAACTATGATTCGAATCTCGACTCCTACAAGATCAACCATTTTACAAAATCTCCCACACAAACCAATAACAACATCTGCTACTTTTGCGAATTCTCTCCGCACAAAATCTCGTCCTCGAACCACAAACTTTACATTTTCCTCGAATCCTCGACCTTCCTCGGAAACATTATTTCAACGGCTTCGCACAAGGACAAACAGATATTTTCACAATTCAAGGCCGAGGAGGGATGGAGGGGCAAAGGCAGAAAGTCTAGGGGACGAAACATCATTATCTGGGAGAATGAAGAAATTGAGTAGGGAATACGGGTGGAGCGTGGTAGGAGTTTATATATTCTTGTCCGCCGCAGATTTTCCCTTTTGCTATCTATTGGTTCGGACTCTGGGAACAGATAGAATTGGTAAGTTAAATGTTTTCTTCGAGTCTGGCTTGAGAGGATCTCCTTTAAGATTTGCCTATTGGTGGAAGTTCATTATAGACTTCCTGACTGCAATCTTTGACTTATGATATTCCAAAAGTCGTCTCAAGTTATGAGTTAACAGCATTCAAGGTGAATGGGAGCACATTATTACCTCAAACATCAAGAAAATGATACCCGAATCTATCAAAAATGCCTGGCACGAATGGCGTACCGCCATGAAAAAAGCCGAACATGATATAACCGGCTCAGACAAAATCAACGACGGCGTAGAAATGGCTGGATGGGGCGTAGAGGAAGCCGAAGAGAGAAATAAAAAAGATGCCAGTCTTGGTACACAACTCGCTCTGGCATATGCTATTCATAAATCCTTCATTTTTATTCGAGTGCCATTAACAGCAGCCATCACTCCAAAGGTTGTGAGGACTTTAAGGGGATGGGGTTGGGATATAGGGAAGCGAACTTCGAAGGAGGAGAAGAAAATAAGGGCTGCTCATCATGCTGCTAAACCGGCAAAGCCTGTTGCATCGAGGGTGAAGAAGGTCTTTCAGAGTAAAAAGAAGTCTTGATTGTGGGACATTGTTTTGGGCGGGAGGGGTGTATATACACAAGGATGGTACATAAAAGCTTGAGTGCACTGAATTATGAACAGAAAAAGATATTTAGGGAAGGAAAAGGAATGGGAGGAAGGATGTTACGATTAGCACGGCATGGCATGGTGAAAAGCACTGAATGGAGTCTTGTTTTATATTACAAGCTACACAGCACGCATAGCAACTTTTGGGATTCGAGGGAGTTATACCAAATAGAAGACTCTTCTCATGTTTTATTTACTACGATATGAAAATGTTTTGATTGACGGAAATTCATTTGAAGATTTGCTGTCACAGTTTGAAAGTTCGAAAGTTCCAGCTATGACATGAGGAAATGTGTCAACAGTTCACTAATAAAACGCTCAGGCTCACTCATATTGGAAGTCCCCTGACTCCCCGGATTCGGAGAAAAAATAGCATCTACATTATGCGATTTTATGCATTTTATGCTATAGTATGGAATTTATGAAATGAACTGTTGGGATCTTCTCCATCTTTAACAATCAATGACCGCCATTTCTCATTCCACTACAAGTAAAGAAATCACCAATTCCCAATTATTGAAGCAAACAAGCATTCACTCCGCATTTTACCAAGCAACCCTTTCCTACAAAGCACATTTGGCATTTGTGATAAAAATTGGTGGTCCAATCGGACAATAACGGAAAAATTCTCCACGCTGGCTTTCAAACGGGTGGTTTACCCCGCCATTCCTCACATCGTGGCTCCTCAAGCTAGATTGTCTGCTATTGCACGACAAATCAATCCTACTTCTTTGGATACATCCACTCAATTATCTACAACAACAACAGCAACAAGAAACTTTACCAATTCTACGAAACATTCGAAATTTCAGGAAAATCATTTCAAAATGTCAAATCAACCTGCTCATCCTACTTTGTTCATCCCAGGCCCAATCGAATTCGATGATGCCGTTTTACAGTCCATGAGCCATTATAGGTGTGTACTTGCTATTTTTGATTTTGTACGAAGGGATAGCTTGAGATGGGACAGTTTACTGATATTTATCTTTAAACAGTGAGAGTCATGTCGGCGCACCATTTGTAGCAGTATTTGGAGAAACACTCCAAATGCTTCGCAAGCTGTTCCAATCCACTGACCCCTCATCTCAACCCCTCGTTGTCTCTGGTTCCGGTACACTTGGCTGGGATCTTGTCGCAGCCAATCTCGCGGAGCCTGGTGATGAGGTCTTGGTTCTTCATACGGGCTATTTTGCCGATTCGTTCGCGGATTGTTTTGAAACTTATGGGGTTAAACCTACGCAATTGAAGGCGAAGATTGGTGAAAGACCTCAATTGGATGAGATTGAGAAGGCGTTGAAGGAGAAAAAGTATAAATTGATTACGGTTACACATGTGGATACTTCAACGGGGGTACTGAGTGAGTTGCAGAAATTGAGTGAGCTCGTTCATCGCGTTTCTCCAGAGACTTTGGTTATCGTGGATGGTGTTTGTAGTGTGGGATGTGAGGAGATTGAGTTTGATAAGTGGGGGTTGGATGCTGTTATTACCGCTAGTCAAAAGGCAATTGGTTGTCCAGCTGGTCTTTCAATTTCCTACTATAGTGGTAAGGCGATTGAGAGTTTTAAGGCTAGGAAGACTCCTCCTGGATCGTATTTTGCTTCGTTTAAGAATTGGTTGCCGAGTAAGTTTATCTTCTTTAAGTCCTTAATCTTTGGATATGGAAAAAGCTAATATAAAAATAGTAATGCAGAACTACGAGGCCAAAAAGCCTTCCTACTTTGCCACTCCCTCTCCTCAACTTATCCACGCCTTGCACACTTCCCTCACTCAAATTCTCTCTATTCCCCTCTCAGAGCGTTTCGCCAAGCACAAAGCTGTCTCTCAAAAGATCAAACAAGCAGTAGCGGATCTAGGTCTCAAGCAATTGGCATCTAATCCTGCAGATCAAGCAAGTGGTATGACAGCTATTTATCTTCCGGAAAATGTCAAGGCGGCGGAGTTATTACCGAGTTTGGGGAAGAAGGGAGTTATTTTTGCCGGAGGACTGCACAAGGAAATTGCGGCGAAGTATATTAGGGTGGGTCATATGGGGGTTAGTGTTATGGATGAGGGGAGGGAAGATATAGAAAAGGCGATTGAGGCTTTGGGAGTGGGGTTGAAGGAGGCTGGGTATCAAAAGGCTTAGGGTTGGGGTTCGAGATTTGTAGATGGGAGGAGGGAAGGGGGTATAGACATAAAATGAATTGAGGTTGGTGTGATGGATTCTAGGTAGAATGGTTGGTGTGGCTAGCTATATAAAAAACGGGGGAAAAAGGAAATTTTGGAATGCATATACTCTGAATAAGATAAATCTTATAAAGAAATCTTAAATTTTGACTTTGTTGTAAGGTTGATGAGTGCGTGTAAATCCTCTCTATTCTCCAAGTGAAGATCAAAGGATATATAAAGTAATATTAGTAAACTAATCGAATATATATTGTATTATATCTTTTGAAATACGAAATACTACCAAGTAAATCTTACTTCCTCTACACGTTTTGGAAATCGGAGGGGAAAAAGATGAAAATATTGAAACTCTCTTGTTATCCACTATAGTAGTACGTATATGATTAACTTAACCTTACCTAGGTACTTAGTTTTTATTTAGAGATACTAACTAGCAAAGTCTAGAGGTAACCAGGAAGATTTTATAGGTAGATAGATACCTCATCTTATCTCATCTTATTAGGATTTTCTTTTTGCTGGGTTGGTGGGTGATGGGAATGGGAACGAGGATGGGAATGAGAATGGTAGGTTATTGGTATTTTATGTTTTAGAGGGATTTGGGGTTTTGAGGTTTTGAGGGTTATGTTTAGCACTGCGGTGAAGGTATTATTCTTGTAGGTAGGTGTAAGGAGGGCTATCTTCTTATTGATGCTACAGTTCTTGATTATATAGTAGGCCCATAATCATTATACTTGCCATATTAGGCCTAACACAATCTCTCTTTTCTTTAATAATATCAACCAAAAAACCAGCAAATAGAAAGCTACTTCTAATCCCTTTTAATCTGTAAACTCTAGAACTATTTCAGCCTTGAATTCTGAAGCTAACAGTCCCTCAAAATATAGAAACTAATGTATTATATAGCCTTACCAGGTCTTCGATTTGTCGATATCGATCTCCTCCGAAATTATATGTACCAAAACTAGTTATCGGCTATAAAAAAGTCTAATATATTATAGCCTCACCAGATCTTCGGTTTATCAGAAAAACGATCAACCTCCTCGGAAACTAATGTATTATAGCCTCACTAAATTTAAATATACCTTAATCAAGAACTTAAAGTTATGAAATATATATACCAAAATAAACCATACAGTCTCATAATTGTAGTTGAGTTTCTGTAAAAATAACAAATCTAAAAAATAGGAGATATCGAATTGTGAAGGTGGAGCTTAAAATATATCTTTGATCGAGTATATCTTCAATTATAATACTGACAGGCCGAATGTGAGTCATATAACATAAAATTCGAATATCTTAAAGTCAGGAACCCCCTCAGGAACCTGTATAGATCATCATAAAGGTATTATTCTTGTAAATATGAAGAGGACTATCTTATTATTGGTGGTACAATTCATAATTATATAGTAGGCCCATAATCATCGTACTTGCCATATTAGGCCTAACAGCGGGGCGGGACGGAGCGGAGGGAGTGGCGAGGGGAGCTAGGAGGGATTGGAAGAGAGCTAGGGGGATGAGGGGAACTAGAGGCTAGCGCTTGCTTCGCTTAGTTGGAGTGAGTTTATTTAAGTAGCGTATTTGGTGTGTTTAGTTAGTTTGGGACTTAGTGATTTAGTGGCCCGGTAGTTGAGTGGTTAGCTTGTGGGAAGGTACGCTATATTTATATGAAGATGAAGGATGGAGATTTTATGGGGAGATAGGAAACGGGAAATGAGTTTTTTTTAAAAAAAAAGAAGGGGGGAGGGGCGGAAGGGAAGAATAAGGTTTGAGGTTTGAGGTTTGAAGGAGTTATAAAGGGCTTAGAATTGAGGATTTGGATTTGGATCTGGATGGATATCAGGACGAGGGTTGAAGATTTGAAAATTTGAAGATTAAGTAGTTTTAATTTTCGCTAAGGGGTTGGGGCTTGGCGTATACGTATAAGTTATACAAGTTGAAGTCAATCAATGGGATAGGAGATTGAAAATTGAACATTAAGTTGCGTATTATATAGTAGGGAGCGAAAAGGTTAAGATATCATGTCCTTGCACAGACGAGGCCGAATGCATATGACTCTGAGTGTTGGTTAAGATGTATATGGATGATTTGAGATAGGATAAGGATTTAGACATGTATTTATATTTAAAACCTTGATTTGATCTCTAAATGAACAGCGGACCGGAGCGGATATAAAAGGGGGGGAAGATTCTGGAGAGGAATGGGTGGAGTCGATTAGGTAGGTAGGTGGTGATGTGAGATGTAGGTATTATCTATATATGTTTGATCAATTCACTCTCTAGCTTGATATATTAGGTAATTGATTGTTTGCAAGGTACCTTGCTAATCGTTATATATTATATGAGGCTTTATTCCTAGAAGTAGAAAATATTATTGTTATTTGCGATCGAATTCATCAGCAGGTAGCATATATATATATATCGTATGTAGTCCGTCGCGTTTTGTAGATAGTGGTTGATGGATGGGAGTTTTGTGGAGAAATTCATTAGATATTTATATCCATCTACTTTTTGGACTAATATATATATATATATATATTTCTTGTTCCAGATTCAAATGTAGCAAAGCAAAGGAATCTTGGTTGTAGGTCTATGGTGAGTATTGAATTGTGGCAGATACTTTGCATGCCTCCAATTGCAACTCAATTTGTTCAATGCGATGATATTGTAGAAGTTTGGAGTTGGAGAATAAGGGTTTTATATGTATATACGATTCAGTTAATTCTGAGAAAATTTATACTTACTAATTATGGTAGATGAACCTATCTAGGGTTTTTGCAGTGTCTTGATCTTTTAAACACAGCTTTCTTGGGATTGAGCACCATTTCATTTACTCTCTTCCTACACTCTAACCCCGTCACTTTATTTTTGAGGAAGTAGTTATAGGGGGTCAGAGATAATTCAATTGTCTCTGAAATGTTGGCGCCCTTCTGAAATAGGCTTTCGTGTATGAATGTCGAATAGTTGATGGGAGAAAAGAGAATGAAGATGAGTGCAAGGGGAATCTCGGTAGGAACTTATTTTTTTCTGCAAAAGGTCCTCTAACGTCTCCTCGTTTTTACGTCGCTGAAGTCAAAGTTACTTTTCATTTGAAGTTAATGGTTGGGAGTATATGTATGTCCTCCGGATATGTCGTTTGCGTCCCTTCAGTGCATTTGTTGTCATCATTTTAGAGAATAGATTGTTCCAGCCTTGTGAGATTTCCCTCCAATGTCAGAGAGACTTCATGATTATCCTAATGGATGTATTTTTTGTATTTGATATTTGCCTTTGCGTTGACATGGCGTTCAAAACCTCATACAACCTCTGTTCGTGGCAACCTCGAATATCTCGTTGCATCTCATACTGAATGTGATTATGGCAACAATAGATTTTAAGCTGCTGTCTTGGTTTGGGCCTTTTCACAGCCAATTTGCATTGTCTCCACTTCTCATCCTTTTCCACCTGCACGAACTTGCATTGATTTCCAAATGGCGTTCCTCTTGAGGCCAACTCTCAATGCAATGTTACTGCCACTTGTCCCTAGTATTCGACAAACAGAGTATTCACCCCCAGCACCGCCACATAGAGCCTGGAGTAACTAGGGAAAAAGCTCTTAGTCTCGTGCGAGAATAATATTCTCCTCGAACGCTAATTGCACGATAAACTTCATACATCAGTGATACAAACACGGAAATCATTGGTTCGGAACTTTAAATACAACGCGGAAGATTGTAGTGAAGTCTCAGCTCGCAACAAGATCCTGCATTCAATAACTTACTAGGCAGGAATATGATATATCGGAATAAGAATGCGTGAATGGATTTGGATGTGAGATTAGAAACCCTTCGGAATATCTAATAATACCTAGACGTCATATTTACTTTATGAAACTTGGTTGTAGGATTATGTTTAATCACTTGATTTGATTTCATGACACCATAACCTTATGAATAGATATGAATGAAGTATATAAAGTATTTGAAATATATGAAGTATGTAAATTATGTGAACCATGTGATGTAAATGTATGAAATCTCCCATTCATCATCCGCGACAGAGAATAGATGGGCATGTTGATATGAAATATTTGAGGTACAGCACCAGCAAAGGGAATGGAGGGGAATACTGAGGACACAAGTATAGTTATTTCATTCATCGACGACATGGAGAGTATAGGGGCATATGGAGTATATGCAGTTTTCTCATCCATGACTCTACCATGTCCTATAGGTGTTTGTCAAGTAGGTATATCCACAGTGGAGCGACTACAACTTGGTAAGGAAAAGAAAAGTGGTAAACAAATATTGGTTGAGGTTCAGAATTTGATTCATGACTCTATGGAATACACGGGTACAGATCAAAAGTGGCTAAGTGAATCCGGACAAAATTCTAGGTGTAATCACATGACCCTCCGATTTACCGATCGGTGTTGAAGTCTCCGAGAGAATCCCTCCTCTTAGTCTTAGTGGGGCACAAAGCACTTTGAACATGCGGCTGGGTCCGACAATCTTCAACTTGACATTTTCAAACAACTTCAAATCATACCATCAAGCTCTTCTATAAACTTTATTGTAACAGCGCAAGCTGCACGAAAGGATATCGAAAGCCTATCACTTATCTATTGAAAGCAGGATAGGGTATTATTCCTAAATCAAGCTGCAAAGATGGCTGTCACCATTGAAGAGCTTGACGCGACTGTCAAGACCTTCTATGAAGGTCGCGGTGAGGCTGTGAGTATATACTATCTATCCAAAGGATCTATTTATCTTGGAGCTCCTTTACTGACGCGTTTGTTTTATAGCAAAAAGCCGCACAGGCTGCAATGAATCAGGTACGACTTCTTTATGCGCCGAAAATCTTCTCCCATTCAATATCGCCATCGATACTGATATGAAGTATAGTTCAAGGAGGATCCGGATGCGTGGTTACTAGTAGATAAGATATTACAAGAGTCTACATATCCGCAAGCCAAATGTCGGTCAACGTCCTCCATTACTCTACATACTTTTCGCTGACAAATTATAAGATTTGGGTTTGCAAGTGCTAGATCATGTTATCATGACAAGGTGGAAGGTTCTGCCTAGAGAGCAATGTCAAGGTACATATAAGATGTGTTCATCCCCTCTGAAGGATGTAATACTGATTTGTTTCAGGTATCCGAAATTTTGTCGTTGGTTTCATTATACAATGTTCCGGGTCAGAGGAATCTCTCAGGTCCCAGAGAGTCCTGTTAAACAAATTGAACCTTGTCCTCGTTTCTATCTTAAAGCAAGAATGGCCTCATAACTGGCCTACTTTTATCAACGAGATCATATCCTCCTGCCATACCAGTTTGTCGATATGCGAGAATAACATGTCGATTTTGAGATTATTATCGGAGGAGGTCTTTGACTATTCGGCGGACCAAATGACCTCTGCGAAGACGAAGAACTTGAAGACGACTATGTGTGCAGAATTTTCATCTATCTTCCAACTTTGCAATGAAGTCCTGAATAGCGCCACCCAAGCAAGTTTGATCAAGGCTACTCTCGAGACACTTCTTCGATTCTTCAACTGGATTCCTCTCGGCTATATTTTCGAGACCACCGTTATCGATACTCTCAGGGAAAGATTTTTGGAGATGCCCGAATTCAGAAATGTCACATTGAAGTGTTTGACAGAGATTGGTGGACTCCAGACTGGCACCGGGAACAACTATGACGAGAAATTGGTTCAAATGTTTACCGAAGTTTTGACCACAATTTCCAAGATCATCCCCTTAACTCTCGACCTCAAGAGCACATATAGCTCAAGTAATTCCAAGGACCAAGAATTCATCCAGAACCTGGCCCTTTTCTTGTGCAACTTCTTTTCCTCCCACTTGACCGTAAGCGTACTCTCTCCCTTCCCTTTCTAGATGAACTCTAACTTTGTCAATAGCTCATAGAGAATTTACCCAACCGCGATTTCCTCACCCATGGTCATTTTTACCTTATTCGAATTTCCCAAATCGAAGACCGAGAGATCTTCAAGATTTGTTTAGAATACTGGACTAGACTTGTTCAAGAGTTGTACGATGAACAACAATCACTACCAATTGGAGACGTTAACCCACTCGTTGGAATGGGTGTAGGCGGCATTTCAAATCCTGGCGCGCCAAACCCAAGTTTACTCGCGAACTACCCTCTCCGGAAACACAAGTACAATGAAGTGCTTTCAAACTTGCGAGTCGTCATGATTGAGAAAATGGTCAGACCCGAGGAGGTATTGATTGTTGAGAACGATGAGGGTGAGATTGTTCGTGAGTTCGTCAAGGAGAGCGACACAATTCAACTATACAAGACAACCAGAGAGTGCTTGGTTTACCTCACCCATCTGGATGTAGTCGACACCGAAAACATCATGACCGAGAAGTTATCTCGACAAGTTGATGGTTCCGAATGGTCTTGGGCAAATTGTAATACATTGTGCTGGGCTATTGGATCCATCTCCCTTGCCATGAACGAAGAGACTGAGAAACGTTTCTTGGTTACCGTCATCAAGGATTTACTCGGCTTAACTGAAATGAAACGAGGAAAGGACAACAAAGCCGTGGTTGCCAGTAACATCATGTATATCGTTGGTCAATATCCACGATTTCTGAAGGCTCACTGGAAATTCCTGAAGACGGTCGTTAACAAGTTATTTGAGTTCATGCACGAATCCCACGAAGGTGTTCAAGACATGGCTTGTGACACGTTCATCAAGATCGCTAGACAGTGCAAGCGTCACTTTGTTGCTTTACAACCTGGTGAATCGGAACCATTCATTGAGGAAATTGTAAGAACCATGCGCAAGATCACTTGTGATCTATCCCCACAGCAAGTACACACTTTCTACGAGGCATGCGGTTATATGATCGCAGCTCAACCACAGAAGAATTCCCAAGAACGACTAATTGGCGAATTGATGTCATATCCGAACGCCGCTTGGGATACCATTATTGCTCAAGCAAATACTAATCCTCAAATTCTTCAAGATGCTGATACCATCAAGGTCATCGGTAATGTAATGAAAACTAACGTTTCTGCTTGCTCCTCGATTGGAAGCTACTTTTATCCTCAAATTGGGCGCATTTACCTTGATATGTTGTCTATGTACAAGGCAACAAGCACAATGATTTCTGAAGCAGTTGCAAATGAGGGTAAGTAGTTCCCTCATGCCTTCTATATACCGTGGTACTAATTTGTAACAGGCGAAATTGCCACCAAAATGCCTAGGGTGCGAGGTTTGAGAACTATCAAGAAGGAAATTCTCAAGCTCATTGAAACATTTGTTGAGAAGTCTGATGACCTTGAGATGGTACGAAATAATATCGTTCCAGCTCTTCTCGAAGCAGTCCTTGTCGACTACAACCGCAATGTGCCAGGTGCCCGTGATGCCGAAGTTCTTAAGGTCATGTCTGTTATTATAACCAAGCTTTCTGTACGTTGGACCCCATATCGCTCGAAATATTCAGTGGTGCATACCCTTTCTTTCTTTAATCTCCTTGTTCTGGAGATATATCCAGCATTTACTAACATCCAACACAGGGCCTCATGGAAGACCAAGTGCCAAACATCATGTCAAATGTTTTTGAATGCACTTTGGAAATGATCAACAAGGATTTCTCAGAATTCCCTGAACATCGTGTCGAGTTTTTCAGCCTACTCCGCGCAATCAACCTCCATTGCTTCCCTGCACTCCTCAAACTTGACAACAGGCAATTCAAATTCGTCATTGATTCTTGCATGTGGGCTAGCAAGCATGACAACAGAGAGGTCGAGCATGCTGGCCTTAATATGTGTTTGGAGTTGATCACCAACATCGCAGAAACGGATCCTGCAACTTCTAGCGCCTTCTTCCAACAATTTTTCGTTCCAATTCTCCAAGATGTGTTCTTTGTGCTTACTGATACCGATCACAAGGCTGGTTTTAAGTCGCAAGCAACTTTGTTGGCAAGGATGTTTTACTTTGTCTACCCAGCTGATGGTACTGCACCAAAGATCCAAATGCCAATCTTTGCTCAGGATCAAGCTCCACCGGGAGCAAATAACAAAGACTTCCTCACAAACTTTGTGGCTACTTTGTTGCAGAATGCATTCCCCAATCTTCAAGCGTAAGCCACTACCCTCTACCCTATCAATCTACGTTGCTAAACAATTTTAGACCTCAGATTCAAGCCTTCGTCGAGGGTCTATTCACTCTCAACCATTCTCTTGATCGATTCAAACTTAACTTGAGAGACTTCTTGATCTCATTGAAGGAGTTCGCTGGAGACAACACGGAACTTTATGCCGATGAGAAGGAGACAGCTGAAAGAGACGCCAAGGCCGCAGAACGTGAACGTCTATCCAAGGTTGGAGGACTCATCAAGCCTGCTGAACTTGATGATGAAGATGAGTTGTGACTTAATGAGGAGCTACGGATCGATCACGCACGACCAGAAAACCCATCCTCAGATCAAGGACGCCGAATCGTCTATAATGCCAATAAACTTGATGGTTGGGACGTTTACGATCTTTGAACAACTTTCCATATACATCTAGCAGGACAAACTAATGTCCGATCTGGATAATGATATTTTTCCTTACTTTTCGCTCAATGATATCACATACTCAGGAGCGATTTCGCTACCCAAGTGGAGTTACTACGAAGGATCAGAATGATATTGTTTTTTGAAAAGTTATTTTTCTGTTTAGATTCAATTCTCCGATGAACATCGTGAGGCGATACACAATAGGCATTTGCGAAGCAATTTTTCATTTTCTCGATACCTCTGAATTTATGAGACACACTGTGCATGTGTCAGTGGTGGGGGAAGTTTGAGCAATTTTAAGGAACTGGGTGAATCGAAATGGGATTCAGATAAGACATATGACAAAAATGCAGGAGCATTTTCAGATTCAGATATCACAATGAATATGGTATTAAGGAACTATGAAGTTTTGCAATGTGACACTTTTTTTTAACCAAGTATCTTTTAAGTATTCCTAGTACCTATTGAAATGTAGAAGTTCTCCGATTCAATTAGTCAGATTGATCGATTGACCAATGAAGACTTATAATACTACACGTGCATCTATTATTAGTAACTATCACAATCTACCTTCCCTTCTTGCATTTTCTCCGTCAGCCCCAAATCCTTCAGTACAACGGTTGTACCTGGGTTAAGGAAACTAGGAAGCTTCCGCATCTTTAACTTCAGGCAGATTGCATCACTAATTGGTTTATTATCCTTTGCTAATACAGTGTCTTGATTATGGGTAAATGCATTTAATAAAGTTAAGTCTATACTGACTAGCACACATCGCCTTGAGCAAGGAAGCATATGTCTACTATATTACCCCTCCATTTGTACAATATTTCTCATGTACTTCTCATTTTTTTCTATTTCACATCTTCTACATTATTCCAGTCATTAGTGATGTCTTCAGGAAAATTTATCACAGTAGTCTGTTTCTTCGGTCTTGCGATCGCTCAAAGTAGCACATATGTCAATCAAACAACGTGTAATGGCAATACATACACGTATCAAGAGTTAGGGGGTTATGGGTTCATCCCTGAAACCACCCGTGATAAGTTTGGGGATACGATTGGAGGGATTGGAAGTTCTATCGCGATGGATGGCAAGACGTGGACTAAGTTGAGTAACGGAAGTTATTCGGGAGTGCTATGGACCTTGCCGGATAGAGGATGGTTGGTAGTTTCTGTTAGGCTTCAGAAAGAAATTAAATAGTGAGTACTGATGCGCAAATAGGAACACGGAGGGTACACTCAATTACCAAGCTCGAGTGCATAAATTCGATATCCTTTTTACTCCTATGCCTGGTGCAACGGTAGCCAATCCTTCAGGAAACAATTTGGTGTTTGAGTATATTGACACGGTACTTTTCTATGGACCTGATGGTACACCCACAACGGGGCTGGATGCTGACGGATCGGGGCATTTAAGTTATGATGGCTTTCCAGACTTACCTGTTGCGACGTATACAGGTGATGGTTTTGGGAATAATGGGACTGGCGGGAGGAGGATACCGGTTGATTCGGAGGGTCTAGCTCTTGATGGCTTGGGCGGCTTCTGGATTAGTGATGAATATGTATGTATTTGGCCTCCTAATATTAGTATTGGTCTAACCATCCCCCAGGGTCCCTATATCTACCACTTTAACTCCTCTGGCACAATGATTTCCGCCATCCGACCACCAGATGCCTTCATACCCATGCGTAACGGTAGCGAATCATTCTCCGCCGACTCCCCATACTTTTACTCCAATGAAGGCTCTGGCGACGACGTATCGCCGGCTGATAATCCTACTGGTAGAGGTAACAACCATGGATTTGAAGGGCTGAGTTTATCTGGCGATGGAAAAACTCTTTATACTCTCCTCCAAGCAGCGAACAACCAAGAAGGCGGCTTGAAAAAACAGAACGAGCGCTATACCCGCTTTCTCTCATACGATATCTCGGATCCAAACAATCCTGTGTATCTGAGTGAGTACGTAGTCCCTCTTCCTCTTTGGACCGATCCAACAGCTAGCAAAAGTAAAAATCCGAAAGTTGCTGCGCAGTCTGAAATTCATGCTTTACCCAATGGTCAGTTCTTGGTTCTAGCAAGAGATTCTGGCGCGGGAAATGGACAGAGCAATACACTTAGTATTTATAGACAGATTGATGTTTTTGATATCTCTAGCGCGACGAATATCAAGGGGGCAAAGTATGATTGTGCTACCTGTTCAATCGCTAGCACGACGGGAGTGCTGGTTAATGGAATTGTGACGGCAGAGTACTGTGGGTGGTTGGATTTTAACGATAATAACGAGCTAGGTAGGTTTGGGGTACATAATGGAGGGAATACTGATAAAGGACTGTTGAATGAGAAGTGGGAGAGTATTGCTGTTGTACCTGTTGATGGTGTCGACGGAGCAGATGGCGAATGGGTAAGTCTCCGTCTTGTAGATGGATATGAGAGGATAGAAGCTAATGTGATGGATTTATTAGTATGTTTTCAGCTTGAGCGATAATGATTTCATTACGCAAAATGGGTATTTAGAAGGAGGAAAGTTTGCTTATAGTGATGAGAGTGGATATAATCTCGATAGTCAGGCTTTGGTTTTTAAGGTTCAGATCCCAACGCGTGTGATAAGCTGAGGATAAGGATGTGAATTGAGAGGGAGCGGGAGGAGGTGGGAAGGAAGAGAGGGTGAGTTTGAAGCGAATCCTTAATTTTTAGACTAGATTGGTTAATTTATACTGGATTTTGACAGGTTATTATGAAGAGTGTAGCTTTAAGCGGAATTGTAGAGGTAAAAGCAACAACTTTTCATTGAATTTGGTAAGAGATGGACTAAATTACATGTAGGGAGCTAACCTCCATCATCATCTGAATTTTCCTTCCTATGATGTGATTCAGACTGATATTTTTAATGCGCATGCCTTTTTTTGGCTTTTTCTTCCATCATCTGGTTCTGTTGTATCGTCCTCTCCTTGTATCTTTCCTCCTCGCTTGCATTTTCGTGGATTTGCCTTTCCTGCTCCAGTTTTTTCACTTTCTCAGCTTCTAGATTTCCTTACCATTCCTATCTTCTCATCCAATGACGTCCAGATTGTTGTTCTGGATCATTTTCGCCACTTCATTCATACTTTGCACGGCCTTCATCATATAGTGCACGTCTGGAACCGGATCTTCGTCCACTGAGGTCCCCCCCAGGGGGACAGGTAGTGTCTACGGTCATGCCTCCTGATGGCGTTCCAAAATCGCTAGATCGTTTCCTTTGAATAGCAGGAGGATTGTAAGGCCCCTGACCAGCATGCTTTTTATGAGCTGGACAGTTCCAAAAATCCTGAAATTGGGGAGTGTACTCGTTACTCTTGAGCGGGTCTAACTCTGGCTGCCCCTTTCTATTGCAAAGCCTTGAATTTGCGATACCATAAGAACAGGTTAGTAAGGTAGGCCGACAATCTTTGCAGTAGAACTGCTCGGTGATTTCTCGATTATCACATCTCCGGTGTACAAAAGCCCCCGATGAAAGCCTAACCATTGGCATGAGGCTCGGTCTTACAGGTGTATATGAATCGTCATAATTTTTCACAGGCTGTGGATACTCCATTAAAAGTGTCTGGCAAGACATTGGATGTTGGTTCATAGCACCGTGGGTTGCACAGAGTCGTTTTTCTTTTTCAACTATAGCGTTGCATTCCCGTTGAGCACCACTACCATCGGATACATGAGTACGACGATCAACAACTGGTACTTTATATGAACAGCGAACTGACACTTTATCCATCGATTTCGTGTAATCATACTGGACAAGCTTGCATAAACCGAAACTTCCAGGGCCGGAACCCGAGCCTCGCCGATTTCCAGCATAATGATCTTCTGAATAGAATGGAGTTGTATCCGATGCCATATCTTCTGGCTCTTCAAACATCCGGGTAGTAACGCCTGGGCTTTCAGGAAGCCAGCTGTTTTGGCATCCTTGTGTCGGAGCTGGGGCTCGGCCAACCGCCTTACCTTTTCCATCGCTAGAATGTGCACCATGAGCTGTATCTGGGTCGCGGTTTGCCGCATATGTAGTGTCAACAGGAATACTGAAAGCATGACTTTGATAGGCCGGCTCGGCAGAATAGGTCATATTATAGCCCGTATTGTAGCTCGTACTGGACGTTAAGTCAGAGGAGGTTGGCTGGGTTTGATTGCTGGTACAGGATCGAATTGTGGAATAGTCCTGGCTGGAGGCGCTGGACTGGGTATGCTGGTATGGAGTGGCATCGTAGTTTTGACTGGAGGTGTCGGTGTAAGCGGTGGGATGGTTTGGACTTGAGAGGGATCGGGTGTATTCAGATAGCGCGGGTGTAACGGGTGGGTTTTGAGGATCGCTATATTTTACGATCCATATCTTATTGTGCTCATCCCATACCCTCATGTATTCTTGGCCAGTTGATGCGTCGATTTGTACCTTGGACCACTTATGATCAGCCATACTGTCGATATTGAGGAACTTCAAGCGACAGAAGAATTCTCGATTTAGGGTTGAGTAGTATGGAGTTGGCTCTATTTTGTGTGGAGCTTGTGCGGGGAGAACTAGGTGTTGATTTGTACGGAGCTGGTGCAGTGTACTTGAAAAGAATGGTAGATGTATCGGTGTTACAGATGAGTTTGAGAAAAGAAGAGACACTAAATGGGGAGGACTGGACTATTTATGCAAAATGGACACTGGAAACGGACACTGAGGGACAAATATTCGAGTCAAAAATCACGTCGAAACGATGAATATTAAAAAAATTACTAGCTATTCTGTGTCATTACAGGAATCTTAGTGTCATTTCGTTGACCTTTCGAGTCAAAAGCATCTGGAGATGATGTAGATTCATATATTTACCACATCTGCGTCATTAGAAGCTTTTCTGTGTCATTCCAAGTACTTTCGAGTCAAAATATCCTCGAAATGGAGTACATTCACACCCTAGTTATCAAATGTGCATCATCCGAGGCCTTAACAGTCATTCTGTTAACTATTCAAGTCAAAATCACCTCAAAAAGGCTATGCAATCACATACATACTAAATTCAGGGTGATTTACAGGCAGCTTTAGGCCCAGTCATTCCATTTTCCAGTCCATTAGGAGCTTCCAATCACTAAACTACCTATTTTCAGGTTTTGATGACCTTGCTACATTGTAATGTATGACACCCAAATACTGGCACTTTAGGTATGATTTATTGAAAATGAATTCGAAAAATACTCTGAACGGTCCTGAAATGAGATTTTCAGTTATTGAAACGTATAATTTTAGGCTGTCGTATTCTCAGGAGATGCAGAATTACGCGCAATAATGGAGATACAGGCATGATTTGGCTTACTTTAATCAAAAGATACGCTGAAAGGCTCTGGAAAGTAACTTTTGGTGATTAAACCTGTAAGAATAGGCTTTGGAGACCTTGTGGTATGCTGGATGGGACTAGATAGTAGTGGTTTAGGTATGGATAAGTGTAAAGTAGCTGGGAAATCCTATAAGATATTCTAAATCAATGTCGTTTTGTATTAATAGGTGTTAAAATAGAGGTAATTACCACTTTTGAGATCTTTACGAGACACCGTAAAAGCCCTGGATAACTCTGATCAATCCCAGATGATATGACATGTTCATGAAAACCTCTACAAACCTCACAAGACTCGTAAGAAATGATGTGGAACATAATGATACCCTTATAAAATCTTTTATTTCTACTCGAAATATATTGTAAGTCGGGCATGATTAGAGATATATCTATGAATCAGCCTTGTTGAACATATATATTTAGGATCTAACCTTGAAATCTCATAAAGATGATTATTATAGAGCATTAAATCAATAAGTTAATGAAAATGAATTTGAGCATTTCATGGTCTCGGAATCCAGTGTTTAGATTTGATCTAAAGATTTGATCTAGACATTAGGCATTACCTAGACAGTATACTCCGGCGCGTCTAGATGAGATCATTTAATGGTCTCTTATCCGAAAGTGAATATACAGGATCACGTTTTTGAATGTGCCATCATTAATAAGATGTTGAGACTCTTCCGTTTCATATCGATCTTGAATTTATTCAAAGGTAGACATTAATTTTCCCACTGCTAGACACATCACAATATTAGAAGTGCAGCAAGAAGCTCTGTGTCTTTGAAGCTTTGTATTTTCGAACCTGGCGCTTTCGTCATTTAGCCTTACCACCTATATTATCACTTCGAATTTCTGGAGACATGAAAATTTATGAATGCGACCGCTTAATGGAGTAAAGAGGAATACATTCATTCATTCATTCCATTAAATCACTTTTATAGCCTATTGCTTTTATTACTTTTACAGCAAATGAAACTCATTATTCCAGTCTCCTGGTTAATAAAAAAGCAACGAGAAATTGGGGACTAATAGTTTTGCCATCCTCTAGATATGAATTTGTGAAAAAGAACAAAGGGGTTGGAACTGACGAAAGTAATCGCTTAGAAGTATATAAATGTACCTATACATACACAGATAATGAGCTAATTGATTTTACAATCCACTTTTGAGTTTCTCTTAAACTACCTCTTCTCTCATTCATATTTTTTCTTCTCTTCTTATCTCTCCCTTCTTTTGCCTTCAGCTTAATCACAAACTACTAACCCCTTTAAGCTTTTTCCAACTAGGCATGTGGCACTAAGTGGTATTGAAGAAAGGGGATAATATTAAGCAAGGCTTTCATTGTCGCTCGTTACATCACTGAAAACTATCTATTTCACTCACTGGCACTCTAAAGATATCATTTTATTAGAACTTTCCATCTGCTTTATTATTCCAGATTCAGAATTTACAACATTTAATCTAGGATATTCATTTGCTTCCTTTTTAAGTTTTTCGGATTCCATGTTCATTTCATCCTGACTTTTCATATGCATATTTTTTGACATTTTTGGAAGTGAAGATTTAGGTTCCTATATTGAATTTTTCAGAGACCGATTAGACTTCACAACGGAAAATATTAATGAGACTTACTATTGATATGGATATTGGTGCTGGCAATCACCGCGATTCACTATCGAGATCTCATCAAGTGTACTGAGTGTTTTTCAACATCCTCGAACCTACCAAGGACTTTCAAACATTCATCAACACAGATCAGAAATTCCGCTAATGAGAAATCCTACCCCCAATCTCCAAGGCAATACGTACAGATAACTGACTGTCGAAAACTCACAGATACGAGGCATCTCAAAAATCAAATCAAAAAATGAAATTAGAAACAGTTTCAAGAGTCTTTCTTGTGATAATTGACGCCTAAAACAATATACTAGTACTTTACATCATTCCACCAATTTAGAATCAAAATGCATCGCGCATGCTCGAGAAATTCCAATACTTAGATATCGATCCTGTGCTCCATAAACCTTTAATACCCCTCCCACATGCGGCTAAATCGAGGTTAAAATTTAGACGAACATGATATCATGTAAATCCCCCATCCCATTCGCTCACAGCTCGAATTAGACCTCACTTATCACATTTAACTACTAACAGAGGAACGCCACCCACAAACAGCCTACAAGTCCCGATCGATTGTTTGTAATTCAATCAATAACACTATCTACGATCAATACCTATCTATATATGACTCAATATCCCATCACATACGAATTGATTAATTCCCTATTAGAACTCCAATTATCTAATCCAATAGTCGTTACTTCGTAATGACGCACAAGCTTTAACCTTAAGCGGCCCCTTCCTTTCCGCCTAGTCTAGCTATAGATCTATAGAGGCGGGAAAAAGAAGCCGCCTGGATAAGTTAACGATCATAAGCCTCTGAACACCAGGGCAAGACCCCCACTGGTTAGAGGGTCTCGTTCGAGCTCGCAGTTTAAATGCAATCAGTGCAGGCACCATCCTTTTCCTTTTCAACATAAAAGTCTATTTACACCCCTCAACACGAAACTTAAACTCACTGTGGCAGCGTTGGTAACCTATATAATATACATGTGCCCTGTAGATAAAGTTCTTAGCTCACATAGCCTTATAGAGTTGATTATAGATTTATCTATACTAGAGTAAGTGACACATAGATTCTAGAGCTATTTCGGTAGTTCTAATTGTAGTAATAAATTCATTTGTACATAGTGGAAATTAATTATCTGTCAGTCTGTAGCTTATAACAAAGTATTCGTATGAACCGGGTCTCAAACAAACACATGTTTGTTTGTCAACTAAATCTTCGCGCCACCAACAGGAACCATCTCCCTATCATCCACACCTAACCACAACAAATCCGGTCGACTATAATGACCACAAACATCCAAGAAACCCTTACACCTAATAATATCATCCAGATCCAGATCCGCATAGATAAAACCCTCCACCGTATCCGGCAAATCTTCAGACAATTTCCTCCCATCGGGTCCGAAAATAGCAGATGTGCCTCCACCGGGTACATTCATCGCGACACCTCCTCCCGTATTCATTTTCTCGATACCATCTTGACTTAATACTGCGGTGGTGTGTAAAACGAATGATTGTGATTCGATTGCATAAGACTGCGAGAGAGCTCTGCTTCCTAAAGATGTTCGTTCCGTCAGCGTGATTACCTTTACATTGGGGTACATATATGTGCAAGTAAACCTACCATCTTTAGACATAGACCAAAGATCCTGTCCTCCAGTATGTTCATAGGCAGGTGGCCATTGCGCCACGTGAATACTTTCGTTCTGATTATAAGTGTGATATTTAAGTAGAGGTAATGTATGTTCCCAGCACGCCAAAGCGCCCACACGACCCAGACCCGCAAGCTCAACGACATTCTTCAACGATGAACCGGATGCTTCGCCAAATACGGTTCTCTCCATATGTGTGGCCTTGAGCTTTCGACGCAATATTTGTATCACGCCTTCTTGATCGATGATTGCTTGGGAGATGTAAAGACTGTGGTTCCAGTTCTCGCTAAAGCCTAACACGACTGATATGTTGGATTCCTTTGCCGCCGTGCAGATGCGCTTCATTTCGGGCGAATCAACACGCAATGAATTCTTGATATAGGTAGTGGAGAGACCGAAATCAACACTTCGAGTCCTTGAAGAGATGATAATCGTCAGCGGAGTTTGGGAATAGAGGATGGAAGAAAACCCTACCATATCCATGAAGGGTACCCGGGGATCCAACATTCAGGGAATGAGACCAGCTGTGCACCATTGGCAGATGCCTCTTTGATGAGAACGCAAGTTTTGTCAACCGTTTTTTGTAAGTCGAGCCAAACAGGTTCAAATTGTGTCACTGCAACTCGCACATGTCTTGGGGGTGTCGGTGTTGAGGCCATTTTTGATAAGAAAAATTCGTCGAACTTGTGTTACTTATCTTCTGAGGATACAAAAATTCTCAGAAAAAAAATGAATAGATCAACAGCACTGCGTATTTATTCTTTTTGAGAGATTAGTCACCAAGTTAATTTAGTGATTTAGTTGGTTGGTTTTAGATCCGCTGATCCGCTAAAACTCGGATCGTATCATGCGATGAAATGAAGCTATCGCAGCGGCGTATTCGAGCCGCTGCTAAGAACAAAACCCTATCAATGACACTACTTAATAAGATCATAATAATTTCATATCTTAGATATCGATAGTCAAACTAGACTGAAATAAAAGCCTAATATAAAGACCTGTGAATGTTTTGATTTGGAAATATGTACTCAGCTCTTCATTATCTTCATATCTTCGTAGAGTCCAAATATTATATTTCTTTTCTAACATTGTGCACATCTGTTCTCTGAAAGCAAAATCAAAATGGTCTTCGGCATTCTAGAATCTGCTTCAAGCATAACTCCATCTGGTACCAATCTCCTAGAGAGTTTGGATTATACATCAAACCCAGAGGGAGCCGAGACACAGAAGCCAAGTGGGGTTGATCACCCGCCCCCAGATTTCGGCCGCCAGGTCATCCTCGTTCCCAAGCCATCCGAATCACCATTAGATCCATTGAATTGGCCTCGATATAAGAAAGAACTTCTCTTCGCAACCATTGTTTTCAGAGCATGTGCAGCTGGCTCACTTGGACCTGTTCTTGTGCCTGGTTTCACTGTTGTCGCCGTATTGCTCGATGTTCAGTTAACGGATATGACCCTTCTGAACGGGAGCTTGATCATGACTCTTGGGCTGAGGGCATAATTATGTCCCTGCATAGCTGAAGTCTATGAAAAGCGGATGGTATATCTTGTTACGACAATTATAATCGTTGCTGGATATTGTTGGGCTGGTGTAGCAAATTCATACCATTCACTATTGGGGGCACGCGCGATACAAGGTGAGTTTGAGGACATTTCGTGGGGTTGTAGAACTGTTTGAGCATTGCTAATTCGTCGCAACAGGGCTCGGAATGGGTGGCTTTTATGCTATGGCGGGTACCTCTTCGATTGCCGACATATTCTTCGTGCACGAGCGTGGTAGACGTATTGGACTTTGGAACTTCAGCGTCATGATCTCGAACAACCTCACACCGATCGTGAGTGGATATGTAATACCAAGTTTGTCCTAGCATTGGAGCTTTTGGCTTCTAGCAATCCTTTGGGTTGTGATTCTAGCAGCAACTCTTGCCTGTTTTCCCGAGACGACTTTCTATCGCAATACACGCTTAGATAACTCCGTTGAAGTTGCTTGATGAGGATAACTCAACGCCCCAAAAGAACAAACTTGATAATCCTGTACATTCTACCAGCTCACCACGTGATGAACTCGAAAGCTTTGACGTTGAGAAATACTCTCAAACATCTAGTTGGAAATATCATTTTGGATTCGGTGCTGTAAAGTTCCACAGCCAAAGCTGCGCCTTTAAGCTTTGCATAAATCTAATTATCCTGTTGGCACATCCGGCAGTCCTCTAAGGGTGCGTAAGTGGTTTTCACATGGATTATTCTGATCGGCGCTGTGGTTTCTCAAATTTTCGGAGCACCACCATATAGCATGAGCACAACCGCAGTCGGAAATCTTGCTGGTATCGCACCTCTTATTGTATCCACGATTGGAACGCTTACTGGAGGATGGTCCTGTGATAAAGTAGCCAGATATCTGGCGTTACGGAACCGTGGTGTGCATGAGCCAGAATTTCGTCTTCTTATCATCATACCAGCATTTGTTGCCATGGCTATTGGCAGATTTTGTCTCGGGCTGCAATTGGTAAAGACCTCTCACCAGTTACGTGCGGTGTTTTTATGGCAATTTTGAACTTCGCGGTTGGTGCTAGATGTACCGGGGTTGTTGCATACACCAACGATGTCTGCAGCCAACGATCCGGTGAAGCTTTTGGTCTTGCTATGGTAAGCTGTCATTTCTTTGAAAAGGATGAGAAAATAAATGTCTAACATTTATCTTAGATTATCAAGAGCGCCTTTGCATTTGGCCTCACCTTCGTCTTCAACGACTATTATAGTGCAGCTGGACCTTTTATATTCTTCTCAACCTTCACAGCTCTAACCCTAGATGTCATGCTGAGGACAATTCTGATGTATGTCTTCGGAAAGAGAATACGAGCATGGGCGGATACAACGAGTACATCAACATTCTCTGGACCTAGGTGATGCATTTATATGATGAGAGTAAAAATATATAGTGGTAGCGATAAAAGGGGACATTATTCAAGATTGATCTATAGATGGAAATAACCAATTCAGATCGTTTAATTGAAAAGGGTCACCTCTCTCATAGATTCCAAATGTGAAATCAGGTTGCGCAAAATCTTCACCTCCGTTAATTCCTGTTGGATCGAAATTTTCGGCAAAAGGATTATTGGTTAGGTCAACCGGGCAGAACATAGAAAATATGTCATCTTTGTTTTGCATCTGAGAAGTGACCGTACTTTGGTCATCCGCTGACAATACAACATTGCTCTGACTTGGATATTCTCTTTGAACATCAGCAGAAAGAGGGTAGCTCAATCTCATTGGCAGTGCGAAGACCACGGACCATCTATGGGCAAGCTCTTGAAGTAATGCAATAGCCTTGCGCAGTCGCTTCCAAGCAAACTTCATTTGGCCTAATGCTTCTATGCACTCTCGAAATTGATGGACTGATCGCTTACGTAAAGTGCCATTAGAGGAGGTCGCACTAAGCAGATGCATAATGGCTGCGGTAAGGACATGGTGTACTACGGAAAATGGGGCAACCTGGAGGTACCCGGCTTTGCGGTAATCTCGTAGCAGACTCGTAATAGCAACAGCAGAAGAAGTTGATGATTGAACAGCCATCCGGTAAAGAGCGCTATTAGGATCTTCGCGCAACAGAGGCCGCTGAACCAGTATGATGCACGTGTGATACGTCATTCGGAAAGTGAGCATGCCGCTAGACTGTGCACTGCGGTGACTTGGTAAATGACTGTCTGCTTCATTATAGAAAGTAGACAGATCTTCGCGAGCGTCGAAAAAAAGTTTGTTGCGACTCTGGCTGTCTAATTCGTGAAACTGGAAGGAATAACTAAATTCGTCAGTTGAATACCAGATATTCTAATTGGTTGACATACATTTGATCCATGTACTTATTAAATGTGAAAAGGAGCTGGCACTCATAACTAAACACAAGTTCTGTGAGTGACACTGATGATGTTAGAATACTCTCTAACCACGGAGTCCTGACACGAGTCCATGGGATGGCACATTGTCGTCCTAGACTTAGTGTGGCAATGCTAAAAAAGATCAGTCAAGGTTCCTCGCTGCATCAAGCTAACTTACCTGTCAATACGAAACCAAAGCCAAAATGTTCGGATGCGTGATTCTTTATTTTCGGGCAAGATGCCTGCAATGTTTTGATACTCCACTACATGTAAACCAAGGTGTGTTGTTAAAGCCGCACCCATACCTAGGCACAGCGATTAGTCAATCTGCGGTTTTGAAACTATCGGCAGAACTAACAATTATACATCCATGCCATGTTTTCGTTGTCTAAAGTGAGATCTCGCCAGCACAGCATTGCTAATGCTCGAATCACAAGGAGCGACGGACAGCTTTGGCAACATTGCTGTACAATACCCCTAGCGTGCAAGTAAAATATATTGCTAATATGAGTAGCATTATCTCTCTCCGAGTAACATGCTGCAAGAGCAAACATTGCAGTTCGTAGCAATATCTCATCTAATTTAGCTTCGTTGTTGTGAAAAATGTATTTATCGAGAAAGGATGGCTCGAGAAATTGATTATCCGGGTTCAAAACAGAAGTAAAGGTATCTAAAAGCTCCTGCTGTAACACATAGTCTACAAGACACTCGTCTAAGGAAGGCATCTTAGATGTCATTGTAATTTGGCCAGTGTGAAGCTGGGTATCACTTCTAGGTTCCTGCGGGGTAGAAATAAACTGGAGGTTGGATGATGGGCCAATGAATGAGGTGCCTCCGTTGCTGTCTATTTTCAGCTTCCACATCATATTCCCTACCTCGTCGATTGCAGAAGCTAGTCGTGTTTCACGATCGGAAGCAACACCAGAAGATTCACCACCGGCCGAGTTTGTGGGTGTGATGTGGGTTGACTCTAAAGTCGCATCACGCGTGGAAATTTTAGAGGAAGCGCCATTCTCTAGCTCTTTTACTCTTTGACGAAGTATGTCAATTTGTTCTTCAAGATGCGCAATCTCTTCCGGATCTCTTCTGCGTCTGAACGAATATGGATTAGAAAGGACTAGGAAGTAGAGGCCAGAGATCATTCTCACTTCCGGTTGTTTCGCTCATAATGATAAATACAGTCTCTTTCATGCGTCTGGCATGAGGAACATTGCGGCTTTCCCCCGTCACATTTGCGCTTCCTTCGGCGGCATTCAGCACACGCAAGCTCTATTCTTTTGGTGCGGTCCATGTAAGTATTTCAAGCGTTCAACCTGGAGATAACAAATGAAACAGGTCATTTATTCCACTAACGGACAGGATTCGAAGCTGTTGGGTCAAATGCTGCGGACATTTGATGGGAGTATGATCATAGGTGATTGAGGTTGCATGTCTGCTGGCAATGATTACATAACAAATGTCACGTGATACAACCAAAGTTCATCTAAACGTAAATGTTATCTCATTCTCAGACCCTTCTCCGCTTACCTAATCTAAAAATCTATAAACCAGTTAATTAAAAGTATATAGAGTACCACTGTAGGACTTTCGAAGGATCTAAAACATTTTGATTTCGATTTTAATATATTAAACAGAAATGGTTTTTTATCAAAAAAATAACCAAAAGCCCTCTAAGAGATTATCTTTCTCCGAGTTCTAATTGGCCGAATTACACCTAAATTCTAATTATACAATAATTAATAAAAGACTATACATTTACCAAAAAATGATACTAAAATATAATCGAAACAGAGGGTTTGAAAAGTGAGATAAATGATCCTAGACGTAAGGAATTATAAATATCACATAATACCTTTATTTCCTTCAATACTTCTCTCCTCTCTCCCCTCCATCTCTCTTCTATATATTGAAGAAAATAAGTTGAGGGAAAAGCAATGGAAAAAAGAAATCCAACTCACTCACAAATTTCAAGTGTAGATTCATTTCATCTATTTAAGCTTGATAGTAACCGGAAGTAATCATATTTATCAACTTGGGTTCTATACCAGAGATTTGAGATGTTTAAATTAGTATAGATTTTGATTAGGGTATCTGCTAGGTTTTTGTTTTGATATATGTTATTTGATATATTATTTCAATCTACCTGAATTTACCCATGAATGAAGCTGACCAATCAAGGTAAACAGGTGAGGATGCTCGAGAGTTTGTCCAAAATAATCGCTTGGTTGGCAGCACTGGCATCCCTCTTGTTGGTTCCACCAAGACTGATACTGGCATAGCATCCAGATGTTCCAACAACAGTAGTCTCGGTAGGGAGTCTACCTCCATTGTTGCAAGTAACGACATCGGTACCACTGACCCCAGCAACCGCACTGTAGATTCTGGACAGGACGAAGCTGTAATCAGAAACCGATGTGCAACCAGCAGTTTCAGGGAAATTGACGTTCAAGAAAGTCTTATCCGGAAGGTATGGAGTGCTAGAAGCGGTGAGGGCGTCAACTACGATCGCCGATAACTCGCCGTAGATGGTGGAATATGCAGGTACAGCAACGTCCCAACCTATTGCGGATCCTTCGGCTCCACTGAAAGCAATCGCCGGTATGCCCAGACCTACTGCCTCAATGGCCGCTCCAACAGTACCAGAGATAAACGATATAACACCAGTGTTTACTATTTGTCATTAGTTTAAAGTCTATCCAAGGAAGATTCCAAAAGACTATACATACCGCCAACGTTTGGACCAGTAACAGCAAGGTCAGGGGCACCTCCGAAATACCCGGGGGATAAGGTTGTAATTCCATAATCCATTGCCTCCGCAGGGTAAGAGTTGACATAGTTGAACTGAGGTGCTGAGGCATTGTATCCTACCGCTGGACTACCACTTGGGCAAGAATTGAATTCGCATGCCTCAGTGAGTTTGGTAGGTGTACCAGTTAGGGAACCTTTTCATGATAAGTCAGATTTGTTCATCAAGAAGCAAAAGAGAAGAATTTCCATACCAGAACCACTCTTGTTTTCCGCAGGAGCAGAAACGAGAACATCATGCCCTGCGTTAGTTAGAGCAGTGTATAAAGTTCGAATGTTCATTTCAGCCCATCCATCATCATTAGCGGACACGATATTCAATGCCTGGGCCACGGCCGGAAGCAAGGCCAAAGATGCAGTTGCAAAACGCATGATTGATGGCTCGGCGCAGGACTAACGAATTTACAGCTTGAAATAATTGACTTGAGACCGAGGGGTTGATAGTGCGGGAAGCCTCTGAAGACTCCATACTGGGTGAATTATACCTTTATATACTTTAGATTCTTAGGATCGAAACGTTATTTCCATTCACCGTTCAAATGCAAGCGAAGTCGACTTCAGAGTTCATAGAGTGGAATTGCGGAGATTGCCAATAGCACGATCCATGCTCATACCATCGTTCGCCCCCTGCACCACCAAGGAATGGCCTCTTCATAGGCACGTGTAAGAATAAAAGGATTCCGCGATTGAAACGAGTATAGCTGGATCGGACTAACGAGGAATAAAAGCTTGTCCTGTGTAGAGTAGAGTACCGCAATCTCAATTTAAATTAATGCTGTGCATAGTAAGTACGGTCTGATTCTTTGGGAGTAGAAACGGCCTTCCACATCTAGACATCGGCACCGAGTGTGGGGTTATATTCCTGCCACAATCCCCACAGATCACGGCACTCGAGACCAAAACTTATGATTTTGTTGTTAGAGTTCAAACTTCAATTGTTGAGAAACTTTGCTTGATTCTCGGAAGGGGTTTGTTTGTGTTTGTGATTGTTTGTAATAAGGAAACCATAATTTTGTCAACGTTGTTGAAAATCAACGTTGAGCACACCAGGAAAGGGAAAGGATGTGTCTTCTTCTTTGTTAGAACGACATTTTGCATGATGGCTGTGATTAAAAGTAGAAATTTCGAAATGGAGGGAGGGGTATTCGCTTCACGGTATCAGATAGTTCGACTTGGCGTATATATAATCTCGAGAGATTTAAAAACTACGATCATCACCCGGAATATCAGGCAGGGTCGGTATAATATTCCTCCGACCGGAGTTTGCGAGTCTTTCGAGTACGGTATGGAGTACTCCGCAGTTGGCTCTATTTGGTACCCGCCTGACTAAGCTTTAATTCATTCAAAAAAGAGCTTTGAGTTCGATTTCCAAAAGAGAGCGCGACCCAAAGAGATAATACTAAACAAAAAAATTTAAAAATAAAGCTGAATTCTTCGCAGTGAAGCAATTGAAGCTCCCTAACCGGTTCGAACGATTGACCTGAAGATATTTGTACGAAACTGCAATCTTCCGCTCTACCACTGAGCTAAAGGAGCGAAGAGGATTCAGAATTGATTGGAAAACATGCTGGTGTTTGTCAATATATACTAAGTCTTTTAGGCTAATTCTACAGCACCCATCCGGAACAATAATAAAACTCGATTTAACATTTTAATCATGCAGGTACTCGAGAAGCCAGTTATTTGTTTACAAGGGTAACAAAGTCAACAAAGAACAAAGAACCTTGACATTGATTTTCAAATACGTTTCATATTGAAGTACAGCCATCAACAGCCTCGGTCATAGATTCTGGTATTCTCCGATGTGAAGGATTTGATAGCTGCTCTATCTGAATGTTGAAGCGACACGTTAGCACCCTTAAGAAATGTCGCTGGCTCGAATCCATGATGTTAATTCAATCAACGAGTCCTCTCATATTCTCGAATCTTTTTACCCTGCCTCTCAGGGTCAAGAGAGGGTTGTTTGGGGGGGGATCTAAACTCTGCATCATCTCTACTCGAGTAATGTTTTTCTTCCTGGAAGCAAGACCACCTACACTGAAGCATACACTTATACAAAAGCACCTTCTATGAAAATCATCCATCTTCTGTATGATTGTCAACAGATTTCCATTCGTAGTCTGGAAGGGCCTGTGACTAACGGCATCTCAAGTCCCTATCACTGCGGTTTGTACGGAGTAGATGATTTATTTTGTCTAGTTGGAATAACATCAGAGTCTTGAAAGGCTTCAGATAATTCAAACTGATCGATTTTTATCCTCCTTGGGGATCTGAGCATATTCAGTCCGCACTGTTTTATACACTTGCTCCAATGCCTGAAAAAGCTCTTCTAGGCATGACCAACACTGGTAAGTTAGCATCCACAAATATAAGCAACAGTGGTGACATACTATTACAATTTAGTTCTAACTACTCTCTATCGTGCTCCATTTCATCTCTATTCTATTACATTTACCCTCTATTTGTCGATTTCTCCCTCGCTGGCTTCAAACTAAATCGCACTCGATTTAACTTCGGCATCCGGTCAAGCACGACAGTTTCCATTTGCACAACCGCCTCTTTACATAATTTCGCCGTGGTCGCATCATACGAGCATAAAAGCATCCGTACTAGTCCACGAGTCCGCGCGCCTGCTAAGACTACCGAAGGGGGAAGCTCGGCCTCGAATGGAATCGCTGTCAATGTACATGTGTCGATGAGTGTGAACAATCTTAGTCCGTTCTTATCGCCATGCTCTTCACCAACAAGAGGATCCGCTGCACTATTTGCTCCTTCCATCCACTGTAAACGTCCCTGATCGGATCCAAACATCAACTCTTCCACCCTGCCTAATTCAGGACGTCCCGCAACCCCATACAATCTAGCCTGCGTCTGATGAATTTCAGAACCATACAAATGGTGCAGCACCCACGGCACCGCAATTACATCCCCTACAAACACACCCAAAAATATCTGCCACAAGATCGAAAACGGAAACATCATTATTCTCTTATGTCCCTCAGCTTGATAACTCAGAAACACAGACATCATCGCTACAAAAAGCACAAATATCATACTAAAATACGCACCCAATCTCAACAGCGTCCAACTAGCTATCTGTGGTCGTATAGGCTCATAATCAATTGCTTCAAGAGACGCCCAATTAACCATCGCGCCCTTTGCATCCCCCAATATCACCGTGTCATTCTCAACCACTTCGGCAATCTGACATATGGGCGTAATATCCCACAATTTCGCCCCCCAAACATCTTGCATCTCATGCCATGGCGCCCGATGATCATTCAATTTGAGACAGAGTAATCGTTCAAGAAGCATATCACTATCATTTGCGAGCGAAAGCCTCGCAAAAGCTTGGAAATCGCTATCAGATTTAAGGACACGGGGACGTTGTCGAAGAAGCCCTTGTAGAGCATATGCTACGTCACCCGCCATGCGTTTTTCCGTTCGCCGCCGCTTGAGACATTCAAGTGCGATGGAAATTAACTCTAATTTCGTGAGGTGGATCGACGATTCATAGTGGTCTATCAACTGGCGTAACGCGATGGCATCATCCCAGACGCGACCCGGGAGATTGCGTTTGGCGACTAGTTCGGGCTCTGTGGTATCGGGCGTGTAGATAGAGATTCGATGTTCGCCTGGACATAGAAGGGCTTCGGGGACGGTCCAGAGACGGCTTCCCCAGTCTTGTAGCCATTGTGCTTTTGTACTTGGTGGATCGACATCTAGATCTTCGTGCGAATAATCAGCATAGTTGAAGCGTGGCCCGACAATTATAGCCATCGAGTGACACGCCCGTACGATATCACATATTCGATACACTTCTCCTATACTCTCATCCGCATCCTCGTCTTCTTCAGGTCGTATACACTCGTAGTCTATCCAAAAGGCATCGATACCCGCGGCTTTGGTAGCGCGTATCGCAAATCGGATAAGCATATCCATGTCTCTCTCCGCAGCAGCTTTCCGACGATCATTAATCGAAGAAGGTAAACTGGGATCTCCGGAGATAATAGTGTAGAATTGGAGACGCGTGTACGAGATGAATATGTAGTCTGGATAACTATTTCCGTGGGAACGAGCCCAAGTGGATACGTGCCGGGTGGTGTAACCGGTGGATGAGGAGGCGTCTATGAAACAAAGATAGGCAGGGCCGAGTTGTCGGTCAGGTACATCCTGTGTGTTTGAGAGTGTGGATGCATGCTGAGGTGGGATTTGGTTGGATTCGGAGATACTGTGAAGACTCATTAAGTCTGTAGGGCGAGCGGCTTCTTCGTCCGAATGAGTGTTGTCTGCAAGTAAACGACGTTCTTGCAATGATGGAGGAAAAGACAAGCTTAAGTTTCCTTGTGAATGAGACTGGACTTGGTCATGACGTCCTAGTTTTGGACGATTGTAGTCCCATTCGCTGCGATTATCTTTTGTGGTTTGAATGGTGAGTTCGCCAGGGAACCGGGGATGAAATGGTATCTGTGGGATTATTTAGCTTGACATACTCATAAGCTTAATCTCATAACTGTTATAATAGGTGTATACGGTAATACATACGAGCAACAGAAGCGGGATTGTTCCAACGAGTCGTTTCAGAAGCATATAACCAAGCCCCGGGATTCTAAATACCCAAAGACTCTTCCCGGCTAGCTTCCTCCAAACATTCCTCTCCTCAAAGTCGAAATTGGTATCGCTGGAAATCACGTGAAGAGGGGCATAGATCCAAAGTATGAGTTTTATCACGAGATTCTTGCGGGAGGTGAGATACGATTCATTGAGAATCGTGTGCGGTATGAGATCCATGCCAGGGTCCGTGGAATCTACTCCTCTTTTTGATTGCTCGTTCTCATCGCTAGTTTCATTGCTATTGCTATTCTGGCGATGTCGTCGCTGAATATACCAGCTCCATGATCCGTATGTCAGGGCTGTGAGATATGAGGCTCTTTTTATGTGTGTTATTATTTTGTCATAATATGTGTTGATAGGGAATTACAAAACACGTAGAAAAGATGATGATCGTGTTACGAGGGTAGCCGTCTAGATCATATGGAAGTGTTCTAGGCTCTCGAGGTAGGTTTATAACTAGGCGTCAAGCAGGGACTTAAGTAATGACAATAATGAATATACTATTCGTAATTAATAGTAAAGTATACTAAATGATTGATCTTGAGTACGAAGCTTTATACAAAGGAAATCCATCTTGATTATATAGGCCCTTCGTGTTCTGGCTCTGCTGGCTCTAATTAGATTCTCTAGAGCCGTGGCTCTAAAGGCTCTAGCTAGATTGATTAGAGCCGGTCACCTGAATGGTTATGTGACCTGGGGTTTATGTTATCCATTGTAATACTATCCCCTTCTTAGATTAGCGCTTGTCCTGAGCGTTTATATAGTTCTTTCTCATAGGTTATTAATGGAACTTCATAATTTCCTGATTTTCATAATGCCTCCAGTTCGTTCTTTCAAATCAACGAATAATCGTAAGTTACTTTATTAATGGATTAAGGAGAGTAGTTTAATCATATCGCCCTATTCATGTTGTGCTGCTTGTGGTCTTGAGTGTCGGGTTTCCGAGGATTCTCGACGTTGTGGTAAATGTATTCGTACAAATGGTAGTGGCAAATATGATGTTTTTGGTCCTTCCGCTTCTGATTGGGAAGCTTTGGAAAAGGAAGAGCGGAGGATAGAACAAGAGTTTCGTGAAGTGTTATCGAAACAGCTTTGTTTATTGACTCAGCAACGAACCCTTTGTTTTAGGGCTGATGAGATGTTGCGATGTGGTTTGAAGATTTTAGACGAGTTGGATGAGGCAAAGGAGAAGGAAAGGTTAGAAAATGAGTGTGTAGAGAAGGAGAAGGAGCAAGCAGATGTTGGTTCGTTGGCGCTTACTGAGGCTAATTCGAATATATTGAACAACTTTGACCCTTTCTCCTTTTTGAGTCCTTCGGATCCTTTTTGGGAAGGTCTAGATAGCATTGATGAAATTCCTTCAACAGATCAGGGGTACCAAGGTTCTTCTTAAGTTCCCAAATGTTTTCTGAATATAGATAATCTTGTCATTTAATTAAATATTTGACTTTCCCATTAATATATTTGCAATCTAGTATTTCTTCGATATAATATTCTCTCTTTGGGTTGATTGGATCGATTTCTGGGTCTGATGTTTTCGGTGCTCCAGGTGGTGCTTTCTCGAGGAGTGAGATATGAAATATCAGGTGGATGTTTATTATATATAATAGTTTCAATTTGTAGTTAATTAATCCTATTACTTTATCAATTTTGAATGATCCTAGTTTCTTATAATCTAATTTATTGCTTGATCGTTTTGTTTATATATTTCTTCGAATAAGATAAACTTTATCTCCCTCTTTAAGAATAGATCCTATACTTCTTAATTTGTTATAGTACGATATTGTTCTTAAAGCGATAAATTATAAATCCAAGGAGAGTTGTTTTTGAAGCTCCTTGATTTCTATGATATCTTTTATGGCTTTGTCTATATTTGTATCTTATAGCAATAGTGATTTGTATATCAATAGATTGAATCCAAAGTTAGTATATACTGATATTATTTTTGTGGTTTCTGTCTCTAATATATTATATATAAATTATGTTAAGGGTAATAATTTAATCTAATTGTCTTGTCTATAATTGATATAGCAGTAGAGATAGGCTTCCATTGTTTGGTTTAATCGTTCTGTCTAGCCATCTGTTTATGAATGGAAAGCTATTGAAAGCTTTCTTTTGATTCCAAGCAATATTATAAGGGTGGACCAAAACTTTGATATAAATAGTTTGTCCTTATCTGAGATAATCTCATCTGGTACATCATAAATACTAATTATATTCTGTATGAATATATAAGCAAGATTATCTGCTATCCAAGTTTCACAGAATGATATTATATAAGCGAACTTGGTTAATTTATCTATTATTATTAATATAGAATCATATTTCTTTTGAGTAATTGGGTCCTTAGATAATAATAGTTTCATTACAAAATCCCAAACAATAGACTTCCAAGGTTGAGTAGGTAGTTCGGGGGTTTTAAGCTGATTATAAGGGGTATGCCAGATAGCTTTATTCCTTATACAAATATTATAATTCCCAATTATATTCTCAACTATAATCCTCATCTTTGGAAAGTAGACTTCTCTCTTTATTTTGATGAAGGTTCTTGTAATATCTTGATGTCTATGAGCTAGTAGCTTATATTGTTTTATAACATAATCCTTAATTAAACTAAAGAGTATATAAAGCTTATTATGAAAATAAATGAACTCATCTTCAATAATGAATCCTCTTTCTAGATTATCTAATATAACTAGGATTTTTTTAGCTGTAGCATCTGTTGCATATTCTGTTTTTATAATATCCTTAATAATATTATAATTTATTCCTGAAATAACAATGAGTTATAATTTATTATGAATTAAAGCATCATTATCCTGTCTTAATATTGTATATGATTTGTATATTTTATTTTGTAAGTATTCTGGTTTTCGGCTGAGAGTATCTGCCCTAGCGTTTTCGTTTCCTTTGATATATGAAATTCTGAAGTTGTAGACGGCCATAGTTTCCGATCATCTGATCTGCCATCAATTTAGTTCCTTTATTATAATGAAGTAAACCAAGTTCTTATGATCTGTATACACCTGTATTATATATTTCGATCTTTTCAAATATACTCTTCATTCCTTAAAAACATTTATTATCATTAGTAATTCCTTGTTATATATTTCATAGTTTAGTTCAGCTGATGATAGTTTATATGAATAATAAGCGACTGGTTGCTATTTCTTGTTTAAACCTGGCTGACTAAGTACTACGTCTATTATATAGTCTGAAGAGTCTATCTCCACAATTATTGGTAATTCTGGATCAAAAGCTTTAAGAACTGGTTCTCCTGCGAATGCTTCTTTAAGGCATTCGAATACTATTTGTGCTGCTTCTGACCATCGAAATTCCCCTTGATTCTTCTTAGTGATCTCGGTCATTAAGACAATTATTTTCGAGTAGTTCTTGATAAATCGTCAGTAAAAGTTGGCGAATCTTAAGAAGAATTGTACTTCCTTTATATTCATCGGTGATTCCTATTCTTTAATTGCTTTTACTTTGTCAGAACTTATTTTGAGACCTTCAGAGAATATAGTGTAACCTAGGAATTCTGTTTCTGTGACATGAAATTCATACTTACTGGGTTTATATTAGAGATCTGCTTTCTTCAAAAATTGTAGAATATTATGAATATCCTAGATATATTGTTCTTCTATTTCTGAAAATACTAATATATTATCTAGATAATATATATAGCATATATCTAGGTATTTTCTTAATATGTTATTGACCAAGTGCATATATATTACTGATGCGTTTGTCAAACTAAATGGTATTACTTGATACTCGTATAATCCATAGCGAATTCTGAATACTATCTTTCATTCCTCACTTTCCTTCATTCTGATTAGGTGGAATCTGTTTCGAAGATTAAACTTGGAGAAAATCTTGGCTTTTCCTAATTGATCCCTTAATTCCGTAATTAATGGAAGTGGATACTGATCTTTGATCATTATATCGTTGAGCTTATGGTAATCCACACAAAGCCTTCTTGTACCATCTTTCTTTGATATAAATAATACAGGGTTAACTATCTATAAGATGGATTCTCTGATCCATCTCTTTTTTAATGTATCATCAATATAATCCTTAAGTATCCTTAGGTTAAAGGCTGATATTGGATAGATTGGGCTGAATGAAGATGTTTTACCTTCCTCTAATATTATCTTGTGATTTTATGGCTTATATTCTGGTAAAGTGTCATGGCCTTTTTTTTCTTCGAATAATTTTTTGTACTTCTAGTATTGTACCAATATTGATATCTCTTCCTGTTTCGTTACAAGGATGTTTTCAAGCAACTTCTTTTGTTTATTCTTTATTTGTACAGGAGGTTCACCTTCCTTCATTATTAATAAAGAACTCTAAACTTGGTGTCCTATATCAGTGATACTGTTCGCCTTCAGTTCTTCACCGTGTATGTTCAACCTTGCTGACTTTAGCATATCTCATTAATCGCTTTTCTTCAGAAATGAAATAGTTTCCGATGACCAATCAATCTGGGGGTTATATGCCTTCAACCATGGCATTCCCAGAATGATCTGTTGATTCCCTAATAGAACAATATCGAACTGGATAACCTTTTTGTACTAGGTTATACTCATCTATAAAGGATAAGTCTCCTACGAAATCTTTCTGTCTAATCCGGCTAATTATCCATCAACTAACTGCAATTGATATAGTGTTTGTTTCGCTTAGAGCTGTACTCCCAAATACTTCATAGTTCCTGGTACAATAAAATTTCCCATAATTTCTGAATCTATTATAACCCGGATTGCTCGTCTATTTATTTTTGTATTACAGTAGATCTGATCTGTCTGTCCTGCAATATTCAATTGGCCTTGGCCTTTTTCATAGGTCTTAGCTGACCTTCCCTTCTTGCGGGATCTCCTTACCTTCCTTTGTGGAAACCATCCTATAGCTTCTTTATCCAATAGATGAATCCTACAGGTTTCATTATAACAAACAGTCCAGCTTATAGCAATATGCTCAGCTGTCTGTTCCTCCTTCGTTTCTGTTCTGAACAAGGGTGGGGAGGGAGTTTGTAGATATTCTTATTCTCATAAATCTATTGTATTAAGGCCTTCTTTATTCTTTGATAGTTCGTTTAACAATTTCTTGAACTCCTTATAATCTACATATTAGATCTCTTCAGGTTTTGTAGAGGTTGTTGTACACAATTGAGATGTGAAGATTACATTAAGTTAGCCTTTGCCAAACTTCTTGTGATAACCTCCTCCTGATGGTTTTTTGCTTCGACAATCTCTGGCTCTATGATCTGGCTTATCACATTCGAAACAAAGCTTATCCTTACATCTTCGTTTTACCTTTTCCTTAGATAGTTTGTTTCTAAAGGTTGCATTCAATTATATCGGGTCTCTATAGGGTTGTCTGTTTTCTCGAAGTCTTCCTTCATTCTTGTGGTACTTACCACAATCTCGGTTTCTATAGAAATTGAAAGAACAACATTCCTTCTGATACTTGTAAAGCATCTCATCTGTTTTAATAGACTCCTCGATCAATTTGTTTAGATCCTCCCAAGTACAATTGCAATCTAGTTCTAGCCTAACTTCAGGCTTGAGCCCTTTCTGATAATAGCTTATTATTGCATTCTCTTCCCATTTAGTGATACCTATATACCTTCTGAATTCCATAGTATACTTGACTGCTGACCCTATCTGCTTGAGATCATAGATCTTGGACTCAATATCACATAATTCATTGACATTCCCGAATACTTGTTGTATTTCTTTCTTGAATCCTTCGAATCTCTCAAAGATAGTTTGAATCAGGTACATTCACTTCTTAGGCTCATTCAAGTTGATGAAATAGTCTTTGAGATATGGTTAGATTCATTTAGCGGCTTCTCCTTTGAGATAGAAGGCGGCCCAGATGCTTTTATCAGCATCATAATTGAACTTATCCTGATTAAATTGGAAGTAGATCTTAAGTTGAAGTAAGAAGGTTTTTAGCTCTTATCGATTACCTGTAAATCGATTTGGTAAGGCGATTTTAAGAGTTTCAGTGACAATAATTTCCTTGGGGTCTTCGATATCTCCTATAACGATGTCTCCGTCCTTGTCGGTACTTTCGAAGGTGACCTAACTGGTTGTAACGGGGTTGCTAGATTGTAATGTCTTGGAAGATATGATATCGTTACTTATCGAGTTGGTACTTGAAGCAATAATAATGCTCAAAGTATTACAAGGATAGCTGTCTAGATCATATGGAAGTATTCTAGACTCTCAAGGTAGGTTTATAATTAGGTATCAAACAGAGATTTAAATAATAACAATAATAAATATACTATTCATAACTAATAATAGAGTATACTAAATGATTGATCTTGAGCACAAAGCTCTATACAAAGGAAATCCATCTTGATTATATAGGCCCTTCGTGTTCTGGCTCTGCTGGCTCTAATTAGATTCTCTAGAGCCGTGGCTCTAGAGGCTCTAGCTAGATTGATTAGAGCCGGTCACCTGAGTGGTCATGTGACCCGGGGTTTATGTTATCCGTTGTAACAGATCGCAATTGATTGGAACTCAAAATCAGGAAGAAGAAAAAGAATACATACAACAATATCCCCAGTCGTCCCCAAAGATAAACTGAATACCGTTGGTATCGACCACGTCGGGAAGTGGAGGCTAATAGTGACAAATAGAGTATTGTGTGAGTGGCGCGATATAGGTTAGAGAGGACATAATAGGGTGCTTGAAGGCGGAGAGCGGATGTGTAGTGGAGATAGAGTTCGCGGAGGAGGAGGAAGAAGCCGAGGAGAGAGGAGAAAGAGAGAAGTGGGTAATAACTAGAAGAGGATTAGTGGTGATTTTTGGGATGATGAGTGTGAGGGGTGAAAAGGGGGAAGGAGGGTGTAAAACGTGGACGAGCGAATGAGAAAGATGGTGATGAAGAAATGGGTGCGGGAAGAGAATCCACTGGGAAAGGAGAAGAGTATAGGAAATATGAGGGAAGCAAGGAAGCACCGGAGCGGGGGATACAAATAAATGAATAGATGAGTGGGGCGGAAACAAAACATACACAGGCCACCGCGATACCGTCTGGCGGGCGATCAGGGTTATGAGAGAGATGATATCAGTATAGGTGGTGTATGCTCCGAGCGGAAGCTGGATGAACCAAAGAATGGCCAGGAATAAATTATTCATATTTAATTTAGGCTTAAGAAGCTTGCTGAGATGATTTAGACCCGATACTTAAGAAATATACAAGAATAAAGTCGAGCGGAGAGAGCGGAGCGGAAGGGAATAGTAGCGGAAAATCGAACCAAATGCAACCCCGAAAAACAGGAAAGGAAAGGAAATGATGAAAAATAAAATAAAAATAGAGTGATTAACTGGGGAGTTTCCGGTCAAATCTGAGGCTGAAAAGAAAACCTAGCACAGGAAATAGTATCTCGGTTATTATTGTGGCTATGCGTGATAGATTGATGGTTAGATGATGGTTATTCGTTCAGGAGTATCTTGGCATATGTACGAGATATAGTTCTATCACACACCCAAATAAATCTAGAGAGTAAAGGAGGAGTTAATCGTTAAATCTGAATTGGACTCTACAATAAATTTTATTTTTATTTTTTGGAAATTCCAAAGGACCGTTATCATCATGTCTGAATTTCTCGTGTATGAAATAAGATTTATTTTTCGTATATGAATGAACCTGATGCATCGCACGAGTATCAAATCTGAAATAGGAGCTCTCGATGAGCAGATTAAGGTCTGGATATATTCTTGTGGAGGGGATATATAGATCAGAGAGCTGATATTGTTGACTAGGGAGCGTGGCCTAGTTATGCATCTTTTACGTACATTACAAGGGGTTGTAATGGTGGTGGCGAAGTCCTAAGAATACTTTGTACCGGATAACGAGATCTGCGATGATGGTTTACAGGTCGAAGACTGGACAATTATTTATGCCCAAAGTATATCTCAGATCTACGTATGTATTCAATCTACTTAGTTATTAAGCGATTTTCGAGCTTGGTGGGATCTTGAGACTTTCTAAGCCGAATGATGTGTGTACTAGCGGCGAGCATCTTCGAAAATTTGTAGGCGAGGAGTTCGGGTTCATCTGTATATTCATCTTCAATATCTTCAAGAGAGATTAATATTCAAAAGTTATTACCATGGGGAAGAATGATGGATTGTCTGCTTTACCACTCTCTAATATCATAGCCCAGACATTAGATGACCCTACCATCAAACATGTGGAAATGAGGAGTGTAATGAAGGCTTGACGATGTTTACAAAACAAGATTAGGAAAGGGATCTGTAAATCGACAGCAATATCGTCTATTCAGACACTCACTCCTCCGCAATTTAAGGTTTAGATGTATACATGTATACATCATGGAAAAGTCACCGATGTCAGATTGGACGAAGATACTGTTTACACTACGCCATGATAAGTACCGATTCTCAAGTTAAAAAATGAGATGCAAAAATTTTACATGCGGGGAAGTTATATCTATAGTCTATAATTTATGTAGGCATGAAGATCTCAGCACCATTCAACCCTCAATTCCGAGCCCAAGACCGGTCAAATGTGGAAAGTAGTCTCTGAATTGACTCTGCAGTAAGCTACGCTATAACTCTGCTCTTCTTAATCCTCTAGGCAATTCCCAGCACCTGGAGATTGAAGGTTCCAGATGTTAAGGCTGGCAAATGGGGAGATCAGAAGCCGTGTTACCTACTCGACGTAATCGTGTTGATGATTATTCAACTCTTCAACGCTTCGGTGATGAAAATGCTACGATAATGAAGATTGAGGAAGAATGGCGAGGACGAGGAGGAGGATGAAGATGACGATGTAAAGGTGGCAATGAGTAAGTCTTATGGTGGAAGTGTATTCTATGGTATAAATCAGATACATACGATGGGCATTATGTATCTATTTGAAGCAGGCACAAAGTCTAGCAATTACATCTTTGTCCATAGCCTTGGAAGTGGTGGAAGTACGATATGGCACGAGAATTGCAGTGTTTTGAGATATACACGTGCAATTTCTTTAACAAGATGGCGCCCCATCTTGGGTGTCCAAATCTAGACAATTATTCTCTAGCACTTGGGTAGAAAGTGTATTAAAATTCCATACTAGATGGAAATGTAAACAATGGTGTGAATAATACGACAACTTCATGATTTCAATGCTTCATATCGACCAAGACATTAGCTTATATGTCGTTTGTGACGAAAGCCAGAAAAGTTTTATGTCAAGCCAGCTGGTATGAGCTTCAAATCCACCAATACTGAACTATCTCGAAAACGGTCAACCATTCACCAAAAATAGTATCAATGACGAAATGAAATGAAACAAAACTAGTCTCAAATGACGATGAAAAGCAATACAAATGATGTAGATGGTACATGACAAACTGTCTGCTGAACGCTCAGCCTCGAGTTATTCGAAAACTTGCGGAGTGTTGTGAACAAACAAACTCTGGAGGTTGTTACCAAATAAAGACCTGTGAAAATCTTGTTGGACACCAGGTCAAGAATAGTGGCAGCGCATAGTAGTCGCAAACCTCATCACATCCATGCCAACCTAGTCCGCATCTCTCGCGGTCCATAACTTAGTATGGTCAACCTTCCAATATTTCACTCCCCATACAATAAAGCCTCATCATCTGACCTTCCAACCAAACCAGCTAGACCAACCATCGTCTCACCAATCCCAAGCCCTCCAAAATCCAGACATGCAACAAACCATCTCTTCCGGCTTCTTAATGCTTCCATTTGTTCTCTTATCCTCATCTCATCACCTTTTTATAACCGCCACAACTCCGTGGCTGAACGTGAATACGACAAATCAAAATCATGGGTACCACCAAACATCAATCACGCGGCCATATTCGCGAACCAATACGACCCAATCCAGTCACCCGAAAAGGAATTGTGAGCCAGAAAAAAAGGGAACATGGGATATGATCTAAACTTTTAGCAGTTCATAGCGCCAATATCAAATATCAAATGCCGAAACGGCATGAGTGGGGGTTTTTGAAGTCCCGAAGTGATAAATAATAAATAATACCATCCATGTTCTTTTTTGGGCTCAACTCTCACAGTAGTACTACTACCCTATCGTTCTGCTAGTAATGTATGTCTTGCTTTACCAAGACCGGGTATCAACTTTTTCTGATGTCTCGGAGAAATATCCATGAAGTACAAGTAATCCACTCTAGATAAATGAAACGAATCGCAAGATAAAGTAGGCAGATATCGTGAAGGAGGAGTGGAACTCTTGCCGCAGAAGATAAAGACAAAAGGTGTGTGTGATGATGATATCCCAGATTTGCAGAAGTTTCCGAAGATGGGATATATATTATTTCGGGAAACATTTTGGGTTGGAGAACGGGGGAGTGGAGCAATTAATCTCGTGATCTGGTGATCACCGCATCACACCCTTTCACGGGAAGATAACGGATGGTGACACGAACACGAGAAAACAGATGACTTTTTCCATCGACATCGACATCGCCATCGATATCGATCGCAAAACTTGCTTTCACAACAGTTGCGATGCAATTGCCCACAGAAAATGTCAAAATTTACGTACATATGAAACTTAAAAAAATATCCAAGACTTCCATTACCTTTTTGGTTTCCCGCTGCCCTACCTCACCACGTGTGGAGGGTACCACTAAGTATTAAAGGTACATGTGAAACTTTCACATACGGGTAAAATGTCTAAGACCTTGAGCTTCTTCTCTCTTTGCCCCGCCATTGCCGACATACCGAACACGTGCCGTATACAGATCTAAGCATGGGCAAGTGGAACAATCACATCGAGAGAAAGAAAAAAAACGTCAATCTAACCTTACATGCATCTGAAACTTGCGCTCTCACAAGATACATACATACATGCATATATGAAGTGAGGCCCACAAAACTTTCCTTCCCATCTCTTTATTCATTCATGCCGTTTTTCGTTCGGCACAGCTGGCCATGAATGGCTTCATCATGATCAGTATGCAAACGTGCCGTCCCGAGTCATCGCCACCATCCCTCATCCCCATACATACATCTTACATACACCCTAGACCCCTCCCAAAGCAGTAGCTAGCTTCGCATGAATACACGAGATAGGAAATGGGTATAGACGAGATTAGATTATCCCTGCATTAAGTTTATGTGAATAACGGGGGATTTTATGAGGAAAAATTCGATATGTGATGGAAATATGTATTGTATTTGGGTGGGAGAATCACTAACATGTTGGTGCGATACTTGCTTGATTCAAGGTTGGAGATAACTGTACAACCAAGCGTTACACACGAGCACGGGAAATAAAACCACGGGCGGGGGTGTATGGGGCTCGCCACGTGGGAGTAAGACGACGATTTATTAGGTAGTGTAGTTTATAGGAAAGGGAAGGAGAGGGGAGGGTAGAATTTTTAGTTTGATTTGGTAGGTCAGGACGAGATATTATGATACCATGCAGCAAGAGGGCGATTGGGAAGAGGATGCAAAAAAAAACAGGAGAGGGGAATAAACCGAGACGATAATTTACAAGTAATGAGAAAGGAGATTTGATAGACGCATTGGAGAAATCGAGCATGAAAATTCAAAAATCTGACTACAAGGCTGTATAATTCAACAGATCACCATCCCAGTGCTGTGCTGTGCTGTGTTGTGCTGTGCTATATGACATATCTCAAACCAAGATAACCATAGCTCAATCATACTTCTCAACTGTCCACCCATCCAAAGATACCCACGATACATTACGCTTTGTTCGGAGGAATTTAACCAAGATTTCTAACCATGCGAGACATAGATACATTAGTGAAGGTATGTAGTCTTATTTTTAATAATCCAGTAAAGTTAAATTAAATCACAGCCGAAAAGTTTCTCGCTCCATCCATCCCCTTCCTCCATTTCGAGATCCTCAGGCTAATGCAAAGCATCAAAAAAAAAATTGAGTGCTACTATAGGTCATGTAGCGTATCATCTCAACCCTCACGCATGCATCTCTTATTATCCCAACATCAACATCAACATCAACATCCATCAACATCCAGCAGCACCCTACTGTGGCACAGAAAAAGCAGCCAGGTAAGTAAAATTTATCATCAATTTACCAAAAGCTTCGAAACCAAG